>CM076578.1:1972402424-1973077898 GCA_034641835.2 Pinus albicaulis
ACAGATCCAGACAACATCATATGTTTTAGCAATACTTTGCATATATTACTTATCAAAATCCTCTTACATTCCCTGAATACCACCTGCGCATACAGCCAGCAAGGTCCGCACACAGCAGGACAGAGGATCTTCGTGCACACAGCCAGCACCTAACGCAAACAACCCAACCCAAGATCTAGCAATTCGTACTTCACATCAATCTCTATTCATTCTCTACCTATCGACTCAAAGAGTTTCAACTATATATACTACTTTAGCCTATGCATCCAATGGTACGCAAACCGTGGTTTGCGGACTCTTGGTCTACCCTTGACCCACTTACAATGCATTAGGGGCTTTGACCCACCCCAAAACTCCTACGTTAGACTAAATATAATAAAAAATATACAAAATGGACCAGATTCGCAACTTTGTAGGAGACCCTGTTCCAACAATCCCTAGGACCAATAAAATAGGGTCTATCATCCCCTTACATTTCAGTTGCTATATGCCCTAAGAGAAGAACAATTCATTCATGGCTTATATTGTGAGATTTCCAAGGTTTGAAGTATATGTTATATCACTTATGAACTCACCAACACTGCCTCTAAAGGGACTAAATGTGTTGCATATGCAACATCCTCCATTCAAGGGTGCACTGCAATGCACTTCCCAACATTCAAGAGTGCGTTGGTCACCTGGGCGCAGAACTATCATTGTTTCGGGAATCTCCACATGGCCAGTGCCTTCTAGAAGAGTCCATATGTGTCAAAATTCGAATCCAATTGTCGATCTAACACCTCTGAACTTGGGAACATGTCCTGCCTATTATTAGAAAGTCATTCACTGAGAAACTACCATCAGTTTCCCTATAAATTGAGCACATATCCTAGTGCTAGGGAAGGAAGAATTTTGGTAAAGAAATGATTTTTTATTCTCATTTGAGAGAGTGAAAGTACTGATATGCTATTGGTGTGATGTTGGATGTGATGAGGTTGTGATCAAGCTGGAGTTGGTGGCATCAAATCGATCATTGGTTGTAACCTCCCCCTTCTACTCTTTAATAAAGATTGTTGTTCATTTTCCCATATATGTATCTCTTTATGTTTCTATTTCTTATGCAATGGATTCTTGAATGATATATATGTTTCACATCTAATCTATTTGAGTGATTAAGATAAGTAGGCATCTGCATATTGAAATTTGTTTGTTGACCTCTGTTTATATTTGCAGGAATCAATTTGGCAATCTAAGTTGGATTGAAGGCGACAACAAAAGCGACAGAAGGAAAAGGAGAAGCGCTTGGATTACAAGTAGGTTCTTCTATCATTCTGTGTGTCTTCTTATTTTAGATGAAGTGTTAGCAAACTCTTTCATCTATTGTTTTAAGTGCCTAGAACCACACTTAGGGAATTTGATTTATTCATAGATCACAATTCTGCATAACAAAATGTTGTTGTGCACTTTAATGCGCATCTACAAGCATATGAATAAGCACTAACATATCACCTCTATGGGATTTTAACTCTAGAGGAGACTATATTATCTACCTATTTTTACCAGCAAGCCATCATTAACAATTATTTTTTTCTATAATGTTCCATACATATCCATGTTCACACACAAAAAGTGTTCAACATCTCCCATGGATTCTATAACACTTATTTCTCTTGGTGCAATGATGCTACATACATTTGTGCTCACAAGAACTTTCTAATCGCACTTCTTAAAAGAGAATTGGAGTTAGATTAAAGTGAGAAGGTGCATTAATTTGTCTTTATGAGTAAAATAATGTTATTATGCCAATTGGGGTTGAAAGTTTTGTTGTTTGTATAGAGCCTCTAGAACGTTGACATTTGTCAATTGATGTTTGATTTATGTCATATCTTGCAAACCACCATGTGGCATTTTGTTGATTGGCCTATGTTCCATTTGATAATGTAATACACTTGTCTATCTTGCTTGCCACCCCCATGCATCCCCTCTTCATCCTCATATTACCTCCATTTGCCAAACTCTTGTTTTGCATGATAATTATCTCTTCAGCCTCCGACTCATTGCCTCCTCTTCCTATCTTTTTTTTTTTTTAAGTCATGATTACATATCTATAATTATTGTAAATAAACATTCAAATAAAAAAATTAGATTTAAAATTATAAAATTATTAAAAATATTCCATAAAATGTGAAATAAAAATTAACTTTATAAAATAATTCATTTTCCATCCAAAAACAAAATCTATAACTTTTAAACCAACATAATACCATTCACTTTAATATTTACTTTCCCTTACACTAAAAACTATACTAATAATTATATTTACAAGTATACCAATACTATGAAATCGCATTATATGTTTTAACCTATACAAAAATAACTATACTAATAATTATATTTACAAGTATACCAATACTATGAAATCACATTATATATTTTAATGTATACAAAAATAAAATTAAACCATTTACAAAATTTACAAAATAATTGTATATTTTCAATGAGAAAACTTTTCAAAATATTCTATAAATATTCCTCAGAAATGAAAAGTCAGATCGTCTTCATTTTCCAAAAGAAAAGAGATACTCCTTAGCGGCTACCAATAATACCTTTGAGTTTCAAAAGTTAACGTATATTCCTTTGTTTGTTATGATGTGATTACTTGATGAGATCGTTCGAAGGCATGATATTGCTTTTGGATAAGATTGAAATGACGTATAAAGCTTATTTTATAATAATATAAAACAATATTATAAATAAATGTATTTATTTTTTAAAGAGAAGTTATGTGTATTTTTTTTAAGAAATTTCTTATAATTTAGTTGTATAATTTAGTTGTCAAACTATCAATTAGGATAATTATATTTAGTTGTTATGAACTACTATGAGCTGACTTATAGTTATTCAAAGGAAAATTATACCACTCAAATAACTTGCGAATAATCTTTAAAAAGACAAAGTTTCATTCATGCAAATGTTTTTGGGTCTTGGAGAGTTAACCATTTCCTCACATTACAAGAAGAGAGCTTTTAGTTAAGTAGAAATAATTTTTTTTTATGACGTACTACTCTAGACCAAAGAGAAATTATATAGATTATAATATATGTAATTTTAATTTAATACTATGAAATGGTTATTATGTGGATAGAAATAAAAAATAAAATAAAATCCATATTATGATATAGATTTAATGATATTAATTTAAGTATTGATCTGCATTATATTAGATATCATTAAGTCATTCATCTATGACCATTTCCATGAGAAATAGGAGTAACTGACTAATTTCTCATGATTTTTGAATAGTCCACTTAGCACTCATTGCAATACTTAAATACGGAGAGTGAAGGGAGCTCTACTTGAATGGTTCATGAGACAAAATACTTTCAACATTGTGAGCATCACCCCGTGCAATTAGTGCTCAGTGGACTAGTCAAAACTCATGAAAAATTAGTCACTTATAGCTACCTCTCATGGAAATAGTCATAAATGAATGATTTACTTAACTCAGGTGAATCCCAAAAAATTATATATGATATTAATTTAAGTTTTAATTATTATAATGTAAATATATCTATATTTTTATTTTTATTTGTTTTTGAATAAATTTAAATTAAAATAAAATAAAACCACTTTTGACTCTATATTTTATTTTTCAAAAAAAAAAAAAAATTTAAATTATAGAGTATAAAATATGATATTAATAAATAAAACATATTTCTAATTAGATACTTTATTTTAAAAATAAAAAAACAAATATCTATTTTTTTTGTAAATGTAGATTCTATTCATTCTTCAAAAAAGATATCCATTTTAATATTTAAATACTTAGAATTATTATCCTTACAATAATATTATTATTTTTCATCATCATAAAGTGAATCTATTTTATAAAAGAATTAAATTCATAAATATAAATATTATAAACAAACTTTTATTATTTTTAAAATTTAAAAATATTTTATTAAAAATCTTATAAGATAATAAATCATATAAGATGGTTCAAAAAGTGTAGACAAAATGGTGTAATATAATTATTATTGAAAAATTTCTCAACATTAAAAAATCATATTTTTAAATAAAATTTTATAATAAATTATAATTTTATCTTTAAGGTACAGTTTGCTTACCATTTATGACTTTTTAAGGCACTGTTTGTGTAATAAACTGTTGTTTTATTTTAAAGTACAATTTAATTACAATTTTTGACTTTTTAAGGCACCGTTTGTATAATAAACTATTAATTTATCTTTAAATTACAGTTTGCTCACAATTTATGACTTTTTAAGGCACCGTTTGTTTAGATTTTTAATATTTTTTTTAATATTCATAAAATAAAAATAATAAAAACAATAACTTTTTTAATTTATTTTTTCAAACCATTTTAATTTTTTTAAATATAAGTATATTCAATATCAATCATAAAAATAAGATTTTAAAGAATCAAACATTCTTTTTCCTTTTTTGAAATCCAATAGGCTGCTCATCAGTATCATCATATAAATAATTTTAATATATTTAAATAAATAATTATTTATTAACATTAATTTTTGCAAATATTAAAAAATTAAATTAAAATTGCCTTGTCACCAATAATTATCTTCTCACCAATAAACGACGAGAATGGTGATATTACTCAGGCAAACGTTACTGTGAGATTTCGTACCTCCTCAATAATCCCCTCTTTTTGTAGATTCCGCCAGTCCGTTCAAAGCGCAAGACACGTCACAGCTACCTGCTTTTCCTCTTGACTGGGACTGGTAGTTGGCGACGTTTGAGATTCGTGCCCAAATGATAAGTCTACATTTTTCTATTCAAATTAATTATTTATATTCATTTGGACTGGTAGAGGGGTGACCACTAAGCATCTTCCTTGCCGTACCTTATAAGTTACCATGCCTCGTCCATCCCCGGACTTGTTATAGCCAGGGATTCCATTGTGTTTTCTCTAATCAGATAACACACAGAGGTTCAGAAACCCAGAGCTTCTCTAAGATGGGCGTTGAAGGGGAAGGATCAGTGCAAACTGCTCTCTTAGAAGAGGGAAATACTGCCCTCTTACAGGCAGGGAAGGTCAGTAGATTAGTCATCCTCTGTATTCTTGGTTTTGGCATTTCCTCTGGTTTATATATTTGCATCCACCCACCCAGATGAAAAAGGGAGAAAAATCTTAGCTGTGCTCCTGGTACAGGCCATTATTAAGTTTCTTATTCTTTTTTTGGGTTCATGATTTCAACTTTCTTTGGAATTTAATGAAATAATTTTGTTGGGTATTTTATTACCAATCCATTTTCTTTGATCTGAGTGTTCATGGAGTCAGAGATTAACACTTTAGAAAAGCGTAATAATGATAAAATAGAGAACTGTGCTTCGGTTTTGTGGTGTCAGGCATCCTTGGGAGATTAAAATTATCTAGGGCTCTGAGACCTCAAGCCATGTATAAAATTTAACCAGGGCTCTGAGGCCTCAAGCCATGTTGGGTTTATTTTTATTCGGATACTCTTCTGGTTTGTTCTGTCACTGGCTCACTTTTGGGGTTTTTTTAATGAAAATTTTCCAATTCAGATTTTGCGCTTTCGTTTTTTACTCATTTAAAAATCATATTTATATAAGAATGTGGTTATTGCCAACCCTGAAACTCAGGCCTAATTAGTGCCAGGATCGTTGCCAAGAGTACAATAGTAAACAGGCCAAATTAGAGCCAGGGTCGATGCCCAGTGTACAATAATAAACAAAATAACATGAGATTTCTTGTGGGTTTGTTATAATTGTATTATTTTCTTGTGACGGTTATAATTAATTGTATTATTTAGGTTAATACATGTGTTTATTTTAGAATAGGTTTCCAAATTTAATTATTAATAATTATTAAATGGATAATAGAGATTTAATTTCTGGAAAATATTTTTAATAGTAGTCATAAATCAACTGTTAAAATTTTATCTTAAAAGTAGTAATGTATTTTTTACCCTATTATATATATAAATCTCCATGCTTAAAAATTTTGTTGCATTATATATATATATATATATATATATAATATTTTGTAAATTTAGTATTCTATTAATCAATCAGGTGATAGCATGTACATTATATGAGTTTTCGGGGGTTTGCCACTTGGGATACTAGACCACTGGTGGAAATATAGTTCTTTTGTCCAAATTTTCATATATAGCTAAAAAAAAGTTGTATCCATACCATGCCTCAATATGTTTACCAATACTATCATGCAAATGCATAAGCTTTAAGTGTATCAAAATGGCAACTATGCCATTGAAAGTCCATGATAACAGAGTTGTCTACCGATGCAATAGAATAGCCCGGACGACAATTTTTAATAGCCCCAAAAACCCTTAGAGCACCCAAAATACTAAAGTTTAATGAGTGTTACCCAAATTTTCAAAAATCTTTGCCTGAATTTTTCATAATCTTACTGGAATTTCTAGGTTATTCTGTGGGTTTTTTAGACTATGGCCATGATAACTATCAACCTCCAAACCCAAGAGAAGCTATTAATCTCCAAACCCAAGAGAAGAGAAGAAGCTACAATCAACAAAAAAAGGTGCCATGAAACAAATTAGTTGGATTTTGAAACTTTAGTTGGTGTTGTCATTGGTGCCAGGTGAAGCCAAGCCTTTTCCCTTGGAGAGGATGGCCTCAATTCATGCTTATCGGAGAGCCATGTCCCTGAGTTCGAGAGACATCTACCAGTTCTCCGCTTGGATGGAGATGAGCTGAAGAGAGATCTTCCTTTTAGTGTCTTCTTTATCCTCGAGGGCTTTGCTAATGGGTGTTTTGATGTGCTAATATAATTCTTCACAATTGTCTAGATGTGTTAAGGGGTGTGGTCATGATACCTCTATGTTGCAGTTTGGGCTTGAAAGCAGTCTTGCGAACTCCCTTTGCCTCTGCTAGAGGAGTTGTGCTTGCTTCTCATGTGTTGGCGAAGCATGTTATAGGAGATAGGCTAACAAAAAACGACAAAGAGAGTAGAGGGAGAGACCAAAGGATAAAAAGAAAGTACAACAAAGTTGGGAGCAATAACAATGAATTACAATTGATAGATGAACCTAAGCTGAGGCAGAGTAACTAGTGACCAGCAGGAAATCAAGTGTAATGGTGTCAAATCATAGCCTGGGCACAAATGTCAAGGTCCAATCTGTCTATGTGTTGGTATAATGGAATTAATATGAGTTGGGACACAAGGAATCACTATGTATCAAGAGAAGGAATGAAGTGTAATGACTTATATCACATGAATTATACGACTAGGCAACACAAATAATTTCAACCAGTTTCCAATAGAGTTGTAAAGGAAAATGGGATTGAGACCAAGCACGAAATGCAATGAAGGGCACCTGCGTCCCATCATCGCCAAAGAGGAAGGTGCGTTGGAGCTGAGAACTGCAAGGCCCAAGCCTCCAACCATTCCAATCGAGCCACAAACCATTGAACACCACGAGCAGATGGATCCCTAGGTGCCAGTGAATTTTAGTGGCATCTTTTAGCTAAGTATTAATGAAATTCTTCGCACATAGTTTGAACTCAGGGAAGGCCAGGTTAGGAGGACCAGGCCATCCCCCTCCAAAGAAATGGAAACAATAGAGTTGGGAAGGAAAATCAAACTTAGGGTGGCAAGTTGCACCCTTCCCCGTTCTAGTGTAGTGATAAGTGGGTGCAACATAGTTAACAATACTATCTCGACGTACATAATACTCATCCTCTCTGTGCTCAGGTTGAGAAATTCCTTGGATGGATTTCATACCTCGTGTTGCATGGATGTTAAATGTGATGGTCAGGTGGAGGGTGGGATGGTGTCGCCTCTCCCTCGCTGAGGAGTGAGGTGATGGTGGTGGGCCACTCTCTTCTCCCCTCTCATGTACTTTGTAAGGGTGTCACATCGACAGGGGAAATAATTTAAAGTAAAGTTACATTTTAATTAATTTTTATGTTTTTTTGAAATCTAGGTAATGTGAGATATATGTGTTTTGATTTTTATATTAAATTGATGTTTATCAATATTTACCAACTATATAAATTAATTTATATAACTATACTAATAATCATTTAAAAATATAATTGACAAGTGAAATTATAATTTTAATGAAAATTGTCATGTCATTTAAATATTTTTTTTCAAAATTTTAAAATATGGTATTTTTGTTTTATTTTTATTATTAATTTTAAAATTAATAAATAAAAACAAACTTGATAAAAACACTAACTAATTAATTAAAAACACTAAATTAATAAATTTAAAGATTATAAATTTTCCTTTATTACTCTAATTTAAAATTGTATTTATTAAAAATCAAAATTTTATCTAAAATTTATACTAAACTATTGTTATATCTTTAAAGCACAGTATGCTTACCATTTCCGACTTTTTCTTTAAAGCACGGTTTGCTTACACTGTCTAACTTCCTTAGATTACAATAGAATCAAGGCTTCTCTCTAATTTTCATGAAATAATGATAATAATCCCAATTTTGATTTATTTTCTTAAAAAAATTAAAATTTTAATTAATAACTTCAGTATCGTGAGTAAACTAACAGTTTTTAGTATTTGTTTACATTGTCTGACTTCCTTTTCTTACAACAGTAATCAAGATTTTCTTTCTAATTTTCCTAATATAATAAACAATATATTTTTTAATTTGTTTAAAAAAAAATTAATAAAGTTTTAACTTTTAATTAATAACTTCAGTATCACCAGTAAACTAAAAGTTTTTAGTATTAGTCCTGAAAAGCAAGTTACAGTATTAGTCCCCTCTTATGTAGATTCCGCGGGGTGACCGGGTCCCGAGACACGTCACCCCCGTTCTCATTGGATAAAGTGGTCTACTGCTTTTCCTTTTTACCGGGACTGGCAGTGACGATTGAGATTCGTGCTCAATCCGTGCCCAAATGATAGCTTTTTCTATATATGTTAATTATGGATATTCATTTGTACTGTCAGAGGGGGTGACCACTAGGCATTTTCTTTGCCATTCTTTGTCGTTCATCTACGCACTGTTAATAGCCAGGGATTTCATTTGGTTTTCCTCTAAGCAAATAGCACATAGAGATTCAGAAACACAGAGATCTGAGATGGGTGAGATGGGCGTTGAGGGGGAAGGATCAGTGGAAACTGCTCTCTTAGAAGAGGAAAATATTGCCCTCTTACAGTCAGGGAAGGTTAAAGGATCAGTGGAAACTGCTCTCTTAGAAGAGGGAAATACTGCCCCCTTACTGTCAGGGAAGGTTAGTAAATTATTTATCCTCTACCTGCTTTGTTTTGACGTTTGCTTTGGTTTATATGTTTGCAACCAGTCACCCAAATGAAAAAGGGAGAAATCTTAGCTGTGCTCCTGGTATAGGGCATTGTTAGGTTTTTTATCGAATTTTTTTGGTTCATGATTTCAGCTTGCTTTCGGAATTTGATATAATAATTTTATTGGGTATTTTTTTACAAATCCATTTTCTTTCATCGGGTTGTCCATGGAATAATAATTAGGGCTATGGGATCTCAAGCCAGGTTGGATTTAGGAACATTCTTGTATCTTTTTTATTTGTTCCGTCACCGATTCACTTCTGGGATTTCTTTAATGAGGAATTTCCAATTTAGCTATCATGCTTGCAATTATAAAATTCGGCTTTCGGCTTTCACTAATCTAAAAATTATTTTTAAATTATATTGGTATTGCCATCCCTGAAACTGGGTTAAATTATAGCTAGGATAACTGCAGAGTGTACAATATAAACAAAATAACATGAAAATTTTCAATATCGCTATCATGCTTGCAATTAAAAATTTATGTGTGTATTGCCAACTCTGAAACTGGGCGAAATTAGAGCCAGGATTAATGTACAGTGTAGAGTCGTAAACAGAATAACATGAAATTTAGTTTTGTTTGCCCTGTATGCGAGCAGAAACAGATCGAGGACGTAATTATGTAATCAGACATTAAGTACATAATTTTAGAAAGTGGGACCTTGGGTTTTATTTTGAAGGCAATTTCTGAATTTTGAGAAGCAACAGAGGTTCACCTTCATTCCGAAGGGCTTCTTGTAAATCTGTTGTATTATGAACTACAAGCTGTCGGAAGTAGCAATCCACACACCTGTTAAATGCCCAACTGTCGGAAGTAGCAATCCACACAACTGTTAAATTCCCAACCTGAAAGGGGTTTTTAGCCAAGTCGTAGAACAACCTGTGGGGCAGGTCATGGGTTCATTACTTCAATTTTAAAAGAAGCTTGTCCTTCGAGCTTTACTAGAATGAGTAAAACTATATTGGTTTTATGTAAGTTTGTATTGCACATATCAATTATAAACTAAGTTGATTTTTATAAATTTGTTTTGTTTTTATGTGAAAAGGTTATTGATTTAATTTTTTTTAATGTGTTTAAAGTCAATTGGGTTTAATTGGATGGTGGAGAGGAATGATTAAGATTTTCTTTATTCAAATTCAATTTCTCGAAGTTATATAATAAACCTATGTTTTGTGATAGGAAGGACCCCACACATGATGATAATAAATCAAAATTCAATTAATTTTTTTGGGTTATATAAGCAATATTGAGAAGGTGGGCATGTAAATTCATCAGAATTGATGTTAAACTAAGCATATTATTTCACTAGAGTTGATCTTAAAAAAATGTTAAGAAACATTATTGAAAAAGAGAAGGTATGTTAATTCCATGAATGTTAATGTTAAAAAAATGTTATGACATTGAGGTTCTAAAGATATTCCATTATAATTGATGCCAAATAATATTTAGACTGCCAAATAACATTTGAACTTTGTAAAGGGGGTAAGGTATATTATTTTTTACATATTTGCAAAGGCATTATAAGAATTTTTTGGATTTTTTGCATTGATTTGGGAAAAAAACTTTTCGAAATGAGCACAATTTCTGGCATGGACAAAAGATAGACACTAGCATGAGAGGAATTTTGTTATAACCATATAAGTAAGTTATAAGTTTCTAATTAATTAAGTATTTAGAAATTTAGATAAGAGCTTTTATGACTTTACCACCATTGGTCTTTTCCAAATAAACCCCATCCAAAGAAGTAAAACTTGGACGAAAAGAAAGCTAAGAAGTAAAATATCACCGACCTGAGTAACAATTAGAAATATAATATGGCACATTGCTTTCTTTGCTCCATTAATTCTCACTGTTCTTTTAAATGATTTTATATACTACCCCAGTAGTTATTAGTATGGTTTCTCTATGGTCTTCCATTGCCCTAGTTGCTTTTATGGTTTCGCTATGGTCTTCCATTGCCATAGTTTTTTTTAGTATGTCCTTTGTATGGTAACCCATTGCCTTAGTTGTTTTTAGTATGTATTTTATATAGTCTTCTCAAGTTATTATCTTTAGAGAATTTGGGTTTGTTTAATCAAGAAATTTTAGGTTAATCTGTTGCTTGGAAAGCTTTTTCATTTTGATCAACGGATGTTAATGGACTGAAGTATCATTTTGATATGAAAATAATTCTTGGAACAGCGAAGATACTTAGATGTGAATTATTGTGATAGAAGACAGCTATAATTATACACATATATTTTACAAATTTATTAAGTATTTATAAAATTATAGAGTATAAAACAATTTTATAAGAAAAAAGATTGAACTAAAAAAATAATGAATATAGTTTTAAGGAGTCTAAGAGCTTTTTAATTAATGGTAATTTTAAATTAGTTAAGTGAAAAGAAAAATAATATTTTTTTTTAATCTTACTAAAAGTTACATTTTTCTTTATCTTCTTCTTTAAAATAGAGAAGAATATCTCTTTTGGTAAGATAAAGGAGAATGTCACTTTTCTTTCTACTTACATTTTTAACATTATTATTTATTGTTTTAAGATGTTTTAGAGTAATTCTAATCTCATTAGACTTCATATAGAGAAAGTAGAATTTTATATTTCATTCAGAATTCAGGACTCTCAGGATTTCTGGATTCCCAGGATTATAGCATTTCCACTGGATTGCAAAATGATGAATTTACATGGATGAATTGTTATGGTTGGGATTTCATCATTATTATTTTAATATTTTATAATTTTAGAGACTGAGGACCCCTATGCTAGGGATCCTATTACGCCCATATCCCTGAATTTTCTTAAAAATTTGAAGTTGCTCCCACATCTCAAAATCTTGCAGGAGTATAGATATATTTATGAGCATTCAAATGAATCCAAACCATTATACACAAATATGAAAGTTTCTCATATTATGACAAGGATGCATATAAATAAAATAACACTAATAAAATAACACTGAATGCAATCCAATTTTGAACAAAAATAATCAATAAAAAGGTTTGAAATGGATTGTATTCAAATTTTACTTAAATTGTAGTGACCAATATATTTTTAATAGGGTCATAACAGAGAAATTAACGATCAATGGCATCAACATTAAGGTATATTGATTATATGCTAGTTCCATAGCTTCATACATAATAAAATTCAATGAAAATATTGTAATTCTGTCCCTTTTAAAATATTACTAATGGTTAAATCTATTGAATTTTGAATAAAATTCAATGAAAATATTGCGATTCTGTCAATTTTAAAATATTAAAAATTATTTAAATCTATTGAATTTTGAATGGGATAAAAAAAATTATTTTCTCAATCTGAAATTCAACTAGGTTTGAACTTAAACGACATTTAAATATCTTTAAACATTTAATATTAATTTAATACTCATGTAAAAAATTGAAGTACTTTGTCAATCTGAAATTCCTGAAATTCAATGAGATTTGAACTTTGAACCACACTTAAATATCTTTAAACATTTAATTTTTTCTTAGTCCTTGACAATAGATGGTGGTCTCAAGTTCTGTCCATGGATTAGTTATATGGCTGATGTTTGGACTTTGGACGCTTTACAGGGCAGTTACGAATGGAAGTACATGGGACATGGATCCGTCGATTTTTTTTGTCTAACTCAATTTAATATTTCGACTTTTCAGGACAGTGAAGAAGAGTACACGGGGGATGGATCTGTTGATTTTTGGGGAAGGCCTTCTGTAAAAGAGAATACTGGAAATTGGAGGGCCTGCCCATTCATTTTAGGTTCATCTTCAAAATCCATGTGAAATGTTTGAAGTTGACGTTATAAATGCTTGCCTGATAGGTTCAGATACTGAAGCCTACTGATTTGTTTCAAAAATAAATTTTCACTTTTACATTGCAGGAAACGAGTGCTGTGAGCGACTAGCATACTATGGAATCAATACAAATCTAGTGACTTACTTGACAAAAAGGCTGCACCAGGGAAACGCTGCTGCTGCAAAGAGTGTCACTACCTGGGCAGGCACTTGCTACCTCACACCTCTTTTGGGGGCAGTTTTGGCTGACGCATATTTTGGACGATATTGGACCATTGCAGCCTTCTCAACGATTTATTTCATTGTATGCCTAAACATTGCCAATTTCTAGAGTCCATTTTTCAGCTCCGAAATTCAAATGCTGATTCTTTTTCGAAAGCTACCTTGTAATGTAATAGTTTAATCACATTATATATTGATTGCTGCATTGTGGAGACAATGCTGCTGCTGACAAGTATGCACTGAGTTTTGCAGGGAATGACGACTTTGACTCTTTCAGCGTCTGTTTCTTCGTTGAAGCCTCCTTCCTGCGTAGGAAGTGTCTGCCCGGCGGCAAGCATGGGGCAATATGCTGTATTTTTCCTTGGTCTTTACCTCATCGCATTAGGCACTGGAGGCATCAAACCTTGTGTGTCTTCTTTTGGAGCTGACCAATTTGATGACACTGATGCAAAAGAAAAGAAGAAAAAAGGCTCTTTTTTCAATTGGTTTTACTTTTCAATCAATGTTGGGGCTCTTGTTTCAAGTAGCGTTCTTGTCTGGGTCCAGGATAATGTTGGTTGGGGATGGGGATTTGCGATTCCTACAGTATTTATGGGATTAGCCATAGGGAGTTTCTTTTCTGGTACACCACTTTATAGACTTCAAAAACCTGGAGGCAGTCCTGTGACACGAATGTGCCAGGTTGTAGTTGCATCATTGCGCAAGTTAGGAAAGAAAGTGCCCCTTGACCATTCACATTTATACGAAGTACAAGACAGGAATTCTGCAATTCAAGGAAGCCGAAAGCTGGAACATACCGATGAATTCAAGTATATCTCTTTATATAGATATTACATCGTACTAAATTTATTTAGGACTGATTATATATTGTTCTTCTTATAGACTAACCTGAGAATCCTTTAAATGAGTTGTCTGTGCTGAAATATTGTGCACTTCAAAAATTGGAATTTGGCATGTTGCAGTATAAGCCAAGTTATTGCAGTTTCTGATAATTTTTCATTGAATTTTAATTTTTTTGCAGGTGTCTTGACAAAGCAGCAATAATAACAGATGATGATGTTAGGAAGGATGCCTTTTCTAATCCCTGGAGGCTATGTACTGTGACACAAGTGGAAGAGTTGAAGATTCTTCTTCGTATGTTTCCCATCTGGGCGACTGGTATTGTGTTTGCTGCTGTTTATTCCCAAATTTCCACAATGTTTGTTGAACAGGGCATGACATTGGACACTAGCATTGGGTCAAACTTCCATATTCCCCCAGCATCGTTATCCGTATTTGATGTTCTGAGCGTCATGGTATGGGTTCCAGTTTATGATCGTCTGATTGTGCCAATTGTTAGCAAGTACACTAAGAGAGAGCGGGGCTTTACAGAGCTGCAACGAATGGGTATTGGTCTCTTTATATCGATACTGGCTATGGTAGCAGCTGCTCTGGTTGAAATCAGACGGTTGAGTATTGCCAAGGCTTATGACTTGGTCCATGACGAAGGGACACCAATTCCAATGAGCATTTTTTGGCAGATTCCCCAGTACTTCTTGGTTGGTGCATCAGAAGTCTTTACCTTTGTAGGACAACTGGAATTTTTCTATGACCAGTCACCTGATGCTATGCGCAGTTTATGTAGTGCACTTTCTCTTCTTACTACAGCTTTAGGGAACTATTTGAGTAGCCTTATTGTTACAGTTGTTATGTATGCAACTACGAAAGGAGGGAATATAGGATGGATACCTGATAATTTGAATGAAGGCCACCTGGATTACTACTTTTGGGTATTAGCCTCACTCAGCCTCTTGAATTTGCTGGTATATGTTTCTTGTGCCCATCGGTACAAGTACAAAAAAGCCAGTTAAAATTCATAACATTGAACAGCCTGTGCCATGATAATACATTAGCTATAACCTAGAAATTGCTGGAGAAATCATTCAATACACTTCAATTGAATAATGGATTATGGCTGACCAGCTTAAGAAAAAGTTCCTCAGGATTGGTCAGATAAACCTTGGATGCCATTACTTTCTAAGGGTTTGTAAATATGTAAATATAATATTTTATTTGAAGATGTATGGATCCCAGCATTGTTTGGGCCTATGTTTTTTCCAAAGGTCTGATAGTGTTGAGAGAGATTTAGACTTGTGCGTTTTCAGCTTGCTGAGTTCCAGTGACTAGGTGTGGATTCTTTTTATACATAGTTTTATTTTTGAGGTCAAGTCAGGCACATGAGCAGCAGATCAAATACTAGAATAGATCTATATTAATCCTGTAAACCTTTATTTATATGTACAAAGTGATAAAATATAAACCTGGAAAAAAAAACGAAATTTGTATCTTAATTTTGTTAATCATTTATAAATCCTGGGTTGACATAAGTAATTTGCAGAGCGTTGTGAAAAAGAAATGTGTTTCGGTTGTATATTATTAATGTATTTTTCTGAAAATAACATCATTGTGATACTTAATTTCCTGGACATTACTTGACTTGTAGTTTCATTTTGGCAATTAACTTGCCTTCTCTTTGTGGGACATTTTGAAAAGGAGAGGCATCTGTATATGATTTGACATTTTTTCCCTTTTAAAAGTAACACTATCTCTGTAAATGCTGAAAGTTACTTCATTAGTGTTTTCTTTCTTGCACCAAACGTGCATTCTCTTACACACTGTTCTCTGGAATTTTGTAGTTTCTTTTATTTTGAACTTTTTGAAAAGTAATAATTGAAAATATCATTTTAATGTTATTGCAGACACAAACCATTACACATTTCAAGCATTGAACATCTTCCCGAGTGGGTTGTAGAATGCCCTTCCTTTTGGGTATGTTATATTGTAACGATCATTGAACTGCTATTTGCAAATCGTTGCATTTTTTATGACCTGCAAATTATTGTATCTTTTTAGATATTTGATATTCATAGTAACTCTCTGCTTTATTGTAGAGCACAAGGGTGGAAACTTACCAACTACGAGTTCTTCTGGATGTATCATGCATCGAGTCATCATGTTGCCTTTTGTACTATTGTTTTTTTTTAATGGTCATTTGCTGTGGATATTTTCTTATTCAAGTTATTTGGAAAGAGCACAGGTTTGATAAATGCATCGTCTATAATGAATAGTTGTGTATTTATGTATTCTTTTATTTTGGATTTAGAAGTCTGTGTAATAGTTAAAATTATTTTAAATGAAAAATGCAAATCTTAATATAAGATGGATGTGTGATGTAATATTAACATGGTATAAGTTAAGTTTAAAAAAAAAAGAGAATGTAGAGTTTATTTAATATGTTAATATTAATAGCATGTTAGTGGTAAAAGTTAGAATGGTTGGAGTTAATAGTGTTAATGTTACTAATTTTGATTTGAATTCTAGTTAAATTGCGGGATAACATGGTTTGTGAGATATCATATTAGGCTAAGGGTTTATAGTGAAAGTGATGTGATCCTTATCATTTACCCTTATATAATTAAAATGTGAATATTAATATTCATTGTTCTATCTCTCAATGGGGGTGGATTTCCAGGGTAATGGGTTTGTGAGATATCATATTAGGCCACTGGTTTATCATTTCCCCAATATTAATAATAATATGAATTAGATATCATTTTTGGGATTCAACTGCGTAAATAAGTCATTCATCTATGACCATTTTCATGAGAGGTAGTCATAAATGATTTTGAATAGTCCACTAGCACTCATTGCATCATTGCATCTACGACCATTTCCATGAGAGGTAGTCATAAATGAATAAATGATTTTTGAATAGTCCACTTAACACATTGCATCATTGCATCTATGACCATTTCCATGAGAGGTAGTCATAACTAACTAATTTCTCATGATTTTTGAATAGTCCACTTAGCACTCATTGCATCATTGCATCGGGTTTCTCATGATTTTTTAATAGTCCACTTAGCACTAATTTCTCATGATTTTTTAATAGTCCACTTAGCACTCATTGCATCATTGCATAGGGTAAGTCATTCATCTATGACCATTTCCATGAGAGGTAGTCGTAACTGACTAATTTCTCATGATTTTTGAATAGTACACTTAGCACTCATTGCATCGCTCACAGGGGTGAAGAAGTGGGTTTGAAACTAGTGAAATGAATCACATAGCGTCAATAATAACTTCTGGGGCTTGCACCCGGTAACCAAGACTTCCCGGGAGGTTACCAATCCCAGAACTCCTCTGGCTCAAGCGCACTTAATTGTGGAGTTTTCCCCACATTCAAGCCCACTTAGCTTGCTACCCTCATTGTTCTATCTCTCAATGGGGGTGGATTCCCAGGGTAATGGGTGGATTAGGAGTCGTGCTCGCTACCTTGGACACAATTGAAGAGTAAATGTAGGGGGTGGTGTAGCCGCCCCCTCGCATGCATAACCATATCTCTCTATCTTGTTTAATGGAGATGCCTTTGGAGAACATGGAGTTGGTGGGAAGTGTTAGTAATTTGTAGAGTTGCATAGGGTGGCTCGAGTCAGTTTCCCTATTGCAACAGAGAAACTTGGGAAGAATTATGAAGGGGAGCATTTCAAAAAGACAATATATGAGGTCTAGAGGATATTCCTTAATGATAATCTTGGTAGGATGTAGAGGGGATATTGTGATGGGGTTGCATAGTGAATTAAGTTGTGGAAATTGTTGCGGAAGGCTACAGAGGGTCTGGATAGAAAAGGGAGTGTTGTGCTTTTTCCATGTTGTATTTGAAGGATGTGGGTGTAGAGAAGGAAAGCTGGTGTGTTTCGCCTCTCTAGATGAGCAACAAGTAGGTAATCCCTTTCTATTTTTGCGCTTTGTGTAATATACATGACTTTGCCTTTAATTTCCCTTGGTATATTAATGGCAAGATTTTTAAGGGTTGAACAGACCAGAACCCTCGAATAGGTCTAAAAGGCCCTTGGTGGCACTGTATTGGTAGAAAGAAATTAGAGGAGAAGGCATGGTGCACAAATTACTCACAAACTATTCATATATTCAATTACAAAACCCACATATATGCACATAAATAGTGTTTTATGAGATCCAACAATTTCTAAACTAAGAATTTACTTGTTGAGAAAAAGTTTCAACAAAACTCAACAACCAATAAACTAATAGTACTTATATACTATTGTAAGCATTATTCCAAGCCCCCTGTTTAATGTTTACATTACAAAGATTATTACAAGAATCATAAATTAGATATAGTCACATGTTTGGTTGGTTTTCATCCTGTTGAAGAATGTAACTAGGTTTGGCCTTCATAATTGTATATGAGTCATAATGAAATGTATTTATCAATAAGAAAGAAAAATGATTTTTATTATTATTAAAATGACTTATTAAAGCACGGGTTTCATGCTTGGGTCAATTGTTTTTAGGTCAAGGTCTCTATTGTGCACCTCTAGGGTTTATGTCAAGTGTCATTGTCCATGTCATATTGTAAAAAACCCTTCTTGGGAATTGTTTGTTAAAGAAGAAAATTATTGTATTGTAAAATAGATCATTTAGGCCTCCTTCACCAAGTCGGCCTCAAACATGGTAATTTGACCTCACCAAAATCCTATATATTGAAGCAACTTGACCTCATTTGTCACACTCTTTCATCAAGTTTGATTTCCAGTAAAAGGTGTAGTAACTAGTTGCAGGAAAGTGCGAAATTCAAGGAAGGAGGAGAAGGATGGCGAAGAAGAAGGGGGACTCTTTCAAGAGTAAATGTTGAAATTTTCTCTCTTTCCCACATGTGTGAAGCTATGCTGCTACTAGAAGAGGGCTGAAATTCTGCAGTAACTGGTAAACTGAAATTCCGCTGCAAGAGATCGAAATAATGCAACTGGGAAGTCGAAGTTTCCAGGATGTTGTTGGGCTAAAGCATCTGAACAAAAGGTGAAGATTGAAGGTTGCAACATCATGTTAAGAGACTTGGTGGAGGAGGAAGGTATGTTGGTCTAGAGTCTTGGTTGTCTCAATGTCATATGAATTTACTGAAGGAAGAGTTCTTGACTAGGTTTTCCCCTAGATAAGGGTTTTTCCCTGACCGTCCGCTTACATCTGGTGTCTTTGATTCGTGTTATGCTTTTGTTAATTGCTTGATGAACTAAGATTAACATAAAAAGAACACTAGAAAGTTAGTAAGAACCTAAGAATATCACAAATAATTATCAACATAAGAAAATATTTCTACCTTTCTGATTTTCCAACAAGGTATCAAAGCTAAGGTGAAGAAGGAAGAAAAAGGCAGCCTGAAGATCTGTTGAAAGGAGAATAAGGAGTCTTAATAAGCTGAATAAGGGTCATCAAGAGAAGGGATCATATAAGGGGATAAGCCAACTATCTTCAAGAACTATGTCTAACTCATTGAAGGGAGAAAATAAACTAGAAGAAGCCTCCAACTACATGGCATGGAAAAAGAGGATAAATTTCATCCTCGAGAAGAATAGAGTCTCGGATCTCATCAAAGGAAAAGTAAAGACACCTACAAATGAATCAAGTGAAGAAAAGAAAGCAAAGTTTAAAGAAACAAATATATTGGC
This sequence comes from Pinus albicaulis, assembly GCA_034641835.2. Lineage (NCBI taxonomy): Eukaryota > Viridiplantae > Streptophyta > Pinopsida > Pinales > Pinaceae > Pinus > Pinus albicaulis. Next base: position 1,972,422,235 of record CM076578.1, read on the forward strand.
CATGAGCCTAATAGTGGATGGAATGAAGGAATAGTGGATGGAATAAAGGATAATCTCGTCCCATATATATCCAACATAGATTCGCTCAATAAATGTATGAGGCCCTATCCAAATTACTCACAATCAAGAACCTTGGTCAAATTGCAAGCCTCAAGACTAAGAACTATGAAGATGACAAAAGATGATAATATGGCATCTTTTTTTGTAAGGATAGCTAGAATCAAAGTTGAACTCTAGGCAATAGATGAAATAGTACCAGAAAAGGAGCTCGTGATTACTGTTCTTCTATGATTACAAACATCTTGGAGTGCCTTTGCATTAGGGATCAACAATTGGAAGGATGCTCCTAAGTTCGAATAAATTATGGAATGCATGTAGTCAAAAAGTCAAAATATCATTAGTAAGCAACAAGGAGAATGAAGAGGAGAACATCTCAAAAGCCTAAAAGGCTATTCCGCTCATCACAAGAATAAGGGAAGCTTCAAGAAGTTTAAAGGACCAAGGAAGAAAATAGACCTATCCAAAATTGAATGTTACAACTGTCACAAAATGGGTCATTATAGAAAAAATTGTCCTGAGAATCCAAGGAATAAAAGGAGAGACAAGGATCAAGCAAATGTTGTCGATGAAGGTTCATCCAAGAAGAACAAGATGGAAGAATCTGAAGTCAAAGACCTATTTTCTAGGGACTCCATCATTTACATATCCTTCTAAGTTTAGAATTGTTTCTTTTATGTTTTGATTTGTAGTACTTGTAGGTCTAACATGCTTTGCTAGAACATTTTTTAATTGCTTTGATAAAGTTATAGGTATCCCTCGAGATTGGATTAAGGAGCCCTCACCATTTTAACAAAGATAAGTATCTTACTTCTTGCATTATATTTTTATATTTGGTTTCCCTCTCTTATCTAGATGTGTTTGTATTATATGGTAATAAACTTTTTTGTATATTTTCCTTGTTTAGGAAAGCTTCAAGGATTATGAAGAAGTCCTCACAAGGTAAAGCATGGTAGAAGTTATGTTGCAAAGGAAGCTCTTCAAGAATTGATGTCCTACAAGGTTCGATAAGAAACAACTCAAAGGTATGTCTTAGACCATAAACTTTGTTTTCTCCATGATAAAGGTATATTCATTCCTTTTAAAATTTGCTTTACATTTCTAGCATTGTTATGTCTAGGACTTTGAATCACAAAGATTCATTTTAGGGTGATTAATCATTAGATTAAATCTACCCTCATTAAATCATCATTGTGGACCCCTAAAAGTTTTAATGTAAAACCCTAACTTAAGGGTGTGTTGATATTGATTATAAAACCCTAGTCTACTTAGGGTTATTGATGGACTCTAGAAAATACTATTCTTCTGGTGTTTATGGTTTTGGTGCTATTATAGAAACCCTAGTCCTTTAGGGTTTATTGTGTATTTAGATCCTAGACCTTTAAAGTTTTGGTAAATTAGGGTTTATGAGCGAAACCCTTATGATATCTAGAGTAAGCTCCTAGGAATGAAACCCTAAGTGTATATTTGTTTGTCTGATTGAAACCCTAGCCTGATCAAAATTGTTATGTTTAACTTTAATATATTAATATTTTTGTCTTGGGTTTACCTGATATATGTTGTGATATGCTTGTGCATGATTATGAAATCCTAGATATGTATATGTGCTAAACTAATTGTTGATGCCCATAGTGTGTAAATTATAGGGTTTGTAACTAAGCCCTAGTAGAAGTTTAATATTCTAGAATATAATGATATTGCTTAGTCTTGATGATGAATCTAGGGTTTACAACAAACCCTAGTAGAAGTTGGTCATATTGTTGAAACCTTAGATTGTGCTATAATTGGTTTTGACTATTGATATCTAAGGATTATTGTTTCAAAGATGGGTTATAAGGTTTGCAATATATCATAGTAGAGTTTGTCATATCTCCCAAAGTAATATTGAGGTCCTAGATATAATGGGATTGATATCTTGATTGAGTCACTGATGTGATCTAGGGTTTGTAACAAAACTCTAGCAAGAAGTTGAAGTATAGTCTCTTCCTAATTATGAAACTAACTAAGTTTAGGTATTTTATGTCCAAAGTCTAATGTATGATTCTGATATAGTTAACTTCATGCTTCTATATATGTATTTGGTTGTACTCACTATTTAAGTTGTGCAGGTACATAATCTTCAAGATGTTGAAGATATTTATAAGTAAAGTTGACTTGATTGACAAACATGATGAAGGATGTTACATGAATGATGATGATCAAGATAAATGAAGCCATGAAAGACTCTCCAATGTTATAGAAAGTAGTTGATCTCCCTAAGTTAAGAGGGAGTCTGGATAAAAGAAAGGATGTATCTCCCAAGCTGAGAGGGAGGGCATACTATGATAGTCATAATGGATACCTTGAAGAAGAAATTCAAGAATATATATTGATGATGTCTTGGTGCTGCTGAAGAAATTAAAGAAGAAAAGCTTCCGAGTAGTTGCATATGAGTAACTTGATATAAGTGGAATCAAGATGATTGAAGACCCTGAAGGTTTGTGTTTACTTGTGTGTATTTGAAATTTTGTTACTGATTGTGGTTGTGTTTGTACAGGTAAATATCTCAAAGTTTTGGAAGCATGTTTTGCATGCTTGATTTATTTGATGTTACCGAGCTGTTTGATCAAGAGAGATTTGTTATTACCGATTTGAATAATCATGAGTGTTGAGGCATCATGTGTAATAAAAAAAATTCCTGGGAGGACATCTGGATGACCTGTGTGTTGAGGTCAAGTTCCCAAAGTAGGGAGGGTGGCGTTGGTCATAGAGCTATGACCTTACATTACGCACCTAGTTGCCTGGGTTGATGGTTATTCAGTAAGCCTGATGGTACCTATAGTGGCTGAAAGATTTAGTCCATATTAGTCCCACTCTGATAGATTTCCCTAGTCAGTGTTTATTTTCCATGACCTTGGATCTAGGTTAGAATCTTAAAATCACTAACGCGACCAAACCAAAAATCTCAACCATAAACTACTTTACACAGCAGAAATAAAGAATTAAATCACACATACACAAATATACATAGTTTTTCAACAAATTGTACAATAATGTACAATCACCAATATTCGTTATATTAAACCAAAATCTGAATAATACAACAATATATGGTATACAAAATACAATGACAAACTCGATGTTGTATCTCGTCCTGTCGGTCCTTCACTTTTGTACTACTCACTAGTAGTGCCTTAGTCCATCAACGCCACTACAAATCGAAACTCTAGGAGGGATGCCACCTATTGCTGCAAGTCACTATGTAGAGTGTACACAGGCTGATCCAATCTGCTCTTTGGGTAGGCCTAATTCTCGAGCTCCAATTGCCAGGCTAGCAACAAATTTAGTCCATCAAAGCGCTGCACTTCGGCACCAAAATTCACCCAACCTTCAGCTGCTCTTTATCACGTCAAGATAGCTTATCTAGGGCTACTTTGGGTAGCCAATGCACTGCCCTCCACCAGATCAATGGCACCCAATACTACATTATTGATTCTGCTCCTAGGAAGACTCTTCACCTCCTTGGAAAATCCTCCACACGACACCAATAGGTTTCAATGATAAAGATCCAAACTAGTCAACTTATTTGACCCAACGTTCCTCCACAAAACACGAATTTCACTTGTTTGCACTGATGTTTTCTTCACTCCTGGTTAGGGCACTTACTGCAACCCTTGTTTCACCCCAATAAACTAGCCCTTTAAGCGCTGCGGTCCAACTTAGAGACCCTCCTCTACACCCATGTTGCCTTCTAATGGTTTTGTTTACCCTTAACAACCCTCACATCACCTTCTCGTTGTGTGTTATGGCCCGTAGCCTAGCACAACAGACCTCCACAAACAGTACCCAAACAAGCTTCTAACAACAGCATAATGTTCCTCCAATCCTCGGCCTAGCTGCCTGCCTCTTCTACATTTGAAGCAAAAAGATTCCAACCTTTGTTTGAAACTCAAACAATATGCACTGTCTTAGCTCCTCGGTCTCCTATAGAAGACTTTCTCCTCGCCCTCCTATAGCAGATTTCTCCCACGTTGTCCAAAACCCCTCCTTGTTGCGACTAGGCTGCTCAATTTCAGAGCTATCTCCTTGAGAACGTTGCACACTTGGATGCCTCATAACACACCAATCACCCTTTATTTATAGCCATTAAAGGGGCTCCAACAAATAGATGAAGAGACATCTATTGGATTATTTTTACATCAATCCTACATGACTTGAAAACCAATAATTGCTATTCAACTTCAAAAATTCATTTATCCTTAACGACAACTCGGAATTGGATGATTCTCATTGCATTGGAATCATCTCGCTGAGCACTATCATCCTCATCCATCACATGTCAAAAAATAATCATGGTTTTGGCCCAAACATCGATTGGTGCAAAACCCCATACTTGGGTTCCAAGCCCACAAGTGACCCTTATGGTGCTTTTCCCTCCAAAGCTTGAACCCTAGGGCTTGGAGTACCTCCCAAACTACAAAAATAAACACTCAGGAATATAGTTTGCGGCACTGAGTGTGCCTTAACTCTTCGTAGTTCATGTGCTTTGAGATATTCCATGTACTTGTATACATATGTAAATTATGAATACCTCCCTAGTTAAGAGGGAATGTTGAAGAATATAACTAGGTTCGGTCTTCATAATTGTATTTGATTCATAATAAAATGTATTTATCAAAAATAAAGAAAGAAAAATTTTATTATTATTAAAATGACTTATTAAAGCATGGGTGTCATGCTTGGGTCAATTTTTTTTAGGTCAAGATCTCCATTGTAGACCTCTAACGTTTATTTCAAGTGTCTTTGTCCATTTCATATCGTAAAGAACCCTTCTTGGGAATTATTTGGCAAAGAAGAAAATAAATTTATTATAAAATAGGCCATTTAGGCCTCCTCCACCAAGTCGGCCTCAAAAAAGGTAATTCGACCTCACCAGAAGCCTATATATTGGAGCAAATCGACCTCATTTGTCACACTCTTTCATCAAGTTCAATTTGCAGTATAAGGTGCAGTAACTAGTTGTAGAAAAGTGTGTAATTCAATGAAGGAGAAGAAGGATAATGAAGGAGGAAACTTTCAAGAGTAAAATTTGAAATTTTCTCTCTCTTTCCCACACGTGTGAAGCTATGTTGCTACTAGAAGAGGGCTGAAATTTTGTAGTAACTGGGAGACCGAAATTCTGTTGCAAGAGATCAAAATATTGTACTTGGGAAGTCGAAATTTCTGGGATGTTGTTGGGCTGAAGCTGCTCAACAAAAGGTTAATATTGAAGGTTCCTGCATCATATCAAGAGGTTGACTTGGTGGAGGAGGAAGGCATGTTGGTTTAAAGTCTTGGTTGTCTCACTGTCATATGAATCTACTAAAGCAAGAGTTCTTTACTGGGTTTTCCCCTAGAGAGGGGTTTTTTCCCTCCCTGTCTTCATACATCTGGTGTCTTTGATCTTCGTGTTATGGTTTTTGTAATTTCTTGATGAACTAGGATAGAAAAAAAACACAAGAAAGTTCATAAGAACACAAGAGTATCAAAAATAATTATCAACATAAGAAAATATTTCTGCCTTTCTAATTTTCCAACACATCAACACTCACATCCACTCTGGAATCTCGTAAACATCACTCTTTCTCGCTAACTTATCTTTGAGCTGTCACTTGAACTCCATTTTAAAAATAAAAGCCTTTGACTATCTTTGACGAACTTACATGGTCAACAATGTTGACATACTTTATTGTGCTAAATTACATAGCTCACTTTAACTATCAGAAAAAGTAGCCAAGTTGTTGTAACTTAATTTTACCTATGCATTTGAAATTTTTAAATGCACAAGTTTCTTTCAAAAAAATTAGTTAAAATTATTTTCTGCACTTTGTAATAAGCAAGCAAATCCAAATTCCTCTTTTAAAATTTGAATCAATGCGAAAAATTGGTTTAAATTATTATTTTATGCAAATAATGAACTGTCGTCAAAGGAGTTAAATGGCAAGTGTTAGCTCCCTGTAATTTGCTAGATTGATTGAGATACAAATAGATAGGGGTAATATCAAACCAGTCTTTAGAGCCCTAGGACCTAGCCTTCTTGGACTCATATAGGGCTCTCTCTAATGGATGCAAATGATGTAAACTTGTTTGTTGATTAGGGTTGATTTTAGGCTAGTTGTTAAGTGTAAGGTTTGTTGATTGTTTTGGTTGGGTAAGATGGTTAAGTAGGATAGGTGGAGTGAGAGTTGGTCAAAGCCATTGGGCTATGAAGTCAATGAAAGTCATGGATGTCTCAATAATGAATCAAAGTGCAGTGCAGGGCCAATCCAGCAAGGGCAATGGATCCTTAATTTTAAGTGTGAAATGAGATGAACATTAAATTGGTGAATAAGGCAGGGCAAAGGGAAATCAAGAATCCTTTGTCAAATACCTATAACAAGGAGGTCTTAAATACTGATAAGCAAATGCTATAACTCATGAGGTAGGGCATACCATTAAACTCAATGAACAATACTTAAACTGATAAATATCCAAGATAAACATTTCAGTGAAACATAGAAAGCATAAGAGCTTATCTGACTTTAGTAAATCCACCTTCAGAACTAGAAAACATTTAAGATCACAAATAACTCAATCTATGAAGAGGGAACTCCTAAACATCATACATCAAGCTATAAAGAACTCTGAAACAAGTTGATAAGCATGGACAAAGGGCAAGATCCAACGAGACCTCTTTGACTTAACCTAGCAGACAATATTCCAAAGAAAGGTTTCAAGACAGAGTTTGGATAGCTTCAAATAAGCAGGGCATACAGTGAATCATACCTGTAAACTAGCATACTAATCCATACATGAAACAAAACAAGCATAAGGATGCTTGAAGAGCAGCTAAGAATTCTTCAAACACAACCAGTAGAGGAAAAGATTAAGGCTATAACAAGCAGGAGGAATGAGGTGCCTCAAAGAGCATGTCTCAACCTATACTTTTCTGATTTATAGCAAACAAGAAGGATGAAACATAATGATAACAATAAAACATAAAAAAATTAAGAATACATTGACATTCACCAAGCTAAGGAATCCTGCAAACAAGCTCCTCCATCATTAAGCAAAACAAACCATTCATCAACTTCACAACACCAATTTCTTCTCCAAGCTCATAAAAACCATGTATTTCTCTCTAAGCTCATAAAATGCCAAAATTTTACAATAATACCTCCATGCTCTATTTATCTTAGCAAGTGAGGAGGTGCAAACCATTAGAGGCTTCTGGAAACCCTTATTTCATCATAAATGTCATTTATGTGCTTGAAGACCATGCAAGGCCCAAGACACATAATATCTAAGCTAATAAATGAAAAATATCATAACATAACTCCTCAATCAAATCTGGAGTGACTTGCCCAAGAAAATATTAAAAAATCATTTTGCCATAAATTTGTGTGTTTTGTTGACTTTTGCCACTTTTGGCACTGTGTGTGCAGAGCCAAAATATCAGAAAATAGGTGTACTTGCAGTCATGTTTTGACCTCCTTCCCGGTGTCGGATTTTGTTCCGTGATGGCTCGTTGGAAAGATTGTCAAGTTGGATTTCCAGATCTACCTTTTTTTTTCTGAATGAATTCCATTTTCTTATCCAAAAATCCATTCTCCCAACATTGCTCTGTGCGCAACACCTTGCCTAAAAATGAGGCAGAATGGTCAAAATTTAGGTGCTTTTTGACCTTTTGGGGGGTCAAAACTGCTCCAAATGGTCTAAAATTTTGTGAGAAAACTGCTAATGATGAGAGGAATCCAAAAATGTCAAGTTTGCAAGTTGAGGATGCATGATATTTGTGCGCAGCGCCAAGGGTGTTGCGCACAAAGGCCTTAAAATTTCAAAAAGACAAAATCTTGTTCAAATTTCCCCAAAATTTGTGGAGTGGTCCCTCAAGAGGTCCTAGACACCTGTAGGGAAGCTTCAGCCAAAAATCCAAGGCTATGATGCTCTTTTGCCTCTTTTACCTTTCTTACCTTTGCATATTTCCTCCTTGCCTTCGTCAAGTTTTGGAGCTGATTGACCCTCTTTGATATGTGCATGCAAGAGGTGTGATGATGTTTTTAGGAGTGTCTTTTTCTTGGCTATGACCCTCGGTGTTGTCATCAGCTCTTTCACTTTCACTATGATCCCCATCAGTCATCCTATGCTTTGTTTGATCACTGTCAACACCATCATTATCATTATCTTCTTCACTGCCTTCTAGGCTCTCACTTTGGCCTTTAATTTGATCACTAGCCCCTACACTTGCTTTACTTAGGCTTTGTTCTTCATTAGGGTCCCCTTCTTCATTCACTTCCTGCACTGTCATCACCTTGATTGTTATTATGAGGCTAATTAATGTCATTTTCATGACAGTCATGACTAACTTCTTTGCTGCTCTGTCTCATCATGACCCTAATCAGTTTCACCTTGGTCATTACTTTGCTCATCATTGCATTATTATTTTCTTCATTTTGGGCTGAATCATGGGTATTATTACCATCACTGCCTTCCTCCAAGTGCTCAATGTTCTTGTCTTCACCGTTGTTGTGTTCATTTCCTTCTTTCTCATCAACATTATCCTCCTGCTTTTCTTCATTAATCTCTGTCTCTGCCCATTGTTTTCATAATCTCGACCATCATATTCTTGTTCATCGTTGCTAGTGTCACCTCTTGTCCATCATTACCACTATTATCCCCTTTTCAACTTGTGCAGGAGCCTGGGCAATTTTGAGGAGGAAAAGAGTGATTTTGGCCACATTTTGGCAACCCTGGCCAAATTTCCTCTGTGCGCAACGCCACTGCCTGTGCATAGCGTCGGTCCTTCTGTGCACAGTTCAGTGTTTTTTAACATTGTCTTTCCTCCCCTGTGCGCAACGCCAAAGGTTGTGTGTGCAGCGCCACCGCCTACGTGCAACGCCAATTTGCAGAGGGCATTTGGAGGCCTTCCCAGTGTCGGAATGAGCTCCGTCATAGCTCGTTGGAAATCTTGTTGAGTCTAATTTCCCAAAATTCTTTTTTTTTTACATGTGGTGTCCATTTACCTATCCAAAAACTAATTCTCCCAACACAGGTCAAAAAGTGTTGAATGGTGGTGCAAAAATGCAGAGTGCTGGTGCAGGCAACTTTTGGAGGTCTTTCTCAACTAAAAATTTAGCTCATAATAGGTTATTGGAAATCTCTTCAAGTCTAGTTTTCATTTGACTCATCAAGAAAGTCATTTGGACACTCCAACTGTGAGAAAACCTTATTTTCCCAAGGTCACTCCAACAATGAAGAAATTCTCCCGTGACACCTGTATTTTTGACATTGCTCCCAAACCATGATACCTCTGTAAAAACTGAAGGATGTTTTTCTTCTTGGCCCTATGATGGAAAACAAACCTCTCTCACTTTTTCCAAATTCATCTCTTCTTGGCCAGAAACATATTTTTGAGAAAAACTGGCCCTAGGTGTGGCAAATGACTTGGCCCTTGGACTGAATTCATGGAAAATGATGGAGGCATGATGTTTATGAGTTGATATGGAATCATGCTTGCTGATATGATCTATAAAATGGGTCCTTTTCTCTTATGCCCCCTTTACATAGCAAACCCTAGCTTGGTTGGAAGAGGAAATTAGGGTTTTGTGTAGGGGATTTAGGACTGCCTTGTAGAGGGAGGGGAATGAAGGGGTTAAGGGTTGTCTAAATTCTTGGGGAAATTTTTGGGGATAGGGATAGATGTTAGAGAGTAGGGGAAATTGAAATTTCAATATTTAGTGAGGGGAAGGGGTCCAAAAGGGCAAAACACAGGCCTAGTCTCAAAAAGTGTCAAATTGTGGCAATAGACTAGGTTATGTAGAAAAATGATGATTTTGAGGGATATGAGTGATGGGAAGTGTTTATGAAGGTGTATTAAGGATAGGAGGAGGTGTAAGAGCATCAGGATACAAGCCTTGTTGATGAGTTAACCATGGAGGTCATGAAACCAAGAAAAGTTCCCTTAAAAACCCTAGATGGACAATGGAGGAGTTAGGCAAAACAAAATAGAGGGATGAGGCCAAAGGTGGCAAAATCATAGTGAAAATTAATGGCATGAGCCAATGATGGGTCTTCTAGGAGTGGTAGGCTGACCCTGACATGATAGGATGATAAGATAGTGAAAATTTTATCATAAGGATAATGAAGGCAGTGAGATTTCTATAACTCACATTGTTCATGAACTTTGTTTCTAAAAATATATGATAAGTATTTAGTCATCCATACAAAGAAAAAATTTGCTGATGACTAACAAAAAAACACCTTTTAACGTTCAAGATTGCACCTGCCCGGATAAATGGCTACAAGGAAACTGCGAGACCCCCCACACTTCTGATGGATAACAAAGGGGGGGAGGAGGGGGGTCCACAAATATTTTTTCCCTTTACCGTCTTTAATTACGCAGCGCGCTCCCATGCATTGTGGGACACCCCTCCCCACCCCCATCTTAAACCACTTACCGAATACCCACCCCCCTCGCAAATCGCCTCTGCCCATGCTCCCACTAATTTAGTGTGTTTCTATCACCCTCGTTAAAATAGCCATCACCAAAGCTTTCGATAACTTAGAAAATTATCCGTTAAGTTATTTAATTATCCTGCCAACGTTCCGATTAATAAATCTTAATGCGTTAATAACGATAATTTGAACTAAATCGTTGAAACCCATTCTAAATTTAATTTATTCTATCACATCGGTATTCATCCTTTCACTATTCTTGACCAAAGAGCTCTGACAGACCAAACAATGATCAGTTGCAATGATCTTATGTGTTATCAACCATCAATTTGATCGGGTAATTTCTTAAGTTATCATTGGTTCTATTAATTTCTTGAAGTGGCTAGTCAAAAGGGAGAATCCAATATAGTTGTAGAGAGTCTGATCTTACCCCCTATGATTAACCTGGATGAACTTTCTTTAATCGATAACAATTCAAAATCACTGAAACCCAATGTGAATTCAATATTTATGAACTCCATAATTGGGCATATTAAAAATTTCAGGATGCCAATGATGAATTTTGGTTCTAAGAGTCAATGTTGCCCCAATTTTGTTTTCCCCAAACCTATCACTCTTGAATTCATCACTTGGTGCGAGAGTCATTACTTACCAAGCCAAAGATCCGTAGTGGCTAGAAACAATGAAATTTTGTTCTCAATAACCCCTGAATCCGTTTTTCAAGCGTTGCAGTTCAATCCCCATGGACCCCTTCATCCTTTTTTGACTGATTCCCTCATGAAAATTCACCAGAAGCTTACCTTTCAACAACGAGCCCACAATTTTTAGTCTTTTATGCCTGAAAATTTAGAACTGCCTAGAATCAATCCACCATATTCTTCTGCAATTGTTCCAAAAATGTTCAGGCAAGTTATTTCTATGGTTTCTTTTATTTTAGGGTATCAAATTGATCAGTGGGTAGATGAATTCATCCTTGGATTTATGTCAGTGTTTTCATCTGGAAAGAAACCCTTAGTTCTTTTTAATTTTAGTCAGTTTTTATCAGATGTTATCCATGACCAATTCCTAAAATTAAGTGCTGAAGGATGGTTCAAACATCAGTCTATTCTAGTTTATCTATTTTTGTATCATCAGTCAGAGAGGTTTAAATTTCCATTAAAAAATATGGATTCATAGGGCAGACCGCGATCAATCATCCAATGGACCTCTATAATTAGAAAAAACATAGAGGAATACTCTTTGAGTGATTTTGTTAATCGTTTTTTGCATATGGAATTATGTCTCTTGAGCAGTGATGCAGTTACTAGAGTCTCCACAGAAATCAAAAGAATATTACATCTCAGTGAACAATCTAAGGTTGGAGACTGAATCTCTATCAAAATTTTACAGAAATCAGAGTCTATGGCTGTGAAATTCCTCATAATTTTCCAATTTTCCTACATATGAGGATTTTTTCTTTATAATTCATTAGGCAGAGTGTGAATATGGATGATATACATTTTGTGTAAATGAAACAAAAAGCTTAGTTCAAATTAAAAGCACATATTGGTCCATTTGTTGATAACACCAGAGCAACATAGAAGGAAGTGGACAATATACTCAAACAAATGAAATTCAAATCAAGTTTCAATTGGCCTTATGACCCCATGGGAGTGGTTTCAAAGATAAGATCTGAGAAAAATTCAGTGCCTTATGTTCATATAGAAAATTCAGAGATTGATCAGTTTGTGAATCAAGAAGAATGGTAAGAAAACACAACGCAAGAAACTGAAGAATATTCCTCCACTCAGACAACATTGGAAACTCCAAGATTAAAGGAAAAGGAATTATAAAGACCAAGAGAAAGTGTGTCACCTACAAGTTCAGGACTTAAAGTAGTTGGTTTCAAAATTTTCAAAAGGAGGAAATCAATGAATATAGAAGAAAATACGTCAAAAGGCGGAAATTTAGAAGAACACACTACAATAGTACTATCAGGCAAGCTTGTATATCTTTTCAACAAGCTGAAGAAACAACAATTGACTCTCATGTTTCTCTTGTTTCTCCATCTTTTTAAAACAAAGTATCTTTGCTATATTTAGAGAGATGAAGAGAAATAATGAAGCATTGAAAATTTCCACCTATACTAAGTTTTGGAAACAATATTACACTACTCAACAAAATATTTTATCTACACTAGAACTTAATAGAGGACAATTTCTGTTGGCATTCCTTGAGCCAAAAGTGCCAATTCCTAAAAGTGCAGATGATTATAAGACTTTTGTGTTTTATTTTGATACCAAGAAGATACACCTAATAGATTATATTGATCTCCACAAACAGTCAAGGGAGATGTTTTAATCCTCACTAACAAATTCAACTATGGAAGCTTCTAAATTTCAAGCATCTTTAAATAATATTCATTAACAACTCAAGTTAGAAAGAATGTATTATTTAACCAAGGATACATTAATAAAAGGGTTGGAAGATATGGTGATAAATATAGGATTGGATCCTAATGATGTCAACATTGCTGAAGAAATAATCAAGAGAATAAATTCAGATATACAAACATTCAGAAAGTAGCTGAAGCTACCCACAACTAAGCATCCAAAAACTACGGAAGTAGGGAAACTAGAAAAGGAAAAAGAAAACATGTTGAAGATGATAATGGAGAAAAATATCCAGATACAAAAAATGGAACCTGATATGGAAGCTCTCTTGAAAGAGAAATAACAACAAACAAGTGCAGGAACTTCCACAGTGCAAATAGTGAAGAACCCATCGAAGAACTATCAAAATCCATGGGAGATTTATCCCTAAGGAAAGTGGAAATTGATAATTTGAATGAAACATTGCAAAGAATGGAGGAAAACAAGCCTAAAGTGGATAATTCCTATAGTTCTGAAATAAAATAAAAAGAATTTCAAGGTAACTAAACAACTTGAAAAATACCTAGATGAATCACTTGTTTCACAAACATTATATCAAGCAAAAAAAAAGATCTAGGTTGACATCAATTTAGAAATTTCAGAGCTCTAGACATCTATCAATATTATCTTTGAACAAGAAGAACTGGTAAAAAGAGCAAAGGAAACTGTGGCATAAATTGAAGAAGACTTGGATCTTAAGCAAGGGGAGGCCACAAAGATCATCAAAGTGTTGAATTCAAAGGAAAATAATGAATTGGAAGACTTAGGAATTGAAGATAGGACTGACGCAGTTCTATTACTCATAATAGTTTTAACTAAAATAAATTTAATGTGGCAATTAGAAAATAAATGTAAAAAATTCTAGTGACCAATTGACTCCACTAGAAATTACCAACATAGATTATATGAAATAGCAGTAGACAGGTCAAAATTTTCTAAAGTAAATGGAATCTTAAGTGTTATGGATTTTCTAAAAGGTCTAGAATATGACTTATTTATCCAACATGAAATTCAACATTTATTTATTACTAGGCCAACTTTTTAAAAGTATACAAAGGTGGATGAAGCATACAAAAGAGTGGTTAAATTATCAATTCCAGATGATGAAAGATGGGACAAGTTACTTGAGCTTATTGAGTAAACTAAATGCATCATTTCATGGTAGAAGCACATGAAAACATGATATGAATACATATTTTCAAATGCCAGTACAACTAAAGGAGGAGCACAAAGAGCAAAAAAAGGTTATCAGGTAGCAGGTAGAAACAACACCCTCGAATAGAGTGATGAATATGGAAACTAGTTTCAAAAAAAAAATATTATATTGTATTATTTTGATATATCCAAATCATTATGTATAAGATTTTATTTTGTAAAGGATTGTATTAGATTACATGTTTTTGAATTACACTATAAATATTTTGTAATACGAAGTAAGAAGGGTTGAACCCTTGTGATAATCCAAATACATTATTGTAATCTTCTGAAAGTTTTTAAAGATAATCAAAGAATTCTGACTTAAGTATTAACAACATTTGTGTTCATGTGTGTTTTTCTGGTATATTCATCTATCTTTTTCATGATATATTTAAGGTAACATAAGAGTTAAGGTAAGGCTAAGTTAAGTATTAACTTCCTTGACAACCCACTGCAAATTTATCATCATTATGGAGATTAGCTAATTGAAAAATATGTTTGAATTAGTTCCTTTGCACCTTTAAATTGTTTCCTTCTGTCATCTCTTGAATATATATATATATATATATATATATGTTTGGATGTAGAATTATTCTGCACACATCTACTATATCTGGTGAATTAAGTATTCAGTATGAATGTTTAATTGTCAAATATATTCTCCCTTTTCCACTTTCAAAATAAATTCAAATATTTTATGTTATTATGAATGAAAATCAACCCTTTGAATTTCTCAGAAATATTTGGATTATACAAGTGTTAATGGTTTAATGCATTGGTCATCTAATTCAATTAAAACCATTACTTAAATGCTTTGGCACACTTCCTGAGCTTAGAACTGTCTACAAAGAGACAACATCAAATTGGCGTCGTTGCCGGGGAACGAAATTTGAAATTATTTCCCCAGGACAGCAATAAGACTTACCTCTTAATAGTGAATAAGAGGTTAACATACTAAATTATTTCGCCTGGTGACTTCACATTTTAAATTTGGCTTCACACTGTTACGCAAACAAATATCTCTTGCGAACAAGAGCGATCTCCATAGATTCCTAAGGAAAACTAGAAGAAACCATACAATTGAATAACTCTTTCCCTAAGCCTACTTCATTTGATTCATAAATACAAAAGAAGAGGAATGAACCCCTTACCTATTTGCAAAATTCTTGATGGAGATCCCTGCTCCGTCTTGATTCAGCTCTTCAATGCTTGAAAAGACATGCAATCACAAACATAAAAGAGATCAAAGGCATATGAAATATAACAATTCAAACAAGCTTAATCTAATGATCAAGGAGATTATAAATTGATATCATCTTAATGAATAAAAAAAAGGAACGTGAATCATTCATCATTTCAATAAGACAATACAATGGAAAAAATGATTCATTTGTATTATTTCAGAGATCAATAAGAGCCTTACAACCTTTGCCTTAATGTCATGAGGTTCCTCCCAAATGCCTCCAACCCTCTCCTTGAATGATAAGCTTCCTAATCTAAATCCAACAACATAATACTACCTCTTGTGAACTCTTTTAACCCTCTAGCATGAGGTCAATTTATAGGCCAAGAAGAGGAAGTTTCAGGTCCATAAGAGAAGGATGAGATCCACTAATAGTGTGATTAGGGTTCCTTGATGAAATGGAATTAGTTCCACGATGTGAGTGGTAAGGCTCGAATAGTTATTACCTATAAGCTTTCGGTTGGGATATATTCTCCTAACAAGGCTTCTAGAATTCACTTTTTATTTTTATTTTTCATTGAGTCATTTGTGTGGTCTATAGTAGAAGACAGAGCACAATTCTGCACATGTTTCAATGGTATAAGTTGTGAATGCACATAAATTGACTATGAAAAGCACGCAAGTAATACTAAATAAGTTAAAATACCTTGTTACCCAAAATTCATATTTTCTTAAAGGGTTTTAGATTATTGACTTGCAAGGGAGTGCTTTGAAACATGTTTATGGATGGTAAGAGATCCATTTTAATGGCCAATTGTCATGGTGACAAAATGATGTGTAACATGTTTCCCCCTAAAGTGCGAAGTCTGAAAAGTCATTTAAATATTGAAGCGCTTTATCATGCCAAAGATCAGATCAGTGACAATGGTCGGAAACATGCAACAATCATTCAAGGATTACAATAAAAAATACAATCATCACTAAGGTAGGCATTCCTATACTCATAGTAAAGCTAACTCGATGAACAAGTACAAAAATGCCCTAGAATCATATCAATAGTAGACACAATATGGACGCAACGATCCACTATAAATATGTCTACATAATCATGAATACATAACTCCTCACAACCTGGATGGATGAAACTAGATCCATGGTCTTGATCTCCATCGTAGTACGAATCTGACCATGTGAAAAAATATCTTGAAGTCGAACATGGAAGATACCACTTGATTACCGGTAAATGATGTGAACCATTAATAAGTGCGAGAGAAACCACCAATAATGACAATGGCTCTCAAGGTACCCTCAGAACAATCTATGGAGTGTGAAGATATGTCCTGAAGTCGAACACTCATAGAATTGTTCATTCGAAGGTCAGTGATGAGAACCCATCATCGAATGCGATAAACCTGCCATTAAGGCATGGCAGCCTCAAGGTATTGAAAAGGGTTTCTAGATAAACTTCCTACATAGTGAGTTAAAGTCGATAGGAAGTGATCCGTCATGGGAAGGCCTACGATGCGAAACTTCATGTCATTTTTTAAAGAATTGTTTTACAAGGATTGACTCAAGGATGGATGACGCAATTGAGAGCTAAAATTTGCGAAGGAACATGAACTGAGGTTGACCTTATCTTGAACACACGACGACATGAAAATTTACTTGGTAGCATTTGACTCAATGATAATACCTAAAACCGGCTGAAGACTTTCAATGAGGTTCAATTAACAGTAAGACAAATGGATTTCCTAACCCGGACACATGTGTGAAGGAGTGTTGTGTTCAAGAGAAACATACTTACTTATAATAAATGAAAAAATGAATACCTTTTCCCAATTCTCCTCACTAGTACTGGAAAATACCTCTTTGTTTTTGTCAAGCTTGAGGATGATAACATTTACTTGTCTCGTAAGCTCATCCTTCAGATGAGTCCTCCAAAGTATTTTTAACGAACCCTAGGAAAGAGTGGTTCGGTCTCGCCATGATTGACGATTCCTGTACTGTTTAGATTTTACGAGTCCAGTGTAGGGTTAACTTGATGTCATTTTCATGTTTAAAGAATTCGAAAGGACACAAAAAATAAACTCATTCAGTTCTTTCAATGTATATTTTTAACGAGCCCAGAGAAAGTAAAAATCTGTGTTTTTCATTTTTAGGGAGTTAGGAGAAAAGCATAAGTAAACTCCACATTGTTCTTTTTCGTAAATCTAGTCCCTCAAGCTCGAAAAAAGATAAAATAATGCAGGAGAGAACTCTAATGACCATGATTAGTCAATGTATACATTTTTCGTAAATATTCTAATTCATTCCGGAAAAGGGTTAAAATTATACTGAATAAAATACTATTCATTTACTTTTACAAGTTCAAAAAGTCAAGTACTCGACGATATTTTCATGTTTAGAGAGTCTGAAAAGGGCTTAAAAAATAAATCCAGGGTTTCACTTTTTCGTAATTTTCAAGATCCCAAGAAAGTGATAAAACATTTCTCATGGAAAAATGATCCATTTTTATTTTGTAATGTTATATTATGCACATTACACTCAATACATTATCATAACTGCTCAAAATTATAGTAAAAAATAACAAAATTGACTTTTTAAAAGGTCAAAGGCATAAAAAATAATATTTTATTGACCTTGAAACTTATAAAAGTTTAAAAATTAATTCCATTTTTACCATTTTGAGTTTAAATAATTTGAGAGTAGAAAAGAGGGTTTTTACCACAAAAATTCAGAGGCTAATTCCGAGAAAACCAGTGGAAAAAAATGCGAACCATTTTCTCCATATAAGATATCTCTTCATTATATCCTTTTTCATTGGATTAATTTTTTATTTTAACCATTCATTTGATTTTTGGGGGGGGGTTTATATTTTGAAAATTCACCCTCGGATTTGCGCAGTTTTCCTTCATCGGGACCGCACACACATTGGGAATCTTTTACACACAAAGAAACATGATTTGTGCGGTTTCTCTAATAAGAAATTGTGTAAATGCGCCATGTCTGCTAAATAGAGGTTGCGTAAGGACCGAGGGTTTTTAAAAAAAAATGAAAAATATGCCCCAAAACTTGCAAATTTCTCTCAAGTATTGATCTAACTCTCCTCAAATGTCATTTTCAAAACTTTTGATTGTTCACAATGGAGTGGGGAGAGAGAGAACATGAAAACCAAGACGCGGAAGCTTTGGATGATCCAACAACTCTGTAAGCATTGAAAAATTGTGGCCTCTACAAATATTGGATAACTTCGAGAATGAAAGCTCAGCTGGAGCTCATGACATGGATGTTGATGACCTAGGATGTCCAGGATCAGTGTTTCCTGATAGGGGATCATCGCCTCGCCATAGATGTTGATGAAATGTACTTCTTGAGTGGGCTCTCCAGTAGAGGGCTTGACATTTATTTATTTGTACAAAGACCAGGTGGAGAGACTACTACTTCTTATTTGAGGTGATATTGTGTTGATGGTGATGAGCTCAAGGATGGTAGGATTAACATCAAAACCATCAAGTGACTTGATTTGAGGACCATTGATTTTAAAATCACCAAACTAATTGGAAGTGCAGCGCTTCACTTGGCCACAAAGGCCCATATGTAGATTGTCATGGAGTGTTCATAGTCCACTATTTTCAACTGGTGTGAAGGAGTAGTTTCCAACATGAAAGGGAAACTTACTAGAGCCAAGAATGGTAAAATGAAGAATTTCGGTTATGGTGCCATTCTCATTTCATTTGTTGTAGAGAGGATTCAACCCCTTATCCCACAACAGATTCTAGTGGATGAGTTAGGACCTCGAGATCCACGTATTTTGTGGTGGGTTTCGTTGATGGCTTGCCATGGAGGCGATGGACCAGTGGTAAAATATACTCATCAATTTTTTATGTGGTTGGGAAACCAGATCATCATGATCAAGGATTTCCCATATGCAAGGATGGATTACAAAGGTGACCTAGATATCCCACTCCCAACAGGGATGCAGTGGGGTGATCTAGGTAAAAAATTCTCATTTTGATGTTTTAGGGTTTTTAAATTTTTATTTCCTTTTTAACATCCAAAGCTAATTATCTGAAATTTTTATGTTGATGTGGGCCCAGTTCGACTAGTAGAGCTAGGACGTTTTGACAAGCGAAGGGACCAGCCTGCAGCTATTGTAGTACCCAACTGAGATGCAGCAGAGGCCTTGATTGAGATGGAGCACAACCTGGAGAGGTTGATTATAGATATCCCAAAGACTGGGACTAATTATTTGCCTATCTGGTACTAGAGGCATGTGGTTGGGGTTCCGGGACTAATTAGGCGACTGTTACATCGAGTAGCTTGCACTATAGTCTGCTATCATGATGATCATCATGGGTAGTTGCTAGTCTATTTTGGGATACATTTTGATTTTTGTATCGACATATTCATATATTAAAGGCCACTGGGCCTCATGTCTTTGGATTAAAAACTATATTACCTAATGGGAACTACTACTTTTATTTTCAGTTTATCTAGTTCAATATATGGATGAATATTTTTTTTTGTTTAAAAATGTTGCAAATTTCTATTTAACATGTGATTGGACAATGGATCAGTTAATGTGTATAAATTTATTGGAATGTGTTGATACTCAATGTAATCGAACTGTCTTTCCAAGACGCGGACCCATACAAACATTCTTAACATTGATGAACTTCTTACTGTATAGACACCATTTAAATGTAATACTATGAGTTGTGAATCTAACCTAACAATCAAACGATGAATGCCAAATGTGATGGCGTCAGATAATAGTTCAATGAATGCACTATATTTTTCTATGTTGTTCATTGTTCGACCAAGGCATAGGCATATCCCACGAATGAAACTAACTGATCAGTGGGTGAATAGATAACCCAAGCCGCAGAAGGAAAATTCCAATTACTAGGACTAGCACCATCAGCAAAGCCAATGTAAGTCTAAGGAAACTTCTACATCTACAAATAATACAAGATAAGCAAGAAACGTAGTAGGAAATCTTAAAAAATGCAAACCTAATGCACACACTCATAAAAATATGATAAAATTAATGTACAAAAATATTCCCGAGATAAATCACCCATAATATTTCATAAGGTAGAGATCATTCCTAGGCTCTCTGAAATAAACACCATCATAGTCAACTAATTCATAGGCCCCTTTGGCTAGTACATGTTTCACGATGTAAGGACCATGCCACAGAGGTTCGAATTTACCAACGCCTAGCTTATCCTACGCTTGAACATAGAAGAATACTAGGTCACCTTCTGAATATGAACGAGGATTCATGTTTCGATCAAACTGAGCCTTAACACGTTTATTATGAACCTCACTAGCTAGTGAAACATTACCGTGAGTTTCATCTAGTTGTGCTAAGTAAAAAAATGTCCCTCCTCTACAGAGGTAGTTGGGAACAACTCAATGGCTAGTTTCAGTGACAGAATTTCACATTCAATTGGAAAAACTGCTTCCAAACTGTAAACAAGTTGTGAGTGAAGCCAATCGATGTTTTCATAGAGGTACGATATGCCCACAAGGTTGAAAAAAGCATAGTGTGCCAGTTTCATTTATGAATGTCGACAATCCGTTTGATCATATTGGTCAAAACGTTGTTAACAAATTCAAATTGGCCATTGGTTTGCGGATAATAAGGAGTAGAGTTGTCATGGTGCAAACCGAGCTGTGCAGAAAGTTCAGTCATCATAATGTTTTAGAAGTGGCTACCATGGTCCATAACGATCGCTTGTGGTACATCGATCTTAAAAATCACATGATTGAATTTGAAAATGGTTGCGGTTTTGCCATCATCCTTATATGTAGGCATCGCCTCAGCCCATTTTGTAAAATAATCTACTGCGAGAATAATATACTCATGCCCCCCGTCCGAGTGAGGGTTACATGTAACAAAATTAATGCCCCATTTAGAAAATGGACTGACAACTATGATTGGGTGAAGAGGAGTTGGAGGTGCACGCTTCTTGTGATCATAAAATTTTGCTACCAACCGAGATTTGTATTTATCCACCTTTCCTTCTATATTCATCTTCTTCTTAAACACCCATTTTCTCCTAATGGGCTTCCTTCCAGGTGGAAACTCCGCCAGATCCCATGCCTTTTTTTTGTGCAAGGATGTCATTTCATCAGCCATGGCCTTCTTCCATAGTTTTCCATCCTCCGAATAAACTTCCTCCCTGACAGTTATGGGATCATCATCAGTGATAGTTAAAGAAAAAATTGAACAGAAAGCAAATGGACTATACCTTTCTAGCTGCCTTATTTTCCAAACTGATCTTCTCATAGTTGGATTTTGTGGCTCTTCCTATTCTAAATCTTGTTTTGTTGTAGAGTCTGATTCATCCTCCTTTAGCTCAAACTCTATCTTCTCAGGTTCCTTTGGTAGGAATTCATGTTTAACAACATCTTTCACATCTCTAAACACCACATCTCAGTTGTACACAACCTTCCTTGTTTCTGGGTTCCAAAGCTTGTAACATTTTAAACCATCCGTATACCCAATAAAGATGTACCTTTCAGATTTATTATCACTTGGTCCTTTTCTCCTTTGGAACATGTACATATGCATCACATCCAAATACCCTCGGATGTGAAATAGAGGGTTTCTTACCATTCCATACCTCATGTGGAGTCTTATCCTCCAACGCTAATGAAGGTGATCCGTTAACCAGGTAACATGCAGTCTCCACTGCCTCTGCCCAGAATTCCTATCCTAACCCGGTACCACTGAGCATGCTTCTTTCCTTTTCCATCAACGTTCTGTTTATTCTTTCTGCAACTCCATTTTACTGAGGCGTGTATGGATTAGTCTTATGTCATGATATATCACACTTATTATAGAACTCTTCAAATTCCTTCTTTCAGAACTCTCCACGGATCTGTCCTCAACACCTTTATCTTCTTCTCTGTTCAGTTTTTTGGTTTTCTACGAGAGCCTTAAATTCTTTAAATCTGTCAAAGACTTCAGATTTATTCCTCAATATATATGTCCATGTGTTCCTTGAGAAGTCATCTATGAATGAAAAATAGTACACATACTTACCCAGTGATTTAATCGACACAGGTCCAAACACATCATTGTGCGCAAGCTCTAATATCTTGTTCGCCCTCTTAGCACCCGAAGGAAAACTCACCCAATTTTTATTCCCATAAACACAATGTTCACAGAAATCAAAATCCAGAGAGAAATTAGACATGCATTCTACCATACCATTACCATGCCGTATTCGAAGGCCCTTCTCTCCAATATGTCCAAGCCTTTGATGCCATAACATGGTCTTTTCTCCAAAGACCGTCGAGGCTTTCCGCTCCACTTTCAGGAACCGCAAAATTTTTGCACCCATCAATAACAATGCTACCCTAAATCTTGTACAGAGTTCCAATTTGAACTCTCCGCATTAATACCGGTACTCCCCGAACCATCTTGCAGGTATCTTTCTCGAACACTTTTTTTACACCTGCATCATCCATCTTGCTTACATAAATCATATTTCTGGCCAATGTAGGAATATGTAGAACACCAGGAAGTGTTCTAATCATTCCACCTTGCAGCTTTAGCTTGAATTTTACATGTCCAATGATTTTGGCCTTCCTATCATCCCCTAATAAGACATCACCACCATCATACTTCTGATACTCGCAGAACCACTCCCTATGGGGAGTGAAGTGAAAGGATGCACCCGAGTCAATCAACCATGCCTCGTGATCTACATGTGTATTTGAAGAAGAATCCAAATACACATCCCCACCTACATCTAAGGTGGTTTTTGCCTCTGTAGAAGGAGCATCATAAGATACCTTTCCTTTCTCAAGAGCTTTAGATCTTAAGTCCTTTTCGATTTCCCTTCCTTTCCACATTTCCAGCACACCTTTACAGGCTTTCCTGGAGATTTAGATGTCCCTCTAGATTTAGATCTCCCACTCAAAAAATTATTTTTGTTTCTATTTTGGGACCTTCCTTGTACAGATCAGGAATCTCCATTCTTGCCCTCCATATTTCTCCATCTCATTTCCTCCAACAACAAGGCTGAGACAATTTCATCAAAATTCAAGGCAGTTGTATTGCTACCTATTGCAGTAACCAGATTGTCCCACGAATCTGGTAGAGAACACAACAAAATGATGCACTTATCTTCATCTAAGATTTTAATATCAACAGATGAAAACTGACTTACCACAGTGTTGAACGCGTTCAAATTCTTTGTCATCGAGTCTCCATCCTTCATCCTCAGGTTATACAACTTTTTCCACAGGAACAATTTATTCACCAGAGACTTAGATTGGTACAAAGTCCCTAACTTGACCCACAAAGTCTTTGTCGCAACTTTCCAAGATACATTCAACAATACTGAATATGAGATACACAATCGTATTTTTCTCTTTGCCTTCTGATCCAACTTCGCCCAGTCTTTATCTGACATTGTCATTGGTTTAGTACCCAGATCTACCGCGATCCACTGATATTTATCCACCAGTAGATCCTACATCTTGAGCTTCCACAACTCAAAAATATGACCATTAAATTTCTCGGTCTCTATTTTTCCACTGCTCGCCATTTACTTTCATCGCAAGAATTGATCCCGCAGATCTCCCACTGAACAGGGTCTACCACAGGCCCGAACAAAAAACCCCTCAGCAGCAAAGGAGTCCCCTTGAAGCCGAAACAACTCTAATACCAAATGTAGGTTTTAACCCTGTACAAAAATTATTTGCAAACGAATTCTTAAAAAGATAAAATAAACAATAACGTGAGAATAAAAAATAAAACATATATACAAAGGGACTTTTCCCTTGGATACCAAATCGGGACTGCCAACTTGATTTTTCATTATTTCCCGTTTAGTGTTACAACACATATATATACATGCTGAAGCATTTATAAACCCCAATCCATTAACCCTCGACTAGAACATACCCGTAGTTCCCTTGACGGGATCTACAAAATAACAGGGGCTGAAAACCATCATGCCCCAAAACCATGTGCAAACCCATGCACAAAACCATAGGCGAGTCTGCCCACCTAAAATAGGGTCCAAAAAATATTTTCCCAGAGCGTTGCCCAGGACCCTGCGCAGTGGGTTACCCTCCCCTGTGAACCCCTGGATAGGGGGGCGTGTCGCTCCCCCTGTGATCCCCCCGCTGCGCCCGGCGCAACAAACATGAGGTGTTGTCGCCCCCTTGTCTCATCCTTGCGGGTGCGACTATTCGTGGAAATAATATAACACATAACCAACTAATATACTATTGGCCTTCGCTTTTCAAAGATGCCAAAGAATATGTTAATATATATGATAGTTGTCAGAGGATGGGAAAACTTGTTCCTTCAGATAGATGCCTCTACAACCCCAAGTAATTATTAAACCTTTTGAAAAGTTGACTTTGGATTTTGTTGGTCCAATTAATCCTCCATAAAGACAAAAAAGGTACATTCTTGTTTGTACAGATTATGTCACTAAAGGGGTTGAAGCTAAATCACTTCCTTTTGCTACTAAAAATGTTTTAGTTTCATTTCTTTTTGAGGATATCTTCACTCGTTTTTGTGTCCCAAAGGAAATTGTGATAGATCAAGGTTCTCAATTTACATCCAAGTTGGTGCATAAGATAATGGAGGAATACAAAATAAAACATCAAAAATCCACTCCATGTCATCCCCAAGCAAATGGACAAGTGGAATCAACTAATAAAGTAATTGAAGCAATTCTTACCAAAATTGTGTATCTACATAGAAAATATTAGGCATAAAAGCTTCTAGAAGATTTATGGGCATATCGTACCACATGGAGAAACAAAACAGGGCATACTCCTTATGAACTTGTTTATGGTAAACAAGTCATGTTCGCTATTGAGTTCCAAATAAGACCTTAAAAACAACATTCAAATTGGGTCTTGATCTATCGAAAGCACAAAAACAAAGAATGAAGCAATTGAATGAACTTGATGAAATATGACAAGATGCTATTCATAGAACAAGCATAATTCCACAACAAAGGTCTAGATGGAATGATAAGTTTATCAAATACATGAAGTTCCAGCCAAGAGATTGGGCGTTACTTTTTTATTCTAAATTTAAATATTTTTAAGGAAAATTTAAAACTCATTGGCTTGGTCCTTATGAGGTTGAAATTGTCTTTGATAACGGGGCAATTAGAATTAAAACCGATGATGACTAAAAGCTAATTTTCCTTGTAAATGGTCATAGATTATGAATATACCATAAACCATTGAAAAAGGAAGAGTTCATTAGAAATCTGAGAGATAATATTGATTTGAAGTTGGTCAGAAAAGATTATTCTTCCTCTCCAACTTAAATTGCAAATTGTTTTCTATTTTCTTATATATATAGATAAATATATATATAATAATAATAATAAAATGTATAACTATGAAAACCAAAATTATTGGCATGTTTATACAGAAAATTTAAGTTGAAACCCAAGAATTCTTGGCAATCTATATTTTCATTTAAAAATTCCATATTCTTATCCCATTTCTTTTTTTTCCTCTTTTGAAAATAATACAACTAAATAATTTTCAATAATCTGCAACTGTTATGAAATTCTGCAGCTGACTTGACAGATTACAACCAAAGAAAATGAAGATTATGGCCAAAGCAACTTGAATGGAGATCATAGCTAAAGAAACCTGATCAACCTACAAAATAAAAAATCCACAAATCAGTAAAGCAGGATAAAAGGTATGTAAATATTAGTTATATAATAAAGGGAAAACATTGAGTTATGAAAATAAATAGATGAATGATTGTTGCTACCACCATTTCAAATAAAAGTTACCCTTGTTATGACATGAATTTGGTTCTCACGAAGTATCTATATGTCTTGTCAAAAGGGTATGAAACCGGCGTTATGAAAACATTGCTATCATTTGAATTCACTCCACTTCCTCCATATGTCATCCCACTTCCTTTGCATACCATCAAATTTTCCTCGCATCATATCCCATTTTACTCGAACCTGTTTCATTGCCAAAAACACCTCACCTGTTACCCAAAATTTGTCTCCGTAACCCACTCCATAACTCTGTCAAAAAGGGAAATTAGGGACTGAGACTTCTTCAGCATGGGAGTCATTGTGTGTTCAGAGTCGAATGAAGCTAAATTTATTGAAGCATACCCGTAGGTGAAGTAGCAGTTGCAGCAAGCACAATGATTGAAATTATTTGAAAAGTTTGATGGGCATGAGAAATTGGTCACAAAATCATTTTCTCAGGCCTATGATGGTATAGAAGAATAAATTGGGGATATCAAATTGGTTCTGACAGAGTCATTAATGGCAAAAGCTACTGAATTGATGAGAAACATGGAAAGTTGGTTTAAGAACCGAAAGATTAAAGAAAAAGAGTGGGAAGTCTTCCTCAAAAACCCAGGTATGGATACCTTTGTCTTCAAGAAAGGAATTACAGTCACAAACTTAAAGATTAAATGTAGAATTTTTTTATTAATCATTCAGAAGTTCATAACCTGTGAGGGTAGATTCAAAAATATGTTCTTTTACCATACTTGATTAATGATGAATTTTCTTGATGGTAATGAAATCAAGTTTCCATACTTCCTACTTTGTATTTTAAGAAATATGGTTGCTAACATCAAGAGAAAAATTCAGTTCATTGACACTGTTTTGTATCAACATGGGTTAGTGAAAAAATTAATTGAAGCTCATTTGAAAAGTAAAGGGGATAACTGAAAAGATTTTATGAAAAAACCATTTCAAATAAGTTGAACAAGAAGAACCTGGTTCTAAAACAAGGACGAGTAGACAAAATTTGCCTTCAAACCCTAAGCAAAACTCACTTGTATAGGAAACACAACAAGATGAGTATTCTGATGATGAAATCCCTTTTACAAATGTCTTAGAAAATCTTAAGCAGAAGAATTTTATAAGAGAGAAAACCAACAGTAAATATGAAGGTACATCAAAAAGAGAAACATAGCACAGAAATGTCTATAATAAGAAGCATCCCCTCACTACTAAAAAGTCACCAATGAAAGTAAGAATAAGTGCAAGACTTAAGAAGTCAACCAATGAATAGTCTAAACAATCTCCAGGTTTTATTGATCTAGAAGAAGAAGAGGAACCAAGAGTTCCATCACCAGTTGCAAGTCCAGCTAGGAAAACCCCAGAAATTGACCCTATCCACCAAAAAAATCTATGACTATATAGAATCTCTGGAGCAAGCTACAGGAAAAACTGTTGATTCATCCTCAAATCAAGAAGAAATTTTAGATGAAGAAATCCATTTCAATCCTCCAGAAGAACCCTGAATTGAAGATACTCTTACGCAGTAAATTTATGAATTGGAAGTGTTGAATAAATATTTGAAGCAGGAACATGGAGCACAAAAGGTAAAAAATGAAATCCAAAGAACTCAAAATGACATTCAACTACATCTTGGTTTATGGTATACTAAAAATAAGAAATTTCAATCTAAAAATAAATTTCTTAATAGAAAGGTTTATGTTTGTAGTACATAATCTCAATAAAGAAACCAAGGATGGAAGCCAGTACCAGAAAAGAAAAGAGAACTAATTTAGATGTTCTTGCTCAGGACTCAAAGATAGCTTAGTAATAGCGAAGGGTTACAAATTTTGAAATTTTGAGCATGAGGACATGCAATATCTCCTATGTGGAGGAATGTTGAAGACCAAAATTGTCCCTTTTTGACAACCTTCTTACACTCCATTCTCATTATTTTTTACCTTAATAATTCTAATTGAGTATCATTTTACAATGTTATTGGAACAAACAGGTAATTAATCATATTTTATTTCATAGTTTCATGGTTATTTATGATGTGACTTAATATTTGCGTAAGCTACTAGATTACATCAATTTTGCAGCTCATTCAAAGGTTTTGTTATCACTCTCCCCAACTTCCCAAGGCTGATAAAGGATTGGAGAAAGGTAACCACAAACCAATATTTTGGCTAGGCAACTAACCCTACCTAGACCAGAGAGGGATGTCTCTATGTCACTTTTAAATAATCAATGAATGGCTCAGTACATTGAGATTTTAAGCTATATATAAACTAGAAACAAGTAATTTGTTTGGTAATTGAGATGCTAGATATAAATAAGAATCAGGGAAACTAAAGTTGATTTCAAAGATTGAATAGCTGAAAACAGAGTGAGGCAAGCTAGGTAAACTATCTGAGCATACTTAAATTTTCATTCTGTATAGTGGTAGAAAAGGTAGGAATCTGAATGAGCATTTTACTGAATTCATTCATCAAAATAAAGACACACTTATGAAAATATTAATAAACAGAGCATATAAATAATGATTTATGTTTATAGACTAAAATATTAACATACAAAAGTTGTAATGGAAATGGAATAACAGAGAGGAAAACAATACTCAAAAGATATACCACAAGAATCTCACAATAGTTGTTGCAACATCTTTGATTTCATTAAAATATGTTTACAATAGATCCACTGTAAAATATGAGACTATCTCACTCTACTATCAAACTACCAACCACCAACTTGTTCTCTATCTACTTTCTGTGTATTTATAGATTACAATGGGTCTCCAATAAGCTAGACCTTTGAATATCTTCAAGGACAGGGACTTTATTACATTTGAAAGAAAATAGGAGGAAATATGTTTCTATTTATTACAACACTTAGAAAACTTTAACTGAGCACTCATCTGAAGTTTATCAAACTCAACAACCATGCTTGATGTGGAAATTTCTGATCCTGAAGTGTAGGTCATGCTATACAATTTTTTTTATAAGTGTGAAACTATTTGAGCAACTGTTGCCTGTTTTTCAATAAATATTTCAATTGTCTCTTGAATGTTGCCTGGTGCCTTGTTGAAATGTGTTAGTGCTGAGAGTAATGGTGACACAGGTTTAATGGAAATCTGTTCTAGAGGATTTATGTCGTTGTTTTCCTTCTAAATGGTGAAAAAACTTTTAAAAAAATGGAAGCATCTTTATAATGGTGGAAAACCAAAAAAAATTTGGATAAAATGGCGGAGAAAAAGGTGGGGCCGATGGTATTAACAGAAAGTGAAGAATGGTTTTCGGGGCGGGGGGGGTATGCAAGCGGTAAGTAGTTTGAATGAAGGGGGGTGCGAAATGACGAGAGGAATACATGGGGTCGAATCACAATACAACCTATTTTAGACCCCCCCCAGCAGTGTTAAAGCTAGAATGGGAGAAAGGGGCCAAAATAAAACAAGAGTCGTTGATTAAAGAAGTGGGGAAGATATCAAGGCAGGAAAGGCCTTTTAAACTATCACAATCACATGGAGCAAAGGGGAGTATATATCAATTTATATGGCGCACAAAATCTGTGATTTGCGAAAAGGTGAGTGACATGAGCAGGTGTGGTAGGCCTATCGCAAATCGCAATTAGGAGTTCTAAGTTATATCGCATTCCAAGAAGTCAAAGGGATTATAGCATTTCAGGAAATCAAAGCAATATCGCAATATCGGAGATCGGGGAGATTGGGTGGTAACAGACTGTTTGGCAATGGAAAATTTGTATATATATATATATCAAATGATCTAATGTGGGGCCGGAGTTGCGATAAAAGAAATATATGGTAAATTTAAAATGAAATATGATATGGTTGTTAGTGGGTGGGCGGAGCTGCTTTTTAACTATAAAAATTGAATTTTAATAGTTAAAAACGCGTTTTGAAATGGGAAATGAGTGTTGGACATTGGGTTTCGAAAAAATTAAAGATAAAAGAGGGAAAATGAAATGAATGAAGGCAGAAATCAAATATTCTCACCATTACACTTTGACAACAACACTTTATTCTTTCACTGAACTGAGAAGGCAGATTGATTCCTTGAAGCTTTGAAATTCGTGATTTTCCCTTCCTCTTTAACTTGAATGCACAACAAGATAGTGTTGAGATTTCTGAAACTTGAGCCAAATTAAACAACAAAGATGGATTTATTTGAACTGCATAAAAATGTTTGCTTCCTTCACTAGACTTTATGAATGAAATGGGTGATTAACTGCCTTATTCTCCGTGGAAATCTGAAGATTTTCTATGCGCAGTTTGAACCTAGACTTGACCTATATGAGATGGACTGACCTGACTCTAGACCTTTGAATGAAGTTGAAAAAGTGTGAAGGAGTAGCATATATTGATAGGAATCATTCAGTGATCAAAATTATTGTTTAAGACTAACTGAAAAAGCAAAATTTTTGACTAATTATCTGATGGAAAACTCTCAAAAGAGCTATCTTTGATCACTAAAAAACTGACTCTAACATTCGCTCCAGCTGGGGATGGCAGCTCTTTCTGGAGGTGTCAAGTACATCGTATATCAGGTATCCTTACCATTGGGTAATGGAATCAAAACTGGACTATGAATGACTCAAAAACTGACTTAACTAAAAGAAAACTGATAACCTTAACTGTAGACTAAATAAAAACTTTACTGGAACATACTACTAAAAAAGTGCTCAAAATTGATCTTATTTACTACATCTATTATAACCCATGTATACATCACTTTGTCAAGTGAAATGGAACAACCAATGAAACCATGCAAGCATTTTGATTGTTAATTGAATTCTCTGTGAGTGCTTTCTTATGAGCAAGAAAGGAGAACTACTGAAAGGAAACTCCCATGAATATTTTTAATTAGATTAAATCTTAATGAAATGAAAAAGCATCAACCCACCATCTGACCTCAAGAATGCTGCAAAAGGATATTCATAGGAATACATTTTGATTTCCAGCCCCTCTAACGCATTACTACTTTGCTCTAGGTGGTCTGAATATGAACTTTCATATTTATCCTTACTTTTCTGATATGACTGCATTTTTTTAGATGAACTTTGGAATGAAATTCTTGTTGAACAAGACAATGGTGTTGGCTTCCAAATTATATTTTTATCATCTCTGTTTTGAAGCTCATTACTAATTAATAGAGAAGAAATTTGATTGCATAACTAATCTAAAACATCAGCTATCAGATCATGGAGAACTTGAGAAGACTATTGCAACTTATTGTTCATTGATTCAAATGAGACTACATGACTTTCCATAAGCTTCTCATTCTTTTCTTCATAAACATTATAAAAATTTCTTCCAAAACCGAAATGTTTCAAAGCGCAATGGTAAGGAATTTTCCTGCATTATTTGATCATATATTTCACTTTCCAAATCTTCATATGCAATTTGAAATTCACTGAAAATTGATGGCCGCAATTCTGAAACTAAGTAGTTCTGATCAAGAATTTCATTATTCTTTTCGTTGTCAATATCAACACATAAAGACTGCTGATTTTTTATTTTAGAAAATTTTTCTCTGATGAACAGTAATGAAGTGAAGCATAAGGGAAAATATCCTTCACTTATTTCAAAATATTCTGCATTTTCCTCATTTCTATCATTATAGATATATATTGGCTGATCACTGCATTTCAATTGCTGAAACTGGGCCTCTTCCTCCCACAAACCAGGATATGATTGTTTTGAAGAGTTGGGCTTGATTTTGATAACATATTCATCATCATACTCATCATACTTGGGTAAATAATCAATATGAGTATTGTCATCAAACATATACATTATATCAGTAGATTGCTTCTCCTTGGATTGATCTACAAATCTATTTTCATGATTTTCCATAAACGAATGTAAACGAAAATCATTTTCTGATCTATGGCAACTGGGATTAGCAGGAAAATATTTGGGGTCAACAACTTCTCCTTCTTCTTCCAACTGATCTATAAATCTGATTTCTTCATTATCCCTTAATGCATACATAAAGTAATATGACAACTGGGATAGCAAAAAAAATGATTAAGATCAACAACTTCTTTTTCTTCAATCAGTGAGACATGGTGATATTGAAAAACAAATTAATCTCTTATGGTCATATTTTGCATCATCTCTTCTATTGCACTTAACAAAATTTTGAGCTTTACTTCTGAAGATGTCAGGAATTCCTTCTCTATAGTTTTTTTGCTTATGCCTTCAACTTTAGCCTTTTAACTAGCAAATTAGCTTCCACATCTATTGCATTGTCTTGCATTTCTTCTAGTGTTGTAATGTCCATTTCTCTCAATCGAAATTCCATTTCAGGATCAAAATCATCCGAGTAGTTTAAGAGACCTAAACCAATAGGTGGTTTTATATTGAATGATATATTTGATTGAACCTAGCTGAAAATTGTTGCACTGTTTCTCTTGGCTGCTTTTTCAAATGATCATAATCTTCTAAAATGAGAATATGATCCTCCTTTATCACCCATTTATCAAGGA
Source organism: Pinus albicaulis (assembly GCA_034641835.2). NCBI lineage: Eukaryota > Viridiplantae > Streptophyta > Pinopsida > Pinales > Pinaceae > Pinus > Pinus albicaulis. Next base: position 1,972,454,808 of record CM076578.1, read on the forward strand.
ATACTTTCACAAACTTATGAAAATCAGCAATGCTTGCAACTGGTAAGTTTTTGAACCATTCCTTGGATTTACCTTGCAAATATAGAGCAAAGATCCTGATACTAACATCATCTTCATCAATCTCAAAAATGTCGAGGTAATTCTCAAAACTTTGAACCATTTTCTTAGCAGTGATGTGGGCCAAATTCTCCATCAAACCTGGGAAGATATTTATAATAATTTTCAGGCAAATCATGAAGTATAGGAGGCAAGATGAGTGGCTTGTATCTATCTAGAATTTTGCAAGGTGTAGAAGTATGTGCAACAACTATAAGATTAGTTTTGATATCTTGAGGTTAATCAAGTTGAAGATGGTCATCATAAGATTCAGAAGAAGAGTGTGGACCAGGATCAAAAATGTATGAAGAATTTGAATTTACAACCTTCAAAGGAAGGGAATCTAATGAAATTCCATGATCTTTTCTCAAACACAATATACTTTGAAAAACTTTTTGGACATGCTCAGAAAAAGAAAAGAAATATTTTATGACAAAAAATGTGACATCTTGAATGAAAGTCCAAATTGAATACCTGATCTTCCCATATTTTCCTTTCATATTTCTTGGCAATGTCCATCCTCCAGTGGAGTCTTAAAATTTGATTCTGAAACTTCTTTGGAGTCGCCATGTGAATGATTTCAGCCTTCTTGTGCCTGATCACTGTTCACCATCAGAAACCAGAGCTAATATTTGTCGTTCTTTCCCAGGGAAGATTTATCTTTCGGTCCCCAAAAATGGCGCCAATAATGTTATCACTCTCCCCAAACTCCCAAGGCTGATAAATGAGAGGAGAAAGGTAACCACAAACAAATTTTTTGGCTAGGCAACTAGCCCTACCTAGACCAGAGAGGGCTCTCTTTATGTCACTTTTAAATAATCAATGAATGGCTGAGTACCATGAGATTTTAGGCTATATATATATATATATATATATATATACTAGAAATGAGTAATTTGTTTGGTAATTGAGATGCTAGATAGAAATAAGAATCAAGGAAACTATAGGTGATTTCAAAGGTTGGATAGAAGATAACAGAGTGAGGCCAGGTAGGTAAACTATTTGAGCATCCTTAAATTGTCATTGTGTATAGTGGTATAAAAGGTAGGAATGTGAATGAGCATATAACCGAATTCATTCATCAGAAGAAGGTGAAGAAAAATGTAGGGGTCTGAATGAGAATTTTACTGAATTCATTCATCAGAAGAAAGACACACTTATGAAAATCTTAATAAACAGAGCATAGAAATAATGATTTATGTTTATAACTAAAAGATTAACATACAAAAGTTGTAATGGAAATGGAATAACAGAGAGGAAAACAATGCTCAAAAGAAATACCACAGGAATCTCACCAAAGCTACTGCAACATCTTTGATTTCATTAAAATTTGTTTGCAATAGCTCCACTGTAAAATATGAGACTATCTCACTCAACTACCAACTACCAACTACCAACTACTAACCACCAACCTGTTCTCTATCTACAATCTGTGTATTTACAGATTACAATGGGTCTCCAATAAGATAGACCTTTGAATCTCTTCAAGGACATGGACTTTATTACATTTGAAAGAAAATAGGAGGAAATATGTTTCTATTTATTACATCACTTAGAAAACTTTAACTGAGCACTCATCTAAAGTTTATCAAACTCAATAGCCATGCTTGATGTGGCAATTTTTGATCATGAAGTGTAGGTCATGTTGTACAGGTTTTTTGATAAGTGTGAGACTATTTGAGCAACTATTGCTTGGTTTTCTGTAAATCTTTCAACTGTCTCTTGAATGCTACTTGGTGCCTTGTTTAAACATGCAAGTGATGAGGGTAATGGTGCGCGGGTTTAATGGAAATCTGTTCTCAAGGAGTTTTTCCATTGTTTTCCTTCTAAATGGTGAAAACCCTTAAAAAAAAAATGGAAACTTCTTTATAATGGTGGAAAACCCAAAACCTTTTGGATAGAATGACAGAGAAAAAGGTGGGGCCAGTGGTATTAACACAAAGAGAAGAATGGTTTTCGAGGGGTATGCAAGCGGTAAGTTGTTTGAATGAAGGGGGGTGCGAAATGACGAGAGGAAGACACGTTGCAGTGGGGTCGGATCACAATACTGCCTTTTTTGGACCCCCCAGTGGTGTTAAAGCAAGAATGGGAGAAGGGGGCCAAAATAAAATTAGATTCATTGATTAAAGAAGTGGAGAAGATCTCAAGGCGGGAAAGGCCTTTTAAACTATCACAATCGCATGGAGCAAAGGGGAGTAGATATCAATTTATATGGCGCACAAAATTTATGATTTGAAAAAAGGTGAGTGACGTGAGAAAGTGTGGTAGGCCTATCGCAAATCACAATCAGGATTTCTAAGCTATATCACATTTCGGGAAGTCAAAGGGATTATCGCATTTTGGGAAGTCAAAGCAATATCGCAATATCAAAGATCGGGGAGATGGGGTGGTAACAGACTGTTTGGAAATGGAAAATTGCGATATGCGATTAGCGACGATGACGTGGCAGGAAAGGGTCCCACTCAATATTGCAATTAGGGAAATGAGGCGGAAGTAAGTGGAAAAGGTAAGTGATGTTGCGATCTTGCGATGCGAAAAGGTGATGGGTCCCATTTAAAGGCTTTTTAAAAACGGACAATGAAAAATTACGTTAATTCAATGGAATATGATACAACCGCCCGAATCATGTTATAAATAAATTATAACATATATCGAAAGTTTATGAAGCATACCAAAAGGAAACGATGGGTCCCAGCAATATCGCATATCGAAAAGTTTGTAGGATTCGACAATGGTTACATGTATGAGGTTTGATTATGCAATAAGCAAATTGCGATAGAAGGTAAGGCAAAAAGGGTATAAAGATTTTTTTTTCTTGAGAAAAAAGTCATAATTTTTCATTAGTAATAAGAAAAATCACATGTTACATTTAGCAGCATATTCATCTATGCTAAAATAAAAAGGTTGCATGTTCTCTGTGGAGTCAGATTTTGTCAAGTAAGCAGTGACGGTTTTTCAGCTATTCTAAAAGAGTTATTTACATATAAAATATTAATAAAAAGTTTGTGTTGAGTATCAAAATAAATAGAAGAAACAGTCTTGTAGGCAGTATATAAATTCCACAATCAAAATATCAAAACTGCAGTCAATTATTGACTGCATCCTGTGCCCAAATATGCTCCGATATGTGCCATTGACCCCACTCTAGCTGCGAGGCCTCCTTGGAAATTTTGTCGGCCACCTAATTCTGCTGCCTGAAAATGTGTAACAGATATAAAATCAAATAGTGATTTTAGAAATAATACCTCATCCAGAAGTTCTCTAAGTAGGTGAGTGTGGCATTGCGCCTTCAAGTTAAACTAGTTGATGCTAATCTGTGAGTCCCCAAAAATATGAATTTTGTTGCAATCATGCTCCCTGGCAAAGGAGAGGAGAATTCTGAGGAAATGAAGTTTAGAAAAGTTATTAGTACCCGAACTAAGCCCCATTTTAATGAGGAAATCATGAGTGTCATGCAAGTGCAAAACAGCACCCCCCCCCGCATCCATTTGGATTGGACGCACCGTCAAAATAGGCCCATGGAAAGGAGTGGTAAATATTCTCAGGAATGATGACCCTGCCATGAGTAATTTCGTTGTTCTCGGGAATAAGATGGAAAATGGAAACAATTTTCCTACAGGTGAGTTCTCAATCAGCAAGTCTATTCAAGAAGATAAGATGGTTCCTACAAAGCCAAATACCCCAGAAAATGAGGAGAGGTATGATTCTGTCTTTAGGCTTCTGGGAGACATGCCACCAATTGGACCAGGCATTGCAGACTGAGGTGCCCTGCTAGATTTGTGTGCAAGAAAGTACTATATTCGTAGAGTGCCAGAGTTGAGATTTAGCAGGACAATCTTGGAATATATGGTTTATAGTTTCCGCCTGTGAGAGGCATAAAGAGCATCTGGAAGTTCCATGGATCTACCTTCTACATAGGTTGTCCTTTGTGGGTGTGCAATTCGAAAGAATGCACCACATAAGTAATCTGGCTTTTTGGGGAGCCTTTAATTTCCATAATTGATGCCACCACCAGGCCTTGTTCTATGGTTCCAGCTGATTGCAGAGGGTGATGCAGCCGATTTTTGGAGTGTATCTTCCAAACGGGGAAATGGCCCAAAGAATCTCATCCTCCCGATCTGTAATTCTGATGGTGGTGGAGTGAAGGGACCTGATGTATCTGCCCCATATCAACCACCAATGAGTGGAGAGGTCCAGATCATGAGCAGATAGCCAAGCTTGTGAGGCCCAGGTAGTATGACCCAGATCAACAATCTCTGAGAGGTACAATCTGCCAGCTCGAGAAATATGAAGTCTGATATCCAAGGGGAGTGAGAATTCAAGACCACAACCGAACCACACATCCACACCAATTTTGACCCGCTCCCCAGACCCAATGCGCCAAGCCATTCCTTTTCTGATCAGGTGGATGGATTTGTAGATGGCCTTCCAGATGATAGAGGTGTCATGAGCCAGATGATGGATGCTCCTGAACCAATATAATGTGGTGATGGGTGCGATACATGTAATAGGTAACTTGTTGTCACAGGTTGTGACCAACCAGTAATTGCTAGCCCATCTTGGCCGCCAATGCAGCAAAAAATTTATTGATATATTTCATGCCCCAACCCCCCATCTCTTTGGTTTTGCAATATTCTCCCAAGAAATCCAAGAAAAAGAATGATCCTCCTTCATTCCCTGCCAAAGAAACCGTCGACAGATCTGTTGGATACAAGCTGTCACACCTTTAGGAATCCATGCAAGCACCATCCAGTATACTGGGATGGCCTCTAGGAAACATTTTATTAGGACCAATCTGTTGGCTCGGGATAACCATTTGTGCTGCCATATGTTGATCCTACGCTCAACCTTTACAATCATCCAGTGTCAATCCGCAATTCGGTATCATTTGGTTTAAGATGAAACCCAAGATATTTTAAACCATCTTCCAGTTCCTTGCGTTCATATTGAAATAGTCCCAAAGCATGATGGATCTCATTGATAGAGCATCTGACCATCATAATGGTGGATTTGCTCTGATTCGGTAGCATACCTGTGCATTTGCTAAAAGTGTTGAGCAACTTGAAAAAAATTGAATTGTCATGACAAGAACCATCCAGAAATATTAATACATCGTCTACAAAAAATAGATGTGTCAATCGAATAAAATCATTAATCTCAATGCCATGAATGGATCCCGCGAGCTTTGCTTGGGATATAAGGGCCGAGAGGCCCTCCATTATTAAAAGGAAAAGAATGGGGGAGAGGGGACAACCTTGACAAAGTCCCCTCCCGACATGAAAAAAATCAGTAGCAGAACCATTAATCAGGATGTTGAAAGAGGCATTAGTAATGCATACCATACTCCAGTTGGTGAAGTCATGAGGGAATCCAATATGAATGAGGATGAGGTGAATATAATTCCAATCGACACAGTCAAAATCTTTTGCCAAGTCAATCTTGAGGATGGTGCCTTTAAGGTGCTTGAGTTTAATGGAGTGTAATGCTTCCTGGGCAGTGCCAATTGCTTCGTGGATTTGACGATGATGGAGGAAAGAAAATTGTTCTTTGGTGATGTGTTGGGATAGGATGGGCTTAATACGATTTGCAATAATTTTCGAGATGATCTTGTAAATATAGTTGCAGAGCAAGATGGGTTGATAGTCATGGAAGAAGCGAGGATTGTCAGATTTGGGAGTGAGGCCGATGTAAGTGGAATTGAACCCAACAAATATCCTCCCCAAAGATCTACTATCTTCAATGACCCGAAGTAGATCCTTGCCAATGAGGTCAAAGAATGTGAGGTAGAATTCGATGGGCCAACTGTCAAGGCCCGGGCTCTTATCCTTCTTAAACCATTATAAAACCCCCTCAATTTCCCCCAAAGGTACCGGGGCATTCAGGGCATCCAATACATCCTCATTCACATATCTATGCATCGAGTGGGAAATCTGAAGGATTTCCGGCAAGTTGACATCTACCGGTGCCCGATATTTATTGGTGAAGTGTTTAATACCCATATCTAAGAGTTGATCATAAGTGTGAGCCACCCACCCAAATTGATCAAAGATATCTCAAATGGTGTTGATTCTTTTCCTGCCTTTTGCACATTGTTGAAAAAATTTAGTATTTTCATCCCCACCTTGTAACCAAATTGCTCTGCTCTTGAGTCGCCAATCCTCTTTTCTGATCCTCAATAATCTGGCCTTAGATATTTCTAGAGAAATTAGTCTGTCTTTAGTCTCCATTGATTGGAAGCCTAGAGAATCAAGTCCGTTCAACCTACCTAATTCCACTTCTATGTTAATCAGCTCCTCATCCTCTTTTCTTTTATTTTCCCTTGCCCAGCCAATGGTGAGCACTTTGATGTGATTCAGGTTGTAATATATAACTCTAGCAGGTTCCATATCCAGATATTGTTCATAGTGTCTCCATTCCCTGTTGACCATTGATTGAAATTATAGCTCCACCAGCCAACTAAATTTAAATTTGAAAGGAGCCGTGGGCTTTTGATTTCTGGTGAGAAACTAAAAAAAAATCGGAGAATGATCCGATGAGCCCACAGTACCCACCCATTGTCTGTCCTTATCAAAATGCTCAAGTAAAGGCCCCTTAATCAGAAATCGATCCAGCCTCCTAGCGTGTGCCACAACACCAGTTCGTCTGTTACGCCAATTGGGCATCTTCCTAGGCATGGAAATATCCAGCAAATCTGCCATGTCGATGAGTCCTTCAAAATAATCAAATAGAGGGTCTGGGGTGCCTCTAGGACCCCAAGATTCAACAAGCCCTATGGAGAAATTTAAATCCCCCCCCAAGATGATGTTCTCCCGCTGCATGATAGAGCATTGCATCCATTCATTCCAATAAACCTCTCTATGGTGACATGGGCCATAAACATTTATCAATGTGATAGCCAGGTTCGATTCTTGGGATATGATGTCTGCGCCGAGAATTTCTAATCTCCCCCACCATCCCAAGGTAATTATAAATTTTTTATTGGTGCCAATGGCACATCCTCCGGATCTACCACGAGCATCAGATGTTTGAAAGGACCAGTCTGGTAGAAGTGATGAAAAAATGTTGTGAACATAAACCCCATCGCCCATTATTTCTTGAAGAAAGAGGACATTAATGCGAGACGATTCTAGGAGTCTCTTGAGTGCCATTTTTTTTTTTTAGGCTGGCCAGACCTTGAGAATTAACAGAGAGGCAGATCATTAGTAAACCCCACGCGGGTGTTCTTTGCTCTAAGAACCCAAACAATGGAGGACTGTGTATCGGCGACCACTTCCAGGCCAGCTTTGTGGATGGCTTTGTTGATTGATGATGGTCTATCGTGAGGAGCCTTTGGGAGAGAACCCCCTGAATCCCCACATAGAACATGGGATGAAGGTTCGAGGGTGTGAGAGATCGATTTCAGAAAATAACGATCACTTGAGGATAGGCTATCAGCAGAAGGGGAGAGGTCAGCAGGGAGGACCTCCGCCGAGGTGTGGGGGGAGGGATGAGATATAGTGGGGGGGGTAAAGGTGATAGGGCAGCCGAGAGGAGAAATATTGCAATTATTAACATTAATAATGTGCGGATCAATAGATATAGAGAGTGATGATAAAATCGAATCAGAAGAATGCGAGATGGGAGGAAAAAGAGAGGTACATGGGTGAGACACCACAATGGATGTGGAGGCTCCAGTGGAGCGGCCGAGTGTTCGAGGTCTTGTGACGAGGCATGAAGGCAGGTCCACCGCAGGGCCAGAGCTATGCACAACATTCTCAACCACGGGTGGAGTATTCTGATCCCCAAAATTAGTCTGTGTGGTAAGAGACTCGCCCTTGGGAGTGACCTCTGAGAAACATGTGAAGGTGCGGAGAAAACAAAGCGGCAAGACCGCCATGGTGAGGTGAGAGGACTAAACAAATCACGGGAACAGAACCTAGGGAAAATTAAAAAACTAAACTAAACAAGGGGCCCAATGGTAAGCCCCACCCACAGATAGGTGGGTGCCAACCACCACCGCACTTCGATGAACCAGAGATATCGAAGGTAAGTCCATGGTTAGGGTTTCAGAGACGGAACCTCCGCTGCCACTCCGCTCTGTTGGAAGGGGAGTTATGGTAAAAACAATGCAATGGAATGTGATATTCATGGTGTTAACAGTCGAGTATAAATATTTACCGCGGTAATGATAAGGTTTATTGCAGTTTGTATCATATATATATATATATATATATCAAACTGTCTAATGTGGGGGTCGAAGCTGCGATAAAATAAATATATGGTAAATTTTAAAATGAAATATGATATCGCTGTTAGTGGGTGGGAGAAGCTGCTTTCTAACTATAAAAATTGAATTTTAATAGTTAAAAAGGGATTTTGAAAAGGGAAATGAGTGTTGGACTTTGGGTTTCGGAAAAATGAAAGATAAAAGTGGGAAAATGAAATGAATGAAGGAAGACTCAAATTTTCTCACCATTACACTTTGACTACAACATTTTCGTCTTTCACTGAACTGAGAAGGCAGATTGATTCCTTGAAGCTTTGAAAGTTGGGATTTTCCCTTCCTCTTTAACTTCAATGCACAGCAAGACAATGTTGAGATTTTTGAAACTTGAGCCAAATGAAACAGCAAAGATGGATTTTATTTGAACTGCATAAAAATGCTTGCTTCCTTCACTAGACTTTATGAATGAAATGGGTGATTAAGTGCCTTATTTTCAGTGGAAATATGAAGATTTTCCATGCGTAGTTTGAACCTAGACTTGACCTATATGAGATGGAATGAATTGACTCTAGACCTCTGAATGGAGATGAAAAAGTGTGAAGCAGTAGCATATCTTGATAGGACTCATTCAGTGATAAAAAATATTGCTGGAGACTAATTGAAAAAAGAAAAAAATTTGACTAATGATATGATGGAAAACTCTTAAAAGAGTTATCTTTGATCACTGGAACACTGACTCTAACAAGTTCCATAGGTTCTAAAACTCCAGTTGAGGAATGAAATGTATGGAAACGTGGCTGACAACTGGCATAACGATATCTACTTATCTCCATGATCTATATCGATGACAAGGTTTCCATGGAAGCTAGGTCAACGTGGAAGTCAACCCAGCGAAAAAGGATCTGAAGCCGAACTAGGAAAGCTAGGAAATTAATGGAGCTAATATTTTGTCTCATGATTTTCTTCACCGATAGAGAATCATGAGGAATCGTTATGTCATATTATCTTATGTTATTTTTAGAGTCTTTGTTGAATTAGGATTGGCGCATAAATCTATAAACAATTATTGAAGGAGGTCATAAAAACCTACCTCTCGACACGATGAGACAAACTTGATTATTGTTTTGAAAAACTAATTTCAATTGTTAATTCAAACTTTTTATTTCCCTACATGTTGCGTTCAAATGTGTATGTAGACTCTGTGGATTGCTGCAAACTTACAGCTCACAGGAGGACCCCCTGGGAGTTGTAAGATTTTAATTATTTTTTTAATTAGTAACTCAATTTTCTCATTTTAGTTTTGTAGCATTAGAGCTAACCCTTCAGTTCAGTTTCGATTTACAGTAAATGTTTATGGCAGTGATAGAGTTTGTAGTGAATTTTATTAAAGATTTTTTTCATAGATTCAATCAATTCATTGTGTGAGGAAAGAAGAAAATAAATCCAAAAATGATTCTTGTGTACATGTAGATGTTAAAATAGAGTTAATTTGATTTTAAATTGAAATTATAAATAGAATGCTTTCAAGGCTTTATCAGTGAGATTTGGTTTTTCCAGTGTGACATTTTAATTTCGAACTTATGAGCGAATTTCATTTTGTTTAGTAAAGATTTAATTTTGATCTGTTGGTGTGGATAAGATTTTCATTTTTTCTTTTGTGCTATTAAGATTAGTTTCCTTTCCTGTCAAGTGTGAAGTAGATTTAGATTTTATTTCAGTGTATGTGAAGATTTAATTTTTGCAATTGTGATTTAATTCTGCAAGAGTGATAGTATTTTTTCTTTGAATAAGTATTAGATAAAAACATGTGCATGAAACGTCCTAATATAATTTGAAAATTATTCACCTACTAAGAAATCCTAGGAAAAATAGTGCATTTACACTTCATCAGTTTACAAGTAATTTAACATCAATTAAATTACAAAACAATTTCCATGGTAGAGCTCAACCCAAGGGTTAGCCCCTTCACATTGGCCTTTGGCAGCAATGATGAGATCAGGGAAACCCTAAGTGAACTAGGAAAATATACATGCATGGTTGAGCCAAGCGTGACACCATGAGAGGATGGCAATACTATGTGGAAACCAACTTACAATGAGGTGCCATAATTGGGGGCTGTAATGCATTTGACTATGTTGGCGTCATGTGCCACCTTTACTCCCTTAAGTTTGGCCAATGATTGCTTTTTATCTTCGACTTCAATGGCAATGACTAACATTTGTTCAACCTTTGGCATTGTCCACTTCAGTGTATCACCTGCGAACATTATCCCTTTTGGGATTAGAGTTTGTTGCGACAATATTTGAGGCGAGCCGAGGATCCATTTTCTTCATAGTTAAATTTTGCAAAAAAACAATTAAAATTTTTATAATTATTTATTAATATTGATTTTTTTAATATTTTGAAATAAAATAAAATATCCTTTATCTATAAAATTGAGATAACGAGTCAAAACTTGAGAACAAATTTATATTAATGATAATTTTCTTCCATAGTCCATATTTTACCACTAGTTATTTGTGGAGATTCCCAAACCACAAGCAAACTTTTTTCTTATTTCTGTCTTGGAGCTAAAGATAGACCCTCCCGTTCCGGCCTCTCCTAATTATATCATTATTATTATTAATTATTGGCTAAAAAATATTAGTAACTATTATTTATGCATATTTATGTCTATACCAATTTTTTAAATGTATATATGTATAATTTATATATTAATTCTCTTTATAATTAATAATAATTACACTGAGAGGTTTTATACAACCTAGTATGGAGGCAATGTTGTAGTGGTGTAAATTTTCAAGCTGAGAGATACTCTCCATCCCAGTATGGTAGAGATGTTGTATTGTCTAATATTTTGAATCGGTGAAAATAAAACAAAATTAAATAAAAATAAAAAATAAAAAAACATAAAATTCTACATCCCATAACTTTTTCCCATGGTATTCTTAACTCTTGGATTTTCCCCATGGTATTCTTCTCTAATGTGGCATGTTTAAAGGTTAATTGCACCGAGAGGCGCATCTACAGCCCAGTATGACCCCGATGTCAGGTGGGTCACGTCCTTAATGTCGGCTGAAATTTTAAATTAAAATAAGTGTCGGCTTAAGTTTTAAATTTGAAAAAAAATAAAAATAAAAATCGCATTGTGCTAGAACATATATCAACTTCTAATACAATTATGTATTATTTATATAATTTGAATGGACAGTAAATTATATACGTGAATTTGAATGGATCATAAATTTACCTTTAACAAAAAAAATTACCACATTGAATTTCCAAATTAAGCAAAATTTTAAACATCTTTACTCTTTACTAAAGTCAATACCATTTTCTAAATCAAAAGAAAAGAGTTAATTCAACACAAACAATCAAAATCCAAAATCTTTTAATATTTCTTTTAATTAAATATTTGTAAAATGAATTTATACTTACTCTAGAGCTATGGTAAATAAATGAAAATATATATAAACTAGATGTATGGTAAATAAATAAAAATTCTTTTTATATTTATTCCATAAACCTTTTTATATTTAAAAAAACTTTAAAAAGAGGTTTTATTTAGATGAAGCCTATGGGATGAATACCATGGGACAAATTAATATTGATACCATGGGCCAAATACCATGGGTAAATAAATAAATATAAAAGAGGCATAAAGAGGTAACTTAAATAAATTACAATATATCAAATAGGATTATACTTATGAAAATCTCTTTAAATAAATCCATTCTCCTATATTTATCTTTAATGCCTCCAGTAAGCCTTAATTGAGGTTGAATTCCACACATATATGAGTATAAGAAAATTGACCTCCTTTTGGTTATGATTTATCTAGATATCGGTCCAACTTGTTTCTGATGTCTTTTAGTGCATCATTCCCCCAAAGATGAGGAGGGAGGTGTGGCATCCGAACCCACATCTATGCAACAATAATCTCAAAATCTGGGCTAAAATATAGAGTCTATGCAATAATAAATAGGCCTCTAGATCCCTTGAAATATGGGCTCGTTTTAAAAACCAAATTGATTTCCATTTTATTAATAAATAAAAATACATAGAATCCCTTTCCTAGTACAAATAAATTTACTTGACAATGAAGCTTAGGGGCCCATTGTTTCGCGATCCAAGGTCCCATAGATTTGGGTTCGGCCACAAGCCCATAAAATTTTCAACAAATGATTTATCTGTGAGGGCTAAGGTTCTCATGCATGGATCCATAGGAGAGAGATCCACCGCAGGGATTTCAACCAGATTATTCACAAGATTTTGTGGGGAGAAGAAGACCCCCGAGGTTTGTTGGCCTTAATATGAACTTATACAAGAACACAATAGAATAAAAATAGAACCATAAACATAGAGATAAAACAAAAATAACTCTTCATTTCATTAATATCAAAGAACTTAAATATGCCTACAGACAAAATGGAAATAAACTAGCTCAGGCGATGGTAGCTTATCTATGAGAAGAGATGTGGTGGCTACATGCCTCTAAAATGTCTTAAAATGAGGCTCAGTGGAATTTTTATCATTGAGAAACAATGATAAATACTAAACATCCAAAAACCTAACCCTAGGAGATGAAGCGCCAAAATCTTGTGGGCCCCGTTGGGGTAAGTTGGAACGTCAACTTCCTGGGGTCGTAAAATTTTCATAAGATATTTTTTTGGCTATTATAATACCTCGTTTCAAATATCTCGAAGACGAGGCTAAAAAAAAATGAGTGAACTCATTTGGGTCTTTTACGGTTTCTCTGTTTTCCCTCAAAATGACTCTGAAATTTTAGGACCCGAAAAAATGCCAAAAATAGTAAATTGTGCTACAATTAAGGAAACTGAAAAATTGAAAGAAACAATGGTGGGGGTCCAAGTGGAATAGGCGGGTGACCACCAATATCCACTTGTATCAATCCTCCCCCCTTAGGAAGCAATGGTCCCCATTACATTGAGTTCCTCCATGAGATGGGGAAACTTCTGCTGAACACGGTCCTTGTTGAGACACTTGCCTTGGTGCAGGAGTTGGCCAACTTTGACAACCCGATACATTGGATATTCTAATGGCGAGTGTCCTTGATCTATGTGTCCATGATACGATTATTGGTGGCATGTTCCATGTAGTTTGGGTTTAACTCCATTGGTGTGAGTTGTTCTACACTTTCGGATGTGTCCAGTAATGGTGGAAAGTATGGCCGAAGGTGGTCCACTTTAGACATTGGGTGCAGGCCAAGGAATAGTGGAATGTTGAGCTCAAAATAATTTTCCCCTACAACCTTGGTGATGGTGTATGGCCCATATCGGAGCGACCGAAGTTGACGGTGGTGCCCAGGGAGGCGCTCCTTCTACAAATGTAGCCAAAATGTGTAACCCACCTGGAACTTGTGTGGCACCCGATGTTGATCAAGTCGCTGCTTGTACTTAGCATTGGATTTGTCCAATATGTCATGGACCTGTTGGAAGATGTGCTGGATTTTCTCAATGAAGTTGTTAGCCCTGTCGATTTCATATTGAACATGGGTCATATCTGCCTTAGTAGCTACAAATGGTATGGCCTCATCAATGGGACATAGTGGTTGGAATCCCAACCCCACCTAAAAGGGGTTGTGGCCAGTTGAGTTATGGAGAGCTATGTTGTAGTTTTGTTGTACATAGGGGATGCTTTCATCCCATGCGCAAGGATGCTTCAAGTTGTACATGCGCCGAATGTGTACGATCATCCTATTGGCGACCTATGTTTGGCCATCAGTTTGGGTGTGGAAAGCCATAGACTTAGTGAGCTTGGTATCCAATATCGACCAAAGACTTGACAAAAATTTAATTATGAACCTGTTGTCCCTATCTGAGATAATGGATTGTGGGAGCCAAAAGTGTACCCACACTCATTCAAAGAATAGCTTAGCAGTGGCTTCTGTTTTGATACTCTTCTTGCAGGCCGCCAAAATGGGCATCTTAGAGAAGTTGTCGACGACCACGAAAACACAATAGTTTCCATGCTTAGTCGAAGGGAGGCCCGTCATGTAATCCATGGAGATGGATTCACAAGCTCGATTAGGAGTGGGAAGAGGAGTATATAGGCCTTGTTTCTCGATTTTTGGTTTGGAAATGGTATAATTAGTGCAGGATCTGATGTGCTTCCCAACATCCTATTGAAGGTTTGACCAATAAAAATACTTATCTAGCACTACCATTGTTTTCTCTACTCTGAAGTGTCCATCGACTCGACTATAGTGCACCTCCAAAATAATCTTGGCACGCTCGCTTGAAAGAAGACATAAGTGTCCTAGGCGACATAAAAATGTATCCTAGAGGTGAAATTTTTAAACTTTCTTGCCTTCTAGGAGTATCTAGTATGTGTTGCCAAATTTTGGATCGCTTTTGTACAGATGTGGCCACTCTAAAGTCCCGTGCCCACAAGAGTCGCGTACAGTGCTAAGTGCCATGACCGGTGGTTGGCTAAGGCAGTTTGCAACATTATTGGTGCTTCCTTTCGTTTACTTAATGTTCAAGTGGAAATTTTCCATGTATATGGGCCATTTCTGATGGCGATCGTTCTGCAACTTCCCTTGTGTCTCTATGAATTGAAGGGGTCAGTGGTATGTATGGATGATCATTTCCTTCCCCATAATGTAATGCTTCCATTGTCGGCAAGCCTGCATAATTGAATACATCTCTTTGTCATAGGTGGGATACTTTTGGACTGTGTCTGAAAGTGTCCCACTATGATATTCCATTGGATCCCCTTGTTGAGTAAGGACTGCACCAATAGCATAGTCGAAAGCATATGTCTTGATCTCAAATGGTTGTTGCAGGTCTAGTAATCTGAGTATTGGTGCAGAGAAAAGGCGATTCTTCAACTCATAAAATTCCTTTTATTGGGATTCAGACCAAAATAATTTTTCTTTCGCTCTTCCCTTGGTGACTTGGCTCAAAGGTTAAGTGATATGAGATAACCCCAACATGAACCTGCAATAGAAATTGGCAAGACCCAGAAATTTGTAGAGCTCTATCAGCGTGGTTGGGGTTGGCCAATCCTGAATGACTTGTATCTTGGCTGGGTCGACATGCACACCCTTCTCATCAATGATGTACCCCAAATATTGAACTTTGGTCATACCAAAAGTGAATTTATCCAAATTGGAACACAACTTGTGTTGTCGTGGAGTTCGGAGGACTTGTCGAATATGGCAGACATGCTCTTCCCAACTCTGGTTGAAGATCAATATGTCATCCAAATACAACACCACGAATGAGTTGGTGAAGGGTTGCAAGATGTCGCCCATCGTCCTCATGAAGGTTGCGGTGGCATTCATCAACCCGAAAGGCATGACTAGCCATTCGAAAAGGCCCTTCTTGGATTTGAATGCAATTTTCCACACATCATAGGGTTCGATTGGTACCTTGTGATACTTGTACTTCAAGTCGATCTTGCTGAAATATTTGGCCCCCTTGAGCTGGTCCAAAATGTCATCAATCTGTGGGATTGGATACCTATTCTGGAAATTGATATTTTTCAGCGCCTGATAGTCAATACAGAGTCTCCAGGTCTCGTCCTTCTTCTATACCAACATGATCGAGATCCAACAGGGTAATGAACTTGGCCCGATGTGCCCTTTCTACAACAACTCATGAATATGCATCTTGATTTCATCATTCTCCAGAATAGAGCGTCGATAGATCGGTCCATTGGGCAGTGGTGCATCTTGAGTCAAATCAATGGGGTGCTTAACCTTACAATGTAAAGGTACCTTACAATGTAAAGGTACCCTTGTGCGGAGGAGCCCTGTATGGAGGTTGTGGCTACAATATTATTCTTGCCTCGAGGGTGAATCATAAGGAAAAAAAATTATTGGTTTGGGAATGAGCTTACTACATTTCTTCGCAGTGATCAAAGAGGTGGTGGTAGGTTGTGCTACCTCTAGTATCTTGTACAATATATTGCCTAAAGTAATAATAACAGTGTGAAGCCTAGACTCATACACAACATGTCACTTCCACAAGTGTGGTTCTCCTAATAATACATCACAAAATTCAAGAGGAGAAACATCACGCAGTACCTCATATGTGAAGAGATTGATGTTGTATGGAAGGCTGCACTATTGGCTAACACGGAGATCTCTTCCTTGGTGAAGCCACCTGATGGTGTACAGTTGTGGGTGTGTTATGGTCGGTAGGCCTAGCCGTTTCACGACCTCTGTAGAAATGAGGTTCTTTTGGCTTCCGCTGTCGATAATATGCTTCCCTTTGTCACTCCCCTTGTTGGGTTCTGACTCAAATTCAGAGCATGCATCTGATTCATAAGCCTTTAGCTCGGCCACCAGTGAATGCTTGGCCTGACACTCACTTGTGAGTGCGGCTCTTATGGAACTCACACCACTTTCTCATGTCCCTTTGTCTTTACGGTGTTGTTCTTTTCTTGCAGCTTCAACGATCTATCCTAGGTTGCCCAGCCTTGGCTTTGTCCTTTGTTCCGCGGTTTGGGGGTGTGTTTCCCTTGCTTCAAATTCATAGACCCAAATTAACGCTTCTTTTATTTAATTTTTTGCTCGATCTTAGCAGCATATCGGTATGTTTCCCCAAGCGAGGATATGTGGAGGAACTCCATTTCCTCCTGAATGTATCTATGCAAAAAACTGCAGTACTTAAGAACCAAATGTTTCTCTGAATATTTGATACCCAACTTTGTGCACGGGGTATGGAATATATTCATCATATCTTGCACATCTTAATCCCTTTTTTGTCCTAGCATAGTCCATTTTATGTACTTGTCCTCATAGCTCCCCACGGGGTAATATCATTCCTTGATGGCATCTCAGAAAGAATTCCAAGTGGATTTTGCTAAAAAAAATGAGGGTTCTCTCTCGTCCCTATATTCGTAGTAGGTTTCTCTCTCGTCCCTAAAAAAAATGAGGGTTCTCTCTCGTCCCTATAGTCCTTGACATGGGGGGTGACTTTGAGGAGCACAAAAGTAATATTTTCCCTATTGGAAAAATCATGAACTGAAAATACCCCTCCAACATATTTAACCATTTATCTATGACATCTACATATCTTTGGACTTCAAATATGGGAATGTCAAAGTTCACTTGTACCTTGAAGGGAGTGGCGCCTCTAGAGTGACTTTCGGATGAAGATGCGTCGCATGTGGACATATGTTGAAGGATTTGGGAAAATTTTTCCATCATCGCGTTCCTTTGTCGCTTGAGGGCTTCTTCGAGCAATATTTTGAAAGGATCTCCTACTCCCTCATCTTTCTTTTCTTCTGCCATGGGAGGTCGTTAGGGTTTGTGAGGCTAGTCTTGCAAAGGTTCAACCAGCTCAATCCATAACCCCTTATACCCTGACCTCTTTGGGGACATTAAAAGAAAAACAGAGAAAGAGCATACCGCTTTGATACGACTGATCTGAAATTAGGCAGGAATGCAACATAATACAAATAAAACCATAAACACAGCAATGTAACAAAAATAACATTTCATTTCATTAATATCAAAAAACTGAAAATTTTTTATAGACAGAATGGAAATAAACTAGCTTGGGCAATGGTAGCTTATCTCTGAAAAGAGATGTGACGGCTACATGCCTCTGAACTGTGTTACAATGGGGCTCGATGGCCTTTTTATAATTGAGAAATAATGAGAAACCCTAAACATCCAAAAACCTAACCCTAGGAGATAAAGCGCCAAAAGCTTGTGGGCCCATTGGAGTAAGTTGGAACATCAAGTTCCCGGGGTCGTAACTTTGGCATACAATATCTGTTTGGCTATCATAATACCTTGTTTCGAAGATATCGAAGAGGAGGTTGAAAACAAATTAGTAAACCAAATTGGGACTTCTGTAATCTCTCCATTTTCCCTAAAAACGTCTTCTAGTCCCTCAAAACGACTCTCTTAGTTTAGGACCTGAAAAAATGCCAAAAATAGTAAATTGTGCTACAATTAAGGAAATTGAAAAACTGAAAGAAACAATGGTGGGGGTCCAAGTGGAATAGGCGGGTGGCCACCAATATCCACCTAAATCAGGCCTACACTAGGGCTTTGAATGAAACCTCTTCCTCCATGGCACAAACTCACAAGTAATTGGGCCTACAAAAAGCTTATGATGGCTAGGGCTGTCAACGAGATGTGACGTGAATCGTCTTGATCAACAACGAAAATGATTATGAACCATAGGCGACAAAATTCACGAACGATTAAGGCAACGACGAGCACACACAACGATTCTATCGGGCAACTAATGTTTCAGAAGATGTAGAGTGGAGGATAAAGAGTTCATACATGTGACAACCTTATTCCCAAATTCAGAAACGAAAACTGTCGAGGAAAGCATGAATCGTCTGAAAAAACTGACCTGCAAATCGACAATAGTTAGGGAAACCCTAACCATCTGGAAGAGGGTGTCTCAAATCTCTCCATCTCGCTCATCATATTTATTATTTTTACTCCTACTTATAACTTCTACACATTTACATGTTTTCTCCTACTTAATAAAGGTTTGAATAAAACATAAATAATGTTGGGCAATAATAAACCATGTTAAGTGTGTTTATTAACATCTTGCTCCTATTCATTTTTTATACAAAAAATTGCTAAAAATATGGTGGGTAGTAATGGATGGTAAATATGTTATTTATGTGAATAGAGACTATTTTCAAGGTTTTTAATTTTTGGTGGTTTCCTATGAAGCTTAATAATGAAAAATGTGAAAGTGTATAAAAATCCTGGCATAATTATTGCAACTGCATCAAAAAATTATGGCATAAAAATATGAGGCTTATCACATGACATTGTGTTCTGAAGAGACTTATGACACTTGGTGAATAAAAACATTATATATATATATATATATATATATATATATATATATATATATATATATATATTACAATTCAATTTAAAACCAAATAAAAATACAAAAAAAAAAAAAAATTACAGTTTAATAAATTAATTAATTACTTTTCAAAATATTCAGTTTAATATTTATTTTTTTCAAAACTTTAATAAATTATTTAAAATTTTCAAAACTAATTGAAATTCAAATCTTTTTTACCAAAATAAAAAACAATATAGCTTGACTATAATATAAATAAATCTATGTTAAAATAAAAATAAGATCAAACTAAAATAATAACAATAAAAAATCTTCATTATTATTATAATCTTTATTAATTTTTCTTGGGTAGTTAAAGTAAACTTGACTTGGTCAAGTTACTGATCCAGTGGATCAATAAAATGCTTGAAATTCAAAGTGCTCTAAACGGCTCAAAACTAGCGCCAAAATGAATATCTCGTCACCCTGAATCAAACACAACTTATTTCACTCAAAACCAATATTGTATGCTCCTGATATCGCGTTCTAACCAATTTGCCAAATAGCTAAAATTTTAAAAATGCTGTTGCAGGATTGCCTAGTCAACGGTCTGTATGCTGGATGATAAATGACTAGACAAGGTACATGTATTTTTATTAGCCAATGATATGGTGACAAGTGTCACATCATTGTTCGTTTGTTATGGTGTCACATCATTATTGGTTGAAGCTTTGATTGGGTGGCCTAATCAAAAGAGGGCATGCAGGCCAATGGGAGGCTGCCACGTGGCCTCTCGAGATTGGCGTAAAATTTTGTTTGGGTCTCAACCGACCTCCACAAGATTCAAACACACAACCTACCAACCGAAAGCACAACGTTCTACCATACCACCACACTTACTCCATGTTATACAATGGAGTCGGTTTGTATATAAAGTTTTGTGCAAAGTCGATTGGGGGTCGGGGCCAGGGTTAACCCCTAGCCCCCGGTCCACCCAACCACGATACGTGGCAGGCATACATGGGCCCGGGGTTAACCCCAACCCCAACACCACTTTTCAACGTATATTCAAACCATATATTATAATGCAAACTTTATGGTATATTGCAACACCACATATGTCATAGTCGAACCATGTATTATACACCCTAACCAAAGTCCAAAGCGAATATTTATGCAATGTTAACCCGACATTTTATATGTTAGAGCACATGTAACAGGCAACACGGCAGTTAAGTTATATGTTATGGGCGCAGTTATTAAACCCTGACGGGAACAATACCAGGGTCAACAGTGCTACCACAGTGTCTGCAGATTTTGAACCGGGGGGAACCCAACCACTCATCCAAACCATGATTCAAATGTTTGTGGGGTTGGTTAAAGAAACGGCGGGAGAGGTTTCAAACTAACTGAGATCAACGACCCAGTTTACACCACTTGGCGCTATTTTTTCGGTTCATGGGAGTTCATGGGAAATTTAATGGTTTGATAAATTACACTCAAATCGACTATAATATCACCAGCGCGAGGCAAAATTGTTGCTCCATGTGGCCGAAAAAGGCGGAATTTGTAGAACGAATAGCAGGTGGGTGCGAATTGGAGGAAAGTTAGTAGAAAAATTTCTCTAGAGTATAACTCAGTCAATTTTCGACCTTCTTGAGTGCAGAAAGAGGCCAGCTAGGGGTTTTTTACTGTTCTGGAGCCATTGGAGACATTTTTTTTTTCATTTTGAGCACTGTAACTTGATGTAAACACATACTTTTTAGCATAATGAAAGAGGCCCAACATTGGAAGTTGGACCAGGAGATGTAGTCCAAGAGGCGTGAACTCCTTCATCACTTGTTGTTTTTTGTTTGTTGTTATGGTATTGCTTTCGGTTTTATTTTCTACAAAATTGAGATACAAATCATCTTTATGTGTTAATGTAATTGACATAATTGCTTAAAAAATCTAAACATTTCACTTCAATTTTCACCATAAACCTTCAAGGTTACATATACAGATCAGTATAGTATCAGAGCTTTGGTTCTTTGGTTTTTTTAGGGTTTAATTTTGTTGCAAATGTTTCTGATGCTTACAAGGTTGAAGCTCAAAAGAGGAAAAATAAATCTTGTGGTAGCAAGTCCTCAATCTAGGTCAAGGAGAGCACATTTTCCACAATATCCACCACAATGTTCACCTCAAGTTTAACCAAAAGCCTCACAAGTCATGGCACATGAAGGAGTGCCTAACAATATGTTTTAGGATGAGAAGGCTTTCAGAAAGGAGTTCTTTCACATGCCACAGATAGTGAAATCTCTCTATGAAGAGAGGAATAAAAGGTTGCAAGGTGAGATCTCCAATCCTCCAAAGGGAGATGGAGATAAACCTCCAAAAGGAGATGAAGGAGATGGAGACAAGCCTCCAAAAGGGAATGGAGGGAATTGTGACAAACCACCTTTAACTCCACCTTTCTCTTCACCTCCAGCCTCACTTCCATCTTCACCATCATCATATTCTACATCAACCCCTTCACAAACACCTCCACATTCTCCAAAGGGACATGGTAAAACTCCATTTTTGAAACTTGACTTAAATTTTGAATTGCATATGTATAATGGAGAGGTAAATGCTGAGAAAATAGATAATTGGGCTAGTGAGCTTGAAGTTTATTGCAGTATATAAAGGATCAAAGATGATGAGACCAATATTCAACTTGCTTCATTAAGGTTGGAAAGTGAAACACTCATTTGGTGGGAAGCCAAAACTCAATAAGACATGAAGAAATATGGTAAGATTTTATCTTCTTGGAATGATTTTGTTGTAGCATTAAGAAGACAATTTTATCCTTTAGCAGACAAGCATAAAGCTATCATGGATTGGAAAAAATTTAGAAAATTAAACGGTAAAAGTGTGCAAAGTTATACCCAAGAGTTTATAAGGAGAGCATTGATTTTGGGTGTAGATTTATCTTCTCAAGTCACTTTACTCAAATACATTGGAGGTTTACATAGCTACTTGAGACACATTATTCTCATGTTTAACCCTACAAAATTATATGAGGTTTGTGTACAGGAAACACATATAGAAGCAAGAGTGGAAAATGTTCCACAAGAGGGCAGTAAAAAGCTATTTAAAGGTGGAGACAAAGGAAAGGGTAAATTCAAAGGAAAAGGGAAGAAAAATGCTTCCATCAAGAAAGAGGGAGAAAAATTAACATGCCAGCATTGTTTAAAGGAAGGTCACGATGAAGAAAATTATTGTAAACTTCATCCTGAGATGAGACCCATAAAGTTTAACAATAAGGAAAACAAAATAAAGTTGCAACTACACAACATGATTTAGGATTCGATTCGAGAGATGAAACAAAGGTCACAGCTATGGGATTGCAAGGTAAGGAATCCATTGCTAGTACTAGTTCTTCAAATAGCCACAATGAAACTCAAAATGAAAAATAAAGAATAGAGATTTTCCATATTAGAGTTATCTCAAATCATAAAAAAATTGATACTCTATTTGATAGTGCCTCACAGTAAAATCTCATTTCTGAAAACATTGCCAAGAAGATGAATTTGTAAATGATTCCTCATATTAAACCTTATCCTTTAGGTTGGGTGTGTGACAATGCAAAGTTGCAAGTAACTAGAAAATTCAAACTAAAATTCGCCATTACTGCAAACTTCAATGATGAGGTAGAACTTGATGTAGTTCTATTATACATATGTGGTATTGTTTTGGGAATTCCATATCTTTATGATAGTAGAGCTATCTTTCATCGCCATGAAAACAAGTATCATTTTTTTAAAGATGGTATTGAGTACATTGTTAGAGCCCATCGCAAGAAATTAAACCTTTCACTTGTGAATGCTAGACAAATTAAGAGACTTATTAACTCTAGAAATAACTTTGTACTTTTGGTGATCAAACCCAATAATGATGTTGAGAATGAAGCCTTTCAAGGTTGTGATACAAAGTTGAAATCTGATTTGGTTGAGGTTGTGAACCAATATGATGATATGTTTCAGGAGCTTAAGGGATTTCCTCCCAAAAGAGGAATCCAACATGAAATCAAATTGCAACAAGATTGTCCTCTTCCTAACATTGGCATGTACAGGATGTCAGTGATGGAAAATGAAAAAATTAAGAAACAAATCCAAGAGTTTCTTGATAAGGGGATCATCCGGCCAAGTACATCGCCATGTATTTCACCTATTGTTTTAGTGCCAAAGAAGGGCAAAACATGGCATATGTGTGCGGACTTTTGTGCATTGAACACGATTATGATAAAGAATTGATACCCTCTTCCTAGAATTGATGATTTACTTGATCAATTGAAAGATGGTGTGTATTTCACTAATTTTAACTTGAGGAGTGGCTATCATCATATTAGGATCGTTGAAGGAGACATATGGAAAACAACATTTAAAAAAATCAATGTTTGTTTGAATGTTTGGTTATGCCCTTTGGGCTTTGTAATTCTCCTACTACCTTAATGCGTGTAATGAATGATGTTTTAAGGACTTTTATAGATTAATTTGTGATATTATACTTAGATGACATATTAATTTTCATCAAATCCTATGAAGAACATGTCGTGCATGTCAAGCAAGTGTTACATGTCTTGAACAAAGAACAATTGTTTTTAAAGATGTCGAAATGTGAATTCGGAAAAACTTATTTAGTCTACCTGGGTCATATTGTTGGAAGAGGTGAATTGAAAATATATCCCTCCAAGGTCGATGTCATTTTGAATTGGCCAAAGCCCAAGACAAAGACAGAGGTAAAATCTTTTTGGGAGCAACCCAATATTTTAGAAAGTTTATTTCTAACTTTTCTTCCATTGCATGCATTGACAAGTGTGAAGAAATTTATTTAGTGGGGAGGGAAAAAAAAAGAAGCATTTGATCCATTGAAGGAAAAGATCAGTTCAACACATGTACTTGCACTTCCTGACTTGAGACAATCATTTGAGATACAGACTAATGGAAGTGACTATGCCATGGGCACAGTCTTGATGCAACATGGTAAGCCCATTTTTTTTCATTCAGAAACTTTTAATGGTGTAGTGATTAACTATCCTACATATGACAAGTAATTGTATGCATTGGTGAACAGTGTGAAAAAAGTGGAAAAATTGATTGTTGGGTAAGGAAACAATCATTCACACAGATCATCAACCATTGCAATACTTTCAATCAAAATCAAAGTTGCAGCAAGTAAGGCACTTCAAATGGATTGGTTTTCTTCAATAATTACACTTGGTGATAAGGTATAAGAAAGGTATCTATAACAAGGTTGTTGATATGATTTATAGACCAATTGTTAGTGCATCCATTATTCTTAAGCATAAATTTTTCTTGCATGAGAGCTATGTTGAACAATATGCTTTAGATAATGATTTCAAAGATGTATATGTGACTTTGTGTCAAGGTAACCAAGTAGAGGAATTGGATTATCATGTGCATGATAACTTGTTGTATCATCTTGGCAAGCTATTTATTCCATAGGGAGAGAGAGTCAATGTCATAAGGGAAGCACATACATCTCTTATTCCTGGTCATTTAGGTCTAGGTAAGACATTGGCACAATTGTAGAGGTATTGTTACTGACCTTGTATGCTTGAAAGTGTGTCACGATTTGTAAGAGGATTTTCATTATATGCTGTCAGTAAACCTAGCAATAGAAAGTTGGGATTTTATACACCACTTCCAATACCTTTCCGTCCATGGGAGAGTGTTTATATGGATTTTGTAGGAGGTCTACCTATGTCTAGGAGAGGTCATGATTATCTTTATGTAGTTTTGGATAGGTTCAATAAAATGTGTATTTTTTGCCTTGTAAAAATCAGGTTACAGCTGGACAAACTGCTCAATTATTATTTCAGAATGTACGGGTAAATTTTGGGTTGCCCGCATCCAATGTTAGTGATCGAGATTCTCGCTTTGTCGATAATTTTTGGTCAAGCTTGTGGGGACTCATAGACACTAAATTGAAAGAGAGTACAACATTCCATCCACAAATAGGTGGCCAAACAGAGGTGGTGAATAGAATTATGATACATCTTCTTCGAGGTTATTGTAGCAAGAATCCTAAGTCATGGAATGAAAATTTTCACTATATTTAGCATGCTTACAAGCGGGCTAAGCATTCATCAACTCAAACATTGCCATTTGAGGCATGCTTGGGATACTTGCTCAAATCTCCTTTAAATTTTATCTTTGGGAAATATGTTGCTATTGATGGACATAGTGACATAGATAAGGCCAAAAGATTCATTGAACAAGTTCAATTGGTACATCAAATAGTTTAAGAATAGTTGGAAAAGAGTCAAGTCAAGTACAAGGCAAGACATGATAAGCATCATGTGGATCAAAGTTTCCAAATCAGTGATGAAATTTGGCTTTACATTAGAAAAGAGAGACTCCAAGGAGAAGGTAAAAAGTTGAAACCAATTCAATATGGTCCATTCAAAATTTTGGAAAAGATTGGTAATAACGCCTTCAAGTTGGTTTGCCTTCATATATGCAAATTTATGCAATTGTTAATGTTGAGAATTTAAGGTTTTATGAGCCTCCTTTGATTGAAGATCAAGGAGATAATGTTCAGATTCCTTCAATTGAGGATTTCTCTCCTGAATATCTTGAAGAATTGTAGCAAGACACCATCCTTGACAAGAAAAAAAGGAATTCAATTTTGGGTATGTTGCATCAGGCGCAATAGGGGGGTCACAGGGGGGGTGGCAGCCCCCCCTGTCGGGGTCTGGGGTAGTACCTCGAGAATTTTTATTTTGGTATGCGGACCCACACATGGTTTTGGGGGACAATGGTTTTCGGCCCCTGGTATTTTGTAGATCCGGTCAAGGGAACTACGGTTATATTCTAATCCAGGGTTAATGGATTGGGGTTTATGTATGCTTCAACATGTATATATATGTGTTGTAACACTAAAAGGAATAAATGAAAAATCAAGCTGGTCGTCCCGATTTGGGATCCAGGGGAAAATGTTTGTGTTTATCTGTTTTATGTTTTATGCTCTCGCTATTGTTTATTTTCTGTTTTAAGATTCGTTTGTAGATAATTTCTATATATGGTTAAAACCTACATTTGGTATCAGAGTTGTTTCGACTTCAAGGGGACGCCTTTTCTGCTGAAGGGTTTTTTTCTCGGGCCTGAGGTAGACCCTATTTAGTGGGAGATCTACGAGATCGATTCTTGCAATGAAAGAAGATGGCGAGCAGTGGAAAGATAGAGATTGAGAAATTTAATGGTCAAAGTTTTGAGTTATGGAAGCTCAAGACGGAGGACATGTTGGTCGATAAAGATCAATGGATCACGGTAGATCCATGTACTAAACCAACCACAATGTCGGATGAAGACTGGAAGAAGTTGGATCGGAAGGCGAAGAGCACAATATGGTTGTGTGTCCCAAATTCGGTATTGTTGAATGTATCTGGGGAAGCTTCGGCAAAGAATTTGTGGGACAAACTTGGGACTTTGTACCAATCTAAGTCTCTGGTGAATAAATTGTTCCTGCAAAAAAAGTTGTATAACCTGAGGATGAAGGATGGAGACTCGGTGACAGAGCATCTGAACACCTTCAATACTGTGGTGAGCCAGCTATCATCTGTTGATATTAAAATCTCAGATGAAGATAAGTGCATCATTTTGTTGTGTTCTCTACCAGATTCGTGGGACAGTCTGGTTATTGCAATAGGTAGCAATACAACTACCTTGAATTTTGATGACATGTCTCAACCTTGTTGTCGGAAGAAATGAGATGGAGAAATATGGAGGGCCAGAATGGAGATGCCTTATTTGTATGAGGAAGGCCCCAAAGCATAAACAAAAACAAGGTTTCGAGTGGGAGCTCTAAATCTAGAGGGAGATCTAAATCTCCTGGAAATTTTGTAAAGGTGTGCTGGAAATTCGGAAAGGAAGGGCACTACAAAAAGGACTGCAGATCTAAAGCTCCTGAGAAAGTAAAGGGATTTTATTATGCTCCTTCTGCAGAGGAAAAAACCACCTCGGATGAAGCATGGGGATGTGTATTTGGCTTCTTTTTCAAATACACATGTAGATCATGAGTCATGGTTGATTGACTCGGTGCATCCTTTCACTTCACTCCCCATAGGGAGTGGTTCTGCGAGTATGAATATGATGGTGGTGATGTCTTCCTAGGGGATGATAGGAAGGCCAGAATTGTTGGACATGGAAAAGTAAAGTTGAAGCTGCAAGGTAGAAGGATTAGAACACTTCCTCGTGTTCTGCACATTCCTGCATTGGCCAGAAATATATTTATGTAAGAAAGATGGATGATGCAGGCGTAAAAACAGTGTTCAAGAAAGATACCTGTAAGATGGTTCGGGGAGCACTAGTATTAATGCAGGGAGTTCGGATTGGAACTTTGTACAAGCTTCAGGGAAACATTGTTATTGATGGGTGCAACAGTTCCGTGGTTCCTGAAAGTGGAGTGGAAAGCCTAGCGGTCTCTGGAGAAAAGACCATGCTATGGCATCAAAGGCTTGGACATATTGGAGAGAAGGGCCTTCGGATACTGCATGGAAATGGTATGGTAGAAGGTATGTCTAATTTCTCTTTGGATTTCAGTGATTCTGTGAACATTGTGTATATGGGAACGGAATCGGGTGAGTTTTCCCTGGTGCTAAGAGGACGAGCAAGATATTGAAGCTTTTGAAGCTTGTGCACGGTGATGTGTTTGGACTTTGTTTTGGTTCTATCATAAGGTGATTTGTGTACCATGTTTCATTCATAGATGACTTCTCGAGGAATACATGGATATATTTCTTGAGGAAGAAATCTGAAGTCTCACATCTGATTTAAAGTGCAAGGCTGCGGCGCGTGACCAAACGAAGAAGATAAAGGTCTTAAAAAAGGACTCCAAATGGTGGCGAGGGAGTTAACGAAGAATTTGAAGAGTTCTGTAAGAAGTGTGGTATAGCACGGCAGAAGACTACTCCATACACACCTCGGAAAAAGGAAGTTGCAGAAAGAATGAATAGAACGATGATGGAAAAGGAAAGAATCATGCTCAGTGGTACCAGGTTAGGACAAGAATTCTGGGCAGAGGCAGTGGAGACTGCATGTTACTTAGTTAACAGATCACCTTCATCAATGTTGGAGGATAAGACTCCACATGAGGTATGGACTGGTAAGAAACCCTCTCTTTCACATCTAAGGGTATTTGGATGTGATGCAAAGGTTCAATATGCGGGTTAGTAAGCGCAGAATGTTCCTATTCTGTGGTAGAAAGTTGTCCTGACCGAAACATTGTCAGAAGACACAAGAAGAAGAGGAGGATATGTCCCGTGTTCCATATGCAAGTGCAGTGGGTAGCACGATGTATGCAATGGTATAGTCTGTACTAGACCATACATTACCTGTCTGAGTGGGAGTATTGAGCAAGTTTATGTCAAACCCAGGGAAGGAGCATTGGACAGCAGTGAAGCGGGTTTTCATATATTTGTGTGGCACTAGTGATTATGGCTTGTGCTACCAAGGAAGCCCAGGATTGGAAAGAGTGTTGGACATTTGTGGTTTTGTTGATGCAAACTGGGCTAGAGATCTGGACCAAAGAAGGTCTACAAGTGGGATGTGTTTAGCCTATTTGGAGGTGCAGTTAGTTGGATGAGTAAAAGACAATCTGTAGTGGCTCTTTCAAATACAAAGGCAGAATACATGGCAGCCACTCATGCAAGCAAGGAAGCATTTTGGTTGCAGATATTGTGTTCAAGTATGGGGTTGGTGCAGCGAGCTATAAGGATAGACTGTGATAGCCAAAGTACAATTTTCTTAGCTAAGAACCCTGCATATCATTCAAATACAAAGCACATTGATGTTCAATATCACTTTGTGAGAGATATGGTTGAGGATAAAAGAGTGTTGTTGGTAAAGGTGGACACTTTGAAGAATGTTGTAGATGCATTGACGAAGTCTGTGAGCACTCAGAAGTTCTCTTGGTGTAGAGAAACAATGGGTGTTGCAGAGCTAGACTAAGCTCTCTTGTGGCCCCCTATGGAAAGAAAACAACAAGTGGGAGAATGTTGGGTATATTTTATATTCTTTCCACGACTAGTCCCACTCATAGGCAGACCCACCCATAGGCGGCCCACCCATGGTTTTGTGCATGAGTTTGCACATAGTTTTGGGCGACGATGGTTTTCGGCCCCTAGTCTTTTGTAGATCTGATCAAGGGAACTACATTTATATTATAATCCAGGGTTAATGGATTGGGGTTTATGTATGCTTCGGCATGTATATATATGTGTTGTAACACTAAAAGGAATAAAATGAAAAATCAAGCTGGTCGTCCTGATTTGGGATCCAGGGGAAAATCTCTGTGTTTATCTGTTTTATGTTTTATGCTCTCACTATTTTTTTTTTTTACTTTAAGATTCCTTTGTAGATAATTTATGTACAGGGTTAAAACCTACATTCAAAACGAGGGAAAATGGAGTACCTTTGTGTGGGGCTCAAAGGAACAAATCCAAGAAAATCCAAATGGATTGATATTGGAAGGCTGAGGGAATTGTACCCTCATCTTTTTTTTTAACTAAAAATGATCTTTTGGGGTCCAAACGCTTCTAGTGGGGAGGAATGATCCACTGGATCAATAAAATGCTCAAAATTCAAATTTCTCTAAACAACTCGAAACTAGTTCCAAAACAAATATCTCATCGCCCTAAATCCAACGCAACTCATTTCACTCAAAACCGATATCGTATTCTCCTGATATTGCATTATGACCAATTTTCCAAACAACTAAAATTTAAAAAATGCAGTTGTAGGGATTCCCAGTGAGCAGTCCATACGCTGACTAAGCAATGACTGGGCAGGGTACATGTATTTTTATCTACGAATGATATGGTGACAAGTGTCACATCTTGGCTCATTTTTTATGATACAATTTCATTGGTTGAAGGTTCAATTGGGTGGCCTAATCAGAAGAGGCCACGTGGGCCAATGGGAGGCTGCCACATGGCCTCCCGAGATTGACGCAAAAAAAAATTTGGGTCTCAAACGACCTCCACAGGATTCAAACGCACAACTTACCAACCGGTAGCACAACATTCTACCATACCGCCACACTTATTCCTCTTTATACAATGTAGTCGGGTTGTATATAAATTTTGGCGCAAAATCCATTGGGGGTCGGGGCCAGGGTTAACCCCTGTCCACCCACGATACGTGGCAGGTAGACAAGGGACCAGGGTTAATCCCAACCCCAACACCACGTTTCAACATATATTCCAACCATATATTATAACACAAACTTTATGTTATATTGCAACACCACATATTACATAGTTGAACCATGTATTATACACCTTAACTAAAGTTCGAAGCATATATTATGCCATGGTAACCCAACGGTCTATACGTTACAGCACATGTAACAATCAACACAACGATTAAGTTATATGTTATGGGTGTGGTTATTAAACCCTGGCGGGAACCATACCAGGGTCAACAGTGCTACCACGGTGTAGGCATAGTTTGAACTGACGTGAACCCAACCACTCATCCAAACCGCAGTTCAAATGTGTGCAGGTTTGGTTAAAGAAATGACGGGATCAGTTTCAAACTAACTGAGATCAAAAATCCAGTTCAGTTCATGGGGGTTCATGGGAAATTTAATGGTTCGAAAAATTGCACTCGAACCAGCGAAAATCTCGCCGGCGTGGGGAAAAATTGTCACTCCACGTGGCCGAAAAAGGTGGATTTTTTATAACAGATAGCAGGTGGGTGCAAATTGGGGGAAAATTAGTAGAAAAACTTCTTTGGAGCATAACTTAGTCAATTTTCAACCTTTTTGAGTGTCGAAAGAGCCCAGCTAGGGATTTTTTACTATTCTGGAGTCATTGGAGACATTTTCCTTTGCATTTAGAGCAATGTAACAGGATGTAAACACATATTTTTTAGCACAATGAAAAAGTCCCAACATTGGAAGCTGGACTAGGAGATGTAGCCCAGGAGGGGTGAACTCCTTCATCATTTGTTGTTTTGTGTTTGTTGTTATGGTACTGTTGTCTCTTTTATTTTCTGCAAAACTTAGATAAAAATCATCTTTATGTTTTAATGTAATTGACATAATTGCATGAAAAAGCTAAACATTTCACTTGCAATTTTCACCATAAACCTTAAAGTTTATATATACAGATCAATTACAGGTGGTTTTTGAGCCCTAGGTTTATGAGAACCCATAGTATTGACCCATGGTGTTCATGTGGAATATAACCTATTTAAAGCGGGAATGTAAATTAGCCTAGATCCATCCTAATCTACCAAGTTTCGAGAGCGATCAAATCTCTTGAGATGAAGATTTATTTTAAAGTGAAAAGATATTCAATTCCTCTCTACCCTTGGTGGATCCAAAATTATGATGGATCAAGGTTAACAATTATAAAAAAAGAGAAGTTGATAAGTGAAATTATAATTTTAATAAAAATTATTGTGCTTCTTAGATTTATTATGATTTTAAAATATGATATATTTTAATTTTTTGCCCCTAGATGTGCTTTCGAGTGCATAATGGAAGAGATGTTGTAATGTCCTATCTTGTATTGTCTTGTAATGTAAATATTTTGACTTGGTCAAATTAAATTGAAAAAAAAAAGTTAATAATTAAAATAAAATTGAGGTGAAATAGTCAATTTACTTTTTTTGACTCTCGGTTTTGACAACCCATGGAAATTCTAATATTTTTTCCTTTTTCCAAAGAGAAAGATTTGGTTAGGGATTTGAGTGTCGTGGCCTATGGCATTGAGGGTTTCAAATTACCAATTTGTAATTTTAATTTACCACCATCATCCTCATAATATTATTTGCCAAAATTTGTCACCATCATCCTCAAAAGATTATATGCAATGAGCTTTCAATAATGATTTCCATTGTCACCATTGTTTTGCCTGCCATAATTTACCACTATCATTTTTAGAAGATTATATGCACGGAGCTATTAATAATGAATATACCCACCATTGCATTCCTATATGAGCAGGGTTCTCTAAGTAAGAATTCTTCATGAGAAACCCTAATTCTCAAATTTCCCTAATTTTCGGAGTTCAAAAATTAATATATTGTGTATCAATTCTCTTACATTAATGATAACATTGGATAGTGGGTTAATGATAACATTAGATAATGGGTAATACACTTACCCTTTTTTTTTTAATTAGATTTGAGTTTTTGTCTTAGACTATTGTTTAAGATATTATCATTCAAGGATAAGTCATTTCTAAGAAAATGTTTATTCAATTTTGTGTGTTTAGACATTAATCTCCTGCAATTTTAACAATAAATAAAATTAATTAAAACATATACCTAAAAAAGTTTTAAAATGTAGAAAACTTAAATTACCAATTTAAATTCAATTAATACACAACTATATATAAGAATGTGTTCCAAATTTTAAATCATTAAAAAATATTTAAAATGTTTTTGAATATATAAATATATATTTTAAATATTTCTTATATAAAATTATTTTAAATATAAAATAGAGAGCAATTTATGAACAAATACCATAATAACTTTAATAAAAACTAATAATTAAACTAGCCTACATCCATCCTAAATTTGGATCTACAAAACATACAGAGGGATCAAATCTCTTTTCACTTTAAAAGAGGTTTGTACCTGAAGAGATTTGATCCCTCTAAGTACTTGGTAGAGCGGCAGTTAAGATAGATCTAGAGTGGTACTTTTAATTTTAGAGTTAATAAAGGAAAAAAAAGCTTCACAAAAATGAAAATTTATCCTTTTATTATTTTAATAAAAAAATTGTCCGTGGGGTCTTGGATAGATGGTGAATGGATGCTTTTTAAGGCACTCCATGACGTGAAGTCACTGGTTCAATTCCCCTCCCCGATCGAGGTGATTTATTGGTCATGATGAAGATGTAGTCCTACCAAACTTACAAAATAAATAAATTTAAATATTGTAAATTGAAATCTTTTTGGTAAAAAATCACATGAAAAATATTGAGTCTACACATTCGAAATGTGTAGACTCAATATTTTTCATGTGATTTTTTACCGAAGGATTACAAAAGGCTGAATTCAAAAATTTAAATATTATAAACTTTCCCTAATTATTTTAAATTAAAATTATATTTATTAAAATTTCTATTCTTAATTTAAATTTAATCTAGATCCATCTTAACTTTAAATCTAAAACTCACATTTCTTAATATATATATATTACACTGTTATTCTATTTTTAAAGTAAAGTGTGTTATGCTTTCAATTTCCAACTTTTCTTTAAACATACTTTGTTTACAGTGTCTTAATTTTCAATATACTTAAGATTTCCCATTTTTTTTGTAAATACAATTTGATTGCAATACCTGACATCCTACATTACTAGCACAACCACATTAATAAATGTGGTTGATATACGCTGAAAGATTCAATTGTATCTATCATACAAGTCATATGTGTGTGTGTGTGTGTGTGTTAGGGTTCAATGTTGTTCCCTTGGGTTTATAATTCTTTTGGTTTTTAATATTAATCCCTTGAGTTTACAATATTAGTGAATGTGGTTGATATACGCTAAAAGCTTCAATTTTATCTACCACACAAGTCATTGATAAATATATAATAATAAAAATAATATTACAAATAAACTTTTATGATATTAATTTTTTTTCCACAGGAAAAATCGTAATTTTATTATTGAAAAAAAAATTACATGTAACACAAGCAAATATTTGTCATAAAGACAGACTCTAAAGTTGCAAGTAACACCTATAGTACATGGGGAGAAAAATTAAGTTTTTCTCCCTTTCTTTTTATCAACCTTCCGCCAAGCACCTTGTGTTGGTGTGGCCAAGATAAGGGCAAGCTGTGTGTCTTCGGTATTTTCTCCATTGTCCTTATCTGAATCTGAAGTGTCTGAGCTATGTTGTATTTTGTTCCCCCTGTATCCGGTGCCCCATTGTGCTTTGCCTGCTGATACAAGGTGATAATATCAAAGGGGTCTTGCATCTCTTGTTCTTTTGCTTTTGGTTCAGTGGTTGTCGAATTGTTCTCATTTGGGATGAGGACATCCTCCTCATTTTTTGTTTCTTGTTCCGGTTCGTATGAGGGAAATTGCCATCCTTTGGGGGCTTTCCCAGGTTTTTTCTTTTTTCTGTTATCTCTTTTTTCTTCCAGGCATGTATTTTGTAGATGACTGGTATTCCTGCATATTCGGCATCTGAATGTTGTATTTTCGAAGTCAAGATGTTGTGTCCATTTCTATTGTTTATGTATCAGTTGTATGCATTCTGGCAGCCCTTTGCTAAGGTTCACCTCCACACAGATTCGTGAAAAAGTGTAGATACGCTCCTCCAAGCGTTGAGTATCTGTTTTAATATATCTCCCAAGGGTATTCCGATACCAACCATTACATTTTCATTCCAAAAATGTAGTGGAAGTTGTAAAGCCGAACCCAGACAAGCATTCTGGTCACTTCCATGGTGTTTGCGTTGAAATCCGGGAACCAAGGAGTGATGAAAAGCCCAGTGGATCCCTAAAACCACGGTCCCTCCTGAAGAATGACTTCTCTGGCTTCCGAAGATGAGAACTTGACGAGGAAAAACCCCTTAGAACAGAGGTGGATTTCACAGTTCATAGTCCATTTGGTGAAGATCCAATGAAAGAGCTCCATTGGTTTGGGCCAGAAGCTGTTAAATATTCTGATTAGCGCTTGTGATTCAAAAGAAGTTTTCTGTTCATCTATCTCTGGCATTTCTATGTTTATTTCTGGAGTAAAATTCAGTTGCTCTATAATGTATGGTTTGGGTGCATTATCAACTGGTTCAGTAGGGGTAGCCGCTTTGTTTTTCCACTTTAAAATGTTATTGTATGAGGGACCTTTTGGGGTTTCGATTGTTGGAGAGCTGGTGCCCCTTGCTGATCCTTGAGCTCTGTGCGGTTTAGCACATTAGCCCCTCAGTCTCAGATTGAGGATGATGGTGGATCCAGGACGGATGGAGTAATATTTTATTGTGCCGTTGTTCTGGAGGGATCTCCCACCATATAGTAATGACTACATATGGCTAGGGTAGTCAGATGCTTTACTGATACTTTGTTTCAGGATTTCCACCCCATCGTTTTCCTGTGCCCATATTGATATGCAGTTCCCCACAGGGGGCTTAATAAAAATTTGAAAACAAGCAGAGCGTACCTTATTTCCAATGATGGTTGTGTGGTCCTCCCTGGGAGTCTGCTTTGATCGCAGAGTCCAGGTCTGCGGAGGGTCTGGTATTTTGGCGCAGCGGTATAAAAATGTGAAGAACGGAGTGCTGCTAGCAAGCCAAAGTCACAGATTAATATCACCATAGCAATATAACTGTAGTCGCCTAGTCCTCAGGGGGGCGCTAAGTGCCTTGCACAACCAATATGCCTCTGGTACGCATTTCAGCAGGTTGTCATGGTTAATCGGTAGCATATACCAGCTCGCTTTAAAGGGAGCGCCACTGTGGAGAAGAATCCTGCATATGAAAACAATACATCGGCCTGTGTTCGATTCCGGCCATGTGCAGAGGCCGATAGGGGTGCAGGGGGGCGAGGAGCCTCCACAGTGGGTTTCATGGGGCCGCTGGACCATATCAGAGATGCAATATTGACGGGAGGGCGCACCCCGTCCTGCAACCCATCAGTAGAGCAAGCCCAAGGGGCCGCCGTCAAGCCTCTCTGGTGGCCAATGCAGGAAACCCTAGCTGCAGATGAAGTCGTCGCGAAGCTCATGTTGTCTTTTATTTTTTCACTGCATCAATTGCTGCTTTCCTATGATATTAATTAATTATTATTAATTAAAAATTATTATAATTATTTTAAAATAATTATTAATATTACTAAATAATCATTATTACTAAGATTATTATTATTTATTAATATTGTTGTTATTATCAATTAATAATATTATTAAATAATTAAATAATAATAGTAACAATAACATTACAATGTTGGTTATATAATTAGTAATAATTAATTAATAATAAATATTAAATGTTACGATTAAATATTAAATATTACTATTAAATAATTAATTTTAATTACATAATTTAAAACTAAAAAATAATAAATTATATTTCATATTAAATAATAATGTATATAAAGTTATAATTATTATTAATTTTAATGATAATAACAATATATTTATCAATGGTAGATACAAATGAAAGCCTTCAGTTTATATCAACCACATTAATATTTAAAGTAATTAATGAATAATAATTTATTTATTAATTTATAATAATAATAATAATAATAAATGATTTGACCATGTTTAATATTGTAAATATATTAATTGATCGTGATTGACTATGGTTGACTATGTTTGATTTTAATGTTCAAATAATCTTTCTCACAATGTGACATTGGACCATGGTTGACACCATGGTTGATCTTCATAATGAGACAATCTTTGTCATAATGTGACATTAGACAATGTTTGACCGTAATTGACTGTGGTCGACCCTAAGATAAATATTATAAACCCTAAAATAAACCCTAAGGGATATAAACCCTAAGACAAGTATTATGAACCCTAACATTAATATTATAAACCTTAGGATTAATATTATAAACACAATGGATTGATATTTTTTTTTCATAAATAAGACTAATTCTATTAGAAAAGCATATGGTACAAGATGGAGTTACAATCAAGAGAGGCTAGATAGCAGAGGCACCAGAAATGATGAACTATCAACCTCGGTCCCGTTAAGTAGCCAAGAGAGACACAAGGAGAATCAAGAAGATAAACATGGGAGCTGTGAGAAACAAACACAAGGGGTCTACCCAGAGTGGGTTGAATCCTCAGTACCACATTTATTTCCTTTCTTTTTTGAAACTTTAACCCAGCCATCATGGGCTGGATGGGCTAGAACCACTTGAAGACTGTTGTTGACTAAAGGAGTAGTCTCCTTATCTGAATCTGAGGAGGAGGTCTCATGGGACCGTTTCTGAGCACTCGAAGGAACGTTGGGCTCTCTAGGGTCCGTCAAGGTCATATCCTTCTCCTGATTTGCAACCTCCTCATCTGCTTCAGTCTCTTCTTCATCTGAGCTAAAGGAGTCAATGTCATCCATGGGAGGCGGTGCACAGGGTTTCTAGCTTTTAGAGTTTGATTTGCGATTGATTCTCTTCTTTTGGGAAAGGAACGTGGTGCAGGAGAGTTGAATATGCCCTGTTTGATGGCAGTGACAGCATCAGAACACAGTGTTATCGTAGTCCAAGGTCTGTGTCCAATGGAAATCACCAATTTTGAGACTAATTTGATCGGGCAGGCCTTTAATTATGTCTATTTTAGTGCATATTTTGCCATAGGTGTATATGCCTCTTTCCCCCCTGGAGGGATCTGTTACCAAAAAGCGTCCCAGGGTGTTTCCAATTCCTTGAAAAATAGAGAAGTGCCATAGAGGGGCAGGTAAATTTGGAAGCCTGACCCATATAGGAAGCTTGGTAATGGCTGTCGTGGAAGTGTCGAAGTCTGGGAACCAGGGTGTGAGGAATAACCCTACTTTTCCCCAAAACCAAGAACCTTGAATGTTAAGGGTTTTTTATAGTCTTCATTGAAAGAAAAAAGAACTATAAAGAAGCCCTTC
Organism: Pinus albicaulis; assembly: GCA_034641835.2. Lineage (NCBI taxonomy): Eukaryota > Viridiplantae > Streptophyta > Pinopsida > Pinales > Pinaceae > Pinus > Pinus albicaulis. Next base: position 1,972,492,503 of record CM076578.1, read on the forward strand.
GAGCAGAAGATAACCTTGTTTTTATTGGTCCAAGTGGAATGAATCCATTGGTAAAGATATGTTGAGTGAGGCCATAATCCATTAAATCGGAAAATAATGGCTGATTCTGCATACATTTGAAACTGGTTTTCAAGAGCCGGAAGGGAAATTTCTATCGCTCGAATATCCTCCATTTTATCAACCAAAAATGGCTTGGGAGCCTTAGAGGGTTGAGCAACTTTCTTGGGAGGCTATGCATGGACAACATCATTGTAAGAGAAATCTTGAATGGAAGATGGTTGCTTGACTGCCCCTCCTCATAGACGAAGGGTTAAAACCAAGGAAGTATCTTTTTCAATATTATAAAATGAGAGCAGAAGATAGTTCTCTAGTTTTTTTCCTCCATAGAGAAGTCGTTGATAGTCAGAAGGGATCCCAAACCTGTGTTCGAGGGCATGCGAAAGGATCTTCACTAGATTTGTATAGCGAACCCAAAGAATCATGGTTTTTCTGGTGAGAAGAGAGATCTGAATCTGATAGGAGGGTGCTCAAAATTATGGGGTCCCCTGGCTGCCAACGCTCATCCGGGAGGCCAGATTGACAAATCCAGATGGCCCACTACTGCCCAAGGCTACCTTTTCACATTTATTGTTTTCCATTGTGAGAAAACAGCCTGACACTTAGACCCAGGGGGTGCTGGCTGGAGCGAGGGTACATTGAAGAGTTTGGGCAGGCAGTAACTATCAATGTTTCTCGCTGGTAACCTTGACATTGGAGATCGCAGCTTCCTTTGGCCTCGTATCAAGATAAATAACCTTCCTGATCTGACCCTCATGGATATTTTCAGCTGTCTCCATCTTCTCTCCATCCCTGTTGCGATCTCGGTTGGGAAATAGACGAGATAGTGGCTCCCTGGTCTTCGATCGCCCAGATCCGTTACGCCAGGCTGTTGCATGTCAGATGCGGTGGGATATGTTGCGCAAACCCCTTCAGCATTATGAAGGTCGCTCCTGCTGATGTGTGCATCACGTCGGAGCAAGATCTTTCCCCCAGATCTGTGATCGAGAGGCACAATATCAGATTTGTTCTCTGTGCCGGCGATTGTGGCACCTATAAAGCACTAAGAAATCCTTGCTCTCGCCATCCTCCTCCAGCTCTAATCGCTTCAATTACTCCTGCATTCACTAATGGGTAGAAGAAAAGACGGTGGCTCCCATGATCTTTGTGTACCCATATCCCTGAGGTTGAGTTGTTGCATGACGGCGGCGGTTGGAGATACTGCACAGACACATGCGCAAGCCCCTTTTGAAATGTGAACGCCTCTCTTGCAAAGGTGCACATCACGGCAGATCAAGGTTCTTCCACCAGATATGTGGATGAGGGGCACAACGACGGATCCGATCACTATGAAAACATTCACAACTTCGTTGATGATGTTGGTTGCTACGGCCTCCATGGCATTTTTCGTCACCTACCCAGTTCTCGATCGATTGTCGTTTTCTATGGGTTTAAGCAATTTTGATTTTTAAATAAATGACTGAATAAGATTTTATTTCAAGAGAATATTGTTTTCTAATATATTGTGGAGCTGATGATATGAAAGTATTTGAAGAGATTTTCAGTTTCCACAACGGATTAATTTTAAAAACCCAATGGATTAATGTTAAAAAACCAAGGAATTATAAACCGAATGGAATAACATTGAATCCTAACATCAATATTAAACCATATGAATATAAACCCTAATATTAATAAACCCAAGGGATTATTATAATAAACCTAAAGTATTAATTAACCCAAAGGGATTAATATTAAAAACCAAATGGATTAATATTGAGAACCCAAGAGATTAATATTATAAACCCTTGGGGATTATTGTTGCGCCGAGAGGCGCATCTACAGTCCAATATGACCCCGATGTCAGGTATGTCACGTCCTCATACAAAATGTCAGCTTAAGTTTTAAATTAAAAAAAATAAATAAAAAATAAAAATCGCATTGTACTAGAACATATATCAATTTCTAATACAATTATGTATTATTTATATAATTTGAATGGATATTAAATTATATACGTGAATTTGAATGGATCATAAATTTACGTTTAACAAAAAAAATTACCACATTGAATTTCCAAATTAAGTAAAATTTTAAACATATTTACTCTTTACTAATGTCAATACCATTTCCTAAATCAAAGGAAAAGAGTTAATTCAACACAAACAATCAAAATAAAAAATCTTTTAATATTTATTTTAATTAAATATTTGTAAAATGAATGGTAAATAAATAAAAAAATATATAAACTAGATGTATGGTAAATAAATAAAAATTCTTTTTATATTTATTCCATAAACCTTTTTATATTTAAAAAAACTTTAAAAAGAGGTTTTATTTAGATGAAGCCTATGATAAAATTAACATATTTATGCCTATGGGCCAAAATGCTCATGCATGTAAATAAAACTGCAAAAGAGGTGGTAAAGATGATAAAGCCAAATAATAAATATGTATATATATAAATGAGAAAAGTAAAATAAAATACAAGAGCATAAATATAAGCAAGTGAGCAAGTAGCCAAATAATAATATATCAAAGTAGGTTTATAAATAAAATGTAATATACACAGTTTGTACAAATACATATATAAAGAAAGGGGGTATATAATAATAATAAAATATAAATAAAAAATTCACAGAAAGGATGTTGCTTTTTTTTTTTCATTGTCCATAATCATTACATTACAAGCTTATACCAGTTTAGTTTATATAACTAAGAAGAAATAGAGAGAGAGAGTGATAAGGGAGAGATGGAGAGAGAGTGTGTATGTTTAGGGGTGAGATAAAGAGACAAAGTAAGATGTATGGAAAGAAGGGGGGAGGGAAGAAGTGAGAAGGAGAGAGGGAGGGATATAGTAATGTAGTTGGAGAGAGAGAGGGGTGAAAGAGAGAGAGAGAAAGGATGGGGAAGAGAGAGGATTAGAGAGAGAGAGAGAGAGAGATATGGGGGAAGAGAGAGTGATTGGAGGGAAAGAGAGAGAGAGGTGGGAGAGAAAGGGAGAGAGAGGAATTATGAGAGAGAGTGAGAGAGTGATGGGGGAAGAGAGGATTGTCGGGGAGAGAGAGAGTGAGAGAGAGAGAGAGAGAGAGAGAGAGAGAGAGGAAGGAAAAGAGAGGGGACTTGAAAGAGAGGAGGAGAGAGGGATCGATAGAGAGATGGAGTTGGAGGGGGAGAGATGTAGGAAATAAGAAATATAGAGAGTGAGAAGTGGAGAGAGAGAAGGAGTGACAAGGGAGAGACAGAGAGAGAGCGTGTATGTTTGGGGCTGAGATAAAGAGACAAATAAGGAGAGATGGATATAAGGGGGGAGAAGGAGATATAGGGAGAGAGGGAGGGATATAGTAACATAGTTGGTGGGTGAAGAGAGAGAGAGAGAGGGAGAGAGAGATGGGAGAGAAAGGGAAAGAGAGGAAGGAAGAGAGAGGATGTGAGAGAGTGGAGAGATGGAGGGAAAGAGAGATGGACTTGGAGGGGGAGGAGGAGAGAGGTAAGAAGAAAGAAATAGAGAGAGAAAGGTGGAGAGAGAGAGAGAGAGAGAAGGAAGATGGAGAGAGAGGGAGAGAGGGGGAAGATAGAGATATAGATGGAAGGTGAAAAGAGGGAAGAAGAGAGAGATGGGGAGAGGAGGGGATTGACAAAGAGATTGATATATGTGTGTGTTTATGAGGGTGAGATAGAGAGACAAAAAATAAGAGATGGAGAGGGATATAGATATGGATGGAGGCTGGAGAGAGGGAAGAATATTTCTCACAATAGATGGATTGATATAAGTGGAGATGGTGATTTATAATCCTATTTGATTATTTGCACTATATGCATTGATTTTAGTGTATATATTTATTTCTAATGATATTTGATTACTTGCATTGATTTCAGTGTATGTGGTGATTTCTAATACAATTTGATTGCTTGCACTCAAATTTTTTATTTCAATTTAGATGTCGACTTATAATTATATTTGATTACTTGCACTAGATGAATTGTTTTCAATGTAGATGATTTATACTCCTATTTGATTGTTTGCACTAAATGCATTGATTTCAGTGTAGATGGTGATTTCTAATCCTATTTGATTTATTTGAGTAAATGCATTGATTTCAGTGTAGATGTTGGTTTCGAGAGAGAGAGAGAGAGAGAGTGATAAGGAAGATGGAGAGAGAGGGAGAGAGGACAAAAGGAGGAGAGAGATATATTAATGGGGGAGAGGGAGAGAAGGGGACGATAGAGATATATATGGAAGGTGAAGAGAGGGAAGAAGAGAGAGATGGGGAGAGGGGGTGATTGAAAAAGAGATTCATATATATGGTGTACGAGAGCGCGTGTGTTTAGGGGGGTGAGATAGAGAGACAAAAAAGAATAGATGGAGGGAGATATAGATATGGGTGGAGGGTGGAGAGAGGGAGGAATATATCTCGCACTAGATGGATTGATATAAGTGGATATGGTGATTTCTAATCCTATTTGATTATTTGCACTAGATGCATCGATTTTAGTGTAGATATTTATTTCTAATGATATTTGATTACTTGCACTAGATGCATTGATTTCAGTGTAGGTGGTGATTTCTAATACAATTTGATTGCTTGCACCGAATGTGTTGATTTCAATGTAGATGTCAATTTATAATTATATTTGATTACTTGCACTGGATGACTTAATTTCAATGTAGATGATTTCTAATCCTATTTGATTGTTTGCACTAAATTCATTGATTTCAGTGTAGATGGAGATTTCTAATCCTATTTGATTTCTTTGAGTAAATGCATTGATTTCAGTGTAGATGTTGGTTCCTAGAGAGAGAGAGAGAGTGAGTGATAAGGAAGATGGAGAGAGAGAGAGAGAGGGGACAAAAGGAGGAAAGAGAGATATTAGCGGGGGAGAGGGAGAGAAGGGGAAGAGAGGGAAGAAGAGAGAGATGGGGAGAGAGGGTGATCGACAAAGAGAATGATATATATGGAGTGCGAGTGCGTGTGTGTTTAGGGGGGTGAGATAGAGACAAAAAAAAAAGAGATGGATGGGGATATAGATATGGATGGAGGGTGGAAAGAGGGAAGAATATTTCTTGCACTAGATGGATTGATTTAAGTGGAGATGGTGATATATAATCCTATTTGATTATTTTCACTAGATGCATCGATTTTAGTGTAGATATTTATTTCTAATGATATATGATTACTTGCACTAGATGCATTGATTTCAGTGTAGGTGTGATTCCTAATACTATTTGATTGCTTGCACTGGATGTGTTGATTTCAATTTAGACATCGATTTATAATTATATTTGATTGCTTGCACTAGATGCATTGATTTCATTGTAGATTATTCCTAATACTATTTGATTGTTTGCGCTAAATGCATTGATTTCAGTGTAGATGGCGATTTCTAATCCTATTTGATTGCTTTGAGTAAATGCATTAATTTCAGTGTAGATGTTGGTTTCTAATCTTATTTGATTGATTGCATTAGGTGCATTGATTTCAATGTAGAAGTTATTTTCTAATATTATTTGATTGCTTGCATTAAATGCATTGATTTCAATGTATATGTTGATTTATGATTTGATGTAATTGGATATATGACGGTACATTAATATTAAAATGATTGGATTAACAATATGCATTGATTTTAGTGTAAGCACAAAAAGTTTTTAACAATGTAGATTGATTTTTGTGTTATAGTAATTTAAGCTATTAATATTGGAGAGCAAGAGAGACAAGGTATCATGTTTACTACAACAGATCGAGCTAAAGATTTAAATGGTTTACGATTTAAATTTCCTTTTTCATATAATCGATATGAAAAGATAACAAAACTAACAAGGGAGGAAATAAGAATAGTAGAAGAAAATAGTTTGAGATTGATTGTAACACGAGTACGTTCTTATTGTTCACATTTTCTATCTTTCAACACTATTATTGTCACTTTGCATTTAAAAAAAATATTTCATCATTTTTATCATTATAGTTATTAACAATAATTATCATCTCAACGAACTGAGGTAACTAACAAAATTTAAAATTAAAATGACCAAGTTAATCTCAGAAATATTTAGCATATTTAAAATGATTATATTAATATTTGATATATTTACATATTACTGATAAAATTAATCATACCTTTGATAGATTTTCCTTGGCATCACACGACTGAGACCAGCCTAGATCCATCTTACATCTCAAAAATATACAAAAATTTTAATAATCTGAAAAATGTGACGTTGATGCCTCCAATTGGAAAAAATGTGACGTTGATGCCTCCAATTGGAACCAGCCTAGATCCATCTAACTCTGGATCTATCATGCACCGAGAGGAATCAAATCTCTCGAGGTGCAAACCTTTCCTGAAGTTTTGCACTCAAAAAATAGGTTTGCACCTCGAGATATTTGATCCCTCTCGGTGCATGATAGATCCAGAGTTAGATGGATCTAGGCTGGTTATAAACCTAAGCGATTATTAATATTATAAGTCCAAGGCATCAATAAACCCAAGGAATTTATATTGTAAGCCCTATAAATATGAACCCTTAGATTAATAAACCTAATGGATTGATAATATAAGCCCAAGAGAATAATAAACCCAAGGCATTAATACTAAAAAGGCAAGGGATTATAAACCCAAGGAAATAATGTTAAACCCAAAGGATTAATATTATAAACTCAAGGTATATAAACCCTAAGATAAATATTATAAACCCTAAAATAAACATGGTTTACCATGATTGATTATAATGTTGAGACAATCTTTGTCACAATGTGACAATGGACCATGGTTGATTGTGATTGATTTTCATATGAAGACAATCTTTGTGAGAAAGAGACGTTGGACCATGTTTGACCATGGTTGATTTTCATATTGAGACAATATTTGTCCCAATGTGATGTTGGACCAAGGTTAACCATGGTTGCCCATGTTTGTCAGAATGTGACATTGGACCATGAAACAATCTTCGTCACAATATCACCATGGTTATTGACCATGTTTGATATTGAGACAATCTTTCAAATAATGCTACATTGGACCATGGTTGGCCATCATCGACCACGGTTGATCATCATAGTGAAACAATCATTGACACAATGTGGCATTGGACCATGGTTGATCGTAATTGACCATGGTCAACCATGTTTGACCCTAAGATAAATAGTATAAACCCTAAAATAAACCTTAAGGGATATAAACCCTAAGATGAATATTATAAACCCTAAAATAAACATTAAACCCTAACATTAATATTATAAACCTTGAGATTAAACCCAAGGGTTTAACATTAAAAACCTAAGGGAACAACATTTAACCCTAACATTAATATTAAACCATAGCAATATAAACCCTAAGATTAATATTGAAAACCCAAGGGATTATAAACCCAAAGGAATAGTATTAAACCAAAGGGATTAATAGTATTAACCCAAGGTATATAAATCCTAAGATAAATATTACAAACCCTAAAATAAACATGGTTGACCAAGGTTTACCATGGTTGCCCATGGTTTACCATGGTTTATTTTCATATTGAGACAATATTTGTCAAAATGCGATGTTGGACCATGGTTGAACATGATTTATTTTCATATGAAGACAATCTTTGTGACAATGAGACTTTGGACCATGGTTGGTTTTAATATTGAGACAATTTGTGTCACAATGCGATGTTGGACCATGGTCAACAATGGTTGCCCATGGTTGTTACAATGTGACGTTAGACCATGAGACAATCTTCATGACAATGTGACCATGGTTGACCATGATTAACTATGGTTAACCATGTTTGATTTTAATATTCACACAATATTTCTCACAATGTGACATTGGACCATGGTTGACCATCGTCGACCATGGTTGATCTTGATAATGAGACAATAATTGTCACAATGTGACGTTGGACCATGGTTAACCATAATTGACCATGGTAGACCATGTTTGACCCCAAGTTAAATATTATAAACCCTAAGGGATATAAACCCCAAGAATTTTTTATTTTTTTTTGGTAAGTTAGGCTATTCTATTAATTCGAGAAAAGAAACATTACATATGTTACAAGCGGGGTTGGAAAGTTGCGCTTAACCAATCTCATCCTTAGTTGCTCGGTTTCGGGGCTGCCTTAGAGGAGGAAACCAGCCTGGAAAATACTTGAGACAAAAAATTTCAATATTCGCAACAGTGCTGATATGCCTAGATACTACAAAATATGTAGAAACAAGGGTATAGATTTGGTGGTAGCATGCTTGAAAAAAAACATGTAAGAGCTGTGCAGCTACGCAGGCCTCAATCTTCATCTTCATCTTCACTGTCGGGGACCTCGTCCTCAATGGGGCAAGCGGGCACCTGCGCAACCGCTTCCTCAAAGTCTGCCATTGGACGCCTGGGATTGGGGACAGGTGCGCATAGGATGGGGGAGTCTAGATCCTATGTGTTAGGGACGTGTGTCTAGTTGCCTTCAGATTCCATCACCCAGATGTCTGATTCATCATCATCCTCCACCTGAGTCGGCAACGGATCAGTCTTGCGAGGCAGGGGGTGCGCCTGGTGCATTATGGTAGACTTTCGCAGGTCGCGCCTACATCTCTATGTAGCTTGCATTGGACCTTCTTCCTCCTGCTCAGGATCATGGCTCTGTCTCGCAAAGATGCCGAAGAGGAGCCTTCCACTGACTCCAAATGGTTGTCCTCTCCACGATGATAACGGCTAGGGAGAGCCCCTCTCTGACCCCCTCTGATGGTTCTCTGGCGTAATCTTGGGGCCATTGCATAATGAGACCAGGGAGAAGCTTCAAGGGAAGGGTGTGCATCAAGGGGAAAAACAGTGTCGAGGACCGGGGGAGCGGAGGGGCCAGGGTATAGGTGCACAAATTGGGAAGTCACAGCCCAGTGGGGACTGCGCAACGCGGCGCTGAGAGGAGGGTTGCGCGGCAGTCTGGAATCGGGGAAGTGCCAAAGCAGAGTGAAAAGGAAAGGCAAATGGAAATTACTGTGATTTTCTCGAGACTGGGGGATCATCCTTTTAAGGGGTCTTGGACACATGTGAGGGGGATGGCAATGAGTTAGCCTCGCACACAACTGCGTGCCATATTCAATTTCCTAAGCAGGTGTTTGGTCAATTTAGTGTGTCCTAAATTGCTACATTAATTTGTCAATCCGAGATTCGTAAGCTTACGAAGTGTGGCGCACTATATGTGCAAGATAACCTATCTCTTACTTTTTGTTGTTTTTGGTTTTGTTTTTTTTATTTATCTTGGTTATCTTGGTTAGTTTCCTAATGTGAGATGGCAATTCTAAAAGACAAGTATGGATATAAATGTTAAGGCAATGATGTCCTTTATAATGATTTCCCAAACTTCAAACTTCAAAAGGGTTTTAAAACATGAAATGACAAAATTAATTCTTAAAAGAAAATGAAAATGTGCCACTATACTAATCAAACAAACAGTGAACTATTGATCATGAAACCCATTACCCTTGCTGCTATCTAAATACAAAAGAAACTGTACTCAAAGAAATCCAAGAATTGCAAGCAAAGTAAAGCTAAAATCAAATTACATCAACTCATATTCTGACCCCTCACCATTAGTCTCGCTATGGCTTTCGGAGGTAATCATAAACAACTTGAGCAATCTGATATCTAATTTGCGGAAAAATAAACTAATATCAAATTACACACTCATACTTCAATCCCTCACCATTAGTCTCGCTATGGCTTTCGGAGGTAACTGATAATGACATGAGCAATTTAATATCTAACTTGCAGAAAAATAAACTAATATCAAACTACACAATCATACTTCAATCCCTCACCATTAGTCTCGCTATGGCTTTCGGAGGTAACTGATAATGACATGAGTAATTTAATATCTAATCTAACTAATAAAGCAAATGTACAAAACTGAAATAAATAAAACAGTGCTGGAATTAAAAGCTAAGAAAAATAAATCAGCAGAAGTACAAGACTGATTCCATGTCATTAGTCATTGTAAAACTATGTGAAAATGCCCGGGCTGCCTATTGTAATCTGGAACAAAGACACTGATCAGTTAACAGCAGTATAAAGCATGAAAAACTATGGACAAAAATAAAACGTTAATACCATAAGAGATGTGATATATACACGTGAATAACTATGGCATAATGAACGTAAGGAAATAAAGCATGAAACTATACAGCAATAAACAAAACCTCGGCGTGTGCAGGGGCCCTCTGCACAATCCTCGGGCAACATCTATCAACCACGAATTATACTTATGAACAGAGTCTTCTCATGTATTTAAAATGCAGTCATAACAAGGAAATAATGTCACGGCACAGTGGCTTTCTTTTCAACAAAATTACATTACAGCAGCTAACTACTATGCGTATGAGAACGCATTATTTATAACAGAGGATGACATAACTAATTTCCTTCAATCTACGCTGATGAAAGACACGTGAACAACCACGTCCAGAAATCTAGCATTATGGCTGCCGTGAAGATTAAATCTATGGAGGGTGGTCGTTGAATTTGGCTTATGGAGCAGTTCACAGGTGTTGATATGTCCCCTGAGATTTAGGAACGGCCACGCAAGTCTTCACGTGGTGAAAAACAGAGTTCTGTCACCGTAGGACTCTTAGGTTGACCACCGCTTGACTAACTTTGACCACGGCCTTCTTTAGTGAATTCGACTGAGCCAGTAGGACTCGGTCCATGTCCATGTCATTTCCAACTTGCCCATGTGGCTTGATTTGCCTGAAGACACCTGCAATATAGACTTTAACAAAATGGCTGCGGAAAGTTGAAGTAGCTACGGAAAGTAACAAGATTCCGCAGCTAAATGAGCAAAAATCTAATTCAAACAGCAGACACAAAACATAGTTAAAAACCACTTTAAATGCTCTTTTATGATTAATATGCAATGATGTTGATGACTTAGGAGGTCCAGGTAAATGGAAAAAGTATAGAAAGGTGTATAGGAAAGATGCAAGTTTGGGACTCAACATACCCCCACTGTGAAGGTGTTGCATGTCCCCTATGCAACCAAAATTTTGATCATCCTCCTTCAATTCATATGCCTTGATACCTCCGCCAGTACATCCAGTCCTCTTCTCCTCTTTCTTGGTGCTGCTAACATCCTGGGCTTCTTCATCAAGCATTTGAATTTGAGATTAATCAGTGATCTACTTATCTTCTTGCATTTCTTCTTCAATATCTTGTTCTTTTTCTGCCACAGTCCCAGATGTAGCATAGTGTTGTCATGAATGATCTTGTCCAATCTGCTTTGCTCCTTTAATACTTCATTTTCACTTTTAATATGTCTATTTAAAACCTCCAACTCAAAGACTTCTTGTTTCAACGATTGGACTAGGGCTTCTTGTGCTGTGTGAGGCTGAGTGGATGAAGTGTTGGGACCCGTGGCTTTTCTTTCTAAGGATTCTATGTAATCATACACCTCTTGCTGTTTTGGATCTATCTCGGGTGTCGTTTTCCTTGGGTTGTTCCCAAAATGCTGTGGAGGAGAATTGACTTCAAAATCTGGCCGAAAAGGACTCACGTCAACATCTTGAGGACTAGTTTCAACGTTTGGCTGAGAATGAGATGGACTACGGCCAACTGGAATTTGTTCAGGTGTTCCCTCTCCTAAATCAATAAAATGGGGTCCTTTTGTTTGTGCTTTCCTCCACTTTCATTTAAGCCTGCTGCTTCTTCTTACATACTGTGGACTACTGTCTTTTTCCTTCTGTTTTTCTTTTCCTTTCTTTTTGGCCATAGATGACTGTTCCTGAAGGTGAACTAGTCTCTCAGATAATACTTGATGGTCTTCTTCTGAGGAAGGGGTTTGATGCACAGCTTCAATGCTTCTTTTCTCTTTTGATTTTGTTGGCTTTTTACCCTCAGTCTTTTCCTTCCTCCTTTTAGACAGTCTTTCTTCTCTACTAGTTCTTTCAACTATGTTAGTAGGAGTGCTTTGAGTTTTATCGTCTTTTTTCTTTCTTCTACTTCTTTTTGATGTACTGCCTTCAGGGGTTTCTTGGGGTTCTTCAAAGAAATTTCTAATTAAAAACTGCTCCCAGGTGTCCTTTTTCTCTTTTAATTGTTTTTCTATCAAGATTTTTACGAGACCATGGTGATACAAATGTGGTTCTATGTCCCCCAAATGCTATTGGATGGTTACAGACATCTTTTTCAAACTGTTTAGTAAAAAGTATGGCAGATTGAGGGTCTGGTTATCTAAGAAATTCATCAACAGTCGGGTATGATACATGTACATTGATCCAAAACGACCCTCACAGGTGATAAACTTTTGAATAACCAACAGTAAACTGGCCCACTCTTCTTTTAAAGCATGGACATGAATTCCCTTTTTAAAAATGGTGACATCCATACCTGGGTTACGTAGAATCACTCTCCAGGCTTCCTCGCCAATGCTCTTGTTCTTGAACCAGCGTTCACCTTCTTGAGGGATTTCTGTAGCTGCTGCTATGGATGCCTCAGTCACTGTAAATTTGAGGTCCCCAATTTCTACCTCCAGACCGTTGAAAGACCTCGCAAATTTTTTTGTTACCTCTTTATTGTAGCCTTTAAACTTTTGAATAAACCGAAGCCATTTTGCCTTTTTCAATATGTCTTTGACTTGCGGGTATCCTTCCATAAATTTGGGTCCCTCTGGTTCTGTCCTCAACAACTAACCCATCCTTCCTTCTGTTCTTAAAAACGCGTCTGCGTGAGGAGGGTTTAGCGGAGGTAAGACGACTGAATTAGTGGAAATGAACAAGGTTTATGAAGGAGACCAGTGACTGTAAGCAGATATCATAGAATAGGTACACGGAATGAAGCGGAATAGAGAACAAAATGGGGTGAAGGCTTATGTGAGCACGGTGGAAATGCAACCGTGAGGTCAATAGAACAGTAGGAAGAGTAAAGTGCATCTGGCAGTATTTAAAATTGGGTGGCTGCAGAGTAGATGCAAGCACATTTATGCAACGGCTACGGATTTTGTGCGGCTAAGAGAAGTCGTAGTCAAATCAACTATGTTCCATAATTACAGGTGAAGTATCAAAGTATAGCCGACACTAGTGAAGACTGGAGGCTTGATTATGAGGCTGTTTAAAAATGAATGCAAGGATTGTGGGGGAATCGTATAGAGATCGTGGAACGGTTACGGAATTATCAACACAATCATTGCATATAATAGAGCTATGGTTTATAACTATGTAAAAATGTGCTTGAATGCCATTTGAAATAAATTTCTACTCATACCTTGGAATTCTTGCCATTTTTCATTATTCTTCAATCAGTTGCTCCTCATTGATGCTTTTGAATGCATCATGTCTTCATAATATGTCCTCATACCTGCATTTGATTTCATGATTGTTGAACTAACATCTGACTGTAAATTTTTGAAAAACAAAGTGGTAGCTGCAGAAACTGCTTCTGGCTACGGAAACTGGTGTCAGCTGCGGAAACTGACACAGCAATTATTTGGGTGAACGGAATTAGATAGATGATAACTGACTGAATGAAAATGGTCATGAAAGAAAATTTTTATTTGTGAAATGAAATGAAATAGATGAAATGAAGTGAAATGAAATGAAGTGGAGTGAAATGAAGTGGAATGAAATGGAGTGGGTTGTCATAAAACTTGTGAAATGAGAGAGAGAGAGAATTTTTTTTTTTTGGAAAATATAGGGTGTCAGGTGTTCCTGATTTTCACCCTACATTTTTTGTATAAGACTGCCAATCAGTAATTGGTTTTCAGGCTTATACTATCTTCTTCTTCTTTTTTCTTCTTTTTTTTTTTTCTTTTTTTTTATTTGAAACTGAAAAGAACAAAAGCTAGGCTGGTGGAGAAGAAGGATTCTTCTTCACCAGCCTTATTGCAGAATTAGCTTGAAACATTTTGAAAAATTCCTCTTTTGAGAGTGGCTTATGATAGATCTTTAATCTGTGGCCATTCACAATTAGAGGAGTTTGAGATTCATCAATGGTCTTGATTCTTACCGCTCCATTGCTAAAGATCTTGTCAATCTCATATGGCCCAAGCCAATGAGTCTGAAATTTTCCTTTAAAATCTTTAAACTTTGAATCAAATAACAATGCCCAATCTCCTTCTTGAAACTTCTTCTCTTTGATGTATTTTTCATGCCATTTAGCTCTTTGGTATTGAACTAGATCAGTTCTTAGAATTGCCTCTTGTCTGATCTCATCTAGCTCATTCAACTGCTCCATTCTATGCTTTTGGGCTTCTGATAAGTCCATCCCCAACTGAACTGCTATCTTGAAGGTCTTGACTTGGAACTCAATGGGGAGCGGGACTTCTTTCCCATAAACAAGTTCATAGGGAGAATGTCCTGTTGTATTTCTCCATGTAGTTCTGTAGGCCCACAAGGCTTCAGGAAGCCTTTCTGCCCAATCTCTTCTGTGTAGATGAACAATTTTGGTGATGATACTTTCGAGAACTTTGTTTGTAGACTCCACTTGACCATTTTCTTGCGGATGGTAAGGAGTAGATCTTCTGTGCTTGATTTTGTATTCTTCCATCAGCTTCTCCACTAGGTTGGATGTGAATTGGCTTCCTTGATCTGTCACAATTTCTCTTGGAACACCAAAGCGAGTAAAAATATCCTCATAAAGAAAATGAACAACTGAATTTTCAGTAGCAGATACTAATGCTTTGGCTTCTACCCATTTAGTAACATAATCAGCACAAACCAATATATACTTCTTTTGCTTAGATGGTGGATTAATAGGTCCAATGAAATCTAAAGCCCATTTTTCAAAGGGTTCAATGAGTACCTGTGTTTGCAATGGCATTTCATTTGAAAGGGTAGGTTTCCCTACTCTTTGGCAGCTGTCACACCTTTTTACATATTGTTTTGCATCTTTGAAGAGGGAAGGCCAATAATATCCTAAAGAGAGGATTTTATAGGCTGTCCTTTTGTCAAAAAAGTGTCCGCCGCATGGTTCATCATGACATGCCTTGAGGATATCAGGCATTTCATCTTCCCTGACACATCTTCTGATCACAAGATCTGGCCCTGTTTTAAACAATTCATTAGAAATCCATGAATATTTTGAACTCTCCTGAATAATCTTTCTTTTTTCACTTGGAAATAAATGTGGAGGCAGTTTCCCTGTAACCAAATAGTTAGCAATATCTGCATACCAAGGGGTCTTAATAGTTACTGCAAACAAGTATTCATTAGGAAACGTATCCTCTACAAGAGAATCTTCTTTAAAATTCTGAATCCTAGACAAGAAATCAGCTACTGTATTTTGTTTCCCTGGTCTATCCAACACAGTAATATTGAATTCCTGCAAAAGTAGGAGCCATCTTGTCACTCTGCCATTAGTAACAGGTTTGTTCATTAGATATCTAATCGCAGAATGATCAGTATGAATAAAATTTTCATAGCCTGTTGTATAATGTCTAAACTTATTGATTGCATGAACAACAGCTAAAAACTCTTTTTCAGTTACAGTATAATTCAACTCAGTGGGAGTCAAATTTTTACTAGTATAGTAAATGGCATAAGGGACTAAATCTTTTTGACCCAACACAGCTCCTAGAGCTGTATCTGAAGCATCTGTAGAAATATGGAAAGGGAGTTTCCAATTTGGTCCTCTCAAGATAGGTGCTTCAGATATTCTTGTTTTCAAAGTTTCAAAGGTTGATTGACAATCAGGATCCCATTTGAATTCATAGTCTTTTGTAAGCAATTTGAAGAGTGGAGATGCTATTTTAGTGAAGTTTTCTATAAATCTTCTATAGTAACCAGTAAATCCTAGAAAACTTCTAACATCTCTTTGACAATTTGGAATAGGTAACTTGGAGATGACTTCAACTTTTGATCTATCAACCTTAATCCCATCTCCCGAAATATGATGCCCCAAAACAATCCCTTCAGTAAACATCATAAAACATTTTTCATGGCTTAATGAAAGGTTTGTTTCTTTACATCTTATAAGAACTTTTTCCAAATTTTCTAATGCCTCTTCAAATGAATTACCATAAACTGTAAAATCATCCATATAGACCTCTACACAATCATGGATTAGATCAGAAAAAATTCCTAGTACTGCTCTTTGGAATGTTGCGGGTGCATTACATAACCCAAAAGGAGGCACTCGATAGGAAAAAGTCCCCCATGGACAGGTAAATGTGGTCTTATCTTGATCTTCAGGTGCTACCTGAATTTGATTATAGCCACTAAAACCATCCAAAAATGAAAAGTACTTTTTGCCTGCTAATGTGTCTAATACCTGATCGATAAAGGGCAAAGGAAAGTGATCCTTCAAAGTTGCTTTGTTCAATTCCATGTAATCAATGCATACCCTCCATTTACCATTCTTTTTAGGTACTATAACCAAAGGAGAAACCCATCGGCTATCTGAAATTGGATAAATGAAGTTTACATTGAGTAGTTTTGGAGCTCTTCTTTCACTATCTCCCTAAGGTTTGGATTCATCCTTCTCTGAGGTTGTCTGATTGGTCTACTGTTTTCCTCAATATAGATATGATGGATGCAATTCTTAGGATCAATACCTTTCATATCAGTATACTCCCATGCAAATGCAGTAGAATGTTTTTGCAAGATTTTGGTTAGTTCTTCCTGTTGTGACTTTTCCAAATTTTTATTGATATTCAATGTTTTTCCTGGAAAAATCTCAATGGTAGAACTACAGAACTCTTCCATAGAGTAAAGAGACATTTGTCTTGATGATAAATATTCAATGTCAGATTCCAACTGAAATTGTGTGGGGTCATATTCTGAAGATGTCTCAAAATTTTCTAATGTGTTCAGAATTTGACTATCCTCACTGATTTCAGAAATGGTAAAGACAGGTTGTATATTGTCCTCATCATCGACCCATTCATTGTCTCCTACTTCTGTGATTTCTTTTGCTGGAGGATACAAATTGAATTTCTTTGTCGAATTACCATTAGAAATGTACATATCCCCAGATCTACAACTAATGAAAGCATCAGCTGTGGCTAGCCAAGGTCTTCCTAAGATAAGTGGGTGCCCTCCTAGATTACTCTTGGGAGTCAAAATCATAAAATCTACTGGATATTCCCAAGAATCTAGGGAGATTGAAATATCTTCTAATACACCATCTGGTTTGATAACTGATCGATCTGCAAGTTGCAGTAAAGTAGGTGTAAAAAGAAGATTAGGAAGTTTTAGCTGTTCCATAGTCTGTCTACTCATAATGTTGATAGCAGCCCCTAAGTCAATCAATGTGTTTGGAATTTCTATCCCATTTATATGTGTCTTGACAATTGGATTACCTGGATCTACATACTTCTACATGGTAATTTTTCCCGTCATGATATCTGCAATTTTTCCTACCAGGTGGATTCTTCTTGTATCTCTTAGTTTCCTTCCTGGTCTTTTGAGACTCAACTCCTTTATTGTTTTTGCTAGAATAGGAATCTCTCTAATGGCTTGTAGCAAGGGAATCTTGATACAAACATTCTTTAATTCATCTAGAAAAATCATAGTTAGGCAACAAAATTTGTTTTTCCACCCCTTTATCAATTTGTAATCTTTCAGGGAAAGGAGGTGTGGATGAAGATGCAGGTTGCTCAACTATAGGAGTTGTGGGGGTTAACTTTTCTTTCTCTTTTTGAATGTTCGAGTTTTGAAGAGATGCTTCCTCAGAACCCTTATTGACTTTAAGAGAGTCCTCCTTAGAGGCATCTTGCTCTTGGATATCTATAGAAGGTTTTTCTAAAACTCTACCAGACCTAAGTTGTACATCATTGAGAGGAACAATCATATAGGTAGGAAATTGTTGTCCTTCTATCATGTAAGTATTCTGAGGATTTTTATTGTTAGGATTTGGCAATGGCTAGGCTGGAAGTTGATTTGTCTTTTGTTGGAATGGAAGCATGAGTTGAGGATTTGGATTTTGTTGAGAAGGTTGTTGTTGTGGAAATGGCAATGAAAGTTGTGGATTTGAGTTTGGAAGTTGTGGAGCTTGTTGACTTTGAAAAGATGGAGGATATTGAAAAAATTGAGCAAATCTCCCATAAGGATTTTGCATACCTTGTACCCAAGAATGATATGAATTTTGAGGTTGGGGCCAAGGTTGTTGCCAAGGATTCCAATTTGGTGGGGTTTGAAAATTCATAGGGTTGTTAAACCCTTGAGTTTGTTGCCCTTGCCAAGGTCTTCTTGCAACAAAACAGAGAGACTCTACTGAATTTGGATCTTCTTGAAAGACATCTTTGAGTCCAGGAATTGAAGGACAATCCTTGGTCTCATGATTCTCTGAGCAAATCATACATGTTTCTACAACTTTTGCATCCAAGGGACATTCCCTTAAAGCATGTTTTTTCCTACATTTTAGACAAAAGATGGCTAGAGCATCAGTTTTTGCTTTCTGCTTGTTTTGAATTTTAAGGGTGTCTAGTGTTCACTAAGGCTCCCTAAGATATCAGTTTTGAATTCATCAAGCATATTGGCAATCTCTGCCCTACTTACTGATCCAGTTGCAGATTTGTTTGCCCTGATAAGAGAAGGATCTCTAAGCCCTTTTCCCGTTTTAGATTTTCCCCTTGAGAGATGGACACATAGTTTTGTTATGTCACGAAGTGGAAGTTGAGAAATGTCTTCTTTCCCCATCGTGTTTAAAATATCTATCCATTCATCTCTAATGGCTTTTAATAGAAGGGCTTTCAAATTTTCCTCATCTAAGTTGCTCATCTTTGCTCTTTTTAAGTTGTATTGAAATCTTTCAAGTAAATCCTCTAAATTTTCATCTTCTTTTTGCATCATTTTGAATACCTCATCCTTGTGATTGGTGGGCATGCAATAGTCCAGGTATCTATCCAAAAATGTTTTTTTCATATCATTCCAAGTCCCAATAGATTGGGTGACTAATCCCATGAACTATTTCAAAGCGGCTCCCTTCAATGTTGAAGGAAACAGTTTGAGTTTTTGAGAGTCTTCCATATAGTCATAGGTTCGGCACACAACTTCAAACTCAAACAAAAATGTTTCAGGATCCTCACTTCGCAATCCATAAAATTTGGGGAGGACAGATGGTGAGATTTTTTTCATCGTTGTATGAGTTTCCTCATCAACTATGGGGAATCCAAACAAGTTGTCTCCTTCCCTATTACCTCCACCATTGTTGCCTCCATTATTTCCTCCTCCTCTACCTCTACCTCTACCTCTGAATCCATCTACTACTTCCTCTGCCATGATAGTTTCTTCAGAGTCCTCAAAGTCCTCTAGTTCTTCTATCAAGGGAGGATGAGAGGGAGTTTCTTCCTTTTCTTCTTCAGGTGATTCTACTTCTTTAATTACAATATACTCTCCTGTAGAAGTAAAGAAAGGGTCTTCTTCTAAATGAGATTTGGTAGATGGTGTAGGAGAATCCTCTAGTTCAGCTGCTCCTTGAATTCCAAGGATCTTAAGGCTAGGGGTAGATGGTGGTGAATCTTGTCTATGTCTTGAAGAATATGGAGTTGTGAAAATTGAACTCTTGGCTCTAGCTATAAACCCTCCCCTAGAATCTCTTGCTCTATGCATGTCATTTTTTATTTTTTTAAGTTGGGCTAATAATTCTCTTTCTGATCTTCCAGGTCACACTAAGTGCAGGAAGAGAGCATACTTAAGAAATTATTGAACCAATAACTCTCTTTTCTGATCCTCCAGATCACACTAGGTGCAAGAGGATAGCATACTTCAAGAAGTTATCATTTTTTCCCTTCTTTTTATTGTTTTTTTTTTTAAGAAATTGGCTACCTAGTTACACTTCCCCGGCAACAGCGCCAAAATTTTTGGTCAATTTAGTGTGTCCTAAATTGCTACATTAATTTGTCAATCCGGGATTCGTAAGCTAACGAAGTGTGGCGCACTATATGTGCAAGATAACCTATCTCTTACTTTTTGTCGTTTTTGGTTTTGTTTTTTTTTATTTATCTTGGGGGTTTTTATCTTGGTTAGTTTCCTAATGTGAGATGGGAATTCTAAAAGACAAGTATGGATATAAATGTTCAAGGCAATGATGTCCTTTATAATGATTTCCCAAACTTCAAACTTCAAAAGGGTTTTAAAACATGAAATGACAAAATTAATTCTTAAAAGAAAATGAAAATGTGCCACTATACTAATCAAACAAACAGTGAACTATTGATCATGAAACCCATTACCCTTGCTGCTGTCAAAATACAAAAGAAACTGTACTCAAAGAAATCCAAGAATTGCAAGCAAAGTAAAGCTAAAATCAAATTACATCAACTCATATTCTGACCCCTCACCATTAGTCTCGCTATGGCTTTCGGAGGTAATCGTAAACAACTTGAGCAATCTGATATCTAATTTGCAGAAAAATAAACTAATATCAAATTACACACTCATACTTCAATCCCTCACCATTAGTCTCGCTATGGCTTTCTGAGGTAACTGATAATGACATGAGCAATTTAATATCTAACTTGCAGAAAAATAAACTAATATCAAACTACACACTCATACTTCAATCCCTCACCATTAGTCTCGCTATGGTTTTCGGAGGTAACTGATAATGACATGAGTAATTTAATATCTAATCTAACTAATAAAGCAAATGTACAAAACTGAAATAAATAAAATAGTGCTGGAATTAGAAGCTAAGAAAAATAAATTAGCAGGAGGACAAGACTGATTCCATGTCAGTAGTCATTGTAAAACTATGTGCAAATGCCCGGGCTGCCTATTGTAATCTGGAACAAAGACATTGATCAGTTAACATCAGTATAAAGCATGAAAAACTATGGACAAAAATAAAACGTTAATACCATAAGAGATGTGATATATACACGTGAATAACTATGGCATAATGAACGTAAGGAAATAAAGCATGAAACTATATAGAAATAAACAAAACCTCGGCGTGTGCAGGGGCCTTCTGCACAATCCTCAGGCAACAGCTATCAACCACGAATTATACTTATGAACAGAGTCTTCTCATGTATTTAAAATGCAGTCATAACAAGGAAATAATGTCACGGCACAGTGGCTTTCTTTTCAACAAAATTACATTACAGCAGCTAACTACTATGCGTATGAGAACGCATTATTTATAACAGAGGATGACATAACTAATTTCCTTCAATCTACGCTGATGAAAGACACGTGAACAACCACGTCCAGAAATCTAGCATTATGGCTGCCGTGAAGATTAAATCTATGGAGGGTGGTCGTTGAATTTGGCTTATGGAGCAGTTCACAGGTGTTGATATGTCCCCTGAGATTTAGGAACGGCCACGCAAGTCTTCACGTGGTGAAAAACAGAGTTCTGTCACCGTAGGACTCTTAGGTTGACCACCGCTTGACTAACTTTGACCACGGCCTTCTTTAGTGAATTCGACTGAGCCAGTAGGACTCGGTCCATGTCCATGTCATTTCCAACTTGCCCATGTGGCTTGATTTACCTGAAGACACCTGAAATATAGACTTTAACAAAATGGCTGCGGAAAGTTGAAGCAGCTGCGGAAAGTGACAAGATTCTGCAGCTAAATGAGCAAAAATCTAATTCAAACAGCAGACACAAAACATAGTTAAAAAACACTTTAAATGCTCTTTTATGATTAATATGCAATGATGTTGATGACTTAGGAGGTCCAGGTAAATGGAAAAAGTCTAGAAAGGTGTATAGGAAAGATGCAAGTTTGGGACTCAACAGCAGGCTCGAGGGAAGGGTGATGGCTGATAAACAAATCAATCATGATAATCATTTATGGTGATAGTTGCAGGGGGGTACCCTAGAGAGGGTGACGTTGTACCCAACGCCTCATCATCATACCTTATCCTGTTTGTCTCGTGCGGATGGCTAACGGTTTGAGGATCCGCAGCAGGTGAGGCTCTGCGCAGAGGATCTCTGTCCTCCGGGGTGTGTGAGAGATGATTTTCGTTCGTGCCAGTTCTGTCACTCGCATCCGGGGTCCAAGAAAAATATTATAAACCTAAAATAAATAAAAAATTATAACATTAATATTATAAACCTTAGTATTAAAATTATAAACACACAAGGGATTAATATTAAAACCTAAGGAATTATAAACTCTAGGGAATAACAATGAACCCTAGCATCAATATTAAACCATATGAATATAAAACCTAATATTAATAAACCCAAGGGATTATTATTATAAACCTAAGGGATTAATATTAAAAACCAAAGGGATTAATATTGAGAACCCAAGAGATTAATATTATCAACCCTTATAGATTAATATTATAAACGTAAGCGATCATTAATACTATAAGCCCAAGGCATCAATAAACCCAAGGAATTTATATTATAAACCCTAGGAATATGAACCCTTAGATTAATAAACCCAAGACAATAATAAACCCAAAGCATTAATACTAAAAACTCAAGGAAATAATATTAAACCTAAGGGATTAATATAATAAACCCAAGGTGATGCAGGAGCATTAGCTCGGAAAATTACTTTGCATTTTATTAGAACTTAGGGGTTTTTAAGTTTTAGAAGAGCTAGATTTTTATAAATGGTTTGAGTGGGTTTTATGTATTTTTAATTAAATATTGTAAATAATTCTCAAATGTTTGAGAATATGAGAGAAGTTAGTCAGTTGAGGATGTAAAGGGATGAGAGATTTTTCTAAATATTAATTTATAAATTAGTTTTATTAATTATGGGTGAGAGAGGATCCTTAGGGATTGAAGAGTGATTTTAGGATTTTGTTGAGAAGTTGAAGGGATTGAGCATTAAATTAGATCATTTTAAAATTGTATAAATTATCAAGCCTCAAAGGCATTGAGATCAGTGAGAGTGTGAGTAGAGAGCAGGGGTTCTACTTGGAAGCCTTCGGGCAATTGTAAAGGGCCATAGATCTCGAATATCTGGCCAAAACAAGAGTTTGTAAGTAATTTTGTTTTGTTTATATGGAGGTATCATTTCAGATTATATATATATTGGTTGATTGAGAAATTGCTTGTTAGATTCTGTAATTGAGAGTTGAACTATGCGCATATGAATTGGATGAATTTATGCTTTCAAACATATTTGAACAGCTGGAATGAGTTTTGAGTAAAGGGGTTTTAAATCTATTAAAATTCCAATTGCTATTAGTATAAATCTATGGCAAGATTCGTGTGTGTAAATCATTGACTTGAATGGAGACTCGATTTTATAAATCACTGTCAATTTTTATATTACAGAACCAATCCATAATAGATGAATGTTGAATGCGCTAATGAGAATCATTGAATGTTGAATGTGATATTATCATGCGCAAAAAATTTCAATAAGCATTAAATAAATTTGATGAAGGAGCGCTAGAATGGCATTGAATTGCTGAATGTACATTGACCTGTTTGATGAGTCGATGGTTGTGCAATCGATTTACAAGAATCCAGACATAGTAGACAGGATTTAAAGGTTCGATTTTGGTATATAAGCTATCCTACAGTGAATTTACATTTGAAATTGCAGAGAAGGGACACAATTCAACTTATTCTTGAGCCTGGAAAAGTCGTTGAATTGTAATCACTAAAGAATTACAATCTGGCAAAGCCGCAAATTGCAGCGTTGAGGGAATTTGCGTGAAGACGTTGTGTTTAAAGTCGACTAAGATATGTCACATGAGAGAAGGCACAGTAACCTGTGGACGTTTTTCGTTCCACAATTGTCTTTGCAGATTGCTACAGAATGGGGATGTGAATTCCAATGGCAAGTTACAGCGCTGGAATGGTAAGGACGCCAAATCTAATCAATGTTTGTGTGAATTGAACGAATTTGAATATTAAATGAACGTGGTTAATTACAGCTCTTGTCTTGAATTGGTGGAGAACTCAATTGATTGAGTCAAATGCGTCATGTGCAAGACTAATTCCAAACTAAACACAATTTTAAGGGCGATTATAAAGTTAAATCCGGATGGGACGTATTTGACAGAGTCGACTTGATTCTGGTTTGAATCGAATCTGAAGTTATTGAAGCCCAGTTCTAATGCGTTTAGAAATTGGGGTTTTCTTGAAATTTCATATTTGTCGGATCGCTACAATTTAAGCACAATGAATATCCATTATTGAATGGACAGGTATGCAATGTGACATCTGATTTCTAGAAAAGAATCTAACTTTGATATAGAGTGCCATTGCATGAGCTGGTAAGTTATGCAGTGAAGGGCGCACATGTAATTGAAACCTGTGGTAATGTTTCTTAACATTTGGTTTGTAAAAATAATATATGGTCAATGTGAGGAAGCGTGGCACATCCAATTTGAAGTCTTATAATCTTCAAATGTGGATTGAGCGCATTGAGGTGAGGATGAAGACAAGTCTTGGGTTGATTAAAGCATTCGAATCTTAATTTGATTGGAAGTGGGTTTTAATATATGAATTGTCATAAATGTTCAAAATGAAAACTCCCATTTGCAATGTTAAATTAATATTGGGTTCATAACCAATAAGTGATTTCATGAAGTAGGAAGTGAAATGGTTTTATAACCATGTGTTTTATTTTGTAACAAAGAAGCTTCCGCATGAGTTGAATTTGCCAGAAAGTGGACTTTCTTGACATGAAACAGATTGCTGCAGAAGTGAAAGATTCTGGGTATTGCAGGGTTGGCCCTGCATCATTTTGGTATCAGAGCTTGGCTCTGTTGAAATTGAAGATGTTTGTTTTTCTGAATGAGGACAGGAGGGTTCTGTTGAGAACTGAAGTGTGTTTTGGACTGAAAGAAAGATCAGATTCTAAATCTGATATGCAAGATACACAATTGCAAGTGAACAAGATTGCAGAAATGAATGGAGGACAAGATCATGCAGGATCTTAAAGGTGAGATAATTTTCTGATTTAAATTTGTGACTAAAGTTTATGGTTGCAGACAAGATGATGGTAGTGAACCTAACATTCAGTTAAAGGCTGGATAGGGAGGACAATTGCAGTGTTCTGAAGAGAAGGTGAGTTGAAGAGATAGCCTAGAGAGAGCAGAGAAGAGTGCTCAGGAGGTTCCAGAGGCAGTGAAACAGTACTTACCAAAAGAACAGGTCCAGTGAAGTGGATTGGTGAGGTAAGTGGCAGCAGGAGAGCTTGATGTTGCAGAGGCTAGTGCAACTCATGGTGAGTGAGAAACTCATGGAGAAGATGATCACGGAGGATCAGAGAAGAGGTTCAGAGGAATGCCACAGAGGTGAGATGATTGATAAAGTTAGAGAAAGAGAGATTGCAGTAATGAAGGTACAATTGCAGGTACTACAAGAATGGCTGCAAGAGCAGGAAAATCATAAAGGAGGATGGATCTTTCCACTGAAGGGAAAGAGAGTGATTTGGCAACCATTGCAGATGAAGTTGAGGCAAAGTGTGATTGCCTTATTGAAGGAGGAACTTAGAGTTCTTGAGCCAGAGATGGAATTTGAAGATTCCACACGCAAATCTGTTCAAAGGGAAGTGTTAGAGGAAACAGTTAAGACCGAAAAGTCTTGTGGTTTTAAAACTAATAAGTTGTGTATGTTTTCAGGTACAACACAGGGAGATGAGCGAGATTTAGAGTTTGTTCAAGAAGAGTTGAATCTGAAAGCTGTTCAGATCAATGCTGAGATAGCAAGGTCTCAGGAGGAAATGAAGACAAAGGAGTCTAATCAGAATATTGGTGTAGAGAGAGAAGGACCAGCTGATGATTGGTCAAGAGCTGGTGAAGGTATAGAAAATTGTGTGAAGTTTCTGAGTTCTACTCCTAATGAAATTGTTGAATTGTATAGGAAACTATATCTTCAGAGAAGAGATTTGGAGAGGCAGAGAACTTATACACAGGATAATTTGCTGAAGAAGAAAGGTAAGGAAGTTTTCATGAATGACAGTTATGAAGCAGATGATGGAAAGAAGGAGAGACTAGTTGACAGTCTCATGGTGAATGCAAATCATCATATTGATGTGCTGACAAAGGAGTTGGAAAGGAACTCAGAGCAGCATACTGAAGTGTTACCAGAGAAAGCTGAGGAGAAAGCCAGTGAAGATTTTCTGAGTCCTGAAGAAGACTTGGAGCTGCAGAGAGAAAAATTGGTGACTAAATCAACAAGTGAGACCATTGGGTCTTGTGATTTTGAAGCTGACAATTTGATTGTGTTTACAGGTGATGCAGAAGACAATCCATCACTTGGAATTGTCTTGGAAGAAGAAGAACTGTTGCAGAAAGAAGATGAGATAGTCATGTCTCATATGCAGAGGCTTGTTACCATGGGTGACAATAAAGAGCTGGCTTGTCTGTATAGCCAAGAGAAGACTGGTGGACAAAATTTTGGGACTGCTACAGTGATAGAGGATGAGGCTACAGTGTTTGAAGAACTTGATTTGATTATCAGAATCAAACAAGATGATGATGGACAATTACTGAAGATTGTCGAAGGGGAAGACGAAGGTTATGCTGGAACTAAATTGCAGCATGTTGATGAAATTTTTGAGGAGAAATGGCTGAAATGTTTGCTGGAGACATTTGAACCAGAGAAAGAATTTGCAGGTGATGAGCAAAAGAATGTTGCAGAGGGACAGGTAGTTTGGGAGGAAACAACATCTATGGTGGCAGTTGCAGCAACATGTGGGGTGATATCTGCAGGAGTAAAACCAATGTTATTGATAATCGGGGAGATGACAACTAAGACAACATTAGCGGCAGCAACAGGAAGTGAAAGTACTAGCAGTAGGTTGGACATAGATATTGAAAGCATCAGAAGACTGATGATGAAGGTGTCTCAAAGGCAACAAACAACAGCAAGAAAGCAGAAGAATTTAAGCAAGGGAAAGACAAAAGCAGAGTATGAAAGTATAGCTGGAGGCAGGATGCAGCATAAGATATGGAGACCTGGAGAAAAGCAGCAAGCGACAGCAGATGATGACTTGCAGAACAAAGTATGGGATGCGGGAAGACAAGGAAAAAGACTTAAATGCATGATCAGGAGATCATGATCATTTTCAACCTTGGGAGTTTGATGCAGGAGCATTAGCTCGGAAAATTACTTTGCATTTTATTAAAACTTAGGGGTTTTTAAGTTTTAGAAGATCTAGATTTTTATAAATGGTTTGAGTGGGTTTTATGTATTTTTAATTAAATATTGTAAATAATTCTCAATGTTTGAGAATATGAGAGAAGTTAGTCAGTTGAGGATGTAAAGGGATGAGAGAATTTTCTAAATATTAATTTATAAATTAGTTTTATTAATTATGGGTGAGAGAGGATCCTTAGGGATTGAAGAGTGATTTTAGGATTTTGTTGAGAAGTTGAAGGGATTGAGCATTAAATTAGATCATTTTAAAATTGTATAAATTATCAAGCCTCAAAGGCATTGAGATCAATGAGAGTGTGAGTAGAGAGCAGGGGTTCTACTTGGAAGCCTTCGGGCAATTGTAAAGGGCCATAGATCTCGAATATCTGGCCAAAACAAGAGTTTGTAAGTAATTTTGTTTTGTTTATATGGAGGTATCATTTCAGATTATATATATATTGGTTGATTGAGAAATTGCTTGTTAGATTCTGTAATTGAGAGTTGAACTATGCGCATATGAATTGGATGAATTTATGCTTTCAAACATATTTGAATAGTTGGAATGAGTTTTGAGTAAAGGGGTTTTAAATCTATTAAAATTCCAATTGCTATTAGTATAAATCTATGGCAATATTCGTGTGAGGAAATTGTTGACTTGAATGGAGACTCGATTTTATAAATCACTGTCAATTTTTGTATTACAGAACCAATCCAGAATAGATGAATGTTGAATGCGCTAATCAGAATCATTGAATGTTGAATGTGATATTATCATGAGCAAAAAAGTTCAATAAGCATTAAAGAAATTTGATGAAGGAGCGCTAGAATGGCATTGAATTGCTGAATGTACATTGACCTGTTTGATGAGTCGATGGCTGTGCAATCGATTTACAAGAATCCATACAGAGTAGATAGGATTTAAAGGTTCGATTTTGGTATATAAGCTATCCTACAATGAATTGACATTTGAAATTGTAGAGAAGGGACATAATTCAAATTATTCTTGAGCCTGACAAAGTCGTTGAATTGTAATCACTGAAGAATTACAATCTGGCAAAGCCGCAAATTGCAGCGTTGAGGGAATTTGCGTGAAGACGTTGTGTTTAAAGTCGACTAAGATATGTCACAGGAGAGAAGGCACAGTAACCTGTGGACGCTTTTCATTCCAGAATTGTCTTTGCAGATTGCTACAAAACGGGGATGTGACTTCCAATGGCAAGTTACAACGCTGGAATGGTAAGGACGCCAAATCTAATTGATGTTTGTGTGAATTGAAAAAATTTGAATATTAAATTAACGTGGTTAATTACAGCTCTTGTCTTGAATTGGTGGAGAACTCAATTGATTGAGTCAAATGCGTCATGTGCAAGACTAATTCCAAACTAAACACAATTTGAAGGGCGATTATAAAGTTAAATCCGGATGGGACGTATTTGACAGAGTCGGCTTGATTCTAGTTTGAATCGAATCTGAAGTTATTGAAGCCCAGCTCCAATGCGTTCAGAAATTGGGGTGTTCTTGAAATGCCATATTTGCTGGATCGCTACAATTTAAGCACAATGAATATCCATCATTGAATGGACAGGTATGCAATGTGACATCTGATTTCTAGAAAAGAATCTAACTTTGATATAGAGTGCCATTGCATGAGCTGTTAAGTTATGTAGTGAAGGGCGCACATGTAATTGAAACCTGTGGTAATGTTTCTTAACATTTGGTTTGTAAAAATAATATATGGTCGATGTGAGGAAGCGTGGCGCATCCAATTTGAAGTCTTATAATCTTCAAATGTGGATTGAGAGCATTGAGGTGAGGATGAAGACAAGTCCTGGGTTGATTAAAGCATTCGAATCTTAATTTGATTGGAAGTGGGTTTTAATATATGAATTGTCATAATGTTCAAAAGGAAAACTCCCATTTGCAGTGTTAAATTAATATTGGGTTCATAACCAATAAGTGATTTCATGAAGTAGGAAGTGAAATGGTTTTATAACCATGTGTTTTATTTTGTAACAAAGAAGCTTCCGCATGAGTTGAATTTGCCAGAAAGTGGACTTTCTTGACATGAAATAGATTGTTGCAGAAGTGAGAGATTCTGGGTATTGCAGGGTTGGCCCTGCATCACAAGGTATATAAATCCTAAGATAAATATTATAAACCCTAAAATAAACATGGTTTACCATGGTTGATTTTCATGTTCAGACAATATTTGTCACAATGCGACATTGTACCACGGTTGACCATGATTGATTTTCATATGAAGACAATCTTTGTGACAAAGAGACGTTGGACCATGGTTGACCATGGTTGATCTTCATAGTGAGACAATCTTCATCACAATGTGGTGTTAGACCATAATTGACCATGGTCAACCATGCTTGACCCTAAGATAAATATTATAAACCCTAAAATAAACCTTAAGGGATATAAACCATAAGATGAATATTATAAACCCTAAAATAAACATTAAACCCTAACATTAATATTATAAACCTTGGGAATAATATTGTAAACCCAAGGGATTAATATTAAAAACCCAAGGAATTATAAACCCAAGGGAACAACATTGAACCCTAGCATTAATATTAAACCATAGGAATATAAACCCAAGAGATTATTATTATAAACCTAGGTAATTAATAAACCCAAGGAATTAATATTAAAAATCCAAGGGATTAATATTGAGAACCCAAGAGATTAATATTATAAACCCTTGGGATTAATATTATAAACGTAAACTATTATTAATATTATAAACCCAAGGCATTAATAAATACAATGAATTTATATTATAAACCCAAGGGATATATATTAAACCCTAGGATTAATATTATAAACCCTATCAATAATATTATACCCTAGGAATATGAACCCTTATATTAATTAACTCAAGGGATTGATACTATAAACCCAACACACTAATAAACCGAAGGGATTAATACTAAAAACCAGGGGAATAATATTAAACCCAAGGGATTGATATTGTAAACCCAAGGTATATAAACCCTACGATGAATATTATAAACCCTAAAACAAACATGGTGGACCAAGGTTGACCATGATTGAATTTCATATTGAGACAAATTGTCACAATGCGATGTTGGAACATGGTTGGCCATGGTTGACCATGATTGATTTTCATATTGAGAGAATATTTGTCACAATGTGACATTGGACCATGGTTTACCATGGTTGATTTTCAAAATGAGACAGTCATTGTCACAATGTGAC
This sequence comes from Pinus albicaulis, assembly GCA_034641835.2. Classification (NCBI taxonomy): domain Eukaryota; kingdom Viridiplantae; phylum Streptophyta; class Pinopsida; order Pinales; family Pinaceae; genus Pinus; species Pinus albicaulis. The sequence goes on from CM076578.1 coordinate 1,972,522,743, forward strand.
ATTGGACCATGAGACAATCTTTGTCACAATGTGACCAACGTTATTGACCATGGTTGATCTTCATATTGAGTCAATCTTTGTCACAATGTGTCATTGGACCATGGTTGACCCTGGTAAACCATGCTTGATTTTCATATTGACCATGATTGATGATGAATGATTGTGATTGACCATGGTTGACCATAATTGATTTTCATATTGACACAATTTTTATCACAATGTGATGTTGGACCATGGTTGACTATGGTTGACCATGATTGAACATTGTTGACCATGGTTGATTTTCATAATGAGACAATCTTTGTCACAATGTGACATTGGACCATCGTTGACCATGATTGACCACGGTTGACGATAATTGAATATGGTTGATTTTCATATTGAGACAATCCTTGTCACAATGTGATGTGACGTTGGATCATGGTTGTCCATGATTATAAACCCAAGGGATTTATATTAAACCCTAGGATTATACAACTTGAGTGGGCCTAATAGTTAAGAGCATGTGTTTCCTCCTACGAGGTCACATGTTCAAAACCAAATGGGGTTAGAGTATGTATGCCTTCTTAGGCTTAGCAGTCAAATTACTGCGCGGAGGTGGGTCCCTTGTCCCACAAACAAGGGGGTCTTATATACCGAATTGGTGTCTGGCTTGGCCGTGGCCTTAAAATTGGATAATAATATTATTATTATTATTATTAGCCCTATGAATAATATTATACCCTTGGAATATCAACCCTTAGATTAATAAACCCAATAGATTGATATTGTAAACCCATAGGACTAATAAACCAAAAGGATTAATACTAAACACCGAATGGATTATAAACCCCAAGGTATATAAATCTTAAGATAAATATTATAAACCAAAAAATAAACATGGTTGATCATGGTTTATTTCCATATGCGACATTGGACCATGGATGACCATGATTTATTTTCATATTGAGAAAATCTTTGCCACAAAGCGACGTTGGAACTTGGTTGACCTTGGTTGACCATGGTTGTCACAATGTGATGTTGGGCCATGAGACAATATTTGTCACAATGTGACGTTGGACCATTGTTGACCATGATTGACCATGGTTGACGATGGATGAACATAGTTGATTTTCATATTGAGACAATCTTTGCCACAATGTGACATTTGATCATGGTTGACCATGATTATTAACGCAAGGGATTTATATTAAACCCTAAGATTAATATTATAAGCCCTATGAATAATATTATACCCTAGGAATATGAACCCTTAGATTAATAAACCCAATGAATTGATATTGTAAACCCAAGGGACTAATAAACCGAAAGGATTAATACTAAAAACCAAAGGGATTATAAAACCAAGGTATATAAGCCCTAAGATAAATATTATAAATCCAAAAATAAACATGGTTGACCATGGTTGATTTCCATATTGACATAATGTTTGTCACAATACGACGTAGGACCATGGATGACTATGGTTGACCATGACTGATTTTCATATTGAAAGCATCTTTGTCACAATGCATCGTTGGAACTTGGTTAACCATGGCTGAACATGGTTCATTTTCCCATTGAGACAATCTTTGTCACAATGCGACGTTGGACCATGATTGGACCATTGTTGATCATGGTTGGACCATGGTTAACCATGGTTGACCCCAATTGACTCAGTTGACCATGGTTCATTTTCACATTGAGACAATCTTTGTCACAATGCGATGTTGGACCATTAGACAACCTTTGTCACAATGTAACCATAGTTATTGACCATGGTTGATTTCCATATTCAGACAATCTATTTCACTGTGCGTCATTGGACCATGGTTGATGATGGTTGATGATGGTTGACCATGGTTTATGTTCATATTGAGACAATCTGTCACAATGTGTCATTGGGCCATGATTGACAATGGTTGACCATGATTGATTTTCATATTGGGAAAATCACATTATAATATAATTCTAGTAAAAATCACATTATAATATAAAAAAATTTACTATCAAAATAATAATTAGTTATTATTATTGACCATGATTGATCATGGTTTTAATTTTATTATTGCATTTCCTTCATACTTCATATGAATCATGTATATTTTGTTCTTTATTATAGACTACATTGCTCTCTTCTTCTTTTTTCATTTTTTTCTTTTTTAAATTTAGATAATATTTTATTTTTATTTTAAAAGGGGCATGTGTCTATACATCTTTATCATACTAACATATTTGCTCTCATGGAAATGGTCATAGATGAATGACTTACTTAACACAGTTGAATCCAAAAAATGATATCTAATATAATGCAGTGCAGAAACCCCTCATACTTCAATAATACTTTTTAATTAAATCTTTTATATTTAATAGATAATTAAATTAAACTACATTAATAATAATTTATCACTAAATCTTTTAAATTTCATAAAATTAAATAAAAACTTAACTAATTCCATAATTAACAACCTAACTAATAACTAATTTCATTTTCACCCACTTCATTGCATTAAAATGTATCATGTTTTTGAACTTAATTTCTTATACCAAAACACTAATACCATGTTATGGTTAGATTAAATTAAGTAAAATATTATATTCACTTTTACATATTTATTACTAATAATTTTTATTTTTATTATTACATTTTTCTGTTATTTAAAAATATAATTATACAAAAAAAAATATGATTATACAATACTATTTTTTCCTTTACATTTATTTTTATTACTATATTTATATTTATAGTAAACAATTATGTTACAAAGATCACTATTTTTCAATCAAACATCTTTCACCTATTCTAAAAATATCTTTAATTTAAAAATAAAAATTAAATAAAACATTATTATCCAATCTATCTCCATCCCATTATAAACTTTTTATTTTATTTTAAAATAAAATTTCAATGTAATTATATACCATTTTTGTTACCAAAATTCTCAAAACTTTAATAAAAAAAATTGTTTTTTTAGATTTTGATCCAATAACCATCTAATAAAATTGAAATGTAATTATATATCATTTTTGTTACCAAAATTCTCAAAACCTTAATAAAGAAATTTGTTGTTTTAGATTTTGACCTAATAACTATATACACTTTAGACTTTAGACACTTAATAAATTAAAATCACAATGTAATTATATCATTATTGTTACCAAAATTTTCAAAACTTTAAATTGTAAGTTTTTACTTGTGCTCTCATCTGGTCTTGATAATGAATCAAGATAGTTAGCCAACAAAATTTAGTATTTGATTATATATATATATATATATATATATATATATATATATATATCAAACAAAGAAAATGTTTGAGAAATTTTGAAAAAAATTTTGTTTTAAATTTTGACCTAATAATCATTCGTACAAGTTAGACACGTAATAAACTCTCAGTGGAGATTTCAAGTTTACACGCCAATGCGGACGCATATTTGTCAAATTTTGAATTTAGTTGGCATAAGAGAGGACAATGTCAATACTAATAAAAAAAATTCACGTGAATATTATATAATAAAAACTAATTTTGCATTTCCTTCCGGCCTAATGGGTTGGACCTATAAATGAAGGCAAGGTATTAAATGTTCTAAAGGAAGTGGTACAATTAAGTTTGAAGGCAAGCTATTAAATGTTTAGAGGGAAGTGGTATGATTAAGTTTTAATTCACCGCATAGTCTAAAAAAAGCAGTGTTTTGGTCTAGAATTCAGTAAAGATTTTATCTGAATCTTGTTTATACTTGTTAAACTTTAATATTTTGAGTGTTCTAAGGGTTTTTGATAGTGTTGAATCTATTTCTACTATCAAAAATGGATTCCAAACACTCCAACTACTTGATTTTTTGAATTTTAGTTGACTGGATTTTGGCAAAACGCTGTCGTTCGAGCTATTCCACCTGGGTAGACAACTTCATTTTTAACAAGTGGAAAAGTGAACACCGACCTCGAGATTTGGGAGCCAAGCAGCAAAGCTTAAATAAAATTGTGGGTGAGATACGGGCTGTGGCTTTCATGTTATTCAACAACTTTAAATGCCCTGTTCTTATCGTAACTTGAGTGAAAAATTCCGAGATGTTTTTAATTTGATTTTTGGAGTTTTAAGTAATAATAAAAGAATTAGAGGTGAAATTTTGATTTATGTTTTTTTTTTTTCTAAGTTGGTTTAATCTATTAATAAAAACATAATGTACAGAGCAAGCTTTCACCTCCCAGGTGGCAAAACAGGCCTAGATTGGAGAGAAGCGGAATCAAAAAACACATACTGTATCATAACAACATAATGTAGATCGCTCGTGTCCGGGAAACCGATTCAAAAATTTGCTGCCCGTAAGTGGGAAACCAACACATTGAGATTGTTCCAAAACAGACAAGGCTAAAAGAAACTAGTGCTAACCAGCGTACATGCTTCGTTTCCATAGTTGCACCGATTCATAGACCAAAAAACCAAAAAAAAGAAAAAGGACCTGTCATCATACTAGCTGTCGTGGTGGGGAGGAACTTCTTCCACAATTGGGCCGCTGTAGTCTCTGCCTCGGGTTGACTCCTTTGGATGGTCACGAGAACTCCTGAGGAGGAAGGGAGAGTTGAGCCTCAAGCTCTTAGAATTTCCATCGCCCGAGCCATCGCTACTGAGGTCTCCACACAAACAGCCACTGCCCTTTCGATGCCACCTCCGCCGCCACCATGCCTGCATCTCATGCGCTGTCTATGCGACATTTTCTACTTGCGAGAGGCCGGGAGGGAGTGAGCACAGAGCGGAAACTGAGAGGGAGAGCTGGGAGCCGAAAGAGACCAGTGGGTAGGCGAACAAATGGGCGAGAAGGTGGGCGAGAAAGGTTCAATAGAGGGCGGAGAGGAATTCTGCTGAGAGCTAGATGGCAGAGGCTGACAGTAAGGGCCATGCAGAGCCGAATGTCTGTGAGGAGAGGGCGGTTGAGTTTCCCTGTGAGGCTATGAGGCCAAACGAAAATGGAAGAGGAATGGAGAGCAGGAGCCGAGCAATCGAGGCAAATTGAATGCCAAAGCAAAGGAGGAGGACTGATAACCAGCACGCGATGTCGCCATTGAAGTCCACCAGCGCGCGACGTAAATGCACCGCAAGTGGAGGCGCTGTATGAAATGTGGAGCCATCTCGAGGTTATTTATGGCGGAGGTACCGTAGGCAGGTGGTGGCAAGTGGCCTAGCCAGCTGTCGTCGTCCTCGCCCTCCACTTCTATGCTCTTAATCAGTCCCGCATCCGGGGAAATTTTGATTTATGTTATTTAAATTGATTTTTGGATTATATATATGGATTCAGTATTCTAAAAAATCTCTAAGACATTTCAATTGTGAGAGATTACACATCAAACTTCTGTTTTCAATAAATTCTTGCAAAATTTTAGAGAAATTAAACCGAAAAACTCCACCCACCCAAAAAAACCTTTAAAAAAAATCACACTAAAAACATTGGAGAAAGTTTTCCTCTGAAAACATGGGTTTTATCTCTACCGATGCACGGGTGTTAATTTACAGCAGACGACAACACCATTAACCGTCGTTAAGTTTAGCCGTCCCTCGCTCTCTGTTTCCGTTACCCGACATGGAGCATTCAATTGTGAGCAAATTCTAGTTGACTGCAGACTCGAGAATTTAGCGATTCAACGCATGGGATAATCATTATTAAGTAAAAAATTAACATTAATTTAATTTTTTTAATTAAAATAAATTGACCTTTATGCCTCACATTCAGATAACCAACTGTATGAATGAAAATTTCCTTTTGATGCCTCACATTCAGATAACCAACTGTATGAATGAAAATTTTCTTCTCAATCCATAAATGACGAAAATGGACAAACATCACGACGCTCTGAGATTTAGTACCTCTTCAATACTCCCCTCTGTTCCGCGGAGTGACGGTCCCTTCAAGGGCGAGACATGTCACCTCTGCTCTCATTGGATAAAGTGGTCTACGTGCTTTTCCTCTACATTGGCACCGATAGTTGGTGACGAACGAGACTCCTGCCCAAATGATATGTTAATTACGTATAGCAATTGCCTTTAGTGAGACTTTTTGGAAGCTGCAGTTCAAAATTAACACTAAAAAAACAACTCTATTAACTATATTCATTTGCACTGGGAGGGTTGACCACTGACCAGTTAGGGATGGACCATTGTTCCCCAGTGGTTCAACATTCTGCGTTAATAAAGTAACCGAAATGGACATCGGAGTTGCAGAACATTTTTACAGGTGCTTCACATTTTAAGTTACTACACTGGTGACCACTAAGCATGTTCTTGGCCGTATCTGATAAGTCACCTTGGTCCATCCATCTCCGCACTGTTTATAGCCAATGATTTCATTGTATTTTCTCTAATCGGATAACACAGAGGTTCAGAAACACAGAGATCTGAGATGGGCGTTGAAGGGGAAGGATTGGTGGAAACTGCTCTCTTAGAAGAGGGAAATACTGTCCTCTTACAGTCATGCAAGGTCAGTAAATTATTCATCCTCTATATGCTTGGTTTTGACATTTGCTTTGGTATATATGTTTGCATCCAGCCACCCAAATGAAAAAGGGAGAAAAATCTTAGCTGTACTCCTGGTATCATTGTTAGGTTTCTTATCTAATTTTTTGGTGCATGACTTCATCCTGCTTTCGGAATCTGATGGAATAATTTTATTGGGTATTTTTTGACAAATCCATTTTCTTTGATCGGGTTGTCCATGGAGCCAGAGATCAACACTTTAGAAAAGCTTAATATTGATAAAATAGAGAAACTGTGCTTCTGTTTGAATTGTCAGGCATCCTTGGGAGAAGAAATTAACTAGGGCTATGGGATCTCAAGCCATGTTGGATTTAGGAACATTCTGGTACTTTTGGATTTGTTCTGTAACCGGTTCACTTTTGGGGTTTTCTTTAATGAGAAATTTCCAATTTAGCTATCATGCTTCGGCTTTCGCTTTTTACTCTTCTAAATTATATCTATATAAGAATGTGGGTATTGCCAATCTTGAAACTGGGTATTATATCTATATAAGAACGTGGGTATTGAAACTGGGTCAAATAATGCACAGAGTGTACAAACATAAACAAAATAACATGAAATTTTGCAATATCGCTATCATGCTTGGAATTAGAAATTTATGTGGGTATTGCCAACTCTGAAACTGGGCCAAATTAGAGCCAGGATTAATGGACACAGTGTACAGTCATAAACAGAATAACATGAAACTTAGTTTTATTTGCCGAGTATCCAAGCAGAAACAGATTGAGGGCGTAATTACTTAATGTCTCATTAAGTACATAATTTGAGAAGGTGGAAATCTGAGTTGAGTTTTCTTTATTTGAAGGCGAATCCTGAATTTTGAGAAGCAGCAGAGATTCACCTTCATTCCAGAGGGCTTCTTGGAAATCTGTTGCATTATGAAATCCAAGCGATCGGAAGCAGCAATCCACACAACTGTTAAATGCCCAACATGAAAGTGGTTTTTATCCCAGCCATAGAGCAACGACTGGGGCAGGTCATGGGTTCAATTCTAACATAAGTTTATCCTTCAAACCTTACTAGAATTACATAAAACATATTGATTTATGTAAGCTTGCATTGCGCATGCCAATTATATATATATATATAAGCTTGCATTGCATTGCGCTTACAAAACCACTAGCATAATGACCCCAGATATAGAAGTAACATGGCAGGAAAAAAACTCCTAACACAAACAAAAATATGACCATATGACAGAACAAATTTTAAAATGTTAAAAAAACGAGTTCACTTGGTCAGAATATTTGTTATCCTCGTAACACTCTGAAGTGCATCGAAGTATAATGATTGCTGGAACATTTATTGTTGCTGTAGCATCATTCCAACAGAAATTCCAATAAAAAATCAAATAAATTATACCTATGTTTTGTGATAGGAAGGAGCACACAAATGATGATAATATATGGAATTTCAATTAAAAAACTTTTGGGTTAATCTGCTTCTTTGAAGTTTTTCATTAGAGTTGGTGTTTAAAAAAAAGTTATATAAACAATATTGAGTAGGTGTAGACATATAAATCCATCAAAGTTGATGATAAAAGAAGCATATTATTTCACTAGAGTTGATTTTAAATTTTTTTTAAAAAGTTGATGTAAAAAAAATGTTATGAAATAGAGGTTATGAGGTAAATTATTCCATTGGAGTAGTTGTTTTTATTAGGAAAAAAACTATAACTTTATTTCAAAAAGAAAACAAAATTATATTTTGCATATGCTTATGAGCATTTGGTATAAGTAGCCTTAACAACTCTGAAGTGGAACAAAACTAAAAATAAAACAAAAATACAAGGGTGGGGAGATTAAGTAATGTAAAAGTCACTTATCTTTCCTTTCCTTTCTTTCTTTTTCTAGACCTGCTGTCATTCCCCTGAGTTGGGGCCAACTAGTACCAAAGCCATGGAACAAACAACTAAAAATAAAATAAAAATACAAGGGTGGAGATTAAGTAATGTAAAAGTCACTTATCTTTCCTTTCTTTTCTTTATTTTTCTAGACATGCTGCCATTCCCTTGAGTTGGGGCCAACTAATACCAAAGCCATTTCGCTGACGGTTACCTCTAGTGGTTGTTCTTTATTCGAATTTGACCTTTCCAGACATGAAATTGCTTTTTACCCACCATCCTATCCTCCTTGCATGCCACTTTTATCTGTTTTTCTAACTCCTCAATTGCTACTGAATCTGCCATGTTATGCTTGTGGGTAGCATTGTCATTTTGATCCTGAGTGGTCCCCTCTTCTTTGAATGGAGGGTTATTTGTCTTTTCCCCTTCTTCTTCCTTCGTTTGGTAGGGATTAGGAGGTTGCCACCCTTTTCTTTTACGTGTCGACCCCTTTTTCGGTTTTGGGTGTTTTTTTGCCTGAGGGCATATGTCCTGTAAATGTCTAGTTTGATAGCAAAGTCTGCATCTGAATGCCGTATTTTCATAATCCAGTAGCTGGGTCCACTGGAAACTTTGATGTTTCATCTCAATGCGATCAGGTAGCCCTTTACTAAGATCTATTTCCACATAGGTTCTTGCAAAGGTAAATATACCTTTCTTTGTCCTCTTGGTATTCATCTTTTTGAAAGACCCCAAAGTGTTTCTGATTTCCTCAAGGAACTTGTCGTGCCAGAAACTAAGGGGAAGGTTTGGTAGCCTCACCCATACTAGCATTTTGGAGACCACCATTGTTGTGGCATCAAAGTCTAGAAACCATGGGGTAATGAAGAGCCCTGCATTTCCCCAAAACTAGGGCCGTTCGAGTAATGAAGAGCCCTGCATTTCCCCAAAACTAGGGCCCTTCTTTCAATACTCTCTCTTGTTCCTCTCGAGTATCAAACTGGACAATGAAGAAGCTTTTTGAACAGAGGAATATGCCGCAGTTGGTGGCCCAAGTTGTAAATAACCATTGATGTAGAGCATTTGATCTGGGCAAAAACTGTTAAATCTACATATTATTGCCCTAGATTGAAGAATAGAAAAGAATTGATTAACCTCTTTTAGGTTTATCTCCATGGTAAACACTTGTTGTTGTTGTTCAACAATGTAAGGTCCAAGGTTGAAATGTGGATTATTTGGTGGGTTATGGTCTTTAACCCACGTTGCATCGTTGTATGAGGTTGATCCTCTTGGGTTCTTAGATCCCGAGGCACCCCCGTGCAACCACAACAACAAGGCGATAGTAGAGTTACAGACAATACCATAATCCCTTAGTTGACCAGAATCTTGCAATGGTTTCCCTTCGCAAAGAAGGCATTGCACGACTATAGGAACCCATAATCGATTCTCAATAAGTTGCTTTAGATCTGCCCTCAAGATCGATCCAAAGACCTAGATTTGGACAGTGTCACCTTTGAGGGTCTTTACAAAAGTCTAGAAATCTACCTTTTGTAAAGGATCTTCAGAACCCCCTAAAGATCCAGGCAAAGATGGATCAAGTGGCTTTACATCTTGATCTGTTCCAATCTGGGCCGATTGAGGCTGTAAGGGAAGGCTACTTTACCTTGCAAACCCATGCGCAGTTGCCCTGCTAGAGGTCGACACAACATTCAAACCATCACAGTCCACCAATGCCTCCTCTGCCATTATTTGGCCTTAATCATACCTTGAATCATACGCTAGCCTTCCAAAGGCCACAAAACTGAGAAGTGGAGAATACATATGTTCAAAAATACGATCCTTCCTCTACTTTTGTGGCATTGTGGCCACGCTGTTTTTTATCCCGAACAACGAACTTACCATGACTGTCCTCACTGTCAAAGCTCGCCTCAATAATGTATGACGCGCATGTCTCGTAGAAAAAGGCCACAACCTTGTTCTTCTGCTTACCCATGACCAAGGGTTGAACCCATTTGACACATGTGCAACCACCAACTTATCCTCTGTCAGAAAAACCAGAGAAAAAACACCCACCGAGGCTCTTCTATCCAAGGCCACAGAAAGATGGTGAAAGCTTGAGGATATCGACATCCAAAACTCATCCCAAGGCACCACGATCTGTTGTTAGTCCTCACCCTGGAAGCTTATATGCTCTTCATCGACCTTCAGTGATAAAGATCTATTGTGTATCATGGTTGTGGAACCTAGATCCATGCTTGTTGGAAGCTCGCAAGCTCTGCCTACATACAAAACCCTAGGTTGCTTAGCAATCTCTATCTCTCAGTGCCTTTTAGGTCCAAGTATTTCATATAATTATTCCATTAGAGTTGTTGCCAAGTAATATTTGAACTTTGTAGAGGAGTCAAGGCATATTATCACATACTTGAAAGGGGTTATAAGGTATTTGAAAGTTATTGAATTTTTTATAGCTTTTTTTTTTTCCATTTTGGCCCATAAATTTTGATTGGGAATTTTTTTTTTTTGATATGAGCACAATTCCTAGAATTGAAAAAAGATACAAACACTAGAATGAGCAAGTATGAGAGGAAGATTGTCAGGACTGTATAGTTGTGTTGTACATTTCAAATTAATCACATATTTAGAAAGTTAAAAAAGGTTATGCACATTAACAAGTGGCGCGAATAGTTTTTATGACTTCATCATTTGCTTTTTTCCAAAGGAGAATCCCATCTAAAGAAGTAGTGCTTGGATGAGGAGAAAGCTAAGAAGTAAAATATATCTGAGAGGAGTAACAATTGGAAATATATAATATATAATATCCCAAACCTTAATAATTTAGTCAGATCTAGCACATTCTAGTGTTCTCAATAAAAGGTCATTAAGTAAAAACCATGAACATAGACGGGATCTGGAAATGCAGCCTTTTATTTATATTATTAACTGAAAAAAAGATACATGCCCACACCAAAAATATCTGAGCCTTTGTAGTGGCATGCTCGGTTGCTCATTAAAACAGAAAACCAATACTGAAGCACAATCGTGGACCCTGGATGGATCCACCAGACAAATTCACCACGGGGTTTTCGTCCCGGGATCAATGTTAGAACTGGCCAGGCCAAGTTCTCAACCCAAACACAATAAGATAAATAAAACCAGAATGATCCTAAATGCCTAGCTTCTATCCCCTTTTATAGGCTTGATGGACCTTATTTTATTATTTTCCTCAAAAACCAACAACAAAATACCATGGGCCAATGCCACGGGAAAATACCACGGTAATACCATGGACCAATTCCATCTACTTTGACCGGATCAAGAAAAGGAATATTACAAATCCTCTCGCCCAAAGATTGCTTGTTCTCAAGCGATCCACTTCTATCCACAACAGAAGCATTTGTACATTGATACTAGGATCCCATACAACCTGATGTATTGTTCCATCCCTTCATGTTGAATGGTCCTGAATGAATCCTTTGATACCTGGATCCCAAACAATCCTTGACCAATCCTTCCCTCAATAGATTTACTTGGATCCCAAACAATCCTTTGGCCAATCCTGCCCCCAATGGATTCTCCTGGATCCCAATGCCACCTATATCCTGGGACCTGTGGGTTATGGTACCATTTCAACCCTCCATCGCTAGCCTCACCAAATGGCCCAAGCTGTAATTTTCTCTTGGATATGGGTATCCTCCAAAGAATCAATCCATCAATAGAATACCAACTCATAATCTCTCGCCAATCCATACTTGGGAAAGAATGAATATCTGCAAATCTACTATGTTGATGTTGTTCGATGCTTGAGTCATGCTGCTCTACTTGGTTACCCAACATGATGTATTTGGAGAACTCTGCCCTGTACTTCTCAATGTATAAAGGTGGGTTGTTGGTGTTGCAAGCCTTATCTATGTATTCCTGTAGAGCGCTGCTATGGAACTCCCAATTGTACTCCTCATGCAGCCTTGTGAGGGACTTGAGTTGTTCCTCAATACTAGACAACTTGGTCGATGATTTGGCACATTTCCCTATGAGTTCCTCAATTTTTCTGTTCTCCTGTAAGATAGTGTCTCGGGTTGTCCAGATTCTTTGCTTCAACAACATAAGATTTGTCTTGAAATGCATGATCCTCTCCCGAAAGTCTTTCACTGGCAATTCTAGTGCACTGCGGAATGTCTCTATATTTGACTGCACTGGATGCCCCACGACCATTACTTCAACTTGAACCTTTGATTGGCCCTTTAGAAATGAATCATCCTGCATATTATATTTGTCATGCTGCCCTACATGATCATGCTCATCATATCGATTTATTACGGCTAGCTCCTCATTTGATTCTCCTTGAGTGTATTCTTCGTATTCTTCTTGGACCTCTTTACATGTGAGTATAAGTTGTCCATCCTCTTTGGTTGTCCAACATGGATGTACTGGTGGACTGTTGTTTATACCTGATTGCCCATACTCTTTATGGATGTCCTCTGTTGTATTTATAGATTCAACTACCACATCGTCAGGAGGAATTGCATCCTTCCTTTTGTCATGTACTTTGTCAAGCTGACTAATGAGCTTGTCCTGCAAGTTTCTCTGAAGAGCATGGTGTTGCTGCTCACCATTTGTACTTGACTAGTCAGAACCTTCATAGGTCCTTTCCTGAAAACCAATAAACCCATCTATGGATGAATCCCCATGGTCTGAAGAAGTCTCTAATTTTTCTATCCTTGTCACCTCCTTATTATCTGGACATGAATGGTCAAGTGCCCAAACTCCCTTGCATACAAAGCATAAGCCTTTCCTCCTTAGTTCATTCTTGCTGTCTCCACAAATCTTTGTTAGTTCCTCTTTGGTTAACTTCTTTCTAAGTAGTTTGATGCTCTGTTTGATCAACCCCTCAGCTAGTTCATAAGCAGCAGGTGATACAATTAGCTCCTTCCTCCAAATGGCCAACAATTTGGATCTCAATTGTTCGCAGATGGCCCTATCTTCTCCTAAGATCGTAGACATGATCTTTTGCATGTCTGTTTTGATGAAATTTGGATGAGACGTTGTGATTCTAGTGCAGAAGTATTGGAGCATCTGAAGGATTAAGTCATCACACTCTAGATCCAGCATAAGTATACCAAATCTGAATTTCACCATACGTTCCAAAATTGTGCGCTTCTGAAAAAAAGTAAGAAGGGTGGTGTTGTCCAACCCTTGGAGTGCTTCTACCATTACCCGAAAAGTCCTCCTCATAATGTCATCATTGTAGGGCAGTAGCGGTGCTGTTAAGGCTATGATTTTACTGAGACAAGAGGCGAATGTGAGTCTAACCTTTTCACAAGAATGCTCCAAGAACCTAGGTTGTATCAAAGCAAGCATGGATGGGTTCAAGGCCCAACTTGACCCTTTCCATTCTCATTGCTCTATCAAGCTCAAAGCCATATTTAATGTGTCTAGGTGTAGGAGGACATCTTCTAACTTTGTATCCTACAATTTGGATCCAAGTTCGAAGAGACACTTGCTTGTTACATCTTCCTTCCGGATATCTTTTGACTGCTAAAGGATAACATGGACCTTTCGAGAGAAAGGCCTGTTGTTCTGCTCTAGCTTTTGAGTTGTATATTGTTGCCATATGTGATCCACAGAAGAATTGTAGCCCATAGAATCGAGTGATGTATTATTATGTTGATTCTTGTGGCGTTTCCAAAAATAAAATGATGACATTGTGGTTTGGCATCAATAGATCTCAATACTTTTTCTTCTCTCCTCAGCTTTCTTCAATAAAACTGACTTACACCCATTTGAGAACTCGGCTTGAATCTTCAGCCTCCATAAGGAAATCGATCACCTTTCTATTTGGAATAGAAGTGTTAATACTATGTATGCCTTATTGACCAATGGAAACCTATATTATCGGTCAACCCATAGGTGGTCCCTATGAATGATTCAATACGATTTCTGTAACTTGTGATAATTTTGGCTCCCAATCAATGGCTTCGACTAAGAAAAATATAGGAGATAATAACAACTCTAATTCTTGATTGATGTTCTTGAACTCAGTCTCTTAAAAACCAACTCGACCTCTCTGAATGTGAGAGTTTCGATCACCAGAGATAGAAATGATGTTCTACGCAATATTAGTCTCCAATTTGACTCACAACAATCTCCCAATAATTATGGTGAATGCTGAACTCATCCCCTGAAGTAGATTTGCGATCTGATGAATATAATGGCAGAGAACTTGGCTCCAATAGTAAGCGAATTCGACCCTTTGTTTCTGACTGATAATGTAGCTATCCGAAGGTGAAATCAACCCTAGAAATCTGCCACAAAATGATGAATGCCTCCTACAAAATTCGACCTCCAAAAATGCGGTCCTCAAACAAGGAGCTCAATCCACCTGAATAATAATGAATTTCAACCTCCAAAAGATGAGTGTTGTAGCTAACAATGATACTCGACCTCTTTACATGCCCAGGGTGTTGTTATAACTGCATTCAGTGGTGAGTTCGACGCTCATGGTTGTCAACTTCGACCATTCTCTGCGCCCAGGGTGTGTTGTTCTCCTGCTCAATGGTTCTTTATCATTCAATGATGATTTGAATGCAGGGTATGTGTGGTGGATGGCGTGCAACCCAACCATTGCTTAGTTCATCCTGTGGTCAGATAATCACTGTGAGAGCAGTGCGGCCAACACTAAGATCTGAGGGTGTCCTGCTCCCTTTTGTGTGTCGATGCCCCTCATAATCGAGTCAACAACGCGTTCCAGTGGTTGCTAAGTTGCTGCTCAGGATCTCTGCGGCGATACGGGATCGGCTTCGGCTCCTTGCTCCTCGCCTGGTCAATGGGTGTCGCTCGGGTTCCTCAACAAGTCCACAACCAGTAGCCTTTCCAACACGAATGCTCCCTCTCTCTAGGTTGCCAAACGACCGGTGGCCTGGAGTGATGGATCACTATCCCCTAATGTCTCACGTTAGAGACTCCTCCTCTGCGCTCAAGACATGGAATTATGGTAGTACGATCCGCAACCCTTTAATGAAAATCAACGTGCTGATGAGAAAAAGATTGATTTCGTTGTCCAGTTTGGCCTTTGAAATTACATCTGCATCTTCAACAAATCTTTATGCTTCCAACACAGCCATAGATACCTTATTTCGCTGTATCTACTCTCTGGTCGATTGGCCTCTTGGCATTCCAACATGGGCCAATAATTCCACTCGTTTTGCTACGCATCCCTCACATGTCTTGACTGTGAGAGAGCTTCATTTATAACTTAGCCCCCAATACTTGCGCCCCTCTCAAACATTGGTGTGATGCTTCTCGTCTTTTGCAGTATGTTAATGAAATCAGATCACGACAAATCTGAGGGCTAAACTTTCTTGAAGATTTAAATTTATGCCTCTTAACCCTGAATGGACAGATATGACCCAACAAACCTCGATCCAATAATTTGGCAAAGGTAATGTTTGCCCTGTTGTACTCTTTTTACAACACAAAATTTCTCTTTTAATCCACTGAAAAATAAGACCAACTAGGGTGATACAGAATACCACCAAAGATGGAGATTTCGACTAGAGTGAGAATAAATCCCATTGAAGTTTCCTGCATGAAACCCTCAGGCTGGCAAGATGCATAACTCTGATACCACTGTAAGATCCCAAACCTTAATAATTTAGTCAGATCTAGCACATTCTAGTGTTCTCAATAAAAGGTCATTCAGTAAAAACCATGAACATAGACGGGATCTGGAAATGCAGCCTTTTTTTTATATTATTAACTAAAAACAAAGATACATGCCCACACCAAAAATATCTAAGCCTTTGCAGTGGCATGCTCGGCTGCTCATTAAAACAGAAACTGAAGCACAATCGTGGACCCTGGATGGATCCACCAGACAAATTCACCACGGGGTTTTCATCCCGGGATCAATGTTAGAACTGGCCAGGCCAAGTTCTCAACCCAAACACAATAAGATAGATAAAACTAGAATGATTCTAAATGCCTAGCTTCCATCCTCTTTTATAGGCTTGATGGACCTTATTTTATTATTTTCCTCGAAAACCAAAAACAAATACCATGGGCCAATACCATGGACCAATTCCGTCTACTTTGACCGGATCAAGAAAAGGAATATTACATAATATGATGCATGGCTTTTTTGTTAGAGAATGTAGTAGGGTAGTTATTAAAACAAATTCTCCTTAACCTTAATAATTGCTTATGAACTTTAGTTATCTTCTTATGTTTCTTTATTAGATCTTTTTCATTAAACAATTATCATGGGCAAAAACAATAAAGATAATGGACACAAGAATTAGGCTCCAAGCTAGGGCAAAAACCCTCCCAGGGGAAAACCCAGAAAGAATCTCTTCTTCTTATAATATCTTCTTCAAATGAGAAATCCAAGACCCAAACCTCTAGGAAAATACCTCCTCCAAGCACCAAGTTAACCCTCCAAAGAAGCCATTCCACGAAGTCAAACTCAACTCTTAGTCAACAAGAATCAACCTTCTTCAAGTCTCCTCCAAACTCAAATTTCAGCCTACAATTTCAAAATTTCGGACCTGCGATGACTTCAGAATTTCGACTTGCAACTTTCGGCCTCTTGCAGCAGATCAAAAACCCTAATCCTCTAGCATGTGAGCAGAAAATGTCAAAATTTTGTCTTCTCTCATTCGCTAGGGTTTTCTCCTTGAATTTTTCGATTTCCTTCTTGTATTTCACACATCTTCTTGATTTGATCAAACTTCTTGCTTTTCTGATAGAATTGGTGGCAAATGAGGTCAAAGCTGCTTGTATATATAGGTTTTCCATGAGGTCGAATACCCTTCTCTAGGCCGACTTCTTGCTTGTAGGGCCAATTTGTGCTTGGAGGCTCATAAGGACTTTCTAGACCCAAAATAATATATTTTATATGTTACATCTTGCCCAATAGGGTCTTATACAATTGACAAGGACTCTCTTGACTCAAGAAAAATAGTTTTGACATGGCAAACCCTAGGAGCATGAAATGCATGCTTGACCTAGATGACCAATAAAATGAAGCATGAAACCCATGCTTAAATATAATATTTTTCTTTTCTTTCTTTCTTGTGACATAAGATATACATATTGACATGAGTACAACGACAATTATGAAGACCGAAACTAGTTACATTTTCCAACATTTCTTTCATCTATTAATCCTCATTTCTCTTCCCCTATTATTGATGTTTTATGGTACCTCAATAGTTAGTATGGTTCTCTATGATATTCCATTACCCTAGTAGTTGTTAGTATGGTTTCTCTATAGTGTTCCATTGCACAGGTCATCTATGGAAAATTTGGGTTTATTCAATAAAGAAACTTTAGGTTAACTTGCTGCTTGAAAAGATTTTTTCATTTTGGTCAACAGATGTTAATGGACAGAAGAAACATTTTGATATGAGCATAATTCTTGGAACGGAAAAAATTACTTAGATGTGAGCTAGTGTGAAAGAAGATTGCCATAATTATACACATATTTTACACTAAATCTATTAAGTTTTCGTAAAATTATATAGAGTATAAAACAATTTTATAAGAATCACATTTGGTATCAAATCAACTTTAAAAATGTGGATTGGATTGGAATTAAAAAAAGGGAAAAATTTTTGATTGACCAAAAAATAGAATATAATTACGTTAAAAAAACATATACATTTCAGTGTTCCATGTGGATGCGTCTCCAGGGCGGGGGTGTGCCCCTATGTTCTCCATGTTTCAAGGATGGAGATGCTTGGGGAAAAGTTTCTCAACATTTTCTTTTGGGGAAACTTGGGAAATGCATGGGGAAATGTTTCCCCAATGTGAGGGATGTGTTTCCCCAAAAGGGGAACGTATGAGTGTCCCCTAGAAGTGGGATGCCTAGGCACTCCAACCATTTTTTTTTGTTTAACAACCCATGAAAATAGAAAAAAGGGATGTTGCAGGAAACATAGGGCAGGGGTTTGTTTCCGCCCTGAAACGAAGCGAAACACATTTCCTCGTACCGTACGGCCTGGAAATGCGTTTCCGTCCATACGGGGCCGTTTCATGTTGGGTAAACGTGCCCAGTACGGACGGAAACGCGTTTCTAGGCTGTACGGGCGCGTTTCCGTCATTTTAACTTGATTTTTTTTGGGGTTCGTGTGTTTTATTATTATTTTAATTGTGGAAAGTGTCTTTTGGATGCTTCTAGATGACTCTCTCAACTTATGAAAAGACTCTCGCTTCTAATGATCAAGCCTCTGGCCCTAGTATTTATATGTGATTCATGTTAATGTTAAATTCTTAAAGTAAAAGTGACATTCTCCTTAATCTTCATTTTCATCCTTTCCTTTTACTTAAATTTTTAACATTGCCATGAAATGACTCAAGATGTTTGAGAGTGGTTCCGACCTCATTGGATTTCATATGGAGAAAGTAGAATTCTAGATCTCATTCAAAATCCAGCAGACTTATCAATTTTTCAGGATTTCAGGATTGGGTGATTGCAATGTTTCCATCGGATTTTGTCATGTATTAGTGTATGGAACTCATATTTAATCAAGAGCATCAATCCCTCTATGTACCTTGATGTTAGTGACATTGGTTGTCAAACTCCTCTATCACGACCCTACTAAAAATGTACCCACCACTCAAACAAAATCTTGACTTGACATGCTCATAGTCTTTGTTGTACTTGCAACCTCATAGTCTCTATTGTACTTGCAGCCTCATATATATAATAAAGGTTGATTTTGAGATTTTGATATATAATAAAGGTTGGTTTTGGATATTCCGATATTGCTATTTTTATTATGTGTCTGCTATCATTCATGAGTAAATGTCTTGTAACTTTTAATAGTTTATGCTTTGAATTTATCATGTATGTTTTGTAATTTCACATAACATTTCTTAAATGTGCTAAATTCTTATATATATATATATATATATATATATATATATATATATATATATATATATATCGCGTTTCCCTGTTTCCAAAATTTGGGGAGGCCGCATTTCGTATCGCTTCCCGTTTCGGAAACTCGTTTCCGTTTCCCCGTTTCATGCAACTTAGGATAGAACTAAAAACAAAAGAAGGAATAGAGCTTTGCAGAGTTTAGGAGCTTGGTAATTAATGGTAATACTAAGTTCTTTAATTAAAAAGAAAAGAGGCATTCTCCTTTCTCTTACCAAAAGTGATATTCCTCTTTATATTATCCTTTAAAATAGAGGAGAATGTCACTTCTGGTAAGATAAGGGAGAATGCCACTTTTCCTTTTACTTACATTTTTAACATTATCATTAGTTGTTTTAGAGCAATTATAATTTCATATCCCATTCAGAATTCAATAGAATTAACAATTTTCAGGATTTTGGGATTGGCAGGATTATAGCATTTCCACTAGATTGCAGAATAATGAATTTACATGGGATGAATTGTTATAGTTGGGATTTCATCATTATTATTTTTATATTTTATAATTTTAGAGACGAGGACCCCTATGCTAGGGACCCTAACACACCCCATACTCTTGAATTTTCTTAAAATTTGGCGGTGCTCCCACATGTCCCCCTTGTGCATCTCCATGCTCCCCCATCTCAAAAACTTGGCGGAATATAGATATATTTATGTGCATTCATATGAGTCCAAACAATTATACACAAATATGAAAGTTCTTCATATTATAACAAGTACAGATGCATATAACTAAAATAACATTGAACACAATCCATTTTTGAAACAAAATACATCAATAAAGAGGCCTCAAATGGACCTTTAGGATCCTCCCACCAACCCCCCACCCACCAAACCAAAAGAAAAAAGAACATGTTATAAATAACTGCATATCATCAAAATCATTTTATATATTGAGATCTTCATCATCAATATCACCCTCTAAGCATTAAAATAAGATGGAAAAAACTGAACATGTCAAATCAATGATTTTGTTTGAATGATGGGTATATTTTTAATAGGGTCATGACAGATGATGGAGCAGTTAACTCATGCACAAGAGTTGGAGGCTCAGTCTTGTTTGTCTCCAAATGAGAGTTATTTTTGGAAAATTATGAGTTAGTGAGCTTTAGTTTCTAATTAAGGCAGGACGAGTTAGAAGAGTCAATTTGACTCAGTTAACATTCAATCACAAGTATGAATTCCAAAATTAACTTGCTAGATTTAACTGAGTCGATTTTCTTATAAGGAGGATGAAGGAACCTTTGTAATTCATTCCTGTATGCACAGGTTCTAGATAATTTCCTTGTAGAACTGCGCTAGGATTTAGGGAGAATTCCTAAATAATAGGGGCTTGCTCAGCGCTAGGAAATAGGACATTTCCAACGAGATAAGAGCAGAGGTTGCGCAAGGAAATAGGGAGCAGAAGGTTGAGTCTTGCAGCGAGGTTTCTAGCTTAGTCCAAGCAGTGAGAAAAGTTGTGTTCTCTGTTGAAACTGTTGCCTTGTAAAAGAGATCATATTTCTCTATTTTTTATCAATAAAATTCTACAACTAGTAAAGGGTTTTCCTAGTTGGGTTTTGTAGAAAATATTATGTTATTTTTTTGTGTGATTGTGTCTTTATCTCTGTGCTTTATTCCGTTGCAAATTACGTAGAGAAATTGTGTCTTTGTGCAACAAACTTGTTTTCAGGATTGACATCATAATAGTTGTAGAGTTTCAAGGAAATTCTACATGGCATCAGAGAAAGGAGCATAATAAATACCAACGCAGGTTGATTCATACCTCACAAGAGCGAAAGACACCAAAAGAAGGATGTCTAATCTGAGGCAACTGCAGTTCCTTAGGTGCATATCTAAAGTGAAAGGAGGTCAAGTTTGATAACCTTCTTGTGTGTTTGGATAACTAATATAGGGTAAACGCTAACTGGAGTTTAAAGGAATATTATGTGCATTTTTTGATTTGGTAATTCTTTGTGATAGGGCCGCATTATCTTCTATATGGTTTAGGGAGGGTCGAGCCCTTAATTAGGTGCAAATGAGACCTAAGATTTGGGGCTCAGACACCTTGTGGAATAGTGCATAAGGCAGGGCTCAAAGGAAGGGAATTGTGCATGTGATTGAAGGGGTATTTGGCCGAGAAGGGATAGTCTTGTAGCTGCCAAGGTGCACTAACTAGGTATTGAACTTCAGTGATTGGTGCACAGGGCCCAGGCCGAGGGAAGAAAGAAGTCATATTTCTGAGTTATGTATTTATTTCCGTGTTGGCAAATTTTGTTAGGTTGATGTGTCCAGGTTGGACAACTTGTAGATTAGTCAAAGTACAGTACTGAGGAGGGATGTTAGTGGCCGATTTGAGTCCTAAGTTCAACCTATTATGAAGGACTACAAGGCTATAAGTGGGCAGGTGTTGGAGGGCTTATGGGTAAGCAAAATGGTGTTCCAACGGTTGAGATCAGATCATTGTTTAGAGGGAGCCTCTAACTTTGTTCCATGGAAAGGGAGGATCATGATAGTTTTGGCGGATAATGGGTTGGGAGAATTTATGAAGCAGTCTATACCACCACCACAAGATCCGCAATAGTTGGCCCAACATACTAAGAATGATATCAAGGCAAGGGGGATTATTCTAGAAGGGGTCAGAGATCATCTGAGTTCCTCATATCCATGAGAAAAAGTCAGCTTTTGAGATGTTCAAAACTATTTTAGATCTATATCAAAATATCAGTGATACTCAGAAGTTTGCTCTTAAGGAGAAGCTAATGAGTATCTGGATGAGCACTGGAGAGCACATCGTCACATATTTGTCAAGGTTCACTCATGTACGAGATGAGCTGGATGGTGTGGGCATGACTATACCAGAGCATGACCTAGTGAGTTTTTCTCTTTTAGGACATCTCTATTCTTGGTATGGTTTCCAAGATGCAGTAACTGGCAGATAAAATTTTCTCAGTTGGGAAAGGCTATGGACTGACTACGTTTAGGAAGAGATCCAGAGAGGGACTAAAGATGGTAGATTGATGAAGACAAAGGATGAGGAGAACTTTTCCCTGGCAGGCAAGAGCAGCAAGACCAAGGGAAAGGAGGGCCAAGGAGTGGCCGAGTCTAGTCAGAAGGGCAAGAAGAAGGATCTAAGCAAGATCAACTGCTTCCATTGACATGAGTTTGGACACTATGCCACTAAGTGTCCTAAGCGAAAGAAGGAGTCTAGTAAGGATCATGTATTTGCATCATCAGAGGTAGATGCATTTTTTGCCCAGTTTGAGAAATATTTCTCATTGATTGCCTGCATGGCAAGCTCAACAGACAATAGTGTATGGTATATTGATTCATGAGCTTCCTTCCACATGATCGAGGACGAGAATAATTTTAGCCACCTGAAGGAGAAGGAAATGTAGTTCAAATTGAGCTAGGAGATGATGGCATGTATGCAGCTAGAGGAATTGGTACTGTCAGTTTTCAGAGGGAGTCAGGTAATCCTCTTCATCTGAGGGATGTCCTCTATGTTTTAGGATTAAAGCAAAATCTTATTTTGGTTGCTACCCTTGAGGACAAGGGTTATGATGTCATCTTCAGTAGAGGTAAGGCTTACCTCCAATGCTTAACTTCTAGATGTAAGAAGCAGATAGGTGTAAGGAAGAATAATCTCTACAAGTTCCAGGCAGATAAAGGTGCAACCTTGAGCAACAAGGTAGGGAGAACTTAGAGTAGAGAAGTGATGGTTGAGGAGAGCATAACTCAGAGAGAGTCCATAGAGTAAGAGAAGATTAGAGTACCCGAGAAGAAGTGACTCAATATGGAGCCTCAACCAGTACCTCAGTTTGAGTCTAAGCTAATTGTTAGTTGGGTCGACTAGTAGGATGATGAGGAGCATAGCCTAGGGCAAGTGGAAGCAGCCATTGAGTCCGTTGCTCCCAATATAGGGAGAGTTCAAGCCAAGTGGGCATAGGATTTGTTTAAGGGAGATCAAGATAGATTTGGATCTTCCAGTATCAACTTTAGCTAGAGGAAGCAGCCACAGAGGTACACGGGGTACATGGCACTTATGACTGAAGTGATGGACTCACAGAGCATGGTTGGAAACAACAAGTTTTCAGATCATGTTTCGCAGAAGAGAGCAGGGAAGTCTTCTAGTTCAGAGGGAGTAGCTACAACAACGAAGAACGTGATAATGTTGGAGACAGATCTAGGTGGACAAAGTTCTTCCAGAAGCATCTTCCTCGCTAAGAGAGAGTGTTGAAAAAGTGTAATGAAGAAGTTCCATCTTGATTTGTGCCTTAGTCAAGATGACCACAAACAATCCTTCTTTAACATGCACGAGTTCCTAGAAATAGGGATGAGTCATGGAGCAATTAATTCATGTGGAGGAGTTGGAGGCTCAGTCTTGTTTGTCACCAAGTGCGAGTTATGTTTGGAAAAAGACGAGTTAGTGAGCTTCAGTTTCTGATTGAGGCGGGAAGAGTTAGAAGAGTTAGTTTGACTCAATTAACAATTCAATCACAAGTCTGAGTTCCAAAATTAACTTACCAGATTTAGCAGAGTCGATTTTCTTATGAGGACGAAGGCGCCTTTGTAATTCATTCTTGTATGCATAGGTTGTGTTTGTGAGAGCTTGTTGTGGGAAGAGAGTATCTGGAAGCATCTTAGATGCATGTTTGAGGAAATAATTTCCTTGAAGAAGTGCACTAGGATTTAGGAAGAATTCCTAAATAACAGGGGCTTACCTCTGAAATCGGATTCGTGGGTAACCACCCTTGTGTCCCGAATCATTCGAATCCGACACGACTCGTGGGGATTCGAGTCCGAAATCCCGGATTCGATCGTGTTCATACAAGACACGACGAGTCCCAATCGTGTAATCCCTTTTTGCCAGATTCGACCAACGTGAAAATGCGTCCGCTGTCTTATAAAAGTGTGATTTTCCTCATTATTTCTCACCAATGCTTGTTTGTGAGTTGAGCAAAGAGCAAGGAGCAAGGAGCAAAGAGTAGCAAGGAGCAAAGGAGTGTTTTCAAGGATATTCGAGCAACCGGTAAGTGCATTGTTTCTTTATGTTTTTGCATTTGGTTTGCATGTGCATATGTTTTACAAATTTGGTCATTTTTGTTTATTTTTTACAACATTCATGGCTCAATCAAGGGCAACAAGGCAGGGGCAAAGAAAGGGGAAGAATGTCCCCATTGGAGATGCCCCTCCTGTCCCTATTTCATCAGGGTCTGCAAGTAGTACATCTATTGGAAGTGGGGTTGCAACAACAACTTCAAATTTCTAGGGAAAACAAACTCAAGACCCCAAATACCCATTGTGGAAATATGTGACAAGAGAGGCAGGGCCAGGCAGCATGGCGAAGGGAGGAGGCAATGTTGCATGGAAATGCAGCTTTTGCCACAACCATTTCATGAGCACATATTACTATGTGAAAGCTCATTTGTTGGCTTTGCCAAGTTGTGGCATTTCAGCTTGTTCACAGGTGCCATTAGTAAGGAGGAAGGGAATGGAGAGAGAGGCATTTGTTGATGCGGAAAATGTGGCATCAAAATCAAAACAAAACAAGAATGATGACCCCCTTCCATTCTTGAGGAAAAGCAGCAACAAGTTCCCATTTGAGAGTTTTAGTGGGGGACAAGCAGCAAAAATAAAGGCAACTGCACTTGGTCCAATGGACAAGATTTTCCAAAAAGAGAAGAGGGAAGAGCTTGATCTCACCATTGCACTTTTTTTCTATCAGAACTTCATATCCTTTAATGTTGCACGGTCACCTCTATTTATTGAGATGTGTCGAGCTCTCAATCAAAGGGCTCCATCAGGGTATGTACCTCCTGGGTCAGAGAAGCTTAGAAACACATTGTTGACAAAGGCAAAGAAAGAGGTGGACAAAATGTTTGAGCCTATTAAATCAGCATGGCCAACATCTGGGGTTAGCATTGTTTCTGATGGATGGACAGATCCAGCACGACACCTACTCATCAACTTCACGGTGTCATCCTTGAATGGTGTAGTTTTCTTGAAATCAATGGATGCACTTGGACAATACAAGGATGCACAATATATGGGTGAGTTATTTATTAAAGTTATTGAAGATGTAGGTGTCGATTCTTGTGTGCAAATCATTACAGATAATGCATCTATTTACAAGGCTGTTGGCATGATTGTGGAAGCTAAATATCCACAAATATTTTGGACATCTTGCATTGTCCATTCATTGAACTTAGCACTGAAATCTATTGCTCTGATGTGCTTTGGATTGGAAGCATTATTGAGGATACACGACATATCTGCAACTTTGTACAAAACCATACAAATGCCCTCACTATCTACAAGGAGTACACCATTCTATCATTGTTGAAGATTGCAGATACACGGTTTGCCTCTTCATTCATCATGTTGAAGAGGTTGAGGGAGGTCAAGTCCGCTCTTGGGGCCATGGTTATTTCAGAGTTTTGGTCTTTTAGAAGAAAGACGGATCAAACAGCCGCAAAAAAAGTGAAGGACACAGTGTTGGATGATGTCTAGTGGGAGAAGGTAGATCTACCTATTCAGATCATGGACCCTATCATTTCCTTGCTTCGATTTGCAGATACAGACCAACCCATTCTAGGAGAGGTTTATGAGGGATGGGATTCCATGATTGAGTCTGTGAGGAACATTGTTTTACATTGTCAGTGCCTAGAGTATGAGACATCACTAGAGGCATTCTTCACCAACATACAGGATATTCTTGTCAGGAGATGAGACAAGAATTGCACACCTTTACATTGTTTGGCTCACTCCTTGAACCCAAAATACTACAACCATGAGTGGTTGAATGATGGACCTTCCCGCAGATTCCATCCTCATGGATGGTGAAATCTCACAGGGGAGGAAAGATGTATTCAGGAGGATTTTTCAGGATAGGGCATCCCTTGATGAGGTGGAGGATGCCTTTGCAGAGTTTTCCACTGGCACTAGGCGATTTGCAGACATTTTTTTACATTGTCAATGCCTAGAGTATGAGACATCACCAGAGGCATTCTTCACCAGCATACAGGATATTCTTGTCAGGAGATGGGACAAGAATTGCACACCTTTACATTGTTTGGCTCACTCCTTGAACCCAAAATACTACAACCATGAGTGGTTGAATGATGGACCTTCCCGCAGATTCCATCCTCATGGATGGTGAAATCTCACAGGGGAGGAAAGATGCATTCAGGAGGATTTTTCAGGATAGGTCATCCCTTGATGAGGTGGAGGATGCCTTTGCAGAGTTTTCCACTGGCACTAGGCGATTTGCAGGCTATGATGTGATTAGAGACAGGGGGGCTAAGAAGCCCTATTTTTGGTGGGCAACTCATGGGGCAACAAGCCCTCCTCTACAACAGTTAGCCATGAGGCTTCTCTCCATAGTATTAAAAACTGGCCGGTTAGACCCTTGGCCGGTCAAACCCGGTTCAACCTCCTCTTCGCATGAAATTTCGGTCAAACCAGTGCTGACCGGCCGGTCAGCTGCTAATCCGCTGTTGGGACCCATGCACGGACATAATGCTGGTTTAGGGTTGATTTGGAGGGAAGGGGAGGGTTGTTTCCCTCCAAAAACACCCTCCCCAATCCTTTATAATCAGGGGCAGCTTCTCATTTGTCTCACACCATCTCATTTGCAGCTTTTGTGAGTTTGATTGAGAGCTTGGAGAGTGTTGAGTGTTTGCTGGAGCAGTGATCTTGGAGGCTTGGAGTTGTAGTTGGAGCTATTTTGGAGATAGTTTGGAGCTGTCAATAGAGTTGGCATCTTCAAGGGGAGGCTATGGAAGCTAGTTTTCATTGCCAAGTAAGGATTTTCACTTGAAAAATCCAACATTTCATTGTCGTTCATGTATTTATTTTCTTATGTGTTTAGTTATGCTATTGCTATCAAATCTCTAGTCCTATGCTATCAAATTTTGTATGTTTGAATGTGCATTTTGTTTCGTAAATTTAGCCTTGGTTGTCCATTTATCTTAGCTGCAATTTTTTTTAAATGGCAGATTTATTTCCAAATTTCAATTATTTCAATTCAAGATAGCTCCAAAATCCAAGGACAATGCATGGCCCCATTGTGATGTGGTTGATGGAAAGATGATATGCAAATTTTGTGAAGAACCTATTGGAGGTAGGGGTATTCTTAGATTGAAACAACACTTGGCTAGGTGGGATAAGAGGCCAAGTAAAGCCCTGTGATGCACCTAATGAAGTGATAGGTCCTGTTAGGGCAAAATACCTTGCCAAGTTTGAAAAGTTTGAGGAGACTAAGGCTAGGGAGAAAGCCATCCAAGATGAAATTGCAAGGAAGAGGGAACTAATAGAAACCCTGAGATAGAGTGGCTATGATGATTATGACATTCAAGACTCCACTTCTATCCCTTCCACCAATGACCCCTTTCACTATGTTCTTCCTGTTGGCCAAAAATCAAAACCAACAAAGAGACCCAACATCCAAAGTTATTTCTCATCCACTGCTAATCCCACGCCACTTCCTCCCAGCCAAGTCGTCAACCCACTTTGGATCAATATTGGAAAAAACAATGCAAAGAAACTTCTTATCAGTACATTTCTAGATGGTGGTATGATGCATATATCCCATTTAATGCTGCTCGCTCACCTTATTACCAAGTTATGTGGGACTCCGTTTTAGCTTCAGGAAAGGACTTCAAAGGCCCTACTGTGCATGACTTGAGGGGATCTCTTTTGCAAAAAGAGATTTGTTCCATTGATGAGTATTTGGCTGACTATAGAGAGGCATGGTTCAAAACAGGTTGTTCCATCATGTCAGATGGATGGACTGATGGAAAGAACCACACTATCATTAACTTCCTTGTTTCTTGCCCTCAAGGAACAATGTTTTTGAGATCAGTTGATGCATCTGATAAGGTGAAGGATGCAACCCTTCTATTTGAGCTGTTGGATGAGATTATTGAGGAAGTGGGGGCGCAGAATGTTGTGCAGGTCATCACAGATAATGCCTCAAACTATGTTCTTGCTGGAAATATGCTTGAGTCCAAGTATAGGACCATATGTTGGACTCCATGTGCTGCACATTACATAGACCTCATGCTTGAGGACATAGGCAAAGTGGAGTGGGTAAAAGACACTGTAGAGCATGGCAAGTGCATTACAAAATACATTTACAACCAGTCATGGGTATTGAGCCTAATGAGGAAAAACACTGGGGGCAAAGAGCTTGTTAGGCTTGCAATAACGAGATTTGCAACTCACTTCCTCACATTGCAATGTCTCAATTCTTAACAGAAAAACATGCAGAAAATGTTTTCTTCTGATGATTGGACTGAATCTCGGTGGGCTTGTAGACAAGATGGAAAAGACACCAAAAAGAAAGGTTTTGACAATTATTTTTGAAGAAGGTCTTCAGAGCTTGTAAAAATTACTAAGCCCCTTGTTAAGGTGCTAAGGATGGTGGATGGGGAAAAGATGGCAATGGGATATATTTATGAGGCTATGGATCAGGCAAAGGAGCAGATACAGACAATTTATAGCTAAATATGGCCGTATATGGGAGATCATTGATAACAGATGGAACAATCAACTCCATCGTCCTATACATGCAACTGGGTATTTTTTGAACCTAAAGTATCATTATAAAGCTCGACTAGGAGATCAACAGGATGGGGAGGTCAGATCTGGATTGATTGATTGCTTGGAGCGCATGGTCCCTCTTCGTGCAGACCTGTTGGAAACACATAAACAAATTACTCTTTTCAGTATGGCAGCTGGTACCTTTGGAAAGAACTTGGCGAAAATGGCAAGAGATGTGGATCAACCTGGTAAGCAATTACAATTTGTTTTTCTTTTCAAGTTAAATTATTTGTAAATAACTAATGAAATGAACTATGTTACTAATTAATGTCTTTTTATTTGCAACACATTGGTGGGAGTCAATTGGCGGCCAATGTCCTCAATTGCAAAAGTTTGCAATTAGAATCCTCAGCCAAACTTGTAGTGCTTCAAGTTGTGAGCACAATTGGTCTGTTTTTGAGCGCATACACACAGAGAAGAGAAACCGTTTGGAACAGAAATGGTTAAATGATCTCGTGTTTGTGCAATACAACCTTCGCTTGAGGCGGAACCAACTGATGAACAAAAGACCTGATCTAGATCCCATTGTGTTGGACGATATTGATCCAACATTAGAATGGGTGGAGGAGACTGAAGATCCAGTGTTTCAGGCAGATTTTGATTTTGATGCAGCATTAGCGGGGGATGAACTTGAAGCAGATTTGGTGGCGCCATCAGACAGAGACCCAAGATTGATAGCTACATCAAGGAAAGACAAACAACCTATGGAAGGCACTAGTCATGCAGCTCGAGTAACTCGTGCTTCCATTAGGTCCACTTCTATTGTTATTGGTGGAAGTGGTATTGAGGTTGCAGATGAGCCTGAAGCTGAGGCATCCTCAGACTCTGATCCAGAGGATGTCTATGCAACTGCCGATGTTGATCCTGTGTCTAGTAGTGGTTATGAATTTGATGATTGATCATGATTCATGTGTACACTGTAGAGTCTAGACTCTAGACTTGTAGTCTTGTATTAGGCCAATGGCCTCATAGCTTGTAACATTGGTTTTGGACTTTATGGGCCATTTGGAGCCTCATTGCTTATGTATTTTTCGATGATATGTATTGCAATCAATGCCATTTTGATATATTCACCTTAACATGGTATATAAATGAGCAAACTTTGCATATTTTGTCTCTATTGGCTTGGAATCATGGTTGCAAATCTTTAAAATTGTTTTTTTTATTAAAAAATAATTATTTAATGTATTTTTTTTTAAATCGGTTCGTTTAGACCTGACCAGTACTGGTTAGACTGGTTCCAGTCAGAAACCCGGTTCATTAGGTCCATTGGTCCGGTCACGAGTTCTGGTTTTTAATACTATGCTCCTCTCTCAAGTGACTTCATCCTCTTGTTGCGAGAGGAATTGGAGCACATATGGGAATTTGTATAGTGTGAAGAAGAGCAGGCTTGAGCAGTCCAGGGTAGAGACAATGGTGTATATGCACACCAACCTTCGTCTTATTTATAGGCAGAGGGAGGATTGGTTGAAGGGAAAGACAAAGATGTGGGATGTCTTTCTTGATGATAGAGTCTGGGCAATAGTGTTGAGTTGGCATTGGCCAACTTGGATCTCAATGAGCCAATGCTAGAGCATGTCACATTTGATGATGGCGATATGGTAGAGGGGTCATCCTCCACACCAGCAGATGCAAAGATGACATTGGATACAGAGGAGGAGGATGCAATAGAGGAGAGTAGTGGTGAGCATGATGATCATGATGAGGACAGTGATGCTGATTATGATGATGAGGATTGATGACTCATGAGTCATGAGCTACCTACTGCGGCACTGCCTTGAGGCTTGTAGTCTTGTAGACTTGTAGTTGTTTTGTATTTGCTATTTCTATTTGCCATTGACATTGTACTACCTAGAGGCTAGTACTTATGTAACACATTTTGAATTTGATGACTTAATGAGAAAACTACAGTATCTTGTCTTTCTCCTATTGGATCATTAATGAATATGTCTATTACTTTTTAATATGTGTAATTGTATGATGTATCTTAAATCTTTGTAAAACTTACATCTAGATGAAGATCTATGTTTGAATCAAGGAATTTGTATGAATTTGTGTAAGAAATATCTAATTTTCAATATATATATATATGTTTTTAAATAAAATAATATATAACGTGTCCGGACGTGTTCTGTTCCGAAGGGTCACCGTGTTCGAATCTGACACTCAAATCCGCGTGTCTATCGTGGCCCGTGTCCCTGTGTCAGGTTAGCGCTAGGAAATAGGATATTTCCAGCGAGATAAGAGCAGAGGCTACGCAAGGAAATAGGGAGCACAAGGTCGAGTCTTGTAGGGAGGTTTCTAACTTAGTCTAAGTAGTGAGAAAAGTTGTATTCTCTGTTGAAATAGTTGCCTTGTAAAAGATGTCAGATTGCTCTATTTTCTGTCAATAAAATTCTACAACTAGTAGATGGTTTTCCTAGTTGGGTTCCCTAGAAAATATTGTGCTATTGTTTTGTGTGATTGTCTTTATCTCTGTGTTTTATCCTGTTGCAAATTACATAGAGAAATTGCGTCTTGGTGCAACGAACTTGTTTTCAGGATTGACTTCATAGTAGTTGCAAATTTTCAAGGAAATTATACAACAACTTAAGGGAGTCTCGACCCTCTATCAATAGCTAGAGACAACTCGACCTTGACACAGTTTAGATGCACAGTGGTTTTTGGCCTTTACACAGAGTTTATCCACAACTCGGATGCATATAATAGACTTTATCATAGAACCATGCTCAGATTACTCAATCAACATTCTCTTCTTAACCTATACCAAAACATAGGAAACAAAGAAACAAACTCCTCCTTCTTCCCTCTCTCTAGATCGAGTTCTTTAGGTTTGCATTCTCTTGGCTTGTCTTCTCTTGAGATTATTGCTCTTGTGATCATACCAAATGGACTTTATCTATCTCTTCTTATAGTGTTCTTAGTGGAGACATTTTCCACCAAAGATCATGTCTTTTAGCCCAAGCTGACTTGATCCTACATAACAAAACATCACTAACATAGGAGATAAAATTCTATTCATTTGAATTTTTCCCACACCATTGAAGCCCTAGGTGCCCCTTTGTCCATCAATGGTGCCCCTCCTACATCCAATGAATAAACAATTATTTTTCTCCTTCTGTCTTTAACCCATGACTTTGGGTACAAGGCCCACTGTTTGGGTACATTGCCCACAAAACATATTTTTCGTGGTCAACTCCACACAAACCAAGTACCCCAGGGGTTGTGTGAGTACCTCCCAAACTACACATTTCAACGTTCCCTCTTAACGAGGGAGGTACTTCCATTGCTCAGAAGTAGCTCATCATCATTAGCGACATTGGTCCAATCTCTAGCATTTGACACTGCAACATGCCATGTAGAATGAACCACATTGTGCTCGGTAATGCCCCTGCCTTCGGAAGCTTCCCACTTCTTCCCTCTCATGATAGGCCTTCAACCCATTCCATGGTTCCTTCTTGCCATTTGTAGAAGTTTCCTTACTCCCCAACGATCATGCACTCTTCTTGGGCTGCAGATTCTCCCTCTGAACCTGTAAACTCCTGCTCGAACTTGAATGCCTCCGAGTCTTAGTAACCTGCATCTTGCCTTGATCTATAGGCTTTCCCATTAGCCGATATAGACCATGCTTCCTAAATCAAATGATAGATCCAACAGAGTTAGAGCCTATGGGCTTGAGCATCGCTTTCCCATCTCAAAATATCACCTCAAACCCTTTTTCCTCGATCACTGAGACAAATAACACACTGTACCTAAGCTCTGGTACCCACAATACATCTTGAACTCATAACAACCCACCAGTCTCCATCCTGAATGGCACGACACCTTACCCTCTGACAACGTTCTAACTCTTGTTGCCAACCTCCATGTGCAACTTCGAGTCCCATTCAATTAGAGTCTTAAAAACTTCACGTGTACCTGTAATGTCCTTCGACGCTCCGCTATCTACGTACCATGCATGCTAGTCAATAATACCCTCAGAGAAATGAGAAACTAGAGCAAAGTCCTCCTCCAATCTTCTCGAGAAGTCATCCAACTCAGAAGATGTAGCAACACCAACTATCTCCTTTCTCTTCTCATTATTTTTGTTCTTCTTGCACAAACAATTGCTCGCATAATGACCATACTTGCCACATGTATAACACTTCAAATTGCTTAAGTCCTTTGCTTTTCCCTTCATATTTCTTGCAAGAGACACGTTACCTTCAACAAACTTCTTCTTCTTGTGAAGATCCTTGTCTCGCAATTCTTCCTGGATGATGTCATCCCATAACTTGCTCCAATTTGGCAGCTTATCTTGGGGGACAATCCCTTTGATAAATGGCTTCCATTCCTCAGAGAAGCCATTCAAAGTAGTCCTCACTAGCTCAGACTCTGGAACATTATCTCCTATGGAAGCAAGCTCATCACGAACTTGAGAAAGTCTCATCAGATAAGGAGCCGCACCTTCACCATCTAATATCTTGGTGCTCTTCAACTTCTCTCTCAATACCAGCAATTAGTTCTCATTCTTATTCTGGAACAAGCCCCAAAGAACCTTCCACATTTCATGGGCAATGTTTTTCATGGTTAGAGGAGGTATCAAGTGATCTTTGACACCATCTTGGATGATTAACTTACCCTTCACATCCAACTCTTCAAATACTTATAACTCCTTAGAGTCTGTTGCTTTTTTAATCTCCTTGTCGGTAAACTCCCATATCTTGTTCACCAACATGACCAGCTTGATCCTTTTCTTCCAAGGACTATAGTTGGATAAGCCATCCAATCTATATTCATACCTCAGAGTAGTGACCAACTTCGCCATGCTGCTAGTCTTTCAACAACAAGGAAACCAACTCCCTCTTCAGTTGTATGTTGTGCACACTCTTATTCCACTATCCCTACAAAGTAGCTCTAATAGCATGTTGATTTTTCCTTGGCACTTCAAAATCAAGTCTATGTCTAAAACACGATCACAAACACACTAAAATGCCACAACACCAAGCACTTGCACTTTGCACAACATAAAATGTACAACAATGAATCAATGAAGTACATAAGAAATTTACACAACCAAAAACTTGTTATATTACAACTTTAATACAACAAACATAGGGCTCCCGTACCATGGATCATGGCCCTTACAATTAGCTCTGATATAGGGAAATTAGGGCTTGATGTCAACAACATATGACCATCAATCTACCCTTGAACAAGAACAACTTGACTCACTTGTTGAAGAAGTGCTTACACCGACCCTTTCAGTCCACTTGTCTTGAACACCTGGCAGGTCCTTTGCCACCTATACACGCAAAGATCTTGTTGCTCCAACACGTCTGCTATTGCTACTCACAAGGTCCTCTGCACCTTCATATTTTCTTGCACGACCAGCTCAACAATTTGCCTTCTATCAGTCCACTTGCTTCTCCAAGATGACTGAACATAAGGACTTTTCAAACTTTGCCCTCACACAACAATTTTGCTGCTTTAGGAGTCACTGTCCATGGGCTGCCAAACTAGGTCTTCTTGCAGTGATTAGTCTTCCACAAAATACACTGCACTTAGGCCTTTAATACTTTGTCCTCACACTGCTTAGAGAATAGACATCATCACCAACTCAACACTTCTTCTCCTCAAATACTCTGCTACATATCCTCCTTGCAACCTTTGCTCAGCCTACAAGGAGCTTGGCCCTGCGAAGAAATTCAGTCCTACCATAGTTTGGACTATCCTTGACACTTGTGCACCACCTCAAGGAATCCAACCCTCACTCCTACTTCACCACAACCTTAAACTTCACATATAATCATTCCTTATCTTCTTTGTTTCAGTACAATTGAGCTCGACCCCTAGTCAACATACACTAAACCCTCTCACTGCTCAGCCTCATGCACAACAATTTAAGGGAGTCTTTGCCCTCTTTTAACAGCTAGAGACAACTCGGCCTTGACACAGTCTTGCCACAATTCAGATGCATAGTAGTTTTTGGCCTTTACACAAAGTTCATGCACAACTCGGATGCACAAAATTTTCTAGCCTTGATCACAGAACCATGCTCAGATTACTCGACTAACCTTCCTCTTCTTAACCTGTACCAAACATCGAAAACAAAGAAACAAGCTCGTCCTTCTTCCCTCTCTCTAGCTCAGCTTCTTGAGGTCTGTGGTCGCTTAGCTTGTCTTCTCTTGAGATTATTGCTCTTTTGATGATACCTAATGAACTTCATCTCGTCTCTTCTTATAGTGTTCTTAGTGGAGACATTTTCCACCAAGGATCATGTCTTCTAGCCTAAGCCGACTTGAGCCTACGTAACAAAACATCACTAACATAAGAAATAAAATTCTTTTTATTTGACTTTTGTCCACACCATTGAAGCCCTAGGTGCCCCTTAGTACATCAAGGGTGCCCCTCATGCATCTAATGAATAAACAATTAATTATGTCCTTTGGTTTTCCACCCACGACTTTAGGTACAAGGCCCCACTGTTTGGGTAGATTGCCCACAAAACATATTCTTCATGGGTCAACTCCACACAAACCCAGTGCCCCAAGGGTGTGGGAGTACCTCCCAAGCGACACATTTCAACAGGTCGCGCCCTCTTCTGGCCTCAATATTGGTGCACGGACAATTATATTCACCATCTATTTACGTTCTATTGAAATTCAATGTTTTACAAATATTTGGTGTAACTATACATTTTGTAAATCGGTTGGATGCATGGGCAATTATATTCACCATCTATTCACGTTCTATCGAAATTCAATGTTTTACGAATATTTGGTGTAACTATACATTATGTAAATTGGTTGGGGCGAATAAATAACCACTCAACTAATTATGTGTTTTGAGTTACCAAACATGTGGTTTAATTTGGTTGAGGTTGTTTGGTGGCCATGCTTCCCCACAAAGTCTCATGTTGCTATGCATAGTCTAGTGTCAACATGTGGACTTTGATCCTTGTTAAGCTATCGAAATGGCCTCACGCTATTGTTTGCAATATAATTGTGTTGGGTTACATGATCAACCTTTAGGCCGTGTTAAATTTCCATATAAACTCTTTAAAAGTTTGCGGCCATTATTGTTACCCTTGTTTAGCATGCACATGGGTATAAGCCGTTGAGACTCGAGTCTTGGGACTGGGAGACTCGACACTACTTATTAAGTTGCACAGACCCTCAACCCCCGATGAGGCGATGAGGTAGGTCCCACTAGTTAGCGGGCCTTTGGGCTCAGGGTGAACCTGTTGCGAGTGCAATTGAATGATGGTTGAATATGTTAGCATCAGTTTCTTGGCATTGTCTTTTCAGCGATAGGTTTTTTGGAAGGTTGGGCCAACTCATCATCAATTTGAATAAGAAAAGGACTGAAATGCAAAAGGCGAAAAACTAGGGAACTCATAGTCCCATAGAGCATTTTTAGTCTCGTGGTCGTTAAAATATCATTTCATTTCATAGACCTCTGACCCCCGTTGAGTTGATGAGGCAGGTCCCACCAATTAGCGGGCCTTTGGGCTTGGGGTGAACCTATTACGAGTGCGATACATAGTCAAGACCTCCAGAATCGAGGGGTGATATGCTGAGAGAGCCATGGGGCGCACAACGCGTTGAACACACTGTTATGGGCGGTCTCCACTATAGACCCGGATTTCAATCTAACCGTTTTTATATCATTATTAATATTAATATTATTATTTTATTTTAAGGTTACGACAACAGTAGTACGGAGCACACTTAAACTTTGTGTGGAATGCAACAATAATACAGGCACGTTTAAACCCTACACCGTAGATCTGCTGGTCCGCATGGTAGTGCCACTAGGATCACACTCAATACCATGTAGATGCCATGTGGCGGTCCATCGATGAGGTGGCCATCATTAATAGGCCTAAATTCTTTAGTGCATAACTTTTGATCCAAGACTGGGATTAAGAAAAAAAATATATTGCCGGAAAGCTTTCACTGAGCTGAATGCAATAGCGATGTCGGTTTGTAATTTCGCAAATCTTAAAAAATATCATATTTCATATAACCCTATTTTCATGACAAACTATTAAGGTTAGGTTAAGATTCAATAACACTTTCTACAGCCTGAAATAGTACAAAGGTTGTGAGAAGGAGTGTTACAAGAAATTACACTAAAAAATATACAATAGATTACATTGCCTTTTTTCGCCCACTGATTCTCACCGTTGCTCCCACTGATTGTCGTATGGTGAGTCGGGGGTTGCTAGTATGGTTCCTATATGGTGTTCCACTGCATAAGTCATCCCTCTGGAGAAATTGGGTTTGTTTGTTACTAGTATGGTAATTGTTGGTAATTTTTTCTAAGTACTTGACAATAAATGGTGGTCTAAAATTTCGTCCATGGCAATGTTATATGGTTGATGTTTGGATGCTTTTCAGGCCAGTTAAGAATAGAAGTACATGGGACATGGATTGGTTGATTTTTTTTTTTTGTCTAACTCAATTTAATATTTCGACTTTTCAGGAAAGTGAAGAAAAGTACACGGGGGATGGATCTGTTGATTTTTGGGGAAGGCCTTCTGTAAAAGAGAATACTGGAAATTGGAGGGCCTGCCCATTCATTTTAGGTTCTTCAAAATGCATGTGAAATGTTTGAAAACGATGTTATAAATGCCTACTTGATAGGTTCCGGTACTGAAGCCCACTAATTTGTTTCAAAAATAAATGTTCACTTTTGCATTGCAGGAAATGAGTGCTGTGAGCGACTAGCATTCTATGGAATCAATACAAATCTAGTGACTTACCTGACAAAAAGCCTGCACCAGGGAAACGCCGCTGCTGCAAAGAGTGTCACTACCTGGGCAGGCACTTGCTACGTCACACCTCTTTTGGGGGCAGTTTTGGCTGATGCATATTGGGGACGATATTGGACCATTGCAGCCTTCTCAACAATTTATTTCATTGTATGCCTAAACATTGCCAATGTCCTGAGTTCATTTTTCAACTTTGAAATTCAAATGCTGATTCTTTTTCAAAAGCTACCTTTCTTTGTAATAGTTTAATCGCATTTTATATTGATTGCTGCATTCTTGAGACAATGCTGCTGACAAGTATGCACTGAGTTTTGCAGGGAATGATGACTTTGACTCTTTCAGCATCTGTTTCTTTGTTTAAGCCTCTTTCCTGCGTAGGAAGTGTCTGCCTAGCGGCAAGCATAGGGCAATATGCTGTATTTTTCCTTGGTCTTTACCTCATCGCATTAGGTACGGGAGGCATCAAACCTTGTGTGTCTTCTTTTGGAGCTGACCAATTTGATGACACTAATCCAAAAGAAAAGAAGAAAAAATGCTCTTTTTTCAATTGGTTTTACTTTTCAATCAATGTTGGGCTTCTTGTTTCAAATAGTGTTATTGTCTGGATCCAGGATAATGTTGGTTGGGGTTGGGGATTTGGGATTCCTACAGTATTTATGGGATTAGCCATAGGGAGTTTCTTTTATGGTACACCACTATATAGATTTCAAAAACCTGGAGGCAGTCCTGTGACACGGATGTGCCAGGTTGTAGTTGCATCACTGCGCAAGTTACGAAGGAAAGTGCCCCTTGACCATTCACATTTATATGAAGTACAAGACAGGAATTCTGCAATTCAAGGAAGCCGAAAGCTGGAATATACCGATGAATTCAAGTATATCTCTTCTATGCATATGTTACTTTGTATATTCTTTTTTTCGTAGACTGATCTGAGAAACCTTTAAATGAGTGGTCTATGTGTGCTAAAATATTGTGCATTTCAGAAATTGGAATTTAGCATGTTTCAGTATAAGCCAAGTTATTGCAGTTTCTGATATTTTTTCATTGAATTTTGATTTTTTTGAAGGTGTCTTGACAAAGCAGCAATAATAACAGATGATGATATTAGGGAGGGTGGCTTTTCTAATCCCTGGAGGCTATGTACTGTGACCCAAGTGGAAGAGCTGAAGATCCTTCTTCGTATGTTTCCCATCTGGGCGACTGGTATTGTGTATGCTGTTGTTTATTCTCAAACTTCCACAATGTTTGTTGAACAGGGCTTGACATTGGACACTAGCATTGGGTCAATGTTCCATATTCCCCCAGCATCGTTATCCATATTTGATGTTCTGAGCGTCATGGTATGGGTTCTGGTTTATGATCGTCTGATTGTGCCAATTGTTCGCAAGTACACTAAGAGAGAGCGGGGCTTTACAGAGCTGCAACGAATGGGTATTGGTCTCTTTATATCAATACTGCCTATGGTAGCAGCTGCTTTAGTTGAAATCAGACGGTTGAGTATTGCCAAGACTTATGACTTGGTCTATGACGAAGGGACACCAATTCCAATGAGCATTTTTTGGCAGATTCCCCAGTACTTCTTGGTTGGTGCATCAGAAGTCTTTACCTTCGTAGGACAGCTGGAATTTTCCTATGATCAGTCACCTGATGCTATGCGCAGTTTATGCAGTGCACTTTCTCTTCTTACTATAGGATTAGGGAACTATTTGAGTAGCCTTATTGTTACAGTTGTTATGTATGCAACTACGAAAGGAGGGAATATAGGATGGATGCCTGATAATTTGAATGAAGGCCACCTGGATTACTACTTTTGGGCATTAGCCGCACTCAGTCTCTTGAATTTGTTGGTATATGTTTCTTGTGCCCATCGGTACGAGTACAAAAAAGCCAGTTAAAATTCACAACATTGAACAACCTGTGCCAGGATGATATACTAGCTATAACCTAGAAATTGCTGGATAACGCATTCAATACACTTGAATAGAATAATGGATTATGGCTGACCAGCTTAAGAAAAAGTTGCTCAGGATTGGCCAGATTAACCTTGGATGACATTTTTTCTAAGGGTTTGTAAATATGTAAATACTATATTTTATTTGAAGATGTATGGATCCCGACATCGCGCCTATGTTCTTTTAAATGTCTGGTAGTGTTGAGAGAGATTTAGACGTGTGTGTTTTCAGCTTGCAGAGTTTCAGTGACTAGATGTGGATTCTTTTCAGTGAAGCACCACTCGTATAAGACCCGCGGGTCTTCGTGGGTTATATAGCGAGCCAGGTCACTCGCATAGAACCCGTGCTCTCTACGCTTACCCGTGTAAACTCGCATTAAACCCGCCTACTCGCATAAGACCCGCGGGTTTCTCATAGCACCCATATCGGACCCCTATTAGACCCGTCCCACAACAAAAAGCTTTTTTTTTGGATTTTTCTCAATTTTTTTTTTTTTTTTTTTGGAAATGAGGTGGATGAAAAGGAAATTTGGAGGGAAGGAAATGTTTTATAAGCACCTCTCTCCCTTTCGGAGTAGCAGCACTAGCGAAGTGAGCATTGGCAGAGTAGCAACACACAGTAATAGCAAGGCAGAGTCACAGCACAGGTCGAGTTTCAGCACAGGCAGAGTCACAGCACAGGCGGAGTTTCAGCACAGGCAGAGTCACAGCACAGGCAGAGTTTCAGCACACTGTCCAAGTAGGGTTCATGATCTTTGTTTCATTGCTTTGCAACTAGCTGCTTGCATGTAATTTTTAAAATTTTTTATCTAATCAATTCAATTTTATTTTATTTTTGTTCACTTGCAATTTGCAAATTTATTTGGCCTTGTAGCTAAGTTTCTCAGCCAAACAACGGCCCTGTGTGGCTGAGAAACTCAGCCACAAGGGCCTGCGGGTTGCCTCCTCAGCGCGCAAGCCCTGTGGCTGAGTTTCTCAGCCACACAGGGTTGTTGTGTGACTGAGAAACTCAGCCACAGGGCCTACGGTCTGCTTCCTGAGCCTGTAGGCCCTGTGGCTGAGTTTCTCAGCCACACTGCCCTGTGTGGCTGAGAAACTCAGCCACAAGGCCAAAAAAAATAGTAAATTAAAAAAAAATTAATAACCAAAAAACAAAAAAAAATTAAAAAATATGAATTAGATTTTAAAAATTTAATGTTTTTCTTCCAGATTTCGTCACCATGCCACCAAAGGGGTATAGAAAGTTGTTGGGAAAAATACTGAGAGGGGGGGGTGAATCAGTATTTACAGCATATTCAAACTTTTTACTTTTTCACTCTTTAAAACCCATACGCTACTTTTCTGAATCCAACTAGCGTATACACGCGGATATCCTTCATAAAACTCGCGTATACACAGAGATCTAATTATGCCATTAATTCTTCACTTATGTCATTCCATCATTCATTCATTAGATGTTCTATAAACAGTAAACATGTGTAGTAAGAACAGAATAAACCATCACACATAAGCATCACACATGAACACCAGAATTTTAGGTGGAAACCCAAGTCGGGAGAAAACCACCGCTGCAGTTGCTCAGCCTTCAATATTTTATTATAGAGAAAACATCTTACAACATATGTGCTGGTGCAGACTCTACCAGCACGCAGGCACCCACCTGCGCTCGTTTACCAGCCTCTCCTTGAAGGGAGCTCCAACCCCCTGACTCGTTTACCAGCCTCTCCTGGAAGGGAGCTACGACCCCCCGATCTCGTTTACCAGCCTCACCTGGAAGGGAGCTACAACCCCCTGACTGAAGGCTACAACCTTCAGCACCACCTTGGACCACGCTTCATCAATTTTCACACTGGATCCAA
Source organism: Pinus albicaulis (assembly GCA_034641835.2). Lineage (NCBI taxonomy): Eukaryota > Viridiplantae > Streptophyta > Pinopsida > Pinales > Pinaceae > Pinus > Pinus albicaulis. The sequence continues at coordinate 1,972,564,163 of CM076578.1, forward strand.
CAACTTCAATAGAACACCACTTGCAGGCCACATTTCATCATATTTTCATACTGGACCCTTTCCATATTTTTAAGCACAAACATACATCACCAACAGATACATATCAACACAGATCAGATAGCAGAAACACAGCAGAACAGATCAGATATTTCATACCCCTTGCTTCAGCAAACCCTAGTTTGCATACGCGCTTTTACTTCACCGATGTCGCGTATATACGCGCTTCCGTCCACACAAACCAGCGTATACCTCAGTGTATATTTTATTGCGCATACGCGCTTTCTCTTCGCTGAAGCTGCGTATATACGCGCTTTCTCCACGGTGAAGTAGCGTATAGATCTTCAATCACTACAGAGCAAAGATACTCTTCTCGTGGACCGATAACTGGTCGTATTTACCCTTTCTTCTCAGATCGTATGTCTTCGCCAGATGTTCGCCAATTCAAATCTAAGCTTCCATAATCAGCTATAGTAGATACAAGTGCATTTCGCATCTAGATCCCTCTCTTTCATCATTTCGTGCATCGCATCTTGTATTTATCTTCAAGTGTAACCCTTTCATTCGATTCATCGTAGAGAAGTATCCATTCAAGTCGTATATCTTTGCACCCACACTCATATTTTGCACAATGAATTTCTTCTCCTTATATAGGTTTATCCATTTTCAATACCATGAGCCCCTTTTTCAATACCATGGGCCAAAGCAATACCATGAGCCCAAAACTACCTGGACGGGGTCAATTAGGCGGATCATTACCCAATACAATGGGTCAATACCATGGTGGTTACCCTTGGTTTTGCACTTTTTGAGCGCTTTAGCCCATACGCGACTTGGATCGTTCCTTTCCGCGTGCATACGCGACTTCCCTTAGACAGATCCGCGTATACATAGAGACATACTCTTTTCATCATACTTTGAGCACATTCTGAATTCTTTTCTTTATTGCCTTCTGTACACACTGTAGATACATCATGTTTTCTTCATCAAGAACATATTCTCTCTAGCACAACTTCATCAAGTAAGTTGTCATTATCTTCATCAAGTGGGTTGCCTTTCAAGGACAACACTCAGCATCATATTGTCAACAAACATCATATCTCATCAAATTTACATCATTTACCAAGTCCATCAAGTCAAGAATAACTTCATCAGGTGGTTTGCCATCAAGGACAACACATGTCAACAGTCGCATGTCTTCATCTTCATTCAGTGGGTTGCCATCAAGGACAACACTCTGCATCATATTTCCAACAATCTCCCCCTTTGGACTTGATGGCAACCATGATGGTGTTTGGTTATCACAACAGATAGATACATTAAGAATACAATGACACCATGTCACTCTCCCAAATATTTGACAGCATTCTGTCTCTTCATTCAAACACCATGTCACTCTCCCCCTTTGACATCAAGGGCAAAGGGCAGATCAAAAGCAACATACTCTCCCCCTTTTTCTCCTCATGTGGAAGAACCGTTCTGCAGATCTGATATGTGCTGAAGTGGCCAAGCTCCCCCTGAGTTCATGCAGAATCTTCAAACATATTTTCCAAAGAAGTACATGACTCAATGACTTTCCTATCACCAATGACTCATACTTACAACAAATATCCAACCAAGTGGATTTACATATGGGACTCAAGTACCCAACCAAGTGGGTTTACAAATTTGACTCAGCTACCCAACCAAGTGGGTTTGCAAAATTTGACTCAGCTACCCAACCAAGTTGGTTTACAAGTTTGACAGGTCCTTACATGACTGAATATTACAATTTTACACCATGGGTCTCAACAAGACCTTTTCATCAAACTACAAATATAACTTTTAAGACCAACACCAGAAAGTCCTCAAGAAAGAGAACATATTTCAGAACCATCATAATGCGAACAATGCATTATACTCAGCAAAGCTAATGCTCCCCCTGAATCTGTGCAACCAAGCATCCTTTCCATATGACTAAGGCTCCCCCTTAGTTTGTGCATCCTGAACACTTTCACCAACAAATCATCAAGGCATCTTCATCAAAGCATTAGAAACAAAATTATGAGAACTGGAACACCACCAGAGATACCAAACAGTATCAGAGATACCAAACAGCACTGCAGCTGTGCTGAAGAGAGCTGACTTCAACCAAAAATTGTCAGCAATCAGACATATGCGGTTTTCTGTGCAGGAACTCGCGTATATACGCGACTGTGTTTCAGGAAACGCGCGTATCCCAAGCCATCTTCTAAATTTCAACCAGATCTGATTCTCTGTGAGACAAAGACAGTGTTCAGCTTCTTTCTGGACTACAGATAGATAGAACAGTGTAGTGGTGTCTTCAAGCGTCATCCAATGATTGTAGCATCAGCACAATAGTAACCAAGCCTTCAGATTCTTTGTAGCATCAATACAATCTTTCCAAGAGAGATTCTCATACCAGAACAACATCTTCACATAGGTGTCAAGCAATCATTCATGTGGTCCAACATCACCATGATCTTCAAGATTTAACATGAAGTAACATATGTAGGCAAAAAGATCTCTCAACCATAGTAACAAGCTCTGCATGAGCTATTCTTATCTTTGAATCATACGACTTCCAATTTTATCCAACAGATAAACTTCAGCAAGCAGTAAACACAACTCATTCAACGTCTCATCATCATAAACCATGTACCAAGCCATCATCATTTGAGCATGAGTATCACAATAACCAAAAAATAAGCAGTCATATTGCCAACAATGCAATCATTAGTATTCAACCTTCTACTCCCCCTAAACCAGTGCTCTTCCTTAACTTGTGCAATCTGAAACACCTTCAACAGTAAGTTATTAGCAACAGTTTCTGCAAGATCTGTCCTTATTTCTGAATTATAAGACTTTCATCTCAATAACGAATGCTCTTCATCATAAAGCAACCAGGCTTCATCCATAATCTTCAACACAATAACCCATGTATCATTTCATTATCATGAGTATAACCAGAATAATGCTTAACAGTGCAATCATCAGCAGTCAGACTGATCCTCCCCCTGGACCTCTGCTCCAGATCTTCAGCTATCAGATAAATTTTCTCATCATCAATGCATACGCGGCTGTGTCAGATGGAACTCGCGTGTATACGCGATTTTGTTTCATAGAACCCGCGTATGGAAGGTGAAATATAGAAAATTTCACACCTTCATCTCCTCCTGAGTTTGTACCTCCTGTACCTGTCTTTTCCACATCAGATGCGCTGTCAGAAGTAAACACAACCAGAATAATCAAATCAACCATGAGATTCATCATGCATTGCTCCCCTTGTGACGATACATTACTAGATCTTATAATGTATCTCACATCATTCCTGCAGTCAATAAGAAAGGTCAGCTTCAGAAGCGGATGACTGCAGTAGGGTCAGAATTCCCTACGTTTTTGATAGGTCCTTGAATTGAGTGTTTTCTTCAAGAAAATCATTGTCTTCTAGAGCATCCACAAAAGTATCCTTTTCTTCTCTAGATTGATTCTTATTCCATCCCTCCATCTTTTTCCAGACTTGTTTAAACTTTCTATTTGTGTGCTGGAAGCTATCCAATTTCTCATATCTGTTCAGCCTGCATTCCTTTTCTACATGTCCATACTTGTTACAAGAATAACATCTCATGTGTCCAGAGTAATAAGAATTATAATGAGTATTTCTGATCTTCCTTCTTTTACAATCAGCTGCTTTATGTCCATACTTGTTACATGAGAAAAAATATCCCTTGAAGCTACCAGAGTACCTGTTTATTTGTGGCTGAATTGTTCTGCTTCTGCAATTTGCTGCAACATGCCCATAGTTATGACATTTAAAACATTCAACGTTCTTGAATGAATTCCTTTGAGAATTCATGATTGTTGGTTGATCTTTTGTTTCTTTCAACACATCAGGTTTTGCATTGAGATCTTCTGAATTTTTGGCACTTCCTTGTGAGCTAGATTCTCCTTTAACAGTTTCATGGAAACCAAGACCATGTTTGATAGCAGGAGACCTTTGATTACTCAGAATATTCTCCAAAATGTTAGTACTATCATGAAACCTCAAAAGTTTAACCTTTTCTTCTAATTTACCTTTGAGAATATTTACCTCAACCTCCAAGGCTTGACATTGCTTTGTCATTCTTTCTTCTTTTCTTCTTCCATCTTCAACTTGATCCTTCAGATTTAGAATCTCTTCTTTCAACCAATCTTCATTTCCTTCACATGTTTGTTGCAGCTCTTCATTCTTCTTATTTGATTTTTCCAGATCTTCTTTGAGAGAGATGATTTTTGCTTCAAGGCCTTCCTTTTCAAATGTTTGTAGAGGTTCCTCAATCTTCTTACTTGATGCTTCAAGATCTGTTTGTAGAGAGATGATTGCAGCTTCAAGTCCTTCATTCTTCTTGCTTGATTTTTCGAGATCTGCATTTAGATTGTTGATTTCTGCTTCTAGTTCTTTAATACGATTTTGATACTTGTCCACCTGACCATTCAACATTTCTATTTGTTCTTTCATTTGAGAGATCATCTCTTTGTTGATAGAATCTTTCTTATCAATTGCTCTTTGTTGTTCTTCATCTTTGATCTTGAGAGCTTTCTCTATTTCCAAAACACTACTTTCACAAACTTCATTATTGTTTGTACCACCAAGATCATGCAAAGGATGACCCCAATCACTATCTGATTCATCTTCTTCTATTTTCTGAGATATCTCCTTGCTTCGAGTAGCCTTCTTCTTTTTCTTCTTTGCCATGAGCACTTGTAGAGCTTCGTCGGAATCTGTTTCATCTTCTTCAATTTTTGCTATACATGATTTCTGAGGTATCTCCTTTCCTTGAGTAACCTTCTTCTTTTGCTTCTTTGCCATGAGCACTTTTAGATCATGGTCAGAATCTTCTTCATCTTCACTAGACACTTCATCATCATCTTCTTTTGCATAATAACTCTTTCTCTTTTCAAATTGTTTCTCTTTACCATGCTTTTCTCTATAAGGACATTTAGCAGCATAGTGACCAACTTTTCCACACTCAAAACATTTGAAGGGAAGCTTACCTTTGAATCTTTCAGTACCTAGTTGGAGCTTTCTCACGAAATTCGCTTCTTCTTCATCGGATATATAGTTGGATTCTTTGACAACTTCCTTTTCCTTTCCTTTTGTAGATGCCTTAAAAGCAGCTTCTCTTATTTGAGAAGGACCTCCTTGTCTCATTTCAAAAGCAGTCAGAATACCATGCAATTGAACAATAGAAAGAGTTTGCAGATCTTGCCTTTCTTCAATAGCTGAAACTTTAGAGTCAAATTTTGAAGTCAAGGATCTTAAGACCTTTTCAACCAGAGTAGTATCAGTTATGGTTTCACCCAAATTTCTCATTCGATTCACAATATCATCCAGACGAAGAAAGAAACTGGCAACACTCTCATCACTATGCATCTTCAAATTTTCATATTCAATTCTAAGAGTTTGGAGTTTTGCACTTTTTACCTTTGTGTCTCCTTCATAGCTTAGAATGATTTTGTCCCATATGTCTTTTGCCGAATGTAGCTGCATCACTTTAGCAAATTTTGATTCAGACATGCTTCCCAATAAGACATTCACCGCTTTGGCATTGATTTCATACTTCTTTCTTTCAGCTGCATCAGTAGGAATACTTGCCGGGTATTGATAACCTTCTTCCACGATTGCCCATACATCTGCACCAAGACTTTGCAGATAAGCTTTTGTTCGTACCTTCCAGAATATCAGATTGCTTCCATTGAATAGAGGTGGCTTTATAGACATCACTCCTTCTTGACTTCCCATTGCAACGAATCTCCTTCAAGCGATCAAGCTTCTACAGAAGAACCTGCTCTGATACCAATTGTTGGGAAAAATACTGAGAGGGGGGGGGGGGGTGAATCAGTATTTACATCATATTCAAACTTTTTACTTTTTCACTCTTTAAAACCCATACGCTACTTTTCTGAATCCAACTAGCGTATACACGCGGATATCCTTCATAAAACTCGCGTATACACAGAAATCTAATTATGCCATTAGTTCTTCACTTATGTCATTCCATCATTCATTTATTAGATGTTCTCTAAACAGTAAACATGTGCAGTAAGAACAGAATAAACCATCACACAAAGCATCACACATGAACACCAGGATTTTTAGGTGGAAACCCAAGTCGGGAGAAAACCACCGCTGCAGTTGCTCACCCTTCAATATTTTATTATAGAGAAAACATCTTACAACATATGTGCTGGCGCAGACTTGACCAGCACGCAGGCACCCACCTGCGCTCGTTTACCAGCCTCTCCCGGAAGGGAGCTCCAACCCCCTGACTCGTTTACCAGCCTCTCCTGGAAGGGAGCTACGACCCCCCGATCTCGTTTACCAGCCTCACCTGGAAGGGAGCTACAACCCCCTGACTGAAGGCTACAACCCTCAGCACCACCTTGGACCACGTTTCATCAATTTTCACACTGGATCCAACAACTTCAATAGAACAATACTTGTAGGCCACGTTTCATCATATTTTCAGACTGGACCCTTTCCATTCTTTTAAGCACAAACATACATCACCAACAGATACTTATCAACACAGATCAGATAGCAGAAACACAGCAGAACAGATCAGATATTTCATACCCCTTGCTTCAGCAAACCCTAGTTTGCATACGCGCTTTCCCTTTACTGATGTCGCGTATATACGCTCTTCCGTCCACACAAACCAGCGTATACCTCAGTGTATATTTCATTGCGCATACGCTCTTTTACTTCAGCGAAGCCGCGTATATACGCGCTTCCTCCGCGGCGAAGTAGCGTATAGATCTTCAATCATTACAGAGCAGCATACTTCTTCAGATCAGATATTCAGTTCAGATTTACCCTTTTACTTCAGACAGATGTTCGCCTTGATGATCGCCTCATCACAGATCTAGGCCTTCCATAAGCAGATCTAGTAAATACAAGTTCATTTCAGATCTAGATCCCCTTCATCATTGGTGCATCATACATTCAGATTTATCTTCAAGTGTAACCCTTTCAATCTCGCATCTACTTCAGAGAGAAAGTATTCATTCAAGCTCGCATATCTTGCACACCCACACGCATATTTTGCACAATGAATTTCTTCTCCTTATATAGGTTTATCCATTTTCAATACCATGAGCCCCTTTTTCAATACCATGGGCCAAAACAATACCATGAGCCCAAAACTACCTGGACGGGGTCAATTAGGCGGATCATTACCCAATACAATGGGTCAATACCATGGTGGTTACCCCTGGTTTTGCACTTTTTGAGCGCTTTTTCCCATACGCGACTTGGAACGTTTCTTTCCGCGTGCATACGCGACTTCCCCTAGGCCAATCCGCGTATACCTAGAGACATACTCTTTTTCATCATAGAATTAGCACATGCTGAATTCCTTTCTTCATTGCCTTCTGTACACACTGTAGATACATCATGTTTTCTTCATCAAGAACATATTCTCTCTAGCACAACTTCATCAAGTAAGTTGTCATTATCTTCATCAAGTGGGTTGCCTTTCAAGGACAACACTCAGCATCATATTGTCAACAAACATCATATCTCATCAGATTTACATCATTTACCAAGTCCATCAAGTCAAGAATAACTTCATCAGGTGGTTTGCCATCAAGGACAACACATGTCAACAGTCACATGTCTTCATCTTCATTCAGTGGGTTGCCATCAAGGACAACACTCTGCATCATATTTCCAACAAAAGTCTTGTGATCCGGCATGGGCACATGGTCAACGAATCATTGCCGGTAATGACCACCATGTGAAGTGCAATTATTGCAATGCCACAATGCATGCAGGAATAAATAGGCTAAAATACCACCTAGCTAGAATTCCCGGGAAAGGTGTGGGATGTTGTCAAAATTGCCCTGATGAAGTCACTATTGAAATGGCAGCTGCTTTGGAAGCCAGTAAAAAAGAAACTTCTAAGAGGGCAAGAAGGAAGGATGAGATTGTTGGGATAGGTAGATCTTCATCTCAGAGTGAAACACAGATTGAAAGTCCGGGTATTGGTAACTCCTCTTCAAGTGTTGCAGCAAACAAGAGTATAACGTCTTCTTTCTTCACTCCTCGTACAACTCCAGGATCTCAACCAACCTTGGATAGTTTTAATGAAAAGAAGAGGAAGGAGGCAGATATGGTAGTGAGGAGGTTTTGGTACCATAACAATGTTTCATTCAACTATGCAAAGTCATATTTTTATCAGCCCATGGTGGATGCCATTGCAAGTGTTGGTCCTGGATACAAAGCCCCATCTTATAATGCACTTAGGGGGAAAGAGCTAGATGAGGAGTTGGAGTGTGTCAAGGAACAATTGGAGAGCATTAAAAGCTCATGGAAAATTACAGGTTGTACAATTATGCCTGATGGGTGGACAAATCAGAGGGGTAGAACAATAATAAATTTTGTTGTAGCTTACCCTAAAGGAACCATGTTCCTAAAATCCATTGATGCATCTGCAAATGTAAAAGATGCACATTTGATTTTTACATTGTTGGCTGATGTGGTGGAGGAAGTTGGGGTTGCAAATGTTGTCCAAGTAATCACGGACAATGCAGCGAATTATGTAGTAGCTGGAAGGTTGCTTTGTGCCAAATATCCCACGATTTTTTGGACTCCATGCACTGCCCATTGCATAGACTTGATACTAGAGGATATTGGGAAGTTGGAGTGGGTGCAAGATGTTGTGCAAGAATGCAAGCAAATTACCAAGTATATTTATAATCATCCTTGGGTGTTGAACCTTATGAGGGAATTCAAACAGGGTGAGCTTAGTCGCCCAGCTGTCACACGGTTTGCTACAAACTTTCTTTTCCTCCAAAGCCTTTTGTATGAGTACCAAGCTTTGCGAAGAATGTTTTGTAGTCAACAATGGGTATTTTGGAAAGATAGCACAAAACCAGAAGCATTGTCTGTGAAAGCATCTGTCTTTGGTGATAGTTTGTGGGACAAAGTCACTAAGATTGTCAGCTTCACTGAGCCCCTTGTGAAAGTCTTGAGATTGATGGATGGAGAGAAACCTCCAATGGGATATATTTATGAGGGCATGGATAGGGCCAAAGAGGCCATCAAGACTTTCTATAAGGGAGATGAATCTAAATATCTCCCTATGTGGCAAATTATTGATTCCAGGTGGGACAGACAACTACATTCACCATTGCATGCAGCAAGAGCATAACTCAATGCGAGCTTATTCTATAATGAGGGGTCTAACATTCAAAGAGATCCCGAGGTGATGAGAGGTGTCATGATATGCATTGAGAAGATGTTCCCGGATGTAGATATTCAAGACAAAATCAACCTACAACGAGATATGTACAAGGAAGCATCTGGCATGTTTGGATTTAGCTCAAGCCAATGTCTCAAGGACAAGAAAATGCCTTGTAAGTGCAAATTGTTAGAACTTAGCTTGTAATTTTACTAGTTCTCTTTTATATGTTTGGCATTGCAAATTGATAATCTTTGTTGTTATTTTTTTACAGCTCATTGGTGGATAGATTGTGGCTCTGAGGCACCGCAATTACAAGAATTCGCCATCAGAGTTCTGAGTCAACCCTGTAGTGCTTCTTCTTGTGAGCGCAATTGGTCAGTTTTTGAGCACATCCATAGCAAAAAGAGAAACAAGTTGGAGCATGAGAGGTTGGAGAAGTTGGTTTTCATCTACTACAACCTTCGAATGCTCACAAAACAAGTGCAACCAAAGGATACAGATCCAATTTTATTGGATACTATTGATTTAGAGTCTGATTGGGTTGTGGAGGAGGAGCCCCCTGATTTGAGTTGGCTTGATGAAGAGACTGAGGATCTCTCTAGTTTGCCATCCCAAATGGAGACTCCCAATACACCTACCTCACAGTTGCTTCAGCCTTTTTGATGCTACCATGAGCTCCACGAGGGCTTATTATAGGCGTGGTCGTCCATGAGTGATGAGACTCAAGATTGTTATGAGACAATCATTTATCATTTATGACATATGTATTTGAATTTTGAACTGGCTGACATTTTTTATTTTAATTATGGAATCATGATTCCTTTTCTTATTCAGTATCTAAATGTTTTGCTTACAAAAATCTAATATGCTATGTTGTACTTTTATAGATATAAGATGTTGTTATGAATTATTGCATATATTGTGGTTTTTATAACTTATAAGGACTTGAATTATCATTAGTTTCTTTTTTTGCTTAAAATTTACCATATTTTTTTTTTTTTTTGCATTTTGACGAGTCTTATACGAGTTTTATATGGGTCGTTCCTGAGTCTTATACGAGTCGAAGAGTCAATGGTCGGACAAGTCTTATACGAGTACGAGTCGTGCAACATTGATTTTTTTTATGCACGGTTTTAGTTTTAGGTCATATGAGTAGCAGATCAAATTCTAGGACAGATGTATATTAACCCTCCATTTCTAAGTAGAGAGAGATAAAAATAAACTTGGAAAAAAATCAAAATTTCTATCTTAATTTTTTTAATCATTTATAGATCCAGGGTCAACATAAGTAATTTGAAGAGCATTGTGAAAAAGAAATGTGATTTAGTTATATATTTATTAATTTGTTCTTCTAAAAATAACACCATTGTGCATAATTAATTTCTTGGACATTACTTTACTTGTAGTTTCACTTTGGCAATTAACATGCCTTTTCTTTGTGGGACATTTTGAAAAGGAAATGCCCTTGTGTATGATTTGACATTCTTTTTCCCTCTTTTAAAAGTAACACTATTACCTCACTAATATCTTCTTTCTTTCACTAAACGTGCGTTAATAGTGCGTTCTCCCTTGCATACTATTTTATCTGAAATTTTGGAGTTTCCTTTATTTTGACCTTTTTGCAAAGTAATAGTTGAGAATTATCATTTCTGATGTTATTGCAGAGACACAAACCATTACACATTTGAAACATTGAACATCTTTTCCTAGTGGGTTGTAGAAGGCTCAAAGTAATAGTTGAGAATTATCATTTCTGATGTTATTGCAGAGACACAAACCATTACACATTTAAGCATTGAACATCTTTTCCTAGTGGGTTGTAGAAGGCTCCTTTGGGTATGTTATATTGTAACAATAATTGAAGTTTCTATGTTACAAGGTTTGTCGAACTTTAACCTTGAGGTTGAATTTTGAAGAACATTATAAAAATTTTGAGGTTCGGCGAACCTCATTGATCCGGATTTATGCAGGAACGCAACAGAATAAACACATAACCACAAATACAAAGATGCAGTGGAAATAACACTTCATTTCATTAATATCAAAGAACTGAAATTTGCTTACAGACAGAATGGAAATAAAACTAGCTAGGGCATTGGTAGCTATCTCTGAGAAGAGATGTTGCGGCTACAGGCCTCTAAACTGAGTTACAATGAGGCTCAAGGGCCTATTTATTATTTAGAAACAATGATAAATCCTAAACAGCCAAAACCCTAACCCTGGGAGATGAAGCGCCAAAACTATGGGCCCCGTTTGGGTAAATTGGTGTTTCAACTTCCCAGGGGCGTAACTTTGGCATACGATCTTTGTTTGACGCGTACCATACCTCGTTAGAAAGATCTGTCCGACGACTACAAACTTTCCCAAAAAACTGCCTCCGTTTTCCCAAAAAATGTCGTTTAGGGCCTCAAAACGGCTCTGGAAGTTCAGGACCCGAAAAATTGCTAAAAATAGTAAGTTGTGCCGAAACTGAAAAACTGAAAGAGACAATGGTGGGGCCCCATGGGTGACCACCAATATCCACCGGATCATTCCTCCCCCCTTAGGAAGCAATGGTCCCCATTGCGTTAAGTTCCTCCATGAGATGAGGAAATTTCTGCTGAACTTGGTCCCTGGTGAACCACTTTCCTTGGTGCAGGAGTTGGCCAGCTTTGACAACCCGATACAGTTGGATCCTCTGTTGGTGAGTGTTCTTAATTTGCATGTCCATGATACAATATGTGGTGGCCTGTTCCATGCAGTCTGGGTTTAACTCTGTTGGTGTGAGTTGTTCTGCAATGTCCGAGGTGTCCAGTAGAGGTGGGAAGTAAGGACGAAGGCGATCCACATTGAAGACTGAGTGCAGACCAAGGAATGGTGGAATACTGAGCTCGAAGGCATTGTTCCCTACAGCCTTGGCGATGGTGTACGACCCGTATCGGAGCGGGCGAAGCTTGCGGTGGGGTCCAGTGAGGCGCTCCTTCTGCAAATGTAGCCATACTTTGTCGTCCACATGGAAGTTGTGTGGCACCTGGTGTTGATCATGGCGTTGCTTGTACTTGGCATTGGCTCTGTCCAATATATCATGAACCTGTTGGCGGATGTGTTGAATGCGCTCAATGAAGCTACTTGCTTTGTCAACTTCAAACTGGACATGAGCTGAATCGGCCTGAGCAGCTGCAAATGGCATGGCTACGTCAATGGGACATAGTGGCTGGAATCCCAAGCCCACCTGAAAGGGGCTATGGCCAATTGAACTGTGGAGAGCCCGGTTATAACTATGTTGTACATAAGGGAGGCTCTCGTCCCATGTGCGTGGATGTTTTGAATTGTACATGCGCAGAATGTGTACAATCATTCTGTTGACGACCTCTGTCTGGCCATCTGTTTGGGGATGGAAAGCTGTGGACTTGGTGAGCTTCGTATCCAACATCGACCAGAGGCTGGACCAAAATGTGCTGAGGAACCTGCTATCTCGATCTGATATGATAGACTGTGGGATCCCAAAGTGCACCCACACTCGTTCAAAGAAGAGCTTAGCAGTGGCTTCTGCTGTGATATTCTTCTTACAGGCCGCCATAATGTCCATCTTCGAGAATCTGTCAACGACCACGAAAACACAGTCATTTCCATTCTTAGTAGAAGGCAGGCCCGACATGTAATCCATGGAGATGGATTCCCAAGGTCGACTAGGTGTAGGTAGTGGAGTATATAGGCCTTGCTTCTTGATGGTCGGTTTGGCAATGGCACAAGCAGTGCAGGATCTGATGTGCTTCTCGACATCCTTTCGAAGGTTCGGCCAATAGAAATACTTCTGTAGTATTGCTACTATTTTCTTGACCCCAAAATGCCCAGCGACTCGACTGTAGTGTGCTTCCCATATCATCTTGGCACGCTCGCTTGAAGGAACACAAAGGTGTCCCAGGTGACATAAAAGTGCATCTTGGAGGTGAAAATTTGGAATTTGCGTACCCCCCAAGTGTGCCTTGTAAGTATGGCCGAATTCTGGGTCACTCTCATAGAGAAGCGGCCAATCAGAAGTCTCATGCCCACAAGAGTTGAGCACGGTGGTGAGCACCACGATCGGTGGTCGGCTGAGGCAGTCTGCAACATTATTGGTGCTACCCTTCTTGTACTTGATGTTCAAATGAAACTGTTGCAGATATGTGGACCACTTCTGATGGCGATCATTCTGCAACTTCCCTTGTGTCTGTATGAACTGCAGGGGTCAGTGGTCCGTGTGGATGATTGTTTCCTTCCCCAAAATGTAATGCTTCCATTGTCGACAAGCTTGCACAATGGAATACATTTCTTTGTCATAAGTGGGATACTTGCAAACTGTGTCAGATAATGTCTCACTATGATATGCCACTGGATGTCCCTGTTGAGTAAGAACTGCCCCAATAGCATAGTCAGAGGCATCTGTCTCGATCTCAAATGGCTGCTGCAAGTCTGGTAAGGTGAGCACTGGGGCAGAACATAGGCGATTTTTCAATTCTTTGAACGCCTTCTGTTGAGGTTCCGACCAAAAGAATTTTGCTCTCGCTCCTCCTTTGGTGACTTGACTCAAGGGCCAAGTGATATGAGAGAATCCCAACACTAATCTACGGTAGAAATTAGCAAGACCCAGAAAGCTGCGAAGCTCTGTTATAGTAGTCGGGGCTGGCCAATCCCGAATGACTTGGATCTTGGCTGGATCCACATGCACCCCCTTTTCATCAATAATGTATCCAAGATATTGAACCTGGGTCATGCCAAACGTGCACTTCTCCAAATTGGCACACAACTTGTGTTGCCGCAGTGTTTGGAGGACTTGTCGGATGTGATGAAGGTGCTCTTCCCCAGTCTTGCTGAAGATCAGAATGTCATCCAAGTACACCACTACGAATGAGTTGGTGAATGGCCGCAAGATGTCGTCCATCATCCTCATGAAGGTTGCGGGAGCATTCGCCAACCCGAAAGGCATGACCAGCCATTCAAAAAGGCCTTCCTTAGCTTTGAAGGCAGTCTTCCACACATCAGAGGGTTCAATTGGTACCTGGTGATACCCAGACTTCAGGTCGATCTTACTGAAATATTTTGCACCTTGGAGTTGATCCAGAAGGTCATCAATCCGTGGGATTGGGTACCTATTCCGAACAGTGATCTTGTTCAGCGCCCGATAGTCAATACAAAGTCTCCACGTCCCATCCTTCTTCTGTACCAACACGATCGGGCTCCCACAGGGCGATGAACTTGGTCTGATGTGACCTTTTTGCAACAGCTCCTGAATCTGCCTCTTGATTTCATCATTTTCCAGAACAGAGCGTCGATAGATCGGTCCATTGGGTAGTGGCGCACCTGGGGTTAGATCAATCGGGTGCTTGACCTGGCAGTGCAGAGGAACCCCTGTGGGTGAGGTGAAGATGTCCCCGTACTCCTCCACGACCTTATCCATTTGTTGTTGTCGTGCAGAGGGGCCCTGTCTGGAGGTCGTGGCCACAGTCTTCTTCTTGCCCCGGGGGCGGATCATCAGGAAAACGAATTTCCTGGTTTGGGAAATGAGCTTACTGCATTGTTTTGCAGTAACCAAAGAGATAGCGGCAGGAGGTGGTACCTCTGGTATCCTGTACAACTTATTTTCCAAAGTAACAATAACAGCACGAGGCCGAGACTCATACACAGCATGACGCTTCCACAAGTATGGTTGTCCTAATAATACATCAGAAACATCAATAGGAGCAACGCCACATAATACCTCATCCGTGAAGGGCTTGATGCTATAGGGAAGGCGACACTGCTGGCTGACGCGGAGATCTCGTCCTTGGTGAAGCCACCCGATGGTGTATGGATGTGGGTGAGCTGTGGTCGGCAAGCCCAACCGCTTCACGGCATCTGCCGAAATGAGGTTCTTTTGGCTCCCATTGTCGACAATGAACTGTACCAGGGAGCCCTTTACCCACATCTGGGAGTGGAAGAGATGTTCCTCCTCCTTCGGATCTTCGTAGTGGCAACAGTGGCAATGGGCTCTGCATCAATAATCTGTTTCCCTTTGTCATTCCCCTTGTTAGGTTCTGATTCAGAGTCAAAGCATGTGTCTAACTCAAAAGCCCCCATATCGGCCACCAGCGACTGCTTGGCCCGACACTCACTTGTGTTGTGAGTGGAGCTCTTATGGAACTCACACCAGTTTCCCGTGTCCTTCTTTTGGATTTGCAAAGGTTGTTCTTTCGTTTGTGCCTTCGACAAAGTTGTCTTGATGCGCTCATGCCTTGGCTCTCGTCCTTTGTCTCCGCGGTTTGGGAGCACCTTTCCCTTGCTTTTGATTGATTTGCATCCAAAGTCTCGCTTCTTCTCGTTATCTCGTTTGAATTTCTCGTTGGAATCCGTGCGTATACTCGGTATGCCGATCAAAGCGAGGAGATGTCGAGGAACTCCATTTCCTCCTGAATATATTTGTGCAGACAATCGCGATACTTTAGCACCAAATGTTTCTCTAAATCTTTGATACCCAACTTTGTGCGCAGGGTATGGAACAGATTCGTTAGCTCATGCACATCTTGATCCCTTTGTTGCCGCAGCGTGGTCCATTGTATGTACTTGTCCTCATAGCTCCCCACGAGATAGTATTGTTCCTTGATGGCATCTCGAAAAGAATTCCAAGTGGGTACGGCTGAGAATAGAGAGGGTTCTGTCTCGTCCTTTTTATCACAGTGGGTTTCCCACCAGTCCTTGACATGGGGGGCAGCTTTGAGGAGTGCAAAAATAATCTTCTCCCTGTTAGAAAAGTCATGAACCGAGAAATATCCTTCTAATAGATTCAGCCATCTATCTACGGCATCTGCATCTATTTGACCCTCAAATATGGGAATGTCAAAATTTACTTGTACCTTAAAAGGAGTTGCACCTCCAGAGTGGCTGCTAGATGTAGATGCACTGCCGGTGGGAAGCCATTGAAGGATCTAGGCAAAGTTATCCATCATCGTGTTCCTTTGTTTTTCGAGGGCCTCGAGCAATATTTTGATAGGATCTCCTACTCCCTCATCTTTCTTTTCGTCCCCCATGGGCATCCGTCGGGGTTTGCGAGGCTGATCTTGCAAAGGTTCCACTAGATCGAGCCCTAACTCCTTATACCCTGACCTCGTTGGGGACATGCAAAGAAGGATCGAGAAAAAGCAGACCGCTCTGATACCACTGATTCGGATTTATGCAGGAACGCAACAGAATAAACACATAACCACAAATACATAGATGTAGCGGAAATAACACTTCATTTCATTAATATCAAAAAACTGAAATTTGCTTACAGACAGAATGGAAATAAAACTAGCTAGGGCGCTGGTAGCTATCTCTGAGAAGAGATGTGGCGGCTACAGACCTCTAAACTGAGTTACAATGAGGCTCGAGGGCCTATTTATTATTTAAAAACAATGAGAAATCCTAAACAGCCAAAACCCTAACCCTAGGAGATGAAGCGCCAAAACTATGGGCCTCGTTTGGGTAAATTGGTGTTTCAACTTCCCAAGGGTGTAACTTTGGCATACGATCTCCGTTTGACGCGTACCATACCTTGTTAGAAATATCTATTCGAGGACTACAAATTTTGAACGAGCAACATTCGTCCATGAACCTGTGTTGCTCTCTGTTTTCCCAAAAAACGTCGTTTAGGGCCTCAAAACGGCTCCGGAAGTTCAGGACCCGAAAAACTGCTAAAAATAGTAAGTTGTGCCGAAACTGAAAAACTGAAAGAGACAATGGTGGGGCCTCAAGTGGAATAGGCGGGTGACCACCAATATCCACCTGGATCACTCATCGAACCTCATAGCCATTGACCAAGTCCATAAATCAAAACTCCTAACATCATGTCACAACTCAAGCTTTTAACTTATCCTTGTAGTTTCCATGTCCGTGATAACATTTTTTATGTTCACTAATGTTGATTTCTTACTATTTTATCATATATATATATATATATGGATGAACCTAATGGCAAACCTCATCAAAAAATTCGAACTCAAACCGAAGCTAATCATTGTTGAACCCAAACTCGGACTTGAACCATGTGACATAGCATTGAATTGTTAGGTAGATTTGACTCGGTGAAAGAGTTAAGGTTGTTAGGTTAACATTTGTAGTTTCAAACACTTGGTATTGGTGGCCTGTGATATTGAGCCCATAGTATTACATTTGACGAAGCCTTTAAATGGCTTGGGGATTCTCCAGTGTAATGTGTAAGAGTTGAGTGTTGAAGGCTCACCTGGCCGAGGCCAAGATATTGGTTGGCTTGGCCGTGTTTAAGTTAAGGATAATAATAGATCTATTGTTTGTTGATTTTTCCCATGTTGGACATGTAATCCGTTAGGGTTTGTGTGCACAAATGTGAACTGTCACAGGGTGTCCAAGAGACCTCTCTGAAAATAAGAACCAAGGTTCATTGAAATACATATTTATGCATATCATATTCTTAATTGAATGCATTCCACGCTATTATCTAAATTCTACCTAGCAATTTTGTTTGCGTTCTAACATGGTATCAGAGCAGGTACCTTCCTAGCCTGCTTAATTGTGCAAGAGCCGCAAGTTGTGGCCATTTTTGCGTCTTGTCTACCATTTGCTCAGCTCGTTAAATTTCCTATTTTGGCCCAAGTGTTTCTATAATGTTACTTGCCACCATGTCGGTCAGTTCTATTGTTATGAAACCAGCTCCAAAAATAGAAGAAAAGAGAGATCAACACCTTAGAAATCAATCACTTCGAGGGGGCAACCTCCTTTACATTACGTAAATGAACAATTCTGGATGATACAAATGAAAAAACCTCATTTCTAGATATAGGAGTCCATGGGGTCAAAATATAATCCTAGCCGACCTAACAATAATAATGTAAGGGCACAATAATAACAATGCGGGGGTTACAGAGATACAACAATAATAATAAGGGGGTTATACTAACAACAATAAGGGACTATCCTAGTAATATAGGGACCTAACATGCCTCCCCTCCTTCAAAAAAGTGTTGTCCTCAACGCTTGAGTAGCTTTGGATGCTTCTGTATAAAATTCTCATCCTCCCATGTAGAATCTTCAGTGGGTAAGTTCTTCCACTTGATGAGATACTCTGAAATTAATCGATTTCGTAGTTGTCGAGTTCTTGTTTCCGTGATTGCTTCAGGTTCCAATATGATTTTTCCTTCCTCATCAAGTTCTGGCAATATTGTTGAACTAGAAGTTTGTCACCTATAACCTTCTTTAAGTATGAAACGTGGAAAACTGGATGCACTCAAGAAGTAGAAAGTTCCAATTTGTATGCCATGTTAGGTCCCTATATTACTAGTGTAGTCCCTTATTGTTGTTAGGATAGCCCCTTATTGTTATTGTTGTACCCTTGTAACCCCCACATTGTTATTATTGTGCCCTTACATTATTATTGTTAGGTCGACTAGGATTATATTGTTACCCCATGGACTCCTATATATAGAAAGGAGGTTTTTTCATTTGTATTATCCAAGAATTGTTCATTTATGTAATGTAAAGGAGGTTGCCCCCTCGAAGTGGCTGATTTCTAAGGCGTTGATCTCTCTTTTCTTCTATTTTTTGAGCTGGTTTCATAACATTTTGGTATCAGAGCTTTGGATTCTAGGGTTTTACTGCTCCAAATAGGTCATCGTGGCATTTTCGCTATAGTTTTTTCTGTACGAAGGTTCAAAAGCTGAAATTTTTACCACGAGAAGCCGAAATCCTAAGGTACTTCGTGTAAAAATTTCAGATCTTGATTCACAATATTTTTGGAGATATGATCTGTGGAAGTTAGGGTTTTTTCAGGTTCCTGAATTTCATCTAAAAGAGGTGATCATGGGAAAATCGTCATAACTCTCTCTCTAAGCATCAGATTGGAATTCTGTAAAAAATGGCTGAAAGTACATGAATTGTAGTTTCTCATGTATCGATTTCAGAGCTGAAAGAGAAAACAGTGACACGTGGCATGTCGTACAAGTTCTCTTAATTAGGTCATTGTGGGAGATTGGGCATAACTTTGCCTTGAAGAATCCAAATCAGGTTAGACTTGTGGCATTCGAAAGAAGATTCAAAGGGCTACTACAGGACCGAATTTTAGATAGTGAAGATCTGAAATCACAAAGATAATTCAGTTTCAATATCGAGCTCCTCAAAAGTAAGAAAGAAATGTGTATTTGTTTTTCAAATTGGATAAGTCTTGTTTGAAAAATAAGTTTGAATTGATTCCTAGGGCATATTGAAGAATAGATATCAGTATTGGGTTCTAAAATGCCTCCTAAAAAGAATTGTTCATTTATGTAATGTAAAGGAGGTTGCCCCCTCGAAGTGGCTTATTTCGAAGGCGTTGATCTCTCTTTTCTTCTATTTTTGGAGCTGGTTTCATAACATCTATTCTTTTCCGTCTCGACCTCAGCTGGTCTGACCTGCTCATTATTTTGATGTACAAAATAATGACATCTCGCTGGTAGGCTGTTAATGCTAACAACAATTATCCATTCACTCAATACCTCCTACTTCTCAATTGTTCCTGCAACTGTGTAAGCTACATGAAATTAGGATTCTCGCAACTATGGATAGAAAGCTCAAATGCCCTCTTTTGACTCTAGGGAAACCCACCCAGGTTTGAATTTCTTTTGTTCAATAAAACATTCACTCTACAATTCATATGTTGGCATAATAACTTTGGTGTAAACCTAATCTGCACTTCACCCTTCTTTGTAGCAGTGAAACCATGACTTGATCACCATTTTATAATGCTCTATTTCAGCATACAATTTCATTCATTCATAAGATCTATTACTGGAAATCTCCTGTGATCTCATTTATGCCCACGATCTCACCTGAGTGTATAAATTAGTTGTTCAATGAGGAACTGGGCACATTCACAAAGTCAGCTATGCTTTCAATACAAGCAATCAAATTCCATATTCCATATATAAACAAAATAATTACCCAAAAATGAATGCTTTGCCCCAGAGAGCTATTTCCCATTCACATGACAATTGGGTGTAAAATGGAATTTGATCCTCGTAACAGAGCATTCATGATTCTTCAAACTTGCATTCAACGACGATTTACCGTGTTATTTCTTCAAAACTAATGCCCTTTACTTCAGGGTCGATTTATATTTCAAGGGAGAGCCAAAATTCTTATTGCTCAATTAAAGACTAATTCTCATCAACTTCGTTGTGAAACAGGGTGCTAGAAAAGACCAAAATAAGTGTGCGAGGAAAGAGTGTATTTTTTTCTCTTCCGGAAAAGTGGAAACAAAAAACCATTTCATTTTAGAATGTGAGGCCTTCAAAGACAAAAGGAAAGTTATGCAGATATTTTGGCAGCTAGCTCTTGGGATAATCTATTCAATGAGGGGTTTGTCGAGATGGGAGCGTTTGTTGTGAAACTACACAGGAAAATAGCCAAATACAAGAGCCAAAGAGAGAAGAAATCTATCCCATAGGCTATCTTTAACCTCGTGGACATTAAAATATTTGCATGAGCATATGAAATAAATCAACGCTTACCTTCACCTTCAGCACACTTCCAATGGGCGAATGACATCTCATACAATTATATTCTTCAATACTTCCACATAGTATCTAACCTATGTTGGACGCAATTAAACTCCAATCAATACTTCTACCAAGATTAATATTCAGCGACAAATAAAACCCCATTGCCCACTCGAGTTATTGTCTTGGAAAATTATACAATTATACAAGAAGCCATCACCCACATAATCAACACAATGATTTCAAATCTGGAATCGCAATGGCCATCTTCACGATAGACACTCATAACGCTCCATTGAGCCTTGTAACAAAGATTCCAGAATCCTCTTGCTCGATTCTTGACACACAACTTTCGATCCAATGTGGCACCAACATCCTTTTTCAATGCGGACCTTCACAAGCCTTTGGAGAGATTCAGGACAAAATTTTCTGTCCCAGGGTAAGCATGTCAGAGGTCTACTGGAAAGATCCAGGATGGATCAGTGTAACGCTGCGACAGTACCATTACAACAAAACATTAAACTTCAGTGTGAGGATGGCTCTAAAGAGGCAAATGCGACACTTTATCAACAACTGGTTGGGAGTCTAATCTACTTAACCACTACTAGACCATATTTGTCTTATGCAGTTAGTGTGATAAGTCAATTTATGTCCAAACCACTTGAGAGTCATTGGAATGCAGCAAAAGGCGTTCTAAGGTATCTACAAGGAACTGTAGATTATGGTATTATTTATACTAATTCTTCTAATGTTAGATTGACAGGGTTTACAGATTCTGACTGGGCTGGAAATGTAGACGACCGAAAATTCATAATAGGTTATGCATTCAACATTGGATCCAGGGTGATTTCATGGAGCAGTAAGAAACATAACACAGTTCCTTGTCTTCAGTAGAAGCAAAGTATCAAGCTATGTGCGCAGCAACATGTGAGGCAGTTTGGTTTCAGAGACTTCTCCAGGATGTTGGGGAAGAACAAAAAGATGCGACAATTATCAGATGCAACAACCAGAGCTCAATCAAACTTGCTAATAATCCGGTGTTTCACAAGAACACTAAACACATTGATACACAATTCCACTTTGTCAAGGAGAAAGTTCAATCAAAAGAAATCCATCTTGTATATTGTAAAACGTGTGATAATGTTGCTCACATTTTCACTAAGCGTCTTGGCAAAATTAAGTTTGAAATATTTAGGGAGATGTTAGGCATATTTGTGAACCCCTTCTCTATTAAGGGGAGTGTTGAAAGATAATGGAGAATCCTTAATTAGTGTGAGTTGGTTCACAAAACCTTAGGATAAGAATTAGTTTCTATTTCTTAGGGTATGGTTCTAACTTCCCTACATCTATGAATGCTATATATTGACTGAGTTGTACTGAGAATGCAGAGCGTTCTGCAGAGCCAGACTCTCCTAGTTCAGACTCTCTTTCGTAGAGCTGACCAGTGAGTTTTTTATTTATTAATTCAACATCACATTTTATCACGAATGACATCTCATACAATTTATTCTGCAATACTTCCACATGGTATCTAACCTATGCTGGACGCAGTCAAACTCCAATCAATACTTCTACCCAGATTAATATTCAGCGACAAATAAAACCCCATTGCACACTCGAGTTATTGTCTTGGAAAATTATACAATTATACAAGAAGCCATCAACCACATAATCAACACAACGATTTCAAATTTGGAATCGCCATCTTCACGATAGACACTCATCACTCTCTATTGAGCCTTGTAACAAAGATTCCAGAACCCGTCTTGCTCGATTCTTGATACAAAACTTTCAATCCAATGTGGCACCAACGTCCTTTTTCAATGCGGACCTTCAGAAGCCTTCCTCGCAGAGACTTACTTCAGCAATTACGATATACATTTTTTCGATCTCCGCAAAGATCGCTAAAGACATAGTCTTCATCACGCTGCACATAATTAGCGATTTCCCTTCAACTCATTGACCTCACCTTGGTTACGATCAACTGCTAGCTACACATTTTTGGTATTTTCTCTCTATGTTTTACACCCTTCAACGATAGATTTCTGAGCAATCATTCATGCAATATCCAATTGATCGAACACATAATCATTTCCGGATTCAATACAATCTACATCTTCATTAAAAGTAAGATTCATGGCCTAATCATACAAAGATGGGCGTGCTCTGCCTTGCCCTGTTTTTTCTATATATGCACAAGTTGTAACGTCAGGTATCCTTTTAGCTGGTAGTATCAATTACCTTGGCTTTGTGCAACGAGGTTCGTTGCAGGCTTGTCCTGCAGAGATTTCTAGCAGCATTATCATAGGTATGTGGTTGTTAGTGAATACAGACATGTTTTTTGACTCTAGGTTCTTTCTATTGATGTATGTTCCTGTCTTGCAAGGATAACGAATAAGGGATTTTAGGTGGGCACATCAACAGAATTGTAACCTTTGGGATTTTTATGGCAAGAAAGTTGGCATTGCCCAGGGTAGTGTTCTACATGATATGCTAGTGTTATCGTGTATTGTAACGTCCCAACTCATCCCCTCATTACAGATGCAAACTAGCGACCTTGTATCTTCAGTCTTTTCGACAGTCGTTTAACTATCTACGCATGAGAAATGCTCTCTCCCCTCTATGGTAACGTTTTGTAATCTACATCCATTCTTTGGTAATCCTTGCCCTTCTCCATGCCATTTTCTAAGTGGAAGAACCCTTGCGAGCTGTCCCTACGCTTGGAGAACTTGACGTGAATTAGTTGCTAACTCTTCTATCATGCTTTACATGATTTGAACTGAGCCTCTACTTCGGCGACCAAAGACTAGAGTGACAAAAGTGATTTGGAGATCCAAGCTTCTCCATACTTTGTGTTTGTTTTCAGCCTTGACCTTCCGGTGTAGGGGCGGGGGGATGGGGGGTTTTGGAAGCCATGAAGGCATTTCAATCCCATGATCGCTTGAAAAAACTCCTCTTCAGAGACCGAGCATTAAATAGTGACACATGGGTTGTCTGCAACTTATGCTTAGAGTACATATCGACATGTCGATTTATATCAGAAAGCTAAAGAACGTCGATTCCTTGCTAGCTATATTGCAATCAGGAATACTGGGCACAACTTGAGTGATGAAACAAGCTGAAAATAATTGTGAATCAGAGTAATACAAACTGAACAACTTGAACTTTCCAGTGCCAAAGGAGGATTTTTATACATGATGAGCAAGCTTCTTGATTGTCGGTGACAATGGTTTCTTAGGAACCTAGCTGAACTACCCTAAAGACACGAGACTTCCTACCTAACACATTTAATGTAGAAGCTAGATTGGAATTAATGTTTTCCAACACTCCCCCTTAATTCCAACCATAAGACAAACACATAAAATACCCTATAGCACAATACATAAGACACATACATACTCTTAATTGACAATCCCACTGGTCGAAGTCTTAGCTAGGCTTACAACATAATCTAGATTTTCTATAAATAACTTACTTTTATATATCTCAAATTTAGCCTTCCCAAGAGATTGTGAACATGTGACCCACATTCCCATTTCTATTACAATATATTAAGTCAATTTCCTTTGATTGAACATTTTCCCTTACAAAATGATGTTGTGTGTCTATATGCTTTGACCTTGTACGACATACATGATTGTTCCCCAATTTGATGGTGCTTTGATTATCACATCTAATCATTGTAGGTTCTTGTTGAACTTCTCCAACATCTTCAAGTATAATTTTGAGCCATATTGATTCGCAGGTGGCACTACATAATGCTTTATACTCCGCTTCAGTGGATGACAAGGAAACTGTTGATTATTTCTTACTGCTCCATGATATAGCTCCTTATCCTATATCGAATACGTATCCAATGGTGGATTTCCTGTCATCTGGATTTTGACCAACTCAGAATCAAAATGACTTGTCAATTCAACATTACAATAATTATTATATTCAATACCAAAATTGATAGTTCCCTTTAAATATCGAAGAACCCTTTTTTCACCTATCCAATGGCTTTCACGAGGCTTAGTCATGAATTCACCAAGTATGCTTACTGCATAAGTAATGTCTGGTCTAGTGGTAGTGAGATAATTCAACCTTCCCACTAATTGTCAATACAATGTTCCATTCACCTCTTTTGTTCCATCATCATTTCTCAATTTGATATTTTATTCCAATGGAGTACTCAATACTTTATATCCTTTCATGTGAAATCTCTCTAGTATATTTTGTTTGTGTGATTAAAGTCCCTCCATTATCTCTCCATACTTTAAGACCTAGACAATAGTGCATTTGTCTAAGATCCTTCATCTCAAATTCCAGTGATAACTTCCTTTTTATATCTTTAATCAATATATCAACACTCGATGTTATTATTAG
Source organism: Pinus albicaulis (assembly GCA_034641835.2). Lineage (NCBI taxonomy): Eukaryota > Viridiplantae > Streptophyta > Pinopsida > Pinales > Pinaceae > Pinus > Pinus albicaulis. The sequence goes on from CM076578.1 coordinate 1,972,589,235, forward strand.
AGCATCAACATATATATAGATTAATACTTTATCTCCATTTTTATCTGACTTTATATATAAGTTAGGAGCATTTTTGTTTTTGTTAAATCCCCATTGAAAGAAAAATTTATCTATTTTCTCATACCAATATCTGGATGTCTGTTTTAGTCCATATAAGGCCTTTTTAAACTTGCAGGCAAGATGTTCTTGTCCCTTATTTACAAATCCTTATGGTTGAGGAAGATAAATCTCCTTTTTTTGTTACACAGTATTTTGTTGCATTCCTTAGTTCTTATCCCAAGTGTCGTCTTTTGTGTCGCTCATGTCACAAACATCATAGAGCGACAAGAGCTGTGTAAATTTATTCATCTTGGATAACATGTTTAAAGTATCCATGAAGACCTAAAAGAGAATTTTCTTGAAGCCTTTCTGCAAAGTTTGTAAAAAACCCTAAATTGCAAGCCCAATGTGGTTCTCCCCTTAATAGCCTCGTGCTTGTCACCCTGTCCTTAACCTATGAACAGCGCTACCAGCGTGGGAATTCAACAGTAAAGTCATGTTGGTCCTCTTCAGGCAGGTTCTCCAAAAATGAAGTAGAAGCTTCGTCCTGTAGAACTCTCAAGAACAGAGGTTTGGTACTTATTAATTGAGGATATGGTCGAATACTCCCATTTTTTACCCTTGATCTTATCTCTAAATATTTTCCCCTTTGAGATAAGGAATTTCCCCCTCATTAGTGGATCCATAACCTCTCCAACTCTATTATAAGAGAGTGCCATGCTACTGAGTCTTGGTGGGTCATTACAGATTACCTTTCTTCTGTCTGATTGTGCCTATATGTTGTTTATTTGATGAAGAAGGAGAAGAGATTGAAGAGCGTGGCTTGGACTTGGATTTCCATTCTGAAGGATGCCTCCAACATCAAAGAACCGGTTGTAAGTTTCCCTTTGTTTATTTAATAATACAAAGTATGCTTTTCTTCTGATGAATATGTTAATATTAATTGATTTAGCATGATACTTCTTAATCTGTCATGTAGTTTTCTTTGAAATATATATATGCTATGTCTCTTTCGTTTGTTGTTGTATGATCATTCTTGCAAGTATTCGAACGCAGAAGGTATAGCGAGGAGTGAGTTTGGAAGAGAAAGGATCAACATCAACATCGAGGAAGTGGTTTCATAGGAGTGAGGTTGGCCATCTCCCTCTCTCATGTTATTTCGATGTTAAATTAGGAAAGCTTGCATTCTTTGTCCTAGTTGTTACTAGACCCACTCATTGGGGTAGAGGGATCACTTCTTTCTGAAGAAGGGATTGCCTGCATAAAAAATTGGCGACTTCGTTGGGGAGCCTACACCATTTTCAACCTCTTCTTGTTTTTTGTCTCCATACTTAGTTTGGCCAACCGTTGAATGACCGCTTTTGTGGCTTGTTTTTTAGTGTGTATTATGGCTTGTAAGTGTTTTAAGGTATCAAGTCTAAATTTTTTCCTGAAAGGTTGCTTGCTTTATCCATCTTTTCCTTTCTCAACGTGCTTTTTAATAGATATAGTTGCGCTGGCAACGTTGGTTTTTGCTGAAACAGTCGCGCTGCAAACCACTGGTGTTAACTGGAGGTCTGCGTTGGTCTTAGAAAATTGAGATTTTTTTAGTCTCTTTTGGAAAATACTTAGTGTGTCTTGATCCTTGAAATATTTCCTTTGCTTTGATTGCATTATTTCTTGCTTTGAGTGTTTGCAGTCTCTTTGAAAAGCGCAAATTAGTCTTATGAGTTAAGTGGTAAAAATTTATGTTTTGATTGAGTCTTGTTGTTACAAGTCAATTAAAATCTCAGTTACTGTTTGTATCATCCGAGAAATATTGATTCTTTGCAATAAGACAGTGGTAACCCTTGTGTTTGTTTAAAGAAATTGTGTTTTGCATCTGTTTAGTTTTCGTTTCAAGAATTACTTTTCGTTAAATGCATAAGATCACTTGCATTGAAAAGCTAGTTTTTGAAATTTCTTATTGAAGATAGATTACATTTTTCAGTAAGTGAAAACTTTTAAAGTGCATTAGTCGCATCAGTTGCATTTCATCATTCAAAGAAAAAAATAAAATAAAATTGAAATGCATCTTAGTGAAAGTAGAAATCATTTTACTTTTGAATGAGTTGCATTTGGGATAGTGAAAGTGAAGGCGTTTTTACTTTTTAGAATTTGCATTTTGAAAAGTGGAAAGTGAAAGCTAGTCGGGGGGGAATTTTATTTGTTGCATTATTATTTGCGATCTCTTCCCTTATTAGTTTAGATTTCATTGAAATCACAAGAATCCTTTTCTCATTTAGATGCATCTTAGGGATTCATGTGACATCGCTTTGAGCCCAAAATTAAAACTTAATTGCATATCAACATTAAAATAAACCTCAAATATTAACCTAAGGAGCATTTGGAATTAACACATATATCTAGAGGTATATGCTAGAGACGTGTTCCGGCATTGTTAAGCGTAGTGGTTGTCGCTAACAGCTTATGTTGCATCTCAGGGGTGATATCTCGTCCCACATATGGAAGTATATGGGACTATGCTCCATGTATGGTAAGTATATGGGGACGCTTTCATCGAACGGTTACATATTAGACAATTCTACTATAGACTGAGCTCCCACATACCATCGTGCATATTTTTGGAGACCCCGCTAGGTTGCAAACCTACCATAGGTAACCGAGTCAGATTCCTTGTAAACGTGATACACTGAACACAACATTCGTGGAGATTGGATGTTGTACGTCAAGTCCTTGGTTCGCCAAGTTGTATATTGTAGTTCAAGGATACTTGGTAAACCCTTTTGCCTAGATTACCTCTTTTGATTTATTTTGTTCAATTCTAAAATTTACTGTCCACGAAAACGTCTTACCCATGCACGACTCCTTAGTATATCTTAGGTTGATACTCATGGCAACAATTCCTGAGTTTACAAATCAAGGAAACCCCTTCGACAAGAATCTTGGTACTTTTCCTTCTTTTGAAAATATTGGTGCTCCCTATATGGTAACGTTGTCCCTCCCAGGATTAACCATTGGTTTGTCAGTTTAGTTATTTTCAACCCCCATGGTTCCAAATGTCCAAGGTGTTTCTCAACCAAGTTTGCCTCCGCCTGAACGATGTAAACCTCATGTTGATCCTAAAGTTTACCCCTCACCTTCTTCACCTTCTTCCTCTTCCCCTGGTGAAAGTCTAAATTTTAGTAACTAGGAAGCTAAGAAGAATAAGAAGAGGAAGAAGAAGAAGAAGTCAAATAAGCAAGGGGGTAACCAAGTGAATATCACTACTAATGCAACTGAAGTTGAAAAATCTTCCAATCAATCCCGCAAAGTCAAATTCCCTTGCAAGTTATGTAAGGGTGACCACCTTCTTAAGGATTGTCATGGAATTCCTAGGATATTAGAAGTATGGTCCACTGACTCACATCAACCTTTTTCATCGGCCTCTGGAGATCATGCTGGTGATAAACCCTCAACTAGCGATATAAAATTCTATGGGAAACAAGGTAAAGTCAAATTTCCTTGTAAGTTATGTGAAGGGAATCATCTTATTCACCTTTGTCCTTATATGGATGAAGCATAAAAAATGTTGGATAACCTTACAGCTTCTCATCCTTGTCTTCCTGTTGGTTACCAGAAGATTTCCCTTGATCCTCCACTAGTTGATCAAGTGATTGATCAGAAGTCATCTCTGGTCAATCCCACTCTCTCCGAAAGTGAATCCCATGATTTCGTTTCTGACCAACCATTGGTTGAGAAAACGGTTGAACTGATTCCACCTTCAGTTGATTGTACCTTTTCCATAGAGAGTGAACCCTATACCACTTAGGTTCTTTTTGTTTCTTCAGATTCCCATGAATTGGAGGGAAATCGTCCCATTCCCATGGTACATGAGGGCGATCCTCTTGTTCACGTAACACCAGGGGGAAATTCTCCCATTCCCACGACACCCCATTCAAGTAGTTTTGTCACTTCTTTTGATTGGAGTCGACTAATAGGATATTGTCCTCCTTCTTACATGCGCTTTGAGATAACAATACATACCTATAATGAGGTCTTACCTAACACAATAATAGATGAAGACGCATATGTTAGTATTATGTCCTCAACTGCTTAGCAAACTTTCTGTTCTCCGCAGCTTGTGCCTGTTATCCAGAATATGTTATCTTTTAATATAGGCACTAGTCAACCGTTAGGGATCCTTCCTAATTTTCCTATTACTTTGGGAGGAAATACTGTCTATATAGACATGATGGTTGTCCAAGGCTCCTTGGATTTTAACCTACTCCATGAGCGTGACTATACTTATGTCATGGGAGCTCTTGTCGCTTGTCTCTTTTGTGCGATGCGTTTCCCGCATGAAGGAAGAATTGTGACCATTTATCAACTTTCATTAATCGGTCCTAATATAGCTCTTAATCAACCATCATCCCTTGGTCCTTACATGCAAGTGGTATATTCCCCGCCACAGGTTAATTATGTGGCAACTTATTCCATACTCATGTCTATTGATGATCTAGTCATTGATATAGTGCATCATGTACTAGGGGCATTGGACCCTGATTTCTAGAGTGTTGTTCTCCCATCTGATGAGAACCTATTGGAAGCCATGACCTCTTATTAACTATGAACAAGTGTCCAGAGCATAGTTCATTGTCTTGTGTCGAGCTCGTTAAAAAATGAAACAAGGTGCAGGAGAAAAGTTCCTTCTCTTGTGTCAAGCTCCTTAAAAAATGAAACAAGGGGTCAGAGCAAAGTTCATTTTCTTGTGTCAAGATCGTTAAAAAATGAAACAAGGTGTCATGAGGATAATTATTTTATTGTGTCAACCTCATTAAAAAATGAAACAAGGTGTCATGAGGATAGTTCTTTTATTGTGTCAACCTCGTTAAAAAATGAAATAGGTTATGATGAGTATAGTTATTTTCCTGTGTCAAGCTTATTAGAAAATGAAACAAATCCCCTTTCAATTTGAGTCTCTGATTAGATCTTGTAAATTCCTAGTCGAGTGTTTCACTTGATCTCGTAAATGAACCTTCATTTCATCCACATATTAGTAACCAATAGTTTACTTAGGTGATTGAAATGAATCTTGGGGGGGCATGTACCTTGAATGGGTCATTATGAAGAAAAGTTTCCCATGTTTCAAGCTTGTGTAGAAATGAAACCATTCACATCCTACCTTTCATGATTGCCATTTTATCAGCCTATTTTTTCGGATGGGCCTTGGTTTTGTCATTCCATCGTCACCTTTTGCTTGGTCGATCATACACTTTCACTTGGTTGTTTTACCCTTTCCCGAGAAACCGCTGCGACAAGTGGTCTTATTAGCCAGCCTCTTGACCTTACGTATTTTTGAGCAGTTCCATCATCACCATAAGCAATTGCTACCCTTTATACTACTCATTCCTCCAGGAGGAGTCCTCTTTCAGCTCTTTTCAGACTCTCGAAATATGAAAAGATTGCCAAGCACTTGTCATTTCGAACTCGTTAAAGTAAATGAATTGACGTCTACTCAATTTAAGTTTAACCCTTTTCCAGACTTAGATAGACTAATTACGAAAAATGAACACTTTGGTCAAACATGGCTAAGAGGCTCTCTTGAATATTGTTTTCTACAATTTCGGATTCAATAGACTATATACGAAAAGACACCTTTGGAGTTTCCTTTTTGCCTCTTTTTCAAACTCTCTAAAGATGAAAAATATGTCGAGTTTTACCTTCACTAGACTCGTTAAAATATCAAATAGTGATGGACTTGTCACCATGACGAGGCCGAGTTCCTCCTTATTAGGGCTTGTTAAACTTACTAAGATCGATTTATTCAAAGGATTAACTTATACACTAAGAATATGGTATCCTCTTCAATCTTTATATCAAAAATAAAGAGGTACTCAATAGAAATAGCGGGGGGAAATGGAAGTAAGGCGTGTTTTTTGTTTTGAACCAAAGGCAACATGTCACTCTTGAACATGATACTCATCTACATTTCGTGTCGGGTTGAGGATATCCTTCATTTGTTACTTGCCATCTTGAGTTTTGGAAATCCATTTGTCTCTCATTCGATCATCATTTGCTATCATCATGACCTTTTATCCCATTTTGAGTCAGATGTTGCCAAACTCCGGAGTCGTGTCGCTAATGTGTTCAAGAGAAGTCTTATTTGTAAAAGTCAAACATTGTATACTTATTTGAACCTCTCTGCATCAATCTTGAATCACTCCTATCATCTTGAGAAATCCTTTGTTTCACGTCGATGACGTGGGAATCATTATGGCCCTCCTTCGACAAACCACTTCCTGTCGACTTCAGCTCATTATCCAGGAAGCCGGTCTAGAAACTCAGTCCTCAGTACCTTGGAGCTTGCATGCCTCAATGGAAAGTTCTTCACGTTCAACGGCAAGTTCACATCATTGGCCTCCGATCGAATGATTCTGCAATTGTTCGACTTCATTTCATTCATTCACAATTGTGGATTGTGTTGTTGTACCTTGAGGTCCATCGTCATTATTGGTGGTTTCTCTCGCACCTGTTAACGATTTACGTCATCGATCGGTAATCACGTGGTTTCTACCATGTTCGACATCAACACATCTATTCACATGGTTAGATTCATATAGTGGGTAGATCGAGATAGAGACGAAGACCCCGGATCACATTTGTTATTATCCAGGATGCATGGAGTTATTCAGTATTCATGATTGTACACATGATCCTTTCTATACAGATGACTGCGACAATACCGTGTATCCATTTCCATGATCTCTTTCTGACGGATGGTTGTGCCCATTCTGTGGGTTCATGTGTTATTTGATGCCTATTCAGAGATATGTTATTAGGCATATTTATATCAGAGATGTCATATATTGTATTGTGTTTGATTGGCAGGTCTCCTGACGACGGTTTTCTAAAGTCCTTGCCATGGCTGATAAAGCGATTCAACCATCACTTCTGGTTCTGCTTTCATGCTTTAGGGGGCATCTATTACACAATATTTTATGGCATTCCTCATTTCTTATCCAAAATTTCATCTTTTGTGTCGCTCATGTCACAAACGTCGCAAAGCGACAAGCGCTGTGTAAACTTATTCATCTTGGATAACATGCTTCAAGTATCCCTGAAGACCTAAAAGAGAAACGCCTTGAAGCCTTTCTGCAAAGTTTGTAAAAAACCCTAAATTGCAAGCCCAACGTGGTTCTCCCCTTAATAGCCTCGCGCTTGTCACCCTATCCCTAACCTATGAACGACGTTGCCAGTGCGGGAATTTAGTAGTAAAGTCAAGCTAGTCCTCTTCAGGTAGGTTCTCCAAAAATGGAGCAAAAGCTTCGTCCTCTAGAACTCTCGAGAACAGAGGTCTGGTACTTGTTGGTTGAGGATATGGTCAAAGACTCCCATTTTTTACCCTTGATCTTATCTCTAAATATTTTACCCTTTGAGATAAGGCCTTTCCCCTCATTAGTGGATCTATAACCTCTCCAGATCTGTTATAAGAGAGTGTCATGCTAGTGAGTCTTGGTGGGTCATTGCGGGTTACCTTTATTCTGCCTGATTGCGCCTATATGCTGTGGATTTGACAAAGAAGGAAAATAGATTGAAGAGTGTGGCTTCGACTTGGATTTCCATTCTGAATGAGGCCTCCAACATCAAGGCACCAGTTGTAAGCTTCCCTTTGTTTATTCAATAATAAAAACTATGCTTTGCTTCCCATGAATATATTAATATTAATTGATTTAGCATGATAATCCTTGATTTGTCATGTGGTTTTATTTGAAATATATATATATGCTATGTCTCTTTCGTTTTTTGTCGTATGATATTTCTTGCAAGTATTCCAACGCGGAAGGTATAGAGGAGCGAGCCTGGAAGCAAAAGGATCAACATCAACATCGAGGAAGTGATTGCATAGGAGTGAGGTAGGCCACCTACCTCTCTCATGTTATTTCAATGTTAAATTAGGAAAGTTTTCATTATTTGTTACGGTTGTTACTAGACCCACTCATTGGGCTAGAGGGATTGCTTCTTTCCAAAGAAGGGATTCCCTGCATAAGACTTTTAAGTCCCCATTTAGAAGGGCTCACTTCACATCTAATTGATTTAGCTTCCAAACATATTTAGTCACCAATGCTATCATTATTATGATTGTGTTCATTTTTTCAACCGGAGCAAAGGTATCTTCATAATCTATACCTTCCTTTTGTGAATAACCCTTTGAAACCAATCTTGCCTTATACTTGTGTATGCTACCATCTACATTAAATTTTGTTTTGTACAACCATTTTGATCCTATAGGGACTTTATTTTCAAGTAATTCTATTAATTCCCAAATTTCATTTTTCCTTATAGAGTCATATTCTTCTTTCATAGCTTCCATTAATTCCTTATGATTTTTGGCTTGTTCATAATTTAAAGGCTCAAACACACTCATTACTTGAGACATTAAAGCATAATATTTATACCTGATTGGGGTTTGAATTTTCCGTGTTAACCTTAGAGGTTCATTACACTATGGAGTACCCTCTCCTCTTCTTCTTCTCTGTGGAGTGCCTTCATCACTTCTTTGTGGACTTTGACTTCTTGAAATGTCTTTTGGAATGTCCATCCTTTCTTGAGCTTGAGATGATTCCACAACTTCTTATTCTTTTTTAAAGTTGTCATAAGGAGGATGCCATTCATTATGTTCATATTATTTTATTTGTTTATCTGCATACTCATGAAATATAACATCTCTGCTTGCAAAGACCCTGTGAGTACTTGGATCATACATTGTATATGTTTTTTTATCAATACAATATCCAATAAAAATGCATTTGATAGCTTTGGCGTCTAATTTTCTCCCATCCTCTTTAGGAATATGAACAAAGGCCTTACATCCAAATATCCTTAAATGACCAACTTTAGGTTTAAAACCATAAAATGCTTCAAATGGTGTTTTGTGGTCAAGATATTTTGTAGGGATTCTATTTTTGAGTTATATAACTGTATTAATGGCTTCAACCCAAAACTATTAGAAATTCATTTACTTTTCAACATACTATGAGCACATTCAACTAATGTTCTATTCTCTCTCAGCTACTTTGTTTCGCTAAGGTGTATGTGTTACTGTAAATTGTTGCACAATTCCAATTTTCTTACAATATTTGATAAAAACTCCTCAATTGTACTCACCACCTTTATATGTTCGAAGAATTTTAATGCTATTTTCTTTTTGTTTTTCAACCATATTCTTGAATTCTTTGAAGTATTCAAACAAATCACTTTTATTTCTTATAAAGTATACCCAAGTGTATCTAGTGCTATCATCAATAAATATAGGAAAGTAATATGCTCCACCAAGTGACCTAGTTTTCATTGGACCACATACATCGGTATGCACTAGTTCAAGTATTTCATGTTTTTTTCTATCTTCGTGCACAAGAAATTATTCCCTATGTTGTTTTCCTAGTGCACAACCTTCACATTCAAAGTGTTCACCCTTAATATTTAGAAGGCCTTCTCCCATAATTTTATTTTGTAGTAACATTAGGTAGTTATTATTTAAGTGTCCATACCTTTGGTGTCAAAGCTCTATATTTGACACACCTATTGATGTCAAATCTTGATGCCCATTCTTTGTTACATCCAACTTGTATAATCCTCCAATTCTCATTCCTTTTGCAACAACCTTTTAGTTGTCCTGCATATCCTTTACCAAATAATGTGATTTCACAAATTCAACTTTTAAATGTTGATATGTAACAATAGAGACACAAATTAAGTTCTTCTTTAATCCTAGAACATACACCACATTTTGCATTATTTTCTCTTGTCCATTAGGCATCGTAACACTTATATAACCATATTCTTTAATTTCATGTGATCTATTATCTCCTAAATATATGTGTGCACCATTATTAACTTCATGATAAGTATCAAACCAATCTCTTTTGCATGACACATGGATTGATGCACCATAATCTATAAACCAAGCATTATCATCATCAGTTTCTGCTAATAAAGCAAAATTGGACACAAATAATCTAAGATTGTTAAAATCATGATTGATTGCCTCATCTCTACCAACATAATTTCCTATATGCCTTCTTTGTTTAAATTGATTAGACCTTATTTTCATGCAATTCTTAGAAAAATGAACAAGTTTTCCACGATAATAACATACATCATCTCTACTTGATTTGGCATTTGACCTTGGTGAAGGTGTACCTTGAAATGATTTTACCTATGGCCTTTTTTTCTTTATTTTTCTCCCACTATTTGTCTTTGAAGGATTGTGTCCCTCTAGCCATCAATGCTAAATCTGAATTGGGACATTTCTGATTAAGACTTGTTCTTAGCTCTTCTTCCTGCATAAGTATACCTGCCAACTCATCAAATGTAGGAGCCTTCTCTCTAGTTGCTAGACCAATGATAAACATTTGATATTCATCAAGCATTCCATTTAATGTCACAATAACCAAATCTGTACTAGATATTGTTTCACCAATGTCACCCAATTTATCTTTTAGATCCTTAATTCTGGAAATAAAATTACTTATAGTTTCATTTTATTCAATCTTAATTGAAAGAAGCTTACTCTTTAAATACAATATTCGATTTATAGTCCCATAAATTTTTTTGAGAGTGTCCCATGTCTCCTTGGATGTTTTTCACTCTCTAATGTGTGGAATAATGTTGTCCTTAATGGACATCCACAAAAGCACCTTCGCTTTATTTTCCCTTCACTCCCAATCTTGAATTGAAACAATTGCGGCTTGAGGGGGCTCTGGCTTGACTTCAACTCTAGACAAGATCGTCCATATATTGTAGCCTTCCATCTAAGTATGCAACTTAAACTTTCAATTTTCATAGTTTTCACCTTATAGTTTGTTAGAGTCAGATAAATAAGATTCTGTCAATACATTAGCCACGGTACTAAACTTATGAGTACTCAAATACCAACCACCAGAAATACTATTTTTTCACAACTTCAATAACTAATTCCTTATTCCTTAATCACAAATAGAAACCCTCAAGCACAAGTCATAAAATTATATTAAGCTTCACAACTCAAAAAAAATCATTGGATGAATATGACTCCCTCCTCTTTTTTTTTTTTTAATATATATATATATATATTCCATAAAAACAAAGCGTAATTTCACCATGCGACCCATCAATATTTGAAAATATATTCTAAAATAAAAAAGTTAGGAAACCAATCATTAATCTGTTTGCCATCAGTAAATTTTGTCACAGCAAATGATGGCTAAAACAAGTCTTGAACCTTCAAGAGATTATTTTTATAGAAAATTACTCATTCTTGAAGCCTTTTGGTGTTTTATAACTTAAGAGTAATCTTCACTGTTGTTTCCTTCAAAAAATCCTCAAGAAGACTTGTTGTATAAAGGAGACTGTTTTCAGCTATTTTCTCCATCTTTTCTTCTTCATAAATTCCTTCAAAATTCCCCTAGGCCTTATATTCCTTTGATTCAAGTAGAGTAAGATGCCTAGGCCTTATAAAAGATCTCTGTGTTAACTTAGCTCAAACCCCAGCCAAAAGCTTAGTGATGGACATTGTAGTGGCTGATATACCCCCCAAATATGGCATGCTTATTTCAAGATCATGGGGTGCTAAGTTGCAAGGTACTATGCAGATGGACATGACTTAGGCCACCATCTCTGTCTTCAGTCAACCTAGAAGACTCTATAGGGAAACACACATGAAATACATAGTGAAATACATAGTGAGTAACCAAGAAAGACCAAAAAACTCTCCTCTTTATTCCATACACACTAACCTCGACTCATTCATTCTTTATAATGATGAGATTTATAATGAGCAAGAGTTAGTCAATGAAACATCAGCCAATATAGGGGTCACTCCACATCCTAACATAGCGGCAGCCATAGATGAAGAGGAAAACAAGGAGAAAACTAAAAGATAGTTTGCTAATTCAGAAAATCACAGCAAACAAATTGAAGGTCTTGAGGTCCAAAACAGTCATAAATATAATGCAGATCATGAAAATCAAAGAATAGAACCTCAAAACATTGAAATCTTGAGGAACAAAACAAAATTCAACAAAGTGCAGACCTGCAGGAACAACACAGTGGTATATTAGGCAAACAAAACAGAGAGGACAACAATGAAATAAATGATAAATCTAAAAACAATCCTCTTTGGAGTATGAGTTTTGATGGATCTTGCTCTAAAACTGGTGCAGAAGCAGGCATATGGGTGCACAATACTGAAAACAATCATGCTGAGGGTCATTCCTATAGATTAAACTTCCAATGCACAAACAACATAGCAGAGTATGAGGCCCTCCTTTTAGGCCTACATTTATTGAAAAAATTAGGGGCCAAAAGAATAACAGTTCATGGAGATTCAGAATTGATAATTAGACAAGTAAATGAGGAATACACTGCTAAACATCCCAGACTTAGAGCCTATAGAGATGATGCCATGGACTTTTAAAAACATTTGTTGAATTCCAACTCACCTTTGTCCCAAGGAACCAAAACATTCTTGCCAATGGATTAGCCTTTGCTGCTAGAACTTGTCTAACACCTTATGAAAGCAAACAATGCTCCACCCAAGTCAAATATAGACCAGTTGTTCCGGATAATGAAAAGTACTGACAAGTTTTTGATGGAGATAAACAAATAGAAGACTTCCTACAGTCCAAAAATGAATTTGAAATACCAAACTCAGATTCATAGTATGAACAACATTGTCCTATTAAAGAAAACCCACTTTTTGAAGAAGAAAAGTTTCCTAAGATTGCTGAAATAAATCCTTTTGAAGAAGAAAAGTCTCCTAAGATTGTTGAAATAAATTTGTTAACCCATCAACCCAAACATACAACAGAAAGTAACACAGATTTAGAAAATGAAGACTTAGAAGTGTTGCAATCTAAAGATCAAAGCTTGCCAAAAGGATTGGTCCCATTAGAAGAATTATTTGACTTAAATGATGTTGCCAAAAATCCAAAACTGAAACCTATTGAAGCTGAAGTGGAAGAATGCAACATAGGCAGTGAGGAAAAGCCCAAAATGATCAAATTATCCAAGACACTGTCAGCTCACATTAAATTGAAATACATTGAGTTATTTAAATAATTTTCTGATGTATTTGCATGGAGTTATGAAGACCTGAAATCATATGATATAGAAATAATCCAGCATAAGATACCCCTCAAAGAAAACCAAAATCATTTTAAACAAAAATTGCGCAGAATCAACCCTGTTCAATTACCTCTGGTAAAGAAAGAAATTAGAAAAATATATGATGCTGGAATTATAGTCTCTGTTAGACACTCTAAGTGGGTGTCTAATCTTGTATCAGTTAGAAAGAAAACATGAGAAATAAAGCTTTGCATTGACTTTAGAAACTTAAACAAAGCCTCATTAAAGGACAATTACCTTTGCCCAAAATGGATCATATCTTATAAAAGGTAGTTGGTTCTAAAACAATTTATTTGCTAGATGGCTTCTCAGATTACAATCAAATATTGGTACATCCTGATGATCAACTTAAAACAACATTTACTACTCCTTGGGGTACTTTCATGTATTTGAAAATGCCCTTTGGTTTAATGAATGTTGGTGCCACATTTCAGAGAGCCATGGATATTGCATTCTCAGAAGAAATAGGTTACTTCATAGTGATTTACTTAGATGACATCACTGTCTATTCTAAAACAGATGAAAAACATCTAATACACTTGAGAAAAGTCTTTGAGAAATGCAGAAAATATGGGTTATATTTAAATCCAAAGAAAACATTGTTTGGTCTCCAAGAAAGTAAACTTCTTGGACATATCATATCAGAAGAAGGAATAAGGATAGGCCCAAAAAAGATTGATAGTATATTGCAAATCAACCATCCTAGAAACATCAAAGAACTTCAATCTTTCATTGGGAAGATTAATTTCTTGAGAAGGTTCATACCCAATCTAGCTGAGCTCCTTAGAATCATGACAAATATGCTTAAGAGAGAAGGAGTTAAATGGACCTTAGAAGAAAAGAGATCATTTGAGCTGGTAAAACAAGCACTTACCAAAACACCGGTTCTTATCAGTCCTGATTTTACAAAGGATTTATTCATTTTTTCATTTGCATCAGAACACACAGTGGCTGTTGTCCTATTACAGAAAAACTTGAAGGGACAAGATCAGCCAATTGCATTTTTCAGCAAGACATTAAGAAATGCACCTCTGAAGTACAACATAATGGAAAAACAAGCATTTGCCTTGGTCAAAGCCTTAAAAGACTTTAGAGTTTATATTTTACATTCCCACATTATAGCATTTATGCCTCATTCAGTTGTAAAAGACATATTGACCCAAAATCCAGATGGCAAAAGAGGAAAGTGGATTGCTGTAATTTTAGAATATGACTTAGAAATCAAGCCCACTAAGCTCATGAAAGGTCAAGGACTAGCAAAACTTATGGCTGAATCCAACTTTCAAGCTCTTGATATAAACATGTTTAATACATTAGATGAACAGGAGGAGTTGACAACTCCAATTATTGAAGATCATTTTATGAATTCATCTTTGTATGCTGATATTTTGTATGTTTTGCTCAATCTTAATGCCCCTTCTGGTTTGTCTAAAACAAAGGCAAGATTCTTAAAATTGAAAACTGTAAATTACTGCATTTTGGATAAATGTCTATATTGGAAAAATGCTAGTGAATTATTGCTTAAATGTTTGCCTGAAAATGATGCAGATAAGATCAAGCACGGGTTTCATGAAGGAGAATGTGGAGGCCACCTCTACTGGAAGTCAACTGCTAACAAAATCCTTAGAACTGGTTATTACTGGCCCACTCTCTTTCAAGATGTCCACAAAATGATTACTGTTTGTCACAAATGCCAAATTTTTGAAGGCAAAATAAAACTGCTTCTTTTACCTCTGCAACCAATCATTGTTGAAGCTCTTTTTTAGCAATGGGGTCTAGACTTCATTGGAGAAATCCATCCTGCCTCATCTGCCCAACATAGAGGGATCCTCACAACAACAGACTATTTTACCAAATGGATAGAAGCCATCCCATTTAGGAATGCCACAGACTCAGTCATCATTTCATTCCTTGAAAATCATATACTGTCTAGATTTGGTTGTCCTAGGAAGATCATAACTGACAATGCTGTTGCATTTGGGTCTAAAAAGATGTTGGAATTCTGTCATAAATACCAGATTATATTGGGTCATTCTACAGCTTATTACCCTCAAGGCAATGGATTGGCAGAATCCTCAAATAAAAATTTGGTAAACATAATCAACAAGTTGCTGGAAGATAACAAGAAATCGTGGCACAATAAGCTAGTACATGCATTATGGGTAGACAGATTGATAGTTAAAAAGTCAATTGGGATGTCTCCTTACTAGCTAGTTTATGGAACTGATGCAATATTTCTAATTAGTTTAGGAGTGCCAGTCATGAAGCTAATCCAAGAAGTACAGTATGAAGATGATGATATGACAAGAAGAATAAACCAGACTATACATCTACAACAAACCAGAGAAGAAGTCTACATCAGAGCCCAACAATTACAAGAAAACATCAAGAAGTTTTTTGACAAAAGAACCAAGGCAAGTGACTTTAAAATTGGTGACAAAGTATTGAAATGGGATTCAAGGAGAGAAGATACGGGAAAACATGGAAAATTTGATAACTTATGGCAAGGCCCTTATCTTATTCAATCTACTATTGGGAACAATGCATTCTTTCTGCAAGAATTGGATGGAACTGAATATTTTGGAGGTCCTGTCAATGGTAGGATGCTCAAACATTATTTTTGTTAACATATCCAACTTCAGAGTTTTTCATTTTCGTTTTATATAACACTTCTTTTGAGTTTGAAAAATGAAAAAATACAAAAACAATAGAAAAAGAAAAAAAGAGAGCAGAAATAAAACAAGAAAGGTACAGCCCCATACCAAAAAAGAAAAGAAAATCTGAAAGTGTGCAAGCTTAAATGTCACTACCAATAAGAACACTGCTATTTAGTCATACAGCCTAATCATGACTTGATAGATTTAAATTTACTGTTGGTAGGTTAGTGAATCAGATTTTCCAAATTGTTTAATCTTAGCTTATCAGTAGACTAGATTAGGATAGAAAGAAATGGCTCTAATCAGACCAAAACTTGAGCCAAAAAGAAGAAAAAGAACTGGTTCTAACATGCTGAAAACTTGAACCAGAAAAAGAAAAAAAAGACAGTTCTAAAAAGATCAAAATTAGAGCTGAGGAAAAAAGAAAGATATTCTTAATTTTCAGATCTTAAGCCTTCACAATTTTGTTTTAAATTTCTGTAAATTTCAGTCTATGTGCAGCTTGTTTTTATGCCATAGTCTTACAACAAATCGAACAGCTTAATCCTGGTTTGTTTGTATTTAAATTTCTGTTTTAGAAAATAGAGAATAAGATCTGTCAGACAGTTTAATCCTGGCAGATAGTAGTTTAGGTAGAGAATTAATGAGTTCAACCGTTTAGTCTGAACTCATGGAAGACATAAGGGTAGATTTAAATTAGTTTTCTGCTTTCAATAAAAGAATAAAATGTTAATGTCAAAGGTTTACAAGTCCAAGTGCACCTTATGAAGAAAAAATGTTAGGAAAAGTAGGCTGTGTAGGTAGAGTGTTTGGGAGAATTTTTTTTTGCTGATACAATGACTCATCATCTTTTTAAGTAGCATGACCAAGGAAGAAAATGTTGTCATGGATAAGGCACAGGTATACATTCCAGAGATAAAATACTGAAATTTTTGACACCTCCAAGGAGTTGCCATCCCCAAGTGGAGCCACTGTTAGTCATCAGTAAATTTTGTCACAACAAATTATGGCTAAAACAAGTCTTGAGCCTTCAAGAGATTATTTTCATAGAAAATTACTCATTCTTGAAGTCTTCTGGTGTTTTATAACTTAAGAGTAATCTTCACCGTTGTTTCCTTAAAAAAATCCTCAAGAAGACCTGCTGTATAAAGGAAACTGTTTTCAGCCATTTTCTCCATCTTTTCTCCTTCATAAATTCCTTCAAAATTCCCCCATATCACTCATTTCCCCCTTTTATTTATCCTCCATTTCCCTCTGAAAAATCTCATTTACCCTTCATTTCCCTAAAAAACCTTCTAAAAATCATTTTTAAACCATGAAAACCCCTTTTTTCTGGTTTAAAACACCCCTTTTATTCCTATCGGAACCCCTAAAAAAAGGCTCAAAACCCTCCTTTTTGGCTTATTTTCGACCTTTTTTACATAAGGCTTTAAGCCCCCTTGGCTTAAACCCCCTTCCTGGTTTCCGCCATATAACCCTACGCCTACGACCTAGGCCTTAGCCCCATCGCCATCGCGCATCAGCGTTTCCTTTTCTTCTTCACCCTTATCTTTTTTTATGCCGACGTGATCTCCACCGTCGATCGAGTTTGATCTGACGGCCAGCGCTTAACACTCCGCGCCACTTCCTAGCCCCTTCTTTCCTTGGCTCCTGATCCCTTACTCCTCCACAATACCATGCCCCAGCACCTATCTTTAAGCCCCCATCGCATCGGCAAATCGCGTCTTTTTTCTTCATTACCCTTGCCTTTGCCTCCGCCAATGTTTCCACCTCCGATGTAATCCGCACCATTGATCTACCCAAATCAACGGCTCTCTGTCGTCCCTCCCATTACCCATCGCCCAACAAATCTCTCATTCTTTTTCTCCCCGACAGCAGATCTCCACCGTCGATCTGGGAGATCCGACGATTATTAAGCCCCCTCCCTTTACTTCTATTTTCTTATTTACTCCCCCTGCCTTACCGCTCCACCAAGCGATCCCCACCATTGATCTTATTGATCCAACGGCTACACGATCGCCCGACCATCCCTTCTCACGCATCTACATAAACGCATCTCCACCGTTGATTCATCTCATCCAACGGCCCTTGTTAAAACCCACATCTCTAACCCCGCCCGATGAGATTTCACCCCGTGACAAAATAGGTGATGTCACCTGCCGGCCCCACCTTCCACCACGCAAAACATCTCCCAACCACCGCTCAACACCTGTCCTCCACCGCCCTATCCACTGATCAACTTCACGTTTTCACGCTCCCTCTCCACCGTCGATCTGCATCCCCACAGATTGGACAGATGACGCACTTCGACCACCAAAATCTCCCAGACGCGCAGCTTGAACGCGAAATCGGCAGTATTGGGGGGACACGTGTCGCCCGACGGACGATATCGCGTTCGTTAAGGCGTGAACCACTTATCGCCTAAGGTTTTCGCAAAACCACTGTTATATTTTCACGCCAAAATACAATTTTTAACCCATTTTCTTTGTATTTCCACCTCCCTCCATGCATTTCTCCTTCCGCCTCACTACTCCTTTTGCCTCCGCTAGCAGTTTAGCCCCAAAATTCGCAGGTTTTACATAACAATTGGGTGTTTGGTTGCAGGTTTTAGAAGGCGGATTATTCATAAAAACCTTCCCACAAATGAGGAAACAATGGCATTGGGTCGAGGATCACAATCCTTAAAGCCTAATCAATGCATAAAATAAGCTTTTGGGGGTGAAAATTATGGATTTTAATCAATATTTCGCAGGCACTAGTTATACAATCAAACCCTCCAGCATCGAAGAAAGCCACCTGTACACAGCAAAGAAGAAAAGACAGTGGAGATTAAAGATTAAAGGATTAAAGCAATGTATGAAGATTTAAAGTTAATCCTTAGTTTAAAAGTTAAAGACACAGTTTAAAGCCCCGAAGATGATAAGAAGGCCTAAAAGCCAAATCAAAGGCCTAATTGAAGTTCAAAGTGCCAAATCAACACAAATAAACGAAGAAAGCCTCCAAATGCCATATCAGTGAGGCAATTAATCCTCAGAAATGCCACCTACAGGCCTATTTCCTCAAAAGAATACAAAGTTAATGCACAGTCAGAGATATTTGCCAAAGACAGCTCAGAAATTAATTACAAGCCTACCAAAGCCTCCAAAGTCAACAAAAGTGGCTGAAGTAGATGAAAGTTAATGTAAAATTAATTAAAACAGAGTTAAAAATTTGAAATCTTCTCCACAAGGCCTCCAAAGGGTTGAGAAAGGGTCGAGAAGCATTTACTCTGTATTAATTGATTAGTTGGACCTTATTTCCACTACACCTCCTCAAATTTACCTATATATATCATATGAGGAGGCTATTATTATTGTTGGTTGAATACTTGTTGAATGTAAATAGCTCTTGAGGTTGTTGAAGCTTTGTTTGTAATTGAAGAAAGATAGGCCGAGAAGAGAAGTTTGAAGCTGTAAAGACCTACTGGACTTGAAGATTGTAATTGGTTTGAACATCAAATATACAAGCTGATTTATGGGATCCTGGTCTATGTCAATGGTGTGTTGGAAATATGATGCAGGATGTTGTCCTTGATGGCAACCCACTGAATGAAGATGAAGACATGCGACTATTGACATGTGTTGTCCTTGATGGCAAACCACCTGATGAAGTTATGGACTTGGTAAATGATGTAAATCTGATAATATGATGCTGAGTGTTGTCCTTGAAAGGCAACCCTCTTGATGAAGATGATGACAACTTACTTGATGAAGTTGTGCTTGAGAGAATATGTTCCTATGATGTTTCTACAGTGTGTACAGAAGGCAATGAAGAAAGAAATTCAGAATGTGCTCAAAGAATGATGAAAAGAGTATGTCTCTATGTATACGCGGATATTCCTAGATGAAGTTGCGTATGCACGCGGAAAAGAACGTGCCAAGTCGTGTATGGGCTAAAGCGCTCAAAAAGTGCAAAACCAAGGGTAACCACCATGGTATTGACCCATTGTATTGGGTAATGATCCGCCTAATTGACCCCGTCCAGATAGTTTTGGGCTTATGGTATTGTTTTGGTCCATGGTATTGAAAAAGGGTAAACCTATATAAAGGGAAGAAATTCATTATGCAAACGATGGGTGTGAGAGCAAGATGTCTGAGCTTGAATGAATACTTCTCTATGAAGTATATCTGTATGGAAAGGGTAAAGGTTTGATGATAGATCTGAATCTATGATGCACCTATGAAGAAATGATGAAGCGGGATATCTAGATCTGAAATGTATCTATATTTGCTAGATCTGTTTATGGAAGGCTTAGATCTGTGATGAGGCGAACATCTAGGCGAACATCTGTCTAAAGGAAAAGGGTAAATCTGAATTGAACATCTGATCTGATGAAGTATGCTGCTCTGTAATGATTAAAGATCTATACGCTACTTCGCCGCGGAGGAAGCGCGTATATACGTGGATTCGCTGAAGTAAAAGCGCGTATGCGCAAGGAAATATACACTGAGGTATACGCTGGTTTGTGTGGACGGAAGCGCGTATATACGCGACATCAGTGAAGTAAAAGCGCGTATGCAAACTAGGGTTTGCTGAAGCAAGGGGTATGAAATATCTGATCTGTTCTGCTGTGCTTCGGCTATCTGATCTGTATTGATATGTATCTGTTGGTAATGTATGTTTGTGCTTAAAAGTATGGAAAGGGTCCAGTATGAAAATATGAAGAAATGTGGCCTGCAAATTGTGTTCTATTGAAGTTGGTTGGATCCAGTGTGAAAATTGATGAAACGTGGTCCAAGGTGGTGCTGAGGGTTGTAGCCTTCAGTCAGGGGGTCGTATCTCCCTTCCAGGTGAGGCTGGTAAACGAGATCGGGGGGTCGTAGCTCCCTTCCAGGAGAGGCTGGTAAACGAGTCAGGGGGTTGGAGCTCCCTTCCAGGAGAGGCTGGTAAACGAGCGCAGGTGGGTGCCTGCGTGCTGGTAGGAGTCTGCGCCAGCACATATGTTGTAAGATGTTTTCTCTATAATAAAATATTGAAGGCTGAGCAACTGCAGCGGTGGTTTTCTCCCGACTTGGGTTTCCACCTAAAAATCCCGGTGTTCATGTGTGATGCTTTGTGTGATGGTTTATTCTGTTCTTACTGCACATGTTTACTGTTTATTGAACATCTGATGAATGAATGATGGAATAATAGAAGTGAAGATTTAATGACATATCTAGATCTCTGTGTATACGCTAGTTTCATAAAGGGGATCCGCGTATATACGCTAGTTTACTGAAAGAAAGTAGCGTATGGGTTTTAAGGAATGAAAAAGTAAAAAGATTTGATTATGCAGTAAATACTGATTCACCCCCCCCTCTCAGTATTTTTCCCAACATGGTGATGTTTTTCTTATTGTAATTGTTATTTTTCTCATGTTTTCCATACTGTCCACTTTCTCTGATAAAGAATAGCCATATAGATTAGGATTTACTGTAAAGTACCATAAATCTCACTGATAAGCTTCATATTTATGTTTTCCTCTAAATGTGTGTTTGGGAATGATTTCAATAGAGTGTAACCAGTCAAGGAATGTTGGTAAGCCCATGTCTTGCTGATTAAAACTTGAGATATTGTTCTTGAATGATATTTTCATTGCATGCTAAGTAAAGTTAAACTAGGGAAGTCTATGGTTAGCCCTGTCCTCTAGTGTTTTCTCCAACAGCTGTTTTGAAAGTTTCTCTTAAGAGTATGTCAAAAGCAGGATAGGTTAAAAGTCCTTACCGGATCTTAGACTACTTTTTATGTTCATCTTAAAATGTTTTCCCTTGAGAATATGCTGAAAGCAGGCTAGATTCAAAGTTCTTACTTGATATTAAGCTATTCTTTATTTATTTTGAATGTTTTCCTTTGAGAGTATGATGAAACTAGGCTAGGTTAAAAGTCCTTACTTGATCTTAAGTTGCCCTTTGTTTTCTTATATGTTTGCTTCTTTCACTACACTTCTTAATGTTTCATCCCACAAAATAAACTTAAAAGAGATCTTTTGACATAGATAACTTGCCCCATGGACCACTCTTGAAACTTGTTGAGAAATTAAATCCTTTTGTGACTCCATAGCCCAATGGATTGATACTGTTTCTTACCTATCCTATCAGCTGAACCATTATTTCAACCTGCTTACACATTTACCCCTCACAAGACTTCTTTCATTTTGATGATATTCTACCCAACCAAAAACAAACAAAACCCTTGCACTTCATAACTAGCCTAATATCATATCATAAGCCTTAAAGAAATATCTTTGAAAGCACTCATATAGAGAGATCCCTCTTTGAATCCAGGAGGGCTAGATCCTAGGATTCCAAAGTGGTTTTGATGTAGGCTCTGCAGTGTTTGTTCTTGCCAATATTGCAAACTACAGAGACCTAACATAATCAACCCCACAAAGCACTTTTCACTTAGTTGGAAATTTCTTTAGAACCCAAAACAACGACCAAAAATTTATTTTTACGACCAAAATTTACTTTTTACTTAGCTGGTGTTTTCTGGATAAATCCCTCTTGTGGACAAAAGCTATCTTCCTAGTATTCCAACAGATAAATAGAAACAAACAACCATTTGAATATCTTTTTCCCTAAACTATTGGCATTTAGATTATCAAAACTTAGAAAAGAGAGGAAAATGCTGCTACCTTTCAACGAGATGTTTGATGTAGACCTTGTCTTTTGTCCTGAAGAAGTCCTTCAATGCTGAGAAGAACCTGCAATCACAAACATGCAAAGAATAAAAAACACCTGCAATATATAATAATTCAAATACCAGTTTAACTTAATGATCAAGGAGATTAAGAATTGTCATTGTTTTAATGAGTCTAAAAACAACACAATGAGAAAAATGTATCCATATGTATTATCAAGAATATAAAGAGCAATCTTACAACCTGAGCCTTGATGTCTCATCGATTTCTCCCATATGCCTTTACAATCGTCCTCCTTAGTTTGACAAGCTTTCCTCTCTAGAATGATCAATACAGGTGTTATAGGTTTATAATTTTAAGATTGGCAAGAATAATCATAAAAGGACAACATCGAAACCGCTTTGGAGCCTAGGATATGTCCCTCCTAGACTCGGAGAGGGATCCCTCTTTCAGATTTAGCTTTGTTTTATGATTTTGATATTAGGCTAGTTATAATGATCATAGGGTTTGCTTTTTGATTGATTGTTTGGCTGGATTAGAAGATCTGCTTAAACTAATTCCATTGGGCTATGGAGTCATAAATGGTTGGGTTGTTGCATCAACTTTTCAAGAACATTTGCAAGGCAAGCTAACTACACTTACTGGATCTTTAAAACATAATGAATCATAAGATGAAAAAAAGAATGAATTCAGTAGTGGTCAAAAAGAAATTAAGTATTTCTTAACCGGACTTCAGAAGAAAAACATTTATATTGTAAACACAACCAGAATTAAGGTGCCTTAGCAGCAAATCTTATTCTTCGGATTTCTATTTTACAACTAGAATTAAATGATGCACTGAAAGAAATAACAATGGAAAACATTAAACACAACAAAGAAAAGACATCACCAGATAAATATAGCTCAAGAATCTTGCAAAATGGTATTTTATTATTGATGCTCCAGCTCCAAAATACAATGCTCCAAAAGAAAAAGTTTTACAATCTAGGGTCCAACCCTTGACACTGAGAAGAAATGCATTATTTAACTAAATCTACAGTGATTTTCGTATCTACATGGGCAATCAATTATTAATTACAATAATAACTAAAATTTGACTAGTGTGACCACGAAGTGGACACGATGGGATAACTTCAACATCTGGCCCTATTCTCCATAAGGTTGTCACTGCTTGATTTGATCTGGTATGTACTGACATATTTAGATGATATAATGATGATTTGCTGAGTTGGATGATAGGATGGCTATGCTGCTTTGTGGATTTGCTGGTTTTCACCCTTCCTGGTAGTCACACAATTTTTCCCACTGCTACTTATTTGGGATCTTGATCCTGATCAGTTTTATGTAAATCTCATGTCACTATGAATTTCACAAAAGTTGGCCTTAACACAAAAAATGTGTTTGATTTCATGTTGTATGAATAAATCATTATCCATGGCTTCAAGGAAAGCTCTTCCAGTGATTGATCCTTTAATCCCTGCAAACTTAGTAGGTGATTGGATGGAGGTGATAGGAGTGGTTGTCGTGGCGCAATGGTAATGGCGAGGATATAATGGTCAGCAGTGTTGTTTAGTCATAGTGGAAAACAACTTTTCGCAACGGGTCGCAACTGGTAAGCGGAATGGAGAGGGGGGGTGCGAAATGACTAGCGCCTGACACATAGCAGGAAGGACAATTTCAAAAACCACCCATTTATAACCCCCCCTGTTAATGTTCGGAGGATGACAGGGGGCCGGAAACAGTGATTAGTCGTCAGATGAGATGGAGGGAGTGAAGATGAGGTGGAAATTGATGGGATATTAAACGGTGATGTGACATGAGTGGATGTTGGGGTAGGGTGAGTAAATGAAGAGCGAGGGCATAGTTCGAGACTAAGGATATATGGAATATGTAGAATGTCTTTGATAAAACATTAACCTCGAAATTTAGGGTAAAAGTCCTATTTTTATTTTTCCTCTTTAACCAGGAAATACATGAAATCTTTAGGATGAACATTTGAAATAAATTTCATGTTTCCTCATTATTTTGTTCTTTCATTCTACCTACCCATTTCACTAATCTAACATTTTTTTCATTCTTTTGCAGGGTGCACTTAGGCTTGCAGACCCAAATCTCTTTTTTTTTAATAAAACTGTAACCTACTCTATCCCTTATTTCTTCCATTGACTCAGATTAAACTGTTGAGTCAAATTTATTTCTACCTAACTACTGATATGCCAAGATTAAATTGTTTGGCAAATTCTTATTTTCTTACCTATCAACAAAAATTTAAAAAATTGTTCAATCATGCTTAGACTGTATGATTGAACAAACTAATCTAATCAGCAGTGACATTTTGATTTGCAACACTTTCAGTATTATTCCTTTTTTTTTTCTTTTTTTTTTCGCAATATACCCTCTTGTCTTTTCTTTTTTATATTTTTTTTGGAAATCATTTGAATATTAAAAATCATACTCAATATGAAATTACAACTTATGAAATACTCAATCACCTTGAGATCCTATAATTTATAGGACTCTAACAACAAGCTAATCTTCAATGAACCTTTATGAACCCTTATGTGTACGATATGTACAATGTACCCCTAACCCTGAAGTTTCAACTCAATTTATACGAGAAATTGAGGAGGCTTCAAATGCATCAATAGAGGGATGAGATCCTCTAATGAAGGGATTAGGGTTCCTTCATCCAAAGGGATAAGTTCCATGATTAGAGGGATATAGCTCGAACTGGCGTGAATCAAGAGGCTTTTACTGGGAAGAATATGCGCCCAACTATGCTTCTACTAGAAGTTACTTTTCGCTTTTACATTCTTTTAAATGGGATGCGTAGGTTTAATCGGGAAAAAAAATGCAAATATTCGAAGCTAAGGCTAGGAATATCAACGCATGCGCAGGAAGCTACCACAAAAAGCGCATATGCAACCCTTAAGAGTATTTAAGAGCTTTTTCCCAGTTCCCAAGACTTGGTTAAGGAATATAAGTGTTTTGAATTCTTAGGAAGCATGAGTATGGATGGTGATAGATTCATATTGACGGTTAAATTTCATGGTGACAAAATGACGTGTAACAGATTGCCCCCTAAAGTGCGAAGTCTAAGAAAATTTTTGAAGAGAGTGAAGTGTTTTATTATCCCAAGGATTGGATTAGAGACATTGGTTGAAAACCTATTAGAAACATTCAATGCAAATATATAATCTTCACTGAGGTAGACATTCCCACTATGATGTATATTTTTTGACACACTATGATAAACAACTATTTTGAGCTAATTATGATTACTACTTTTGGTCTCTGAGTGTCTTGTTCAATATGGATTGAATATTGTTTTGATTTACGTTCAATGTTGCAAATGTCTATTTAACACTTGATTAGCCAATGCATCAGCTAACGTGTTTAAATTTCTTGAAATGTGTTGATATTCAATATAATCAAACTGTCTTTCCAAGAAACAGACCCTTAAAAACATTCTTAACAATAATGGATTTCTGATTGCATAAACACCGTTCAAATGTAATACAATGAGTTGTGAATCTAACCTAACATTCAAATGCCGAATGCAAAATGCAATGCAATAAAATAATAGCTCAATGACTACGCTATATTCTGCAATATTGTTCGTTGTTTGACCGAGACAAACCCCATGAGTATAAACTAACTCATCAGTGGGTGAATAGATAACCCAAGCAACTAAATATAGGTTCCGTGTACTACGACAAGTGCCGTCAACAAAGCTAATGTAAGTCTGAGGGAATGTAGACATATGCAATATCAAGAGTAATCAAGATAAGCAGAAAAAAGTAGTGGAAACTCGCCAAGCAAAATAGTTTGCGGATATATGTCTGACCATTCTAGCATGTTGTCTAAAGGCGGTGGAAGTCTCCTTCAGTTGTGTAGTTCTTCTTTTACTTTCTGCTTGCGCTTTTAGCAGTGGTGCGACTGTATTCTTTATCATGAACATTTCCTCATACACTTGCTTCATGGTAGCCTCCAAAGTAACCAACTCCCTTTGAATAGTGATTGGTAATTCGTTGGCCTGGGCGGTTTTGAAATGAAGCCATTGGATTTCTTCTTCCAACGTATTCTTTTCTTGTTCGGACTGAGCTACCTTCTGCTGAGAAGCCTGGAGCCTGTTTTGTAGAGACAGAATCTCTCTGCTCATTCTGCTAAAATTTTCTTCTATAGCTTCCATGAAGGCGGTCCCTGCCGATGTGATCATGATCAGATTACTCCTGGTATCTAGGACTATATCCTTTTCTGTGGTAACTACGAGAGGCGTGATCGCGTTCCGCGCAAGGCATTTTATTTTCTCTTGTCTGATCTTGTGTGTGAATTGGTCGTATGTCAACCTTGTTAGATCTAGAATCTCATATTCCTATTCCTCCGAGGTGCCAAGGTCCGAGAGAGGGAAGTGCATACTCGTCATGGGGGTTTTTTGAGGCAGCTCTGTTTTCTCCCCAGTCTTTGGGGGCGGTGTCTTGCTCCCCTCTGCTTGCTTGGAAGAGTCTTCCTGTGATCTCTTCTCGGCCTTTGATTTATCCTATTCTTCCTTTAACCTGCGTTCAACCTCTTTCTTCTGTTCTTCTTCTTCCTTTTTCTTATGTTCCTCTTCCTCTGCTTTCCTGCGGGCTTCTTCTGCCTGCTTTTTCTTGCGTTCCTCATTTTGTTGTTTTTTTTGTTGCTCCTCAACTTGCCTCTTTTTCTTTTCTTCTTCTTGCTCTCGTGGATGGGCATCCTAGGTTCTTTTAAGTTCCTCTTCCTTTGCCTTCTTCTCGGCTTCTTGTTGTGCCCTGGCCTCTATGTCTCTTTTTTCCCTGTTGTTCTTTAGAAAGACTATTGCCCGTATTAGTTCTTGGCTTCTTGGAAGATGAGGCTCCTCCTATCGGGTCACTTCGTTTTAGCATGTCGACCCTCTCTTCCGCAGTTTGATCATCTTTCCCCCCTTGGTCAGTTGATTCTTCTAGCGAGGCCTCCTTGTCTTTGTTGTACCAGTTCCTGACTTTCTCTTCGACAGGGCATTCCGTGTGTTGGTATTTCTAATTGAATTTGGTCCGTTTGCAATGCGTAGGGACAATCCTTTCAGGATCATATGATCTATGGGCGAAGGTCACAACATGAAATCCTTTGGTTTCCTCCGCCTCTGCTTCTACTTCTTTGAAATCTTTAACTGTGTAGGCACCAATAATCAGCGGTAAAGTAGGCCATGGTTTCTTCTTGCCCTTGCTGAGGACCTTGGAAAACCCGCTCTTCATCTGGTAGCACACCTCTTGTAAGAGTAGTTTATCAGTGACAAACTAGGGCAGTGCGTGAGGTGCTTTGAACGACCCGAAGACCCCGATAAAAGTACTTTCTGCAATGGGAAACCAGTTGCCCACTTGGGTTATCGTTTCCATGGCTCGCCTGGACATGCACAGGGCGTTTTTTCCAAACAGCTTCCTGTAGAGTGTGGGAATGAAATTATGCGAGATTGACTCTATATCTTGTTTATATTTGGAATCCCAGAACACACTTAAGTCTTTGTGAATCGGTCCGCCATGCTTCACGTCCCAGTTATGCGGGGACCCTTCAAACTGACATCTCGCGCATACTCCGTCCAAAAGGTAGGAAGCCATGTAAAATTCAGATGCGCATCCTTCTTCGGGTGCCTGTGCTGCTGATATGTTTGACCTGAGGGCCACTACTATTAGGTTGGCCCAGTTGAACCGGGTGCTATATGTAGTGATGGCAAGGACCTAAGTCCCGTTGAAAGTGGTGGCATCTGTGTTAGACGGACAAATCCCTCTTGCGGACAAGAGTGATCTCCCTAGTATCCTAATAATATCTAGAAACAAACAGGCAAATGCAGACCATTTTCTCTAGACCATTATGCTTAAGAATTATTAATTAACTATGGAGAGATGCTCCTACCTGAAGTCCAATGCTTTACTCGGTCTTCAATCCAGTCA
This sequence comes from Pinus albicaulis, assembly GCA_034641835.2. Lineage (NCBI taxonomy): Eukaryota > Viridiplantae > Streptophyta > Pinopsida > Pinales > Pinaceae > Pinus > Pinus albicaulis. The sequence continues at coordinate 1,972,617,659 of CM076578.1, forward strand.
CTCCAGAGGATATCGATCCAACGTATAAGATTTGCAATCAAATATAAGCAAACAAGATCAAAAGCATCTGCAAGTTATGATAATTCAAAAGCAATAATCTATATTAGTGATCAAGGAATCCAAGAATTAAATTATTCAAAAGATATATGAACAACTCAATGAGAAAATAGAATCCATTTGTATTAACTTTGAATAAAAGAAGAAACCTTACAACCTTGACGCCTTGATGTTTGTATAGGTTCTTCCGGGGTCTCGAACAACCGTTTTCCTCAGTTTGACAAGACTCCAACTCTCTGAATCAGCATAAGACTATGGCTATGAGTATGTAATCTCTCTCGTGCCAATGATGCCAAATGTGGAGAGTATAATTTCTTCAGAAATTCTCTTCTCCAAACTCAGAAGTAAGAATTAGCTGAACTCTCTATGTATTAACTACCCTTGAGACTGAAACTTGGTCTCAATTTATAGCAAATGGGAGGTATTTTCACTCCAATAAGGAAGGGATAAAGGTTCATGAATATAAGGGGCGAAGCTCGACCAGATAGCGCTTCTAGAAGGCCCCAGCTGGGAGAATATTCGACCAGCTAGGCTTCTAGAACTTACTTTTATTTTTATTTTACCTTTTACGAGGGTCCACAGTTTTAATGAGTAGGACGTGTGAGTTGTGCTGCAGGTTTTATAGCAATAAACCGCGGTACCGCGGGAAATGACTAGGAAAAGTGCGGAGTTAGGATTTTTAGGGTTTTAACAAGCTTTTTCCCAATTCCAAGACTTGATTTAGGAACTTTATGTTTTTGGACTTCTAAGGGAGCAATAAATAGGTAATGATGAACCCATATAGATAGCTAAACGTCATGGTGACAAATTTTAGTGTAACAATCTGGTCGGTCGTTCATCCTACACATCACTGCGGCCATGAAATTGTAGACTTTCCTGAGGCCCTATGTTTTATATTCTTGATCCTTTTTAACCTTAAACTTCTCGGGGTCCTCCCACCATCCCTTCAAGGTCTCTAGTATGGGTACTTCATGAGTGGTTGCCCAATCGGCGTTGAAAGTTTTTTCTTGGGTGGGTAGTACATAGTGGACTTCTGCATCTTTCCCCATCAGGTTAGCAAATGTCTTCCTCGAGTGATCGCGAATGACCCAAATCCTGGATTCAACCTTTTGTAGGATCCATTCAATAACCTCTTCACATGGAAATATGGGTCGATGGGCGCCTACATAGTGGAGTTTGGCTCTTTTGACCTAAATGTACACTTGCTGGTCTGCGAGATCTTCTAGGAACTCGGGCTTTGTGAACTCCTGATATACCTGGTACCAACTCATCTTGTCTCCTTTCCCGAACACACAGTCGGTGTCTCCATAGATAGGGGGTAGGGAAGGAGGCGTGCCTTCTTCTGAGATCTCTGCCTCTGGAATCTTGTTTCTCTTATGAACTGCTGGAGGCCCCATATCGTTTGAGGTCGAAGAGATGGATACGCACTCAAGCTCGGCTTCAATGTTCCCTGGCATGTTCATAAAACAATCCCACAATAAGACGGATGACATAATTACAAATATGTTAGGACCGATGAAACTTCCAAATGACTGCTCAGGCTAGGTCGTTGTGACCCTTGCCAACTATTATCTAAAGAAATGGCGAGGCTTGCGACTTAGTGACCTTGCGACTAGATCGCAAGGTCGCACCGGTGTGAACTCTCAGGTAATGGTGACTTTGCGACTTGGTCGCAAGATCGCTAGGTCGCGCTGGAGTAAACTTTCAGGGAACTGCGACTTTGTGACTTTGCGAATTGCGACTAGGTCGCTAGGTCACAAGATCGCAAAGTATACAGTTAATTAATGATTACTGACTTCGCGACTCAGCGACCAAATCGTAAGGTCGCAAGGTTTCTTAGTTGCAGAGTCGCGGAGTCATGCTAGGGATTTTTGAGAGGTTTCGCAACGATTACGACCCGCGGGGAATGAATGGTAAAGAGGGCAAAAACTTCAAGGGGAATGGAGAAATATGGGCTTCAAGGTCTCCCCAGGCAGCTAAGAAGGGTGCTTGAGGCAGACTGGGGCAGGGTGAGGTTTCAGAGAGGGAGGCAGAGAGAGATAAGCCATGAGGGAGGGTGTAAACTTTAACCAGAGGGTTGTTGAGGAGCTTGAATGAAACCAAAAAAGGGATTGATAGGCAAGGCGCAGGGGCATGTGAGGCAACAATTACTAAAAAAGGAAACAACAGGAGGATTAGGCAACTTACCCCGGAAAAAACGCGCTCCAACTAGCTTGTCAGAGGCGTTACTCGCTCCGTCATGCAGGTCGAATGGGACCTACACGGCCCTTTTATTTATAAAGGGGTCGCATGTGCGATCATTTAATTCAGGTCGCTAGGTTGCAAATCACGGCTGGTTGAGGGGAGATGCGACCTTGCGACTTCGTGGCCTGGAGGTCGCTAGGTCGCACAGTCGCAAATGTGAAGCTTTAGACCAAAATGTGACCTTGAGACCTTGAGACCTTGCAACCTAGGGGTCGCAAGGTCGCTAGATTGCATGGTCGCAAAATGTTTGATTTTATGAGTTTTGCGACTTTGCGACTATGCGACTAGCTTTTTTAGAGACCAAGTCCTGGACCAAACTTTGAAGGGATAATGCATGAAAAAGGAACTTTCTCAAGGCTCAAGGCCGAGGGCGCATCAAACTTATCTTTACCAAAGAGATCAGGGGCTCTGAAATTTTAAGATGAGACTAAATTTTGGAGGGTGTTGTAGCGACTACAACAATACCTTATAAGACGCACCATAGGAATTTCTTCGATGGGAGCTACTCCTGTTTCACTCAACATTATCTCATAAGGAACCAAACTTTTCATTTTGAACTTGCTCATGATCAAGCTTTTTTGGATCTTCTCAATTTGTTTCCGTTTTGAAACAGGGATGTTGCTAGCCCGCAATTCACACCCATATAATATCACTGGACATACTAGGAGTCAAAAAAGTACTTTAATCGTGTTCCAATCCCATAACTTTGCCTCTCTACATCTGTTTTGAAGTGCTTATAATGCTTTCCACCCTCCTAAAATTCTTTTCTTTTTGTAATCCTCCCAATTAAGCTTCTTGTTGAAATCAATCCTGAGGTACTTGTATTCATTTAATTCTTCAAGAATGTTGCTTTCAAAGAAGAAAATATGTTGGATTTGCTTCCTTTTATTATAGAAAATCATTATTTTTGTCTTACTGGTATTGACTTGCATCCCCACTGCTTTACAAAAATGCTTAAAGGCATATAGGTGCATCTGCAATCCATGGGTCAATTTAGCAACCAGTACAAGATCATCGGCATATAGAAGAAGCTTTATCACAAACTCCCCCAACCGAACACCGTCCCGACCTTCCTATTTGTCAATATATAAACCAAAAAGGGTAGGGGATAAAGGGAAACCTTTCTTGAATCTTATGTCACTTCTAAAACTTTCTGAAATGTCTGCAAAAGTTCTAATTTTGACTTTCACCTCTTCATAAAGCCTATGGACAAAAACTATATATTGTAAAGGAATTTCAAGTTCTTCCATTCTACACCACAACTTGTCTCTAGGGACTATGTCAAATGCCTTTTTGAAGTCAACAAAGCAACAAAATACTTCTTCTTTTCCCCCCCAAACCTTTTCAACGATGTGTCTCAACGTGATACCATGATCTAATGTAGAATGCTTCGGCCTAAAACCTGCTTGCCCTTTTTCCCTCTTTTCTTTTACTTCTGCCCGCCTACTGATTCTATTTTCTACCATGTCGCTGAAAAGATTTGCAAACAAAGGATTGATCATAATGGTTCTATACTTGGAAGGATTATTAATGTCTCCACTTTTAAAAAGGGGTATTTCTAGACTAGTTGTCCAATCCCTTGGGAATCCTTGTTGAATGACGTTGTTGAATATTTCCATGATGTGCGGTTCCAAAATGTTCATTCCCCACTTTAGATATTCTGCTTGAAGTTTAACCAAGTCCTTTGCCTTCCCTGTTTTCAACTTTTTAATGCCTGCCTCCACCTCTTGTACTATGAAAAATATTTGTAGGTGTGTTGATACTAGGAGGAGGCTCAACCTCTAATTTTTTTTCATAGAGTTGTCTTGCATAGTCAAACCACTGATTCGATGTAATATTTTCAAATTCCTTCTTCCTTGGTTAGTTCCTGCAAAAAACGTTTTGGGTTATTCTTGCCTAGATATAACAACTCTTCTCGCCTTGTTTGCATGAACTCGTATTTTTTCCTTTTTAAAATATGCTTATATAACTTTACATTCGTCTTCTCCTCGCCTTCCTTTTATTTATTTTTTATTTTTTATTTTTTATTTGCCTTCCTTTGTCAAGGTTCTCCTTGCCATTTTGCATTCCTCATCGAACCACACATTCACAGGAAAACAATTTGATTCGGATTTCCTATTTTTTGCTCTTTTTCACTTCTCAAGTGCACCCTGGATTATATTTGTTAACTCATGGTTGTTGAGGCTTTGGAGACCAATTTTCTCCTTCTCAATTGCTCTCTCCAACATTGTTTTGAAGATAGTGCAATTTTCTTGTGTTAGAATAATTTCGCCCCTTAATGCTGATTGTTGAGAACATTGGGTTTTCCTCCTATTCTGTCTTTTTTCTAACCAAGATAACTTTATCTAAATTGGGTTATGATCTGATTTTAAGTCCCAAATACACTCTCCAATCTTAACTTTATCTATCCTTTCTCTTAAGCTTTGTGAACCAATAACATAGCCAACGACACTTGCCCCATTGTATGTGTTGCAAGTGAAGTTCCCAAAAATTTTCCATCTATCTAGACCATTGCAAATTATTAAGTTGAAAGAACCACACAACGTAAGCAACTCCTCTCCAAAATTATTACTAACTTTGTTGTCTTCGAAACATCTCAACTATCGAGAATTCTCCTCTTCAATGAGCCAGATAGGATTGTGATCCTCTTTTCAACAAAGAATATTATCTTGTTGATTTGTTGTTCTAGCATTGAAATCTCCCACTAAAAGAACTTCTCCCTGTTGAGAACATGTGGCATCTTGCTTTAAAGCTGCATACGGATCTTTGTTGTCGAATCCCTTATTTTTGTAAGTTTATGATACTTGAAGCGCAAAATAACACGCTGCAATTCGTATGTGGTTCTCATTCTCTGTTATTTTGAACCATAAATATTGTTTATTTGTATCTTCTTTCACTAACTGAATGTGATGACCTTAATTTTTTTTCACTAAAACCAATATTCCTTCGTACCCTTTGCCATTTTTTGTTTCCACGCTCCAAACTGCTGATTTCAAATAACCGTCAAACATAGGAGTTTTGCAACCATCATGTTCATGAGTTTCTGTGAGACAAATTATATCTCTACCTTCTGCAATAGGCCCTATCCCAAGTCCCCTCCTCCAAGGGTAACCTCCGTAGTTCCAACAAACTGGACTTACGTAGACCTGGGTAGGATTTGATTGCTACGCAGTTTGGCACATAAGACTCAAATTTGTGTCTTCACCCCTTTTCATCCATGCTGATCCTCTTGTTTTCCTCCCTATTATAGAATCACCTATTTTTTCTTTAATTTCATCTTGCTACCCTATTTTTCCATGAGGCCCAAAAACTGCAATAACTACTTTACCATTGTACAACCATGCTCTTTTCCCTTTGTTTCTTGTTGATCTAACTTTCTCCACTTCTTCTCTTCTCTCTTCTTGTTGTTTGCTAGTTAATTCTTCATCTAGGAAGAAGTGTGAGCCTTTCAAGAGTTTATTTTTGCTTAAGAGATGGTGTTTTCCTTGCACACTTGCCATGATGAATTTTATAGGTCAAGGCCTCTCCTCACATATATTTCCCACCCTCCTTGCTTGATAAATTTTCCCTCTCCAGTGTAATTTCTCTCTCAAAAATTCCCTTGTCAAATTGAAAGTGCTTTCATTTTTTCCATAGTCTCTTATTCCCTTGATAATAAAGTTTGTTTCCCTCTCTTTTTCTTATTTATGTTTTCTTTCCTGTGCTCTATGAGAACTTACATCTTCTTTTTCCTCTATCCTATGACCATTAGTGTCCTCAACCCTAGTTTTGATTTATTTTGGAATGTATGTCCTCTTGTTCTCTTCTTCCTTCTTTTCGGAAATGACTATTTTCTAAACTATTTGTCTATCTACCTGAGTTGTTTTAGAGATTATCACATCTTTGTTGGCTACCATTGATTCATTCTTGGTTTGCCATGCTGCCTTCATGTTTTCCCCTTCTCGTTTTCTCGCCTCTACAACATCTTGTAACATTGTTACATGCTCTTTTAAAATTTTATTACCTTCCATTAAACATTGTTTTGCAAGTGTGATCTCTGAAAGTTTGTGGTCCCTTTCATGTTCTCTGGCTTCTAAAATTACCAGCATTGCCCTAGCCTTCATCATTTCTTATACATAGAGATCTCATGACCAAGTAAGAGGTGTAGTTGTGGCACTGTAAATGATTGACTCTTCTTAATTTTTCCTGTTTTTCTTTTTTTTCTTTATCTAGACTATTTTCTTCTTCTTTGTACCCATTTAAAGCGGGCAGGCAAGGTTGCACTTTAAAATACCCTGATATTGTTTTGCATTTACCCAAATCCACTTTCATGTTTTGTCAACTTAAGCAATTTTGACTTTGCCCAAATGATTTGTTTCCACAAAATCTGAGATTTCCTTGCCAATTTTAACATTTACTATTGATTTATTTCCATTTTGGTGATTTCAAAAACCAAAAATAGCTTCAAAATTAGCCCACCCAAATATACCAGTGGACAATTTTTCTCTAAAAAATCAAAATAAACCAGGGATTCCACCAAAATTTGTCTCCTCTATTAATATCCGACACCGTGGACCTACAAACCACTTCCTTGATTGACTTCAACCACACTTTGAATGATCAAACCAACGGGCAGTCAATCGGCCACAAGATGCACATTGTTTAGGCGGCTCTGCTCGGTGGAACTACAAGTAGAAACACTAGTGCGACGGTTGTCGTGGAAGCACGTTGAGATCTTCTTGATTTTACGATGGCGCTCCCAGAGACAAATCCAGAAGAACGAACAAATCCCTGAACCGCTACAAAGTTTCAGTCTTTGATGCCGAGGAATGACGAATCGAACCTTGGAATTCCCGAACCTTGGACATATGTGTACAGTTAAAGCTCAAGATAGGAGCTGAGAGAGAGGGAAACTCAAAGAAGAGCATGAGAGACCCTGCAAAGCATGACAAAAAACCATAATCCTCTGTAAATATATCATGTTATGAGTAATAAAAGAACGAGTTTAAATTGTGTTTTCATATATGTTGTGTGTGGTTTAATTTCCTTTGTAGTTGCATGAATTCTCTCTGAGAATGAATGCATGAGTGATATTCATGGCACAGTAATGGTGCTTGTTTTAATAATCATCCTGCATAGGGGAAGGTTTGACAATTAAATACGAGAGAGAGCTGATTTTAGATAAAAGAGGTCAAATGGAATTAAGTGAGCTTGAGCATCTGCACGCAAAGGGAAACCGCAGGTAAGACATCGAACCCCAAGTTAGGATTGGCATAAGTCTTGTAGGGGTGTAGCTTTGTCATTACATGGTTTCCCGTGTGGTCTGATTGTGAACATGCACATTTATTAGCAATGTTGAGAAGAATTGCGCAGAGATCGTAATATGGTCAGAGTAATGACAACGAGGAAATCACCTATGGTTGAAAGTCAAACTATCCCATCGTAAGCCAAACAAACCTGTCATTGAAAGTATCGGGCGAAGCCGATAGGCAGTTTCAGATAGCAAGGAGAGAGATCGGTGATTTTTACCGTGAGGGTGTCATCCAGTTGTCAAAACTGTTGCAGAACGGAGAGGCCTCTGAATGAACTAAGTCAATGATTGCAAAAAAAAATATTGAGCAAATGGAAGAGGGCAGATGGCCTAAGGTTGTGGTTAATGACATATTTTGCACAAGAAAGAAAACTTGAATGCGGAAAATAACAAATGGTTTAGCAAATGGGGCATTTGCTTGAGCAAGTGTCCCACAAACAGTAAAGAGATAAAATACTTTGTTATGGATAAGTTTCACAGAGGCACTTGGGAGAAGGAGTTAGGGAGAAAGAAAAATTATTATGTTGAACAATTTAATTCCTCTCATAACCAACAACAAAAAGCATACATAGGGGCCAATATTTCTTGGAGAGCCAAAATTCTTGTTGCTCCATTAAGGACTAATTCACATCAACTCCATTGTGAAACAGGGCGCTCAAAAAGGCCAAAATAAGTGTGGGAGGAAAGACTGTGTATTTTTTTCTTTTCCAAAAAAGTGGAAACAGAAAAGCATTTCATTTTATAATGTGAGGCCCCTCAGAGACAACAAAGAAATTTATGCAGATATTTTGGCAGCTAGCTCTTGGATATTCTTTTCAGCAAGGGCTTTGTCAAGAGGCTCAAAGATTTTATTGCGAAACTTCATAGGAAAAGTGAAAAATTCAAAATCCACATAGAGAAACAATTTGTCCCATAGGCTATCTTTAGTCTCGTGGACGTTAAAATAACTTCTTCTTCTTCTCATTCGTAGAAAGTTGGTGGAGTTTAACGTGGGACCCCTAGCGCAATTTTCGATGGCACCCCTGCTTTACTGACATAAAGGGTCGCCCTCCGCATAGTTATTCTCCACCATTGGTTTGATCAATGATTTGTAGTCGTCAATCTCGTTTCCCCCTCTCCCCTCAGCTGACGTTGCAAAGGGAGGTCCCCCACAATCCACATATGTCGTAGATCCTACTTAGTTTATCACAGCAGTAGAATTTTGAGGCCCACCTTCAAGCATAAGTAGTTGGTCATCACTCGATCGCTTAGGGGTGACTTGTGGAGAAAATCCCAAGCAGCTTTGGGCTAAGATTTAGTCGAGTAGTAGTTTGGGGTTACTCAGAGTGCACAACTCGACTAAGTGCTATGAAAAAAGAAAGAAGCTCAACCATAAGCTAGAAAAGCCACAATGGTAGTTTTGTGAGTTGTTCTCAAGGACTTAACCCAACATACATAAAAGACCAATAAATAAAACCCAAGGATGAAGAAACCGTGATGAAAGATGGGCCTAGAAAGGGGATCAAGAATATTGAGCACCAGAAAAGTCACTAAAGAGACACTAGGAAGAAGGAGAGTTGCGTTCGGGAAAGAGAAAGTCATTGAAAAACCAATGAGAAAAACTAAATGACAAAAGAAGTGTGTGATGTAAAAACTAAGAAAGGATAGAAAATTTTACCAAGGAATTCAAGGATATGGAGTGGATTTCTCAAGGGGTAAAAACATGCTCGGTGAGAAAGGACACCGTTTTAGAGTTAAAATGAAGAACATGATTTAAAATAAATAACGAGAAATCATGGTCCAGTGAGAAGCTTGGTGATCTCAAGAATAAAGAGGGAACTAGAATTTCCAATTAGGGAAATAAAAAGTAGAGACATAGGGTCAAACCATAGGAGGAAATTATCAACATGGAAGAAAACCCAATTGGTGTTCCTTCTTAGTATCAGGATTGCAAGAGATCCTAGTCAACTCCAATGAAGTGGCATATTAGGCAACTAATAATTGACACATGGAAGTGGGTCTCACCCAAGAAAAGTTAATATCGACTAATTTTTAATTATGTCATCATGTAATGAGAAAGGCATGAATGCTAATGGCCCAATCAAGGATGATCAACATGCCTCCTATTAGTTTACGGTTGGCTTTTAATTCCAATGGATGGATTGGAAGTAATGTTGAGCACAATCCATGAAACAAGTGATTGATAGATTACCCCGTGAAAAATAAATAGAGAAGAATGTTTCCACTTTCATCTTTCTTTGGAGAAATAAACATAGAAGTGCATATTGAATAATGTAGCTCACGTCTCTCAATGTTAAAAGCAATGACCGAGATTGTTATTTTTCTGATAAATAGTAAATTGCAAGTCGTCCAATGTTTTCTTGAGAAACAAGAAGGTTATGGGAAATATTAAATGAAGTCATTTCTCTCAAAATAGTTCATGAATAGGCATTAATATTGTCCCATATTCCAACATATAATTTGCATGGCTCCGGAACTATTGAAGATAACAAAAGAGAAGAAGAAAGGGTTTGTAATTCTTGGAAATAGTTGGAGTTTTAATGGAAGTGTGGATTTGTCATATTTCCTTGTGTTACATTTCACACCTAAAGTATGTAAGTTTGAAATCATTGTAATGAAAGGACTTAATCAATTTCTATATCCAAGGAGAAGGAGCTAGTACGAAGTAATTTGTGGTTCTATAATCATGTGAGGTTTCTTTGTAGTTAGAAGAAACTGGGAAACTCCTTATGTAGATTTCGTTACTTTGATATAGATATTCTAAATGGAATTATTGGTTGAGCTTGTTAGTCTTGTATTTGTTTTCGTGCTTATGTTAGTGATGATTGTACCTACATTTGATTTTCATATAGATTTATGGTCTGAAGTTTGAAATGTATTAAACATGAGTCTTTTACCATTAGATTGCCTTGTTGATGTTTCTTGTGCATTAAATTACTTTAAGGAAGGAGTTCCACATCCCATTTAAGTACGCTTTCCTACTGTTAAAAACCTTGTATCCATATCCCAATGAATATAACACTATCCAAAGTAGTGTAAAAAAATATTCAAAACATATATTTAATAAACATCTCTATCTTTTTAAGCTCTACTGAAATATCTAGAGTATAAGAACTTCAACGACAACTTTGATTACATTTAGGGACACCCACCTTGGATTGGAAAAACACCAACTTTAAAGAGAAAGGAGTTTCATTGGTGATAAATCCTTTACCTGTGGATGCAATCCGCAGGTAAAGTCGTGGGCGTAATTCTAAATCCCTCACATACAGAGATTTGGAGCGGTGGAGACTAAGAAATATGGCGAAAGGCTCAAACAAAGTGATGAAAATCGAAGATGGTGGTGCGAGAATGGCACCATTAGAGCTTTCCGGAGAAGGGCCCCTGATTTCTGGTGCGGTAATGGAATTTGATTTAAGTTTACCGGGACGGTTCGGAGCTGTTTTTGTTATTTTAGTATTTTAACAGTTTTTCAGGAGGTAGTGCTTTTATTTGAGGAGCTCCATCTTATGGACTGTGATTTATATGGCTCTAAAAGGTAATGATGATAAAAGGTATAGTTAGAGTTTTGATCTCTAGACTTGGTTTCCCTGAGATCCAGGAGAAAAAGGATGTGCAGGGGACTTCCAGGCAAGTAGGGTGGTGCTTTTCACTTAATTTACAGAAGCCATGTGAGAGTTTCAAGGTATATTTCTGCAAAAGGTGGTGGAGCGTGGGTAGTTGTTTCACTTGCTGTTGCTCTCAGTAACTCTGTCTGGCTCATTTTTCTTTTGGAATCAATTTCCTTTTAGATTTCTAGGGAGGTGGTATCTCTAGGTATCCATTGTTTAGGAGATTTGAGCATTGTGTTTCGGCTTTTCCGAGAGACCGATAAGTGGAGGCAGGGTGCCGGAATTACTTCGCAGTTTCTCTGTTTTTCAAAATTTTCCGATTTCCTGACAGTGGCATCGTTATGGTGCGACTCGACGTCGAGTGGGGTACTATGGGGTTGGTGATCGTATCCATATCCTCTCACATCTTCCTACTTCTCCTTTAAGACTCTTTATTGTTTCATAGGACTCTACCTATCTTTGGTGGCGAGCCTCATTTCAGCTGCTATCCGCCCATTAATGCGCCCAGGGGTGGAATGGCCGCCGTCAGATTAAAACCGTAGATCATCGTGCGGTGGCCATTCCACCCCTGGGCGCATTAATGGGCGGATAGCAGCTGAAATGAGGCTCGCCACCAAAGATAGGCAGAGTCCTATGAAACAATAAAGAGTCTTAAAGGAGAAGTAGGAAGATGTGAGAGGATATGGATACGATCACCAACCCCATAGTACCCCACTCGACGTCGAGTCGCACCATAACGAGGCTCGCCATCTTTGGTGCCGGTCTTTTAATTTTTACTCTCCTTTTTACGCCTCTTCCGGCGGACCACTTTATTCGAGCTCCAGTCGGGTACGATTTGTGGTACTAGGGATTTTCTCGGTTTTTCTGACATTAATTGCTTTGAGGAGGATGGTGACTTAGGCATAGGGTTTTCATCCTTGTATTTCGGCATATCGGTGGAGGGTCTTGATTGTCACTTGTCTCAATGTTTTGGACATTTATGTCTTGAGTACCTTGGCATATAGTTTTGGTATGATTGGACTTGGGCTTATGAATGGACTTAGCTTCGATTAATGACCATTGTACTCTCATGATTCTATTGGTTTTCGAGGCCTCACATCCCTTTTTATATCGAGGTGGTGCTAATGTGGATCTAAGGTCCTTCATGGTTTGTGCTGTGTTATCGTCCTAGTCACCAGTGTGAAGTACTCAGCTCGGCTGCTTGTGGGGTGAGGTGTAGCTGGCATCTACCTTATGTCGAACCTTAATAATTTTATCCAGGACCATGACATGGCCTTCCTTGATGCCGCCTTTTTGCATGCAGTACAGGTGGCCAAAGAATGTCATGAGGTTAGAGGCGTTGGGCTTTCTGACTCTATTGCGTCTACTAGCCCTAAGACTTCTCAGATATTAACAGAGCGGAGATCGCAAAGTGAGTTTTCGCTGTCTGTTTTTGCGCTGGGGTCTTTTCGGCCAAAGAGGGGTGAGGCAACTCCGTTCAAACCAACAGAGGACTGTCGCTTGCTGAGTTTTGGCTCAGACATTCTCTGGGACAGGGTGGTGACTCTGTCGAAGCGTGCGGTGGTTGGCTGTTGGAAGTTCAAGAAATTTAGTTCGCTCAATATGTTGGAGTGGTTATTACAGAACTGGGAGCGACTGTTGGGTTATTCACCACAGGTCAGCAGGCTAGAGGCTGGGTGGTTATGTTTCCTCATGCGGAACGATAGCGATGTTGGAGTGGTCTCGAGTAGAACCTGGGTCTTTGGGCGATGCTTTCTGGCCCTTCACAAATGGGATGCAAATTTTCATCCGAAGACTAATGCCCCTGTGAACCATTTGGTGTGGGCTAAACTTCACGGGCTCCCGCTAATTTTCTGGAACTTTAGAGCTCTAAAAGCCATCGGATACTGTATTGGAACCTGTCGTTATGCTGACCCGAAATGCCATGAGGTTTATGATAAGCGGGTGGCATGGGTTCTCATGGAAATGTTTTTTTTTCGGGGGTTTGCCTGCGTGCATTGATCTGAGATGGGACGGGGTGGTCCATCGCTAGGATTTAGATTACTAGCATCTCCCATACAGGTGCCACCTCTGTCGTGAAACTGGCCACCTCATGAGAAAATGCCCTATGTGGAAGGATTCGGACGGGGGTCGGGGGGTAGATGGCGACATCAGGAAGCAGAGGCTGGATGTGAAGGATCTGGGACCGAAGATGCCGAAAAATGGGAATGCGACTAAGGACACGGGTAAGATCGACACTTCTCTGTTTACTATGTCTGAAAAGGAAGGATTTAATTCTCAGACTGTTTCTTGTTCGAATGATATGTCTGGTGTTTTTTCACAGTCCATTTTATCTGGTGTATCTCACAGTTCGGGTTGGGGGATTTCTTCGGCTATGTGTCACATCCCCATGGTGTCTTCGTGTCGTGTGGCCCCTGACTCTGTGTCGAGACCTTTGTCTCCTACTAAATCCTCTTTGGGTGTTTATCAATTTATTCGATTCCCTTTCTCTGATGGGGATGGTATTAATATGCGGTCTAATGTTTGTCCGCCTGTAATCTCTGATGTTTTTCATCCGTCAATTTTTTCTGGGATGACTTCGGCATTGTGTCACCTTCCTTTGAAGTCTCTGGGTTTAGATGCCTTGGTCATTGTATCTAGACCCAATCCTCCCCCTCTGGTGTTTCCGCGGTCTGTGCTATTAGATTCTTCTGATACTGGTAAAGGTTCTAATCCTGGTGGAGGCCGGACTTTGGAGATCTCGGTGAGTAGTCGACAGGCTATTCATATTCTAGGTATGGGAGGGGATTTCAGCGAGAGCCATCCTCCCTTTTCTGTAGGTTGGGTTTGGTCCGACTTGGGAACTGTTGATTCGAAACCGATATCCACGCCCACGACTTTACCTGTAGATGCAATCGCCCTCTCCCCTCGAAATTCTATCGGAAGCGACATTGAATTGCTTCCGTCAAACCCGGATGTTGGTTTGGTCCCTCTATCTGTTTTTTCTGGTCTGACGCCTTCCCCCATCATTATCAGTCCATCCTCGTGTCAGAACATCACAATTCGAAGGGGGAAGGAAAAGCATAAAAAGAAAACAAGTGTTTTTCTGTGGCCGGAAATAATGACATATTAGCAGATGAGAATTTCTGCAATGTTCCGGTGGAACAAGCCATTGGACGGGTCCTTAGAGCATTGACCCCTGCTCCTGGGTTTCCATGATGAGGATTGTATCTTTAAATATTAGGGGTTTGGGGGGTCGTGAAAATTTTGTCTCTCAAAAATTTCTTTCTGTGTTTAAATCCATCTATTATTTTTCTACAAGAAACGATGTCGGGTGCTGATCGCTCCTATGCTCTTCTTTGGTCACTGTTTCCAAAGTAGCAGCTTGCAGCGACCGATGCCATTGGCTTATCAGGCGGTTGTGTTGCTCTTTGGGACCCTAGACGGTTTACTTTTAAAGCATATGGTTTTCCTGGGTCATGGTGCTCTCGGGTTTTTGGAGGGGTTTTTGTCAGAGAATTCACATCCTTAATATCTATGCACCGTACTCAGAGAAGTTACAGTTTTGGAAGCATCTTGAGGCCTGTGGTTTCCTCATGTTGAGAAACTTTATATGGGCCGGCGACTTTAATTTCTCATTTCATCTGAGTGAAATTTGGGGTGATCATGGCAAGTTCGATCCCCATGATCTGGACATAAAGGAGATCTTGCTGGATTCTGATCTGATGGACATTCCATTGGGGTCAAACTGCCCAACGTGGTTCAATGGGAGAAAAGGCAAGGATTACATTGGAAAAAGAATTGACCATTTTTGGGTCAGCGCGAGCCTCAGGACTCAAATGAAAGGCATTGCGGCTAGTGCGGAGGACCTCACGCTATCGGATCACAGACCGATTGTGCTGGATTGGGATTTCGAAGGAAAGCAATTTGGTTATCCTTTCAAGTTCAACCGTCTGTGGCTTGAGGACGGGGATTTCAATACTTTGATAAAGGATTATATCACTAAGCATCAACGGACTTCTGATTATTCGGCCATGTTTTATTTCTCCAGTCTTTTTAAGGGAATGAAGAAGGAGGTTTGCAGGTGAGAGAGATTAAAAAAAAGGAAGAACAGGGAGCGGTTCCGCCATATTATTATGGAAGGGGCGAGGATTTATAAGGAGTTAAAGCAGGGAAATCAAAGTACTGATTTCTGGGAGGAGTTAAAAAATCTGGAATTCTGAGTTGCGGGTTTTGCTGCTAAAGGAGGAGGAAGTTTGGAGATTAAAGAGCAGGGCTACATGGTTGAGAGCTGGTGATAAAAACACCAAATTTTTTCACAAGTTTTCCTCGGGTAGGGGAAAGGAAAATACTATTTGGGAGATTGAGTCTGGGGGAAAGAAGTTTTGCTCTGATTCGGATATTAAGGCGACAGCGGTGGAATACTTTGGGTCGCTATATAGACAAAGGGATGGAAATGTTACGACTGAGAAATTGGAGCTTATTGCGGAGTATCCAGTGATGTTTGATAATGATGCAAACTAGAGATTTTATGAGAAGGTCACCCCTGAGGAGGTCAAAGGGGTTTTACAGTCTTTTGTTGCTGATAAGAGCCCAGGGCCGGATGGTTGGACCCCAGACTTCTTTCTCCATTTTATTGATGATTTCCTTGAGGATTTAACGGCACTGGTTGAAGAAGCTCGTATTAGCGGGAGGGTTCATGGGGTTGTAAATTCTACGTTTATTGTTCTAATTCCAAAAAAGAAAGACAAGCTTTCTTTTAATGAGTACCGGCCAATATCATTGTGCAACACCCTTTATAAATTGGTTTCTAAAGTTATTACACAGAGATTAAAGGGCACCCTTTCAAAATATATAACGTCGGAACAATCTGGTTTCTTAAAAGATAGAAACATACATGATGCAGTTGCGATGACTCAAGAGATCATCCATACTATTGGGACTAGGAAGAAGGAGGCGGCGGTGATGAAGATCCACCTGAACAAGGCATACGATCGGGTCGATTGGACGTTTTTGAGATTGGTTTTGCACAAAATTGGGTTGTACAGGGGTGCAGTTGCATGGATCATGGGATGCGTCTGTCACACATCCATGGCCATCATTATAAATGGATCGGCTTCGAAGTTTTTTCATCCGGGCAGAGGGCTCCGACAGGGGTGTGTCGTCTCGTCCTTATTATTCATACTTCTGATGGATGCATTAAGCTTAAATATCAAAAGAGCCGCTAAGCAGGGAAGTTTCCATGGCATTGTGATTAGCCCTCTACTGCAACCTACACACAGTCTTTTTGTTGACAACATTCTCATCTTTGGAATGCTAGTGCGAAAAAGATGGGAGAATCTTAAAGACATCTTTACACTTTTTTGTGGTGCTACTAGGATGATGATCAGCGAAGAAAAATCGTGCAAATACTTTTCCGCAGGGGAGATGCCGATACAAAATGATATAGTTAATTTTTTTGTTTCTCTAAGGCATCTTTATCTGATGGGTTGACATACTTGGGTTTTCGTATGAAAGTTTCAAGTTATTCTTCGAAGGACTAGAAGTGGCTGCTCAAAAAATATCAAGATAAATTAAGTATGTGGACAGCAAAGTGGCTTTCTAGAGGAGGTAGGTTTATCTTAACTCAGGCTATTTTACAGCAAATCATTGTGTATTGGGGCCATCTTTATATCATCCCCAATAAGATAGTGGTGGAAATTCGCAAGATCATGTTGAATTTCATATGGGGAGGGAGGTGTGATAAAAGATCTATTCATTTAGATAGGTGGGATTTGCTGACCTGCCCAAAAGAAAAAGGCGGTTGGGGTATCCTAAATGTGGAAAAAATCGCACAGTCCCTGCTTATAAAATATTTATGGAGGTGTTTTCACTCTCGAGGAATCTGGCAGGACATTATAAAACATAAATATCTGGGAGGGGCTTCGCTGGAAGATTTGATCATATCGGGCTGGGAAGCTGGGCGCTTTAGCTCTGTTATTTGGAAAGGATTTGGAAAGCTATGGCCTCTGGTCAAAATGCACTTGATGTGGCATTTTGGCAACGGCTCTAATATTCTTATTGGATGTAGTAACATGCCGGGTTTTGACCGATCCTGCTTTTTACCGGAAGATCTCATTTTTTGTCTAAATCAGAAAGGATACTTCTACCTCCGACAGATTATTCAAAGGTGGGAAGATGGTATCCCTATGTGGAAAAATATTGTTGACCTGGGTTTGGATCGTAGATGGGAAGACCGGTGGTTTAAGTTCACAAATTATCTCTACATGCAACGTTTATGTAGTCACCCAGAGGAGGATCGACTCCTTTGGGAGGGGTCATACTCCAAGACAGAACTAAAAGTAAAGGAGATATACTCTTCCCTGATCATCCAGAAGCAAGACTGTTGGTTCGGGAAATTCTGGAAAACAGGAGTTCCAGAAAAAATGATCATATTTCTTTGGTTGGTCCACATTGATAAAAATCTCACCTAGCGAAATCTGCAAAAAAGGGGTTGGCAGGGACCCAGACTGTGTGTACTTTGTGGCAATTATGATGAGGACAATAATCATTTGTTTTATACTTGCTCTTTTGCGTGTGAAACTCTATTTTTATTGTGTAACAGATTACAGGTCCACCCTCCTACATACAGCACAACGGAGGGATCTTTGCGATGGTGGCTCAGTAGAGGGAAGAATTGGTGGCCTTTTCCTATCTTGTTTCATTGGTACCTATGGGGAAGCTGAAATTTAAAAAAAAAACAAAACAAACAAACAAACTTTTCGAGGACTGTCCCTGTCTTCTTGTTAATGTTGCTTTCCAGGTTTTCAGTGTGTGGGATAGCTTTAAGACTTTTAGGGAACCTATTCGAGATCTCTCCATCAGGTTATATCCACACGAAATTCATTTTCCTGTGGGTTTTTTTGACGGGGCCTCTCAACAGGCAGTTTGTGGTTGTGGGGCGTGGTTAATGTTATCTCCAGGCTGCCACTATAAGCTTTACTGGAATGGGGGGATTGGAACTAATATGAAGGCAGAGTGTCTGGCATTATGGGGACTCTTATGGTTCGCCTCACAGCTCTATCTAGACAAGATCTGGATCATAGGGGATTCAAAAGTTTTTCTAGATTATATGAACCAGAAAGCTTGTATAAACCTGGGTCTGCCCTCTCACTGGTTGTAAAGAATCAACAAGCTAAAAAATACTTTCACCATGTACACAGAGAAAAGAACGCAATCGCTGACAGACTTTCAAAAATGGGTTTGGAGGTTAGATTTGGTGAGATGCACTACCAGCTCTGCAATTCGGAGGATCGTGGGGCAACTAGAGTTGTATCGATTTACTGATTGTGGCTGTCTTTCTGTGGGTGCGAGGTCTCTTATCTTTTTTGTGCTTTTTGGTGGATGCGAGGCATCTTTTCTTTTGTGGGTTGTCTATGGACTAGATGTTATTTTCTATGTATCTGCCATCTTTTTTTATGATGAACTGTGATTTTGACCGGCTATAAGTTGTGGCTATATGTTGTACTTCATATTTAGGTTGCGGATTTCATGGAATCACCTGGAATTACAACTAGAATACCATGTAACAGGGTTTGTTTTATGTTATGTTTCTGGTACTTTATATAAACCAGAGTGTTTTTCATCCTGAAAAGATGCATTGTTTCTAGATCATCTCTTAGGAACAGACTTGTAACATTGCCTAATTAACCCAATATTCTAGGAGGTCGATCTAGGAGCCAATGATTTTGTGTTTAAGATAAGATTAGAGGACACAAGTGGTGCATAAATAAATATGCATACAAATCTAAAGCACAATGATCAATTCCCTAATGTGTTATTGAAGGATGATTTTTGGTCCATAAATACATGTGAATGTTGATAGAATAAATTTTGATCCTTGCTTTTAGCATGAGACCACATGGATTTTCATTAGCACATGATGACATGGTTGGTGATATGCTAAGTGATTGTTTCCATTGCACTAGAACTTTAGTCATATGCATAGAATTCAACGTGGCATAATCACAAAATCTACTTACTGTGTTGAGGGGAACTCTACAACAAAATATGAGGGAGATGTCATCATGTAACATTGTATTTAAAAATAATACAATAATACTTACAATCACGAATTAACTGTGCCGAGAGACACTCTATAGCCAAGTATGAGGGAGATGTTATCACATAATGTTGAATTTAAAAATATTACAATAATAGTTACATTAACAAATTAAAAAAATAATAATAACAAAAAAAATCAATGTCAAGAATAAATAAATAAAAAACTTCAATCTCCACCTTAATTTTACAAAGATAAAGTAATTGAAAGTTAAAAAATAAAAATAACAAAATAATTTTTAGTATGAGCTAGATATGTAATTCCTTCACAAGCTAACATGGAGTTGACAAATGACATGTAAAAGTAATATTATTGATACTGCATGATTTGTAATTCATTCTATATTCAATTGACATGTAACGTTTAAAACAAAAATTTACTAATAAAAAATTTATTTTACTATCTGTTATAAATAACATAATTTATATAGATAAAAGTACAATAATTTAAATTAAAGAGATTCTTATATTTTCACAATCCAATGTGACAGAGATGTATAACTTATGCCATTTTTAAAATGAAGTTCATATTAACATTTAAAAGAGAAACAGAGAAAGTGTGTTTTTGTAATTCCTTCATTGTTTAATATGGAGTTGACATGTAATATTTTAAAATGCATTAATAACAAAAATAATTTTTGGATCCATCAGTCTAGATGCAAACCTTTTCTCAAGTTTTGCGCTCAAAAATAAGTTTGCATCTTGAGAGATTTGATCTCTCTCACCCATTGATAGATCAGAAATTAAAATGGATCTATGCTAGTTGATACACAATGAACAATCACATAATTAACATAGATATAAAATCAAATTAGTAAGAGATTGAGAAAATATGAGGATTTGCAATTTAAAATTAATATTTAGATTTTTCATATTTACTTTTTTATTCTAAATAAATTTTTAACATATTTATTATAATTTTAATTTTAAATTACAAATCCTCATCCTTCCTCAATTTCTTACTAAACTAAGTAGATATTAAACTTTATCCTTATTATGGAAGTGCCTTAAGACCTTAACCTTTCACAATCACATAACATATTAAGATGATTAATTACACCGAAGGTGTCCCTTTTTTAAATTGGTTAGGCTAAGCATTGTTTACCCTTTTCATCTCCATTTGGCATGACATTTACACCCATAACATATGTTTGTGTAAGCTGCTACGGGATGGAATCCTTGTTCGATTGGGGGCCTCCACAACTCATGGAATCTTGTAAGCATGTTGTCTCTGAGTTGCAATTCGATCGAGGAACTTGAAGTCGGGCACAGATCCCATGAAATTATTCACTTGAAAGAAAGAAAGAAAGTATTTTTAACGTCCATGAGGCTAAAGTAGCCTATGGACAGATTGCTTCTCCATTTGGCTCTTTTATTCGGGATTTTTCCTGTGGATTTTGACAATAAACGCTCCCAACTTCTCGACAAACTCTTCACTGAATAGATTATCCCAAGAGCTAGCTGCTAGAATACCTACATAATTTTCCCTGTTGTCTTTGAAGGCCTTTTTTTGTTTCCAATTTTCCGGAAGAGCAAAAAATACATACTCTTTCCTCCCACATTTCTTTTGGCCTTTTCCAATGCTCTGTTTCACAACGGAGTTGATGAGAATTAGTCCTTAATTGAGAAATAAGAATTTTAGATCTCCAAGAAATATTGGCCCCTATGTACACTTTTTGTTGATGATTATGAGTGGGGTTAAACTCTTCAATGTAGTACTTCCTCTTTCTCCCTAGCTCTTTCTCCCATGTACATCTGTGGAACTTATCCATAACCAAATTTTTTATCTGTTTACTGTTTGTAGGACACATGCTCAAGCAAATACCCCATTTAGTAAACCACTTGTTATTTTTTTGCATCCAAGTCTTCTTTCTTTTGCACAATCTGTCATTAAACACAACCTTAGATCATATACCCTCTTCCATTTTTTCAAAAATTTTCAAATACTTTATGACTCGCACCATAGTAATTACTTCAATAGGAGCAGCCCCTATTTCACTTAACAAGATAGCATAAGGAACTGCACTTTTAATTTTGAATTTGTTTGTAATCAAATGCTTCTGAATTTTCTCAATTTGTTTCCACTGCATCTCAGTGGTGTTGCTGGGCCACGGTTCACAATCGTAGAGAATCATCGGAATCACTAGAAGCCCAAAAAGAGTTAGAGTGGTTTTCCAGTCCCACAACTCTACCTCTCTACACTTGTTTTGAAGAGCATAAAATGCTTTCCAACCCCCCAAAGTTCTTTTCTTTCTACAACCATCCCAACTTAAATTTCTATTGAAGTCAATTCTGAGGTATTTGTAGTCTGCAACTTCTGCCAGAATGTTTCCTTCAAAGTAGAACGTATGTTGGTTATGCTTTCTTTTGTTAGAGAAAACCACTACTTTCATTTTTCTAATATTGACTTGTATCCCCACCCACTAGTAAATTTGGCCCAATTTCCGACGGCCAAAGTGTCATTATTCCGACACACAATCGTCGCAAGAGCGACAATTTGAGGCCGAACAAAGCGTGGTTAGCCTTAGAGTCGCAATTCTGACACTTCAATAAAGCTTTGAAAGAGTGACACTTATTCCGATGCTTTTAAAGTGTCGCAATACCGACGTTTTTAATGTGTCGCAATTCCGACGCTTTATAGAAGTGTCGGAATTCCGACTCTAAGGCTTACAACACTTTGTCCGGCTTCAAACCGTCGCAATACCGACGCTTAGCCAAAGTGTCGCAATACCGATGGTTTGCAGAAGTGTCGGTATTGCTCCGACACTTCTACAAAGCGTTGGTATTGCGACGCTTTGCAGAAGTGTCGTAACACTAACTGTGTGTCGTAATGCGTTGGAAGAGCGACGAAAGTTTAAATTTTTTTTTTTTTTTAAAGAACCGTCGCAATAGCAACAACAAATTGTTCCAACTTCAAGGCGTCGGTCTTCCAACAGCAAATTACAAAAATTATAAAAATAAAAAAAATCAGCGACGCCATCTAATAGGCTTACAGGGCTTAAATTATAATTAGGCTTACGACGCCATATAATAGGCTTACGAGGCTAATTAGGCTTACGACGCCATATAATAGGCTTACGGGGCTAATTAGGCTTACGACGCCATATATAATAGGCTTACGATCCAATTCATAACAGAGCTTGGAAAACTACAAAAATTTAAAAAAAAAAAATCACAGGTTATAATAGGCTTACGGGGCTTAATCCAATGACTTCAACTTAATCCAATGAATTCAGGACAATACACCACCATAATAGAGCCAACGCCTTCGGGCCAATACATGACCCGAGCTTATAGGCAAACGAGTTCAAGCCAGTACATGACCAGAGCTTCCGATTCAAAGCCTTTGATCCAATGCACAACCATATTAAAGCCAACACCTTTGACCCAAATCATACTAGAAATTATGATCCAATTCATAACAGAGCTCGGCAAATTACAAAAAATTTTAAAAAAATCACAGGTTATAATAAGCTTACGGGGCTTAATCCAATGAATTCAGGACAATACACCACCATAATAGAGCCAACGCCTTCGGGCCAATACATGACCCGAGCTTATAGCCAAACGAGTTCAGGCCAGTACATGACCAGAGCTTCCGATTCAAAGCCTTTGATCCAATGCACAACCATATTAAAGCCAACGCCTTTGACCCAAATCATAATAGAAATTGTGATCCAATTCATAACAGAGCTCGGAAAACTATACCAGATCTTACATCTTCAAGCCAATATACAACCATGATAGAGATTATGAGCCAATAACTTCAGGACAAATCACAACAGGGTTTACGGGCCAACACATTCAGTCCAAATCATAAAAATACTTATCAAAAAATGCCTTTAGGCTATAGGTATATTTATTTCCACACCCAATTTAATTCCGCCAAATGTTCAACAATGAAAATGCATGTATAGAGCAGCAGCAGCTATAGCTTCTACAATCGGGTCAGTAGCTTCGACCCTTTCTGCAGCCCTCATTTTAGATTCTCTTATTTGTTCAACAATGAAAACGATATCTGCAATCCTAAATCTTATAGGTTTTAAGGCTGTAAATTGTTGGGTTATTGTTTTTTATGGTTTAGTTGATAAGTCCAAGCATTATGAAAACATCCATTGTTCAGAGATTATATTGGCTAAAGATAGCTTTATTGTTTGTTTGGATGTATGCAGGAGGCAGAGCTCTCGTATACAGGTAACTTGATCTGATCAAGTCTTAGTATCTGATCCAGTCCTAGTAGTAGTGGAGTTACTGATCTTAGTTAGATTGGAATTACACCTTGCAATTTGATAAGAGTTTGTATTGCCTGATGAACAAAATGCAACTTTAATTGCAACAAAAAAAAAGGCAATCCTCTTGTAGAGTCCATAAAGGTGGTAGTTCTATATGGCCAGGCTTCACTTGAACAAACATGTCTGCCATTACATTTTTAGTCTGCTCTGCCAGACAGAGCTGAGGCAAGGATGAAATGCATGCTCAAGAGTTCAAATTTCAGGGCAAAAACTTGAGAAATTTAAAGAAATTGCACCTAAAATTCTTAGTAACACCTACCTTCATTGGCAATGGCACTTTTGGTACATAT
This sequence comes from Pinus albicaulis, assembly GCA_034641835.2. Lineage (NCBI taxonomy): Eukaryota > Viridiplantae > Streptophyta > Pinopsida > Pinales > Pinaceae > Pinus > Pinus albicaulis. The sequence goes on from CM076578.1 coordinate 1,972,641,522, forward strand.
AAACAGTAGTAAAAATGAATAGATGAGAAATAAAGGAAGAAAAACTGGACTCAATGCCTGGCTTGGACCTGCAAGATGAGAAATAAAGGCATGTTGACAGGCCATCTCACATAGACTTGTCAGGACAATGCAATTTTATGGAAAACAGCAGCGCAAGCCACACATCTCAAAACAGAACCCACACAATGCAACATAGCAAGCAAGAATGCTCGTCTTGTACAAGGGTAACCCAATAATCACTAGAATGTTATATCGATATGTAATAAGTTGTGATGGCTTGGCATTGATGAGAAAAATGGGAAAGATGTTAAAAATAATAAAATCAAGATAGGAATATGGAAAGGAGGGATGGATAACTTAAAGGCCATAGAGTATGATGAAAATACATGAGACAGTTTTGACAGCAAGAGTCAACAATGATACACTAAAACCACCCAATAAAAAAAAAACACTGCAAGTTGTACCTATAAAGAAACATTATAATAACAAAAATTTGTGTATCTAGTACCAACAATTTTGACAGCAAGAGGCAACAATGATACACTAAAACCACCCAATAAAAAAAACACTGCAAGCTGTACCTATAAAAGAAACATTATAATAACAAAAAATTGTGTATCTAGTACCAACAGCCTGCAAGCCAGTACTAGCAGGAACTTGTGACTTGGCAAGGGCTAAAATATCCAGACACTCACATACAGTGGTTCCACTCCATGGGGTGTGCCCAACTTTCAAGACTCATATCACAACAAACCAATATTAATCATTCAAACATGTGCAGACCTGAGGCCTCCAAGGAGGCAACACATTCTTAACAATAGGCCCACTCAAGTTGTGCATATACAGGAAGAAATTGGTAATAAAATTTCCATTCTTTGGATACTGGAAGCAATTGGTAATAAAATGTCCGTTCTTTGGGTACTAGAATAGATGTATAATGACAATTTCCAAAGATATTTTCCTTGACTAAACTAAATTAGTGCAATGGAAATCACAAACACTGAATACATGGGTTTAGCTTTAAAGAAGTAGAAGGCAACACAATATTACTTGAGCTCCTGGAGTTTGCAATTTTCTCTGTGTAACCTTATTGGAACCAAGTGCCATGACCTCACACTTTCCAACTTATGATACAAGACAGTTTCCAAGAGGTGTGAATCAGAACACCCTAACACGTTTATTCCATTTCCCAAGGGTATTGCTTTTTGAAGGAGTTGGACTAACAAAATTCGTTTTTATCAAATGTGCTTGCTCAACTTGTTATCCAGATGCCATAGTTCCAATATTAGTAAAGGAAAAATCCTGCAATATATTTGTATTAAAAAAAATGTATATAAGCTTCTAAAATACAGAAGTGGTTGGAATCCAATCTCCTTTAAGGCTAACAATTTGTATTCTCATTCGAAGGGAAAAAATATAATGACAACTTTTGGTGTTCAAGCAGTCACTTAAGATTCTAGAAGTTTGTACTACTAAAGCAAATACATTCTTTCTGCCATAGAGCCTAGGAAAAATTAAAATATTAACACTACAAGCAAGCCTTTCAAACATTTCTCGGCCTACACAAAATCATTCAAAGTCTTCTGGGTTGTTTTCAGAGGTCATTCAATGCTCTTCCTGCTATGACCATAATTTCTTTGGATAATCACACATCGTGATTTCCACTCCTGATAAACACAACTAAATTCTTTATCATCTGCTCCTTTATGAGTTTTCACAACATGGACAAGCTTTTACTTTGCATGCCGGCAGTCAGAGTGCTTATTTGAAAGTAGAATTGTAGATCCCCCAACACGAAACAATAAATTTTTATTTTAGTAAAGTTGAAAAAAATGGTAGTTCTAGAGAGAAATGTGAAGGGGAAATGTCATGAATTTCTCATTGAAACAATTCCCACAAATGAATTTTATACAAATAATAATGAAATTTCCTTATGCTACTACTAGCCTACCTACAAAGTCTGAATGAGAAAATCTATAAGAATGCAAAATCCCTCTTAAAGCTTGGGATGTGGCATATTTTGGAAATTCAAATGTTGCATATAAAACTTGAAGATGCAATAGTATGGAAGTGCCTCTAATCTCTGTTACGAGGTTACGTCAATGGATGACCTTGACCCCAATAGTTGACGGATCCTAGGTCCCTAGTCCCTGGAGCTTTTCGAAATAGATTTTATAATGAGCCATGCGATCCAAGGTTTTGAATTTGTTTTCCCTGCTTTGGCTGTCCTTATATTTTAATCTAGGGGGGGGATTTCAAACTTATTTATATCGTTGGAAAACTTCTCCAGAAGAATTTCTAATTGAGTGGGTCCAATATGATCTCTGAGCTCATCTGTAACTCTAAAAATGACTCCAACCTCTGTTGCGATTTCTACTTCAACCCCTTTGTTGGGGTCCTGTGTTTGGATAGATTGGCCAACCAAAAGACAAGGCAACATCAGAACCAATCTTTAGAGTTCCAGGATCTAGTCCTCCTATTCTCAGAGAGGGATCTCTCAAATTATTTGTTTGCAAAGGTATATCTTATTTGCTTTTAAATATTGATTTTAGACTAGTTATTAAGTGCAGGTGTTTGTTTGGTTTGTTTGTTTGTTTGGTTGGTTGAATTGGCACAGCAGATCATGAAAGGTCTAGGTAGTATAGATAGAAAGAAGAAGTATCAGGTTCATTGGGCAATGGAGTCAAGAAGAGGTTTATGACAAACTCATCAATGGATATGGGATATCAAAGGGCAAATCTAACTTGGCCACAGGATCCTTTAGTTTTGTGAATGAGATGGACATTAATGATTTGGAAAGAGAAATTGAATTCTCAACAAAGGGAACTTAAAAACATAACTTGAACAATAAAGAGGTATTTGATAGACAAGGCTAACCATGAATTCTACAAACCACACTTTAAGCAAATAATGACTTCAAGACAACTTTTAAAATGAAATCTAAGATTCGGGGAACACCCTATTTCCTCAAAGATTTTATTTCAAAGGACTTAGAATACATAAAAGATTCACTGATAATTGCAGTCATAGAAGAGGGAACACCTAACACATATATGATCACAACTATAAAGACCTTTAAAAAAATTATTCAAGCAGGGACAAAGGGTATGATCCAAATAGACCTCCTTGGGTAACTTTAAACAATGGTACTTCAAAGGGAGACTTCAAAAACAGTTTTCAAGTGGCAGCAGACAAGCAGGGAAAACCATAAATCATGTTGGAACCAACTATTTGAACTATTAGAGAAATAATCAAGCATAATGGTTCAAGAGAATGATTAAAGACTCTAAAATGCCTTAGCAGAAGAAAACATAAAACAGTGAAGGATAAACAGGTCTAAGGTGCTTCCAGGAGTCATTTCTTAGCCTAAACTTTTCATCCTACTGTAGTAAGAATTTATGAAACATAATGAAAACAGGAAAAACAACAGACAGTTCAGAATACATCACCAACAGCCAAGCTCAGGGATCCAATGATAGAGCCTTCTCAAGAACAAGCATGTCAAAACATAATCCAGCTTCCAGGACTTCAATTTTTTCTTCAACTTCAGATAGACTATGTATTATTTCAGAGAGTTTCAGTGTTACAACTAGTGACCAACCAACCCTTTACAATGTGCTCCTCAAGGAGATTTTATAAGAAAATGAGGAGGTGGAAGAGTTCCTAGGGTTGAAGTGTAATTAATTCTATACTAAATGCAACTTCCAGCCTTGAAAACCATGCAAGGCATAAGGCAGGAAAGAATTGAATTACAACTCAGTCTTATTTACTCTGTTTCTGCTTTTTAGGCTTAGTGGGTAAAAAGATTGACTTTAAGGCACTTTCTTATCTTTACAGTAACTTCTACTGATAGTTTGGGATATTTGTTTTGCTTTGTAATAATTGTTCAGCTGTCTTTGGCCTTAATGTTTTGGACTGAGATTTGATCTGGGTATTCCTTTGAGGTAGAGAGGCTGCAGGTGGCAATTTTGGTAGCTGGGGATTCAATTAGCCCCTTTGATGTGGCATTTGAGGTCTTGGATTTGTCTTCATTTGTGGATTATTAGGCCTTTGATTTTAATTTGTGCCAGTCCTTTCAGGCTTTGATCTCTTCATCTTGATTATGCTACGATCTTCATCTCTAATACGAGATATTCTTTAATCATTATTTGAAACTTTTGCAGGTGTGCAGAGGGGTTTCTTGAGTGGAGGGTTTTGTTTAGTGGATCGATAATCATGATCTATCGATTCCCTAAAAACTTGTAATTAGAACTCACAAACCCTTTGAAATTGTATCAAGGGCCATGAGGATCATCATCCTCAGCTCATAATACTGTAATCATTTGTGGGAGGGTTTTAACCTTAATCTTCATTAAACCTGCATAAAAAATAGACAATGTTATTTAAATCCTGTGATTTATTGGTTTAAACTTCTTTGGAAGGTTCGTGGAAGTGTTTCAAAGTAGTGAGGATGGAGAAATTAGCAGTAGAGGATTGGTTTCTATGGTAAACATAGAAACAGGGTTTCAAATTTAAAATATGGCGTGAATTGGGAAGAAGTAGTTTCGGGAAAACCGGAAGCATTTTTCGCGTAACATTTGGGGGGGGGGGGGGGCATGGTGGTATTACCTTTTGGAACGCGATTCCATTCATTGCTCGACATGTGGAAAATGAAAACCTCTTATATCGCGTGGAAGTAGCGCACTGTGAGGAAGGGTAAAAAATTACGTGATATGGATCGTTGGCCGTCGGATGATCGTCGGGAGATCGGACGATGCAGGTAGAATGTGATGAATGGAAAGCTGCAGGGTTAAAAGACGAGTGGGGTCCATGACAACGTCAGTTTATTTGTCGCGTAGTGGATGGGTGTATTGGTGGTATCGGGTTAAGTCCCAATCGTTAGATCTCTTTGATGGATGGTCTAGATTTGCTTAACACCATAAGTTCGAAAAACAAAATATAGAAAGAAAGAAAGGTTCTGAAGGGATGTTTAGACCCTTTAGTGCCCGATTGCAGGGCCAAGGATGCATGGAGGAAGAGGTTTAAAGGAAATAAGCCCTTGGGGGCTTAATACCTTTGTAGAGCAAAAGACTCTTTTTAGGCGAAAAAAAAAGATTTTAAGGCCAAAAGAGGGTTTCCGTAGGCTAGAAAAAGGGTTTTTAAACCAAATAAAAGGATGATATAAGGTTTAAAAGAGGGTTTTAATGGTTTGGAGGTTAATATGAAAGGATGAAAGGGGAAATTTGTAAAGGAAAATAGGGGTGGAAATGCAGATGATTTGTGAAAATGAGATGGAGAAGTGAATGATGAGAATGGAGGCTCATGAGCAGTTTTCTTTGGTAAACAACAGGTACTTTAGGGATAATAGTGAAACAACAGTGAAGATTAATTCAAAGGATAAAGAACATCATAAGACTTCGAAAAGATGATAGGTTTTCAAAGGAAACTATCTCTTGAAGGCTTGAAGACAAAGTCTAGCCACCTCTTGGTATAACAAAATTTATAGGTGGCTAATAGTGGCTCCACTTGGGGAGGATAGCTGGTTCTTTAGATGTCCAGAACCTCAGCTATTGATCTCTAGCTTTTTCAGTAAACCAGTGCCTTCATCCATTGGGCAACAACTTTCTTTTCCTTTAGCTGACCTTTCTTTGATTTGATAATCTCTACAGAAATCTGGAACAATGGAATTCTATCAAAACAACATCTCTACCTACCCATTCCTAATGATCCTAACATTTTTTCTTCTTTCAGAGTGCATTTGGACTAGCAAAATCTCTTCATCAACATTTTATTCTTTTTTGAAAACAAGAAACTAATTTATTTCTACTCTTATTTCTCCATGAACTCAGTTTAAATAGTTGAGTTCATAAATTCTCTACCTAACTACTATCTGTCAGGATTAGACTGTCTGACAGACCTTTATTCTCTAAATTCTAAAATAGGAAATTTAAAAGCAGCCAAGCCAGGATTAAGCAGTCTGACTTGCTACAGATCTATGGCATAAAAACAAGCTGAACATAGATTTTATTTGTAGAAAAGTAAAACAAAATTGTAAAGACTTAAGATCTGAAAACTAAAACATCCTTCATTATTTCTTCAACTCTGTTTTGAATTTGTTTGAGCTGTGTTTTCTCTCTCATCTGGTTCAAATTTTGAGCATATTGGGACTAGTTTGTTTTCTATCTTTGGCTCAAGATTTAATCTAATTAGAGCCACTCTTCTTTTGGGATTCATAGGTTCAGATTGAATTTGTTTGAACCTTTGTTTTTCTATCCTAATCTACTTTACTGATAAGCCAAGATTGTGCTATTTGGCTGATCAAATTCACTAACCTATCAGTAGTAAATTGAAAAACTAATTAGTCATGATTAGGCTGTATGACTAACTACAAGTGTGTTTTTAGGAGTGGCATTTAGGCTTGCAGACTTTCATATTTTTGGTATGGGGTTGTACCTTTCTTGTTTTACAATTTGCCCTCTTTTTCTCTTTTCTTTTGTTTTTGTACTTTTCTCCTTTTTATTCTTCAGATAAATAAACAAAAAGACTAACTAGATGCTCAAGAGTTGAGCTTTATTGACATTCCTACCTACCCTAATCTAACTTGGAATGTTTACATGTTTAGCTGATGAACTCTCTTTTCCAGTACAACCAATCCAGTAGATGATTCCATGATTGGTCCTTCTTCATCTTTTTGGGCAGGTTGGACAAACAGGGCCACTCACATTCCTTTTGTTTCTTAGCAGCAGTGCTAAAAAATCTTCTTGGTTTTGGTAATACACTGCTCCCAATAACCTTTATCCCTTCTTCATATACCTTTAAAAAGTGAGCATAGGGATCTTGAAACAATGCCTGGTTATGAATATTTGTAAGATAAGTTTCAACCAGGGTTACCTTTTCCTCCACTGGATCAAGATTAAGATTTTCTTGAGAAAGAAAAACTTCCTCTTCTTCATTATTATCTGAACTGGAGGACTCATCATATATTGCAGCGTTGTCCTCTTGTAGTCCTGGTATGCTTTGATTTATTGGACTGAACTCTATGGAGAGGTCATTACATTCTTGAGCAGGAGTCTCTTTGATTACCTCAACCCTTTTAGGAGAAGGCTCTTTATATTCATCATGCTCAAGAAATTCTTCTTTGTTTTCCTCCTCAACCTTTGAGCTTGTTGATTCCCAATTATGTGAATGTTGTTTTTGATGGGTTGGATTGGTTGATTTTACGCGTTCAAGCTGATGATAAGGAATTTCATGACACTAATCAACTGTTGGTTGCCCTGCATGATTATTTTTTGTTTGAAGCTCATCATCATCATCAGACTGATCAAAAATTGGACAATCATTAGTATAAACAATCTCACCAGTCAAGCATATTGGGTTATCAGCAGGTCTTTCTTTAAGCTGATCTACAAGTTTATTTTCTGGTTCAAGACCTCAAGTTTCAATGGGTAGATGAGCAGAAGTGTTTGTTTTATAAAAGACTTCAGAGGTTGACTGTTTGTTTAATATTTGATCAATTTCTTCTTCTGTCAAAAGAGGGATTTCTTTTTTAGCATGAACAGAAGAACAACAATCCTCTTTCTCTTGTGTTAACTGGTTTGGAGGCTGGATGTCTTCTTGAGCCTCTTCTAGGGGATCTTCATTTGTGCTTGCAGGGAGACCTTGAGGATTTTCTAATATTTGTTGACTTTATTCTGTCTCAAACAATTCCTCATGATTACTATGATGATCAATTTGAATACAAGGTTCATGAGTTGTTTCTTCTACATTATTAGGATGCCATTTTCCTCTTAAAATCTAAAATGAGTTATAACACAAAGGGAGAGTCCCTATTCGTGTTGATTTATCCTCTATTTCAGGTCTTGTGTTTTCTAAGTGGCTTATTGTTTCCTCAAAGCACTGCTTACTTTTAGTATTTGTATTTTGGTCATGAATTTCCCTTAACAGTGCTAAACAAGATAAAGGTATGGTGTCAGGACTTTCTTGACAACCTTCTTCATTGTTTCCTCTGTAGTCTTGATCATCATACATATCTTGCTCATTGTCTAGGTCTTGTAGTGGTTGAGTTTGTTCTTGACCTGAAAAAAGCATGGGCTTCTCTAGATCATCAATATTTAAATTAGCCTCATACCTTTCTATTCTCTGTCCAAGCATGTACATCATTTTTTCCATCATGACCAGTAGTTTTACTTCTGGGTCTATACTTAGATCCATGTTTGTAATAAAGAGGTCACTGTGTCTTTTCGACCAATTCAGAGTCTTCTACCAGTGGAGTCATTAGATCTTTTGGGATTGTGGAGTCGCCAAGTGAAATATTTTGAACTTTTCTGTCCACCAACAGCATGATTGGGTTAGCTCAATGCATTCCCAGGAGAGTTTACAAGGACTAGTGAAGTAATAGGCCTATTGGATGCTAGTGGAGTCACCAGGTGGAATTTTTTTAGCTTTTGTGAAGGTAAAATGTTTTATGGTTCCACCACCATGTTTATTATGAAGCCAATCTTAAATATTTTTTTATTTTGTATATTTATATGGTTATGAGAGTTTCCTATGTCTCATATTAACACTTAGATAAGGTGCTCAAACAAACAGAGTCTACTCTATGGCTTACTAACTAATTTTCTTAGAGATTTGTAGGACTAAAGAGTTTATAGTTCTTTAAGTATCTTAAGATTCAATGAGACCCATAGTGGTGCTAGCCATTATGTTGGTGATGAGGTGGGACAACAATTCCAGAGTATTCTTTGTCAAATTAAGGGCCCTAAAGAGTTTTAAGAGGTATTCAATGGCCCAGCATACTCAATAGGTCCCACTGTGATCGCCATTATGTTTGGGTCCCGTGTTTTGATAGATTGGCCAACCAAAAGGCGAGGCAACATCATAACCAATCTTTAGAGTTCCAGGATCTAGTCCCCCTGTTCTCAGAGAGGAATCTCTCAATTTATTTGTTTGCAAAGGTATATCTTGTTTGCCTTTAAGTATTGATTTTAGACTAGTTATTAAGTGCAGGTATTTTTTTGGTTTGTTTATTTGGTTGAATTGGCATAGCAGATCATGAAAAGTCTAGGTAGTATAGATAGAAAGAAGAAGTATCAGGTTCATTGGACAATGGAGTCAAGAAGAGGTTTATGACAAACTCATCAATGGATATGGGATATCAAAGGGCAAATCTAACTTGGCCACATGATCCTTTAGTTTTGTGAATGAGATGGACATTAATGATTTGGAAAGAGAAATTGAATTCTCAACAAAGGGAACTTAAAAACAAAATTTGAACATAAAGAGGCATTTGATAGATAGGGCTAACCATGAATTCTACAAACCACACTTTAAGCAATTAATGACTTCAAGACAACTTTTAAAATGAAATCTAAGATTCGGGGAACACCCTATTTCCTCAAAGACTTTATTTCAAAGGAATTAGAAAACATGAAAGATTTACTGATAATTGCAGTCATAGAAGAGGGAACACCTAACACATCTATGATCACAACTATAAAGACCTTTAAAACAATTGTTCAAGAAGGGACAAAGGGTATGATCAAAACAAACCTCCTTGGCTAACTATAAACAATGGTACTTCAAAGGGAGACTTCAAAAACAGTTTTCAAGTGGTAGCAAACAAGCAGGGAAAACCATAAATCATGCTGGAACCAACTATTTGAACTATTTGAGAAATAAACGAGCATAAGGGTTCAAGAGAATGATTAAAGACTCTAAAATGCCTCAGCAGAAGAAAACATAAAACAATGAAGGATAAACAGGTCTAAGGTGTTTCCAGGAGTAATTTCTTAGCCTAAAATTTTCACCCTACTGTAGTAAGAATTTATGGAACAAAATGAAAACATGAAAAACAATAGACAGTTCAGAATACATCACCAACAGCCAAGCTCATGGATCCAATGATAGAGCCTTCTCAATAACAAGCATGTCAAAACATAATCCAGCTTCCAAGACTTCAATTTTTTCTTAACCTTCAACAGACTATGTATTATTTCAGAGAGTTCCAATGTTACGACTGATGACCAACCAACCAACAATTTCTCATCTTCTTCAGAAGTATTTATAGAAGAAATGAGGAGGTGGAAGAGTACTAGGGTTGAGGTGTAATTAATCCTATACTAAATGCAACTCCTAGCCTTGAAAACCATGCAAGGCATAAGGCAGGAAAGCATTGAATTACAACTCAGTCTTATTTACATTGTTTCTGCTTTTTAGGCTTAGTGGGTAAAAACATTGACTTTAAGGCACTTTCTTATCTTTACAATAACTTTACTGACAGTTTAAAATATGTTCTTTTGTTTTTAATAACTGTTAGTTTTCTTTAGTCTCAATTTTACTGACTGAGATTTGATTTGGATATTCCTTTGAGGCATAGAGGCTGCAGGTGGCAATTTTGGTAGCTGGGGATTCAATTAGCCCCTCTGATGTGGCATTCGAGATCTTCTGGATCTGTCTTCATTTGTGGATTAGCCTTTGATTTTTAATTTGTGCCTTGATCCTTTCAAGCTTTGATTATATCTTTAATCCTCTGATTATGCTCTGATCCTCTGTCTCTGATACACATATTCTTTAATCACCTGATGTTCACTGTGTTTGTTGTTTGCAAGTGCGCAGAGGGTTTGCACAGGTGGAGGTTTTTGTTTTAATGAATCGATGATCATAACTCATCAATTCCCTAAAAATGTGCAATTAGAACTCACAAACCCTTTAAAATTGTATCAAGGGCCATGAGGATCGTCATCCTCGACCCATAATACTGTAATCATCTGTGGGAGGGTTTTAACCTTAATCTTCATTAAACCTGCATAAAAAACACACAACGTTATTTAAATCCTGCGATTTATTGGTTTAAACTGCTATGGAAGGTTCGTGGAAGTGTTTCGGAGCAGTGAGGATGGAGAAATTTGCAGCAAAGGACGGGTTTCTATGGTAAACATAGAAACAGGGCTTCAAATTTAAAATATGGCGCGAATTGGGAAGAAGTGGTTTCGGGAAAACCATCAGTAGTTTTCGCGCAGCTTTTGGGGGGGGAGGCGGTATTACCTTTTGGAACGCGATTCTATTCATTGCTCGACACGTGGATTTCCAAAACCATTTTTATCGCGCGGAAGTAGCGCACCGCGAAAGGGGGCCAAAAATTGTGCGATATTGTGTTTGAGCCGTCGGATGATCGTCGGGAGATCGGACGGTGCGAGTAGAACACAATCAACGCAAAGATGCGCAGAGGATGTATGGTGGGACATAGGGCTCGACGGCGCGCGATGGGACCGTGACCGTTGATCTGATGGAAGGAGCGCATATCAACGGTTATTATTGAGCGCGAAAAGTCAATAGTCTGGAGGGAAAATTAGAGTTGGTATGGTGGTGCGTCAACAACTTTGTCGCGGGCTGGACGGGTCAAAAAGGTATTTGAATCATCGGGGTGTACAATGATCGTCAGATTTATTGGGATGGATGGTCTAGATTTGTTTAACACCATAAGGTCGGAAAACAAAAAAATAGAAAGAAAGAAAGGTTCTGAAGGGATGTTTAGACCCTCTAGCGCCCGATTGCGGGGCCAAGGACGCATGGAGGAAGGGGTTAAAGGAAATAAGCCCTTGGGGGATTAATACCTTTGTAGAGCAAAAGACTCTTTTTGGGCCAAAAACAGAGATTTTAAGGCCAAAAGAGGGTTTCGATAGGCTAGAAAAAGGATTTTTAAACCAAATAAAAGGATGATATAAGGTTTAAAATAGGGTTTTAATGATTTGGAGGTTAACATGAAAGGATGAAAGGGAAAATTTGTAAAGGAAAATAGGGGTGGAAATGGAGATGATTTGTGAAAATGAGATGGAGAAGTGAATGATGAGAATGGAGGCTCATGAGCAGTTTTCTTTGGTAAACAGCAGGTACTTTAGGGCTAATAGTGAAACAGCAGTGAAGATTAACTCAAAGGGTAATAATCATCATAAAACTTCAAAAGATGATAATTTTTCAAAGGAAACTATCTCTTGAAGGCTTGAAGACAAAATTAGCCACCACATGGTATAACAGAATTTATAGGTGGCTAACAGTGGCTCCACTTGGGGAGGACAGCTAGTTCTTTAGGTGTCCAGAACCTCAGATATTGATCTCTGGCTTTTCAGTAAACCAGTGCCTTCATCCATTGGGCAACAACTTTCTTTTCCTTTAGCTGACCTTTCTTTGATTTGATAATCTCTGCAGCAATCTGAAACAATGGAATTCTATCAAAACAACATCTCTACTTACCCATTCCTAATGATCCTAACATTTTTTCTTCTTTCAAAGTGCATTTGGACTTGCAAACTCTCTTCATCAACATTTTATTCTTTTGAAAAACAGGAAACTAATCTGAGTCTAATCTTATTCCTCCATGAGTTCTGATTAAGCAGTTAAACTCATAAGGTTTTCTACCTAGCTACTATCTGTTAGGATTAGACTGTCTGACAGACTTTTATTCTCTATTTTCTAGAACAAAAAATTTAAAAGCAGCCAAGTTAGGATTAAGCAGTCTGGCTTGCTGTAGATCTATGGCATAAAAACAAGTTGCACATAGACTGTTATCTTTTGCGGAAAATTTAAAACAAAAGTGTGAAGGCTTAAGATCTGAAAGTTAAAACATCCTTCATTATTCTTCAGCTCTAATTTTAATTCTTTTTGAGTTGTCTTTCTTTCTTTTTCTGGTTCAAGTTTTGAGCATATTGGAACCAGTTTGTTTTCTATCTTTGGCTCAATATTTAATCTAATTAGAGCCATTCTTATTTTGAGATCCATAGGTTCAGATATTGAATTGGTTTGAACCTTTGTTTTTTCTATCCTAATCTACTTCTACTGATAAGCCAAGATTGTACTGTTTGGCTAATCTAATTCACTAACCTATCAGCAGTAAATTGCAAAACTAATTAGTCATGATTAGACTGTATGACTAACATAGCAGTTTGTTTTGCACACTTTCAGATTTTGTCTCTCTTTTTTGGTATGGGGTTGTACCTTTCTTGTTTTACAATCTGCCCTCTTTTTCTCTTTTCTATTGTTTTTGTATTTTTCTCATTTTTCTTCTTCAGAGAAATAAACAAAAAGACTAACTAGATGCTCAAGAGCTGAGCTTTATTGACATTCCTACCTACCCTAATCTAACTTGGAATATTTACATGTTTAGCTGATTAACTCTCTTTTCCAGTACAACCAATCTAGTAGATGATTCCATGATTGGTCCTTCTTCATCTCTTTGGGCAGGTTGGACAAATAGGGCCACTCCCATTCCTTTTGTTTCTTAGCAGCAGTGCTAAAAAATCTTCTTGGTTTTGGTAATACACTGCTCCCAATAACCTTTATCCCTTCTTCAAATACCTTTAAGAAGTGAGCATAGGGATCTTGAAACAATGCCTGGTTATGAATTATTGTAAGATAGGTTTCAACCAAGGTTACCTTTTCCTCCACTGGATCAAGATTAATATTTTCTTGAGAAAGAAAAACTTCTTCATCTTCATTATTATCTGAACTGGAGGACTCATCATATATTGCAGTTTTGTCCTCTTGTAGTCTTGGTATGCTTTGATTTATTGGACTGAACTTTGTGGAGAGGTCATTACATTCTTGAGCAGGAGTCTCTTTGATTACCTCAACCCTTTCAAGAGAAGGCTCTTTATATTCATCATGCTCAAGAAATTCTTCTTTGTTTTCCTCCTCAACCTTTGAGCTGAAAGACTGTTGATTCCTAATTTTGTGAATGTTGTTTCTGATGGGTTGGATTGGTTGATTGCTGCTTTCAAGCTGATGATAAGGAATTTCATGACACTAATCAACTGTTGGTTGCCCTGCATGATTATTTTTTGTTTGAAGCTCATCATCATCATCAGACTGATCAAAAATTGGACAATCATTAGTATAAACAATCTCACCAGTCAAGCATATTGGGTTATCAGCAGGTCTTTCTTTAAGCTGATCTACAAGTTTATTTTCTGGTTCAAGACCTCAAGTTTCAATGGGTAGATGAGCAGAAGTGTTTGTTTTATAAAAGACTTCAGAGGTTGACTGTTTGTTTAATATTTGATCAATTTCTTCTTCTGTCAAAAGAGGGATTTCTTTTTTAGCATGAACAGAAGAACAACAATCCTCTTTCTCTTGTGTTAACTGGTTTGGAGGCTGGATGTCTTCTTGAGCCTCTTCTAGGGGATCTTCATTTGTGCTTGCAGGGAGACCTTGAGGATTTTCTAATATTTGTTGACTTTATTCTGTCTCAAACAATTCCTCATGATTACTATGATGATCAATTTGAATACAAGGTTCATGAGTTGTTTCTTCTACATTATTAGGATGCCATTTTCCTCTTAAAATCTAAAATGAGTTATAACACAAAGGGAGAGTCCCTATTCGTGTTGATTTATCCTCTATTTCAGGTCTTGTGTTTTCTAAGTGGCTTATTGTTTCCTCAAAGCACTGCTTACTTTTAGTATTTGTATTTTGGTCATGAATTTCCCTTAACAGTGCTAAACAAGATAAAGGTATGGTGTCAGGACTTTCTTGACAACCTTCTTCATTGTTTCCTCTGTAGTCTTGCTCATCATACATATCTTGCTCATTGTCTAGGTCTTGTAGTGGTTGAGTTTGTTCTTGATCTGGGAAAAGCATGGGCTGCTCTAGATCCTCAATATTTAAATTAGCCTCATACCTATCCTTTAGTTTTCCAAACATGTACAACATTCTTTCCATCTTGGTCAATAGTTTTGCTTCTGGGTCTGCATTTGAATCCATGTTTGTAAATCAGAAAAGAGGTCATTGTATCTGGTCAACCGGTTCAGAGTCTTCTATCGGTGGAGTCATTAGGTCTTTTGGGATTGTGGAGTCGCCAGGTGGAAGATTTTGAACTTTTCTATCTACCAACAGCATGATTGGGTTTGCTCAATGCATTCCTAGGAGAGTTTACAAGGACTAGTGAAGTAATAGGCCTACTGGAGGCAAGTGGAGTCGCCAGGTGGAAATTTTTAGCTCCCTTGGAGGTAAAATGTTCTATGGTCCACCACCGATGTTTATTATGAAGCCAATCTGAAATGTTTTTGGGTTTTCTGAGTTTTTTATAGTCCTGTAGGTTATAAGAGTGTCCTATATCTGATTCAACACTTAGCTAAGGTGGTGAAACAAACAGAGTCTACTCTAAGGCTTGGTAACTAATTTTATTAGGAAATTGAAGGACTAATGAGTTTATAATAGTTTGCTAGGCTATCATAGATTCAATAGGTCCCACCGTGATTGCCATTATGTTGGTGATGAGGTGGGATAACAATTCCCAGGGTATTCTTTGTCAAATTAAGGGCCTAAAGAGTTTTAAAGAGGTATTCAAGCAACTATATACTAAATAGGTCCCATCATGATCGCCATTATGTTGGGGTCCTGTGTTTTGATAGATTGGCCAACCAAAAGACAAGGCAACATTAGAACCAATATTTAGAGTTCCAGGATCTAGTCCTCCTGTTCTCAGAGATGGATCTCTCAAATTATTTGTTTGCAAAGGTATATCTTGTTTGCTTTTAAATATTGATTTTAGACTAGTTATTAAATGCAAGTGTTTGTTTGGTTTGTTTGTTTGTTTGTTTGGTTGAATTGGCACAACAGATCATGAAAGGTCTAGGTAGTATAGATAGAAAGAAGAAGTATCAGGTTCATTGGGCAATGGAGTCAAGAAGAGGTTTATGACAAACTCATCAATGGATATGGGACATAAAAGGGCAAATCTAACTTGACCACAGGATCATTTAGTTTTATGAATGAGATGGACATTAATGATTTGGAAAGAGAAATTGAATTCTAAACAAAGGGGACTTAAAAACAAAATTTGAACAATAAAGAGGTATTTCATAGACAGGACTAACCATGAATTCTACAAACCACACTTAAAGCAAATAATGACTTCAAGACAACTTTTAAAATGAAATCTAAGATTCGGGGAACACCCTATTTCCTCAAAGACTTTATTTCAAAGGAATTAGAAAACATGAAAGATTCACTGATAATTGCAGTCAAAGAAGAGGGAACGCCTAAACATCCATGATTACAACTATAAAGACCTTTAAAACAACTATTTAAGCAGGAACAAAGGGTATGATCAAAACAGACCTCTTTAGCAAACTATAAACAATGGTACTTCAAAGGGAGACTTCAAAAACAGCTTTCAAGTGGTAGCAGAAAATCAGGGAAAACCATAAATCATGCTGGAACCAACTATTTGAACTATTTGAGAAATAAACAAGCATAAGGGTTCAAGAGAATGTGATTAAAGACTCTAAAATTCCTCAGCAGAAGAAAACATAAAACAGTGAAGGATAAACAGGTCTAAGGTGCTTCCAGGAGTCATTTCTTAGCCTAAACTTTTCACCCTACTGTAGTAAGAATTTATGGAACAAAATGAAAACAGGAAAAACAACAGGCAGTTAAAAATACATCACCAACAGCCAAGCTCAGGGACCCAATGATAGAGCCTTTTCAATAACAAGCATTTCAAAACATAATCCAGCTTCCAAGACTTCAATTTTTTCTTCAACTTCAATAGACTATGTATTATTTCAGAGAGTTCCAATGTTACAACTAGTGACCAACCAACCAACAACTTCTCATCTTCTTCAGAAGTATTTATAGAAGAAATGAGGAGGTGGAAGATTTCTAGGGTTGAGGTGTAATTAATCCTATACTAAATGCAACTCCTAGCCTTGAAAACCATGCAAGGCATAAGGCAGGAAAGCATTGAATTACAACTCATTCTTATTTACTCTGTTTTTGCTTTTTAGGCTTAGTGGGTAAAAAGATTGACTTTAAGGAACTTTCTTATCTTTACAATAACTTTAATGACAGTTTAAAATATGTTATTTTGTTTGTAATAACTGTTAGCTGTCTTTAGTCTCAATTTTACTGACTGAGATTTGATTTGGATATTCCTTTGAGGCATAGAGGCTGCAGGTGGCAATTTTGGTATCTGGGGATTCAATTAGCCCCTCTGATGTGGCATTCAAGGTCTTCTGGATCTGTCTTCATTTGTGGTTTAGGCCTTTGATTTTTAATTTGTGCCTTGATCCTTTCAAGCTTTGATTATATCTTTAATCCTCTAATTATGCTTTGATCCTCTGTCTCTGATACAGATATTCTTTAATCACCTGATGTTCATTGTGTTTGCTGTTTGCAGGTGTGCAGAGGGTTTGCATAGGTGGAGGTTTTTGTTTTAATGAATCGATGATCATGACTCATCGATTCCCTAAAAACGTGTAATTAAAACTCACAAACCCTTTAAAATTGTATCAAGGGCCATGAGGATCGTCATCCTCGGCCCATAATACTGTAATCATCTGTGGGAGGGTTTTAACCTTAATCTTCATTAAACCTGCATAAAAAACACACAACGTTATTTAAATCTTGCGATTTATTGGTTTAAATTGCTTTGGAAGGTTCGTGGAAGTGTTTTGGAGCAGTGAGGATGGAGAAATTTGCAGCGGAGGACGGGTTTCTATGGTAAACATAGAAACAGGGCTTCAAATTTAAAATATGGCGCGAATTAGGAAAAAGCGGTTTCGAGAAAACTATCAGTGGTTTTCGCGCAGCTTTTCGGGGGGGAGGCGGTATTACCTTTTGGAACGCGATTCCATTCATCGCTCAACATGTGGATTTCCAAAACCATTTTTATCGTGCGGAAGTAGCGCACTGTGAAAGGGGGCCAAAAATTGTGCGATATTGTGTTTGAGTCGTCGGATGATCGTCGGGAGATCTTACGGTGCGGGTAGAATCTGATCAACCCAAAGATGCGCGGAGGATGTACGGTGGGACATAGGGCTCGATGGCGCGCGATGGGACCATGACCGTTGATCTGATGGAAGGAGCGCACATCAACGGTTATTATTGAGCGCAAAAACTCAATAGTCATGAGGGCAAATTAGAGTGGGTCTAGTGGTGCGTCAGCAACTTTGTCGCGGGGTGGACGGGTCAAAAAGGTATTTGAATCATCGGGGTGTACAATGATCGTCAGATTTATCGGGATGGACGGTCTAGATTTTTTTAACACCATAAGGTCGAAAAACAAAAAATAGAAAGAAAGAAAAGTTCCGAAGGGATGTTTAGACCCTCTAGCGCTCGATTGCGGGGCCAAGGATTCATGGAGGAAGGGGTTAAAGGAAATAAGCCCTTGGGGGCTTAATACCTTTGTAGAGCAAAAGACTCTTTTTAGGCCAAAAACAGATATTTTAAGGCCAAAAGAGGGTTTTGGTAGGCTAGAAAAAAGGATTTTTAAACCAAATAAAAGGATGATTTAAGGTTTAAAAGAGGGTTTTAATGATTTGGAGGTTAATATGAAAGGATGAAAGGGGAATTTTGTAAAGGAAAATAGGGGTGGAAATGGAGATGATTTGTGAAAATGAGATGGAGAAGTGAATGATGAGAATGGAGGCTCATGAGCAGTTTTCTTTGGTAAACAACAGGTACTTTAGGGCTACTAGTGAAACACCAGTGAAGATTAACTCAAAGGGTAATAATCATCATAAAACTTCAAAAGATGATAAGTTTTCAAAGGAAACTATCTCTTGAAGGCTTGAAGACAAAATTAACCACCACATGGTATAACAGAATTTATAGGTGGCTAACAGTCGCTCCACTTGGGGAGGACAGCTGGTTCTTTAGGTGTCCAGAACCTCAGATATTGATCTCTGGCTTTTCAGTAAACCAGTGCCTTCATCCATTGGGCAGCGACTTTCTTTTCCTTTAGCTGACCTTTCTTTGATTGGATAATCTCTGTAGCAATCTGAAACAATGGAATTCTATCAAAACAACATCTCTACTTACCCATTCCTAATGATCATAACATTTTTTCTTCTTTCAGAGTGCATTTGGACTTGCAAACTCTCTTCATCAACATTTTATTCTTTTGAAAAACAGGAAACTAATCTGAGTCTAATCTTATTCCTCGATGAGTTCAGATTAAGTAGTTGAACTCATAATTTTCTCTACCTAGCTACTATCTGTCAGGATTAGACTGTCTAACAGACTTTTATTCTCTATTTTCTAGAACAGAAAATTTAAAAGCAGCCAAGTCAAGATTAAACAGTCTGACTTGCTGCAGATCTATGGCATAAAAACAAGCTGCACATAGACTGTTATTTTTTGCAGAAAATTTAAAACAAAAGTGTGAAGGCTTAAGATCTGAAAGTTAAAACATCCTTCATTATTCTTTAGCTCTAATTTTGATTCTTTTTTAGCTGTCTTTCTTTCTTCTTCTGGTTCAAGTTTTGACCATATTGGAACCAGTTTGTTTTCTATCTTTGGCTCAAGATTTAATCTAATTAGAGCCATTATTTTTTTGAGATTCATAGGTTCAGATATTGAATTGGTTTGAACCTTTGTTTTTTCTATCATAATCTACTTCCACTGATAAGCCAAGATTGTACTGTTTGGCTAATCTAATTCACTAACCTATTAGCAGTAAATTGAAAAACTAATTAGTCATGATTAGGCTGTATGACTAACATAGCAGTATGTTTTTAGGAGTGGCATTTAGGCTTGCACACTTTCAAATTTTGTCTCTCTTTTTTGGTATGTGGTTGTACCTTTCTTGTTTTACAATCTGCGCTCTTTTTCTCTTTTCTATTGTTTTTGTATTTTTTTCATTTTTCTTCTTCAGAGAAATAAACAAAAAGATTAACTAGATGCTCAAGAGCTGAGCTTTATTGACATTCCTACATACCCTAATCTAACTTGGAATATTTACATGTTTAGCTGATGAACGCTCTTTTCCAGTACAATCAATCCAGTAGATGATTCCATGATTGGTCCTTCTTCATCTCTTTGGGCAGGTTGGACAAACAGGGCCACTCCCATTCCTTTTGTGAAGCCACCTTATGGTGTATGGATGTGGGTGCGCTGTAGTCTGCAAGCCCAACCTCTTCATGGTGTTTGCTGAAATGAGGTTCTTTTGGCTCCCATTGTCGACAATGAACTTTAGTGGGGAACCCTTTACCCACATCTAGGAGTGGAAGAGACGCTCCTCCTCCTCTGGATCTTTCGGTTCCTCCTTTTGGATCTTCACAGTGGCAACAGTGGCATTGGGCTCTGCATCAATAATCTGTTTCCCTTTGTCATTCCCCTTGTCAGGTTCTATTTCAGAGCCGGAGCATGCATCTGACTCAGAAGCCCTCATCTCGGCCACCAGCGATTGCTTGGCCCGACACTCACTTGTGTTGTGAGTGGAGCTCTTATGGAACTCACACCACTTCCCCATGTCCTTCTTTGGCTTCGCAGTGTTGTTCTTTATTTGTGGCTTTGACAGGTTGTCTTGGGCCGCCATGCCTTGGCTTTGTCCTTTGTTCTGCGGTTTAGGGGCACCTTTCCCTTGCTTTTGATTCGCAGATCCAAAGTCTCGCTTCTTCTGTTTGAATTTCTGCTCAATCTTGGCAGCATACCAGTATGTCGTACCAAGCGAGCAGATGTCGAGGAACTCCATTTCCTCCTGAATGTTTCTGTGTATACAACTGTGATACTTTAGCACCAAATGTTTCTTTGAATCTTTGATACCTAACTTTGTGCGCAGGGTATGGAATAGATTCGTCAGTTCATGCACATCTTGATCCCTTTGTTGTCGCAACGTCGTCCATTGTATGTACTTGTCCTCATAGCTCCCCACGGGATAGTATTGTTCCTTGATGGTGTCTCGGAAAGGATTCCAAGTGGGTACGGCTGAGAACAGAGAGGGTTCTGTCTCGTCCTTTTACTCACAGTAGGTTTCCCACCAGTCCTTGACATGGAGGGTAGCTTTGAGGAGTGCAAAAATAATTTTCTCTCGGTCGAAAAAGTCATGAACTGAGAAATATCCTTCTAATAGATTCAACCATCTATCTACACCATCTGCATCTATTTGACCCTCAAATATGGGAATGTCAACGTTTACTTGTACCTTAAAGGGAGTTGCGCTTCCAAAGTGGCTGTTGGATGCAGATGCGCCGCCGGTGGGCAGTCGTTGAAGGATCTGGGCAAAGTTATCCATCATCGCGTTCCTTTGTTTTTCGAGGGCCTCCTCGAGCAATATTTTGATAGGATCTCTTGCTCCCTCATCTTTCTTTTCATCCCCCATGGGCAACCGTTGGGGTTTGCGTGGTTGATCTTGCAAAGGTTCCACCAGATCGAGCCCTAACTCCTTATACCCCGACCTCGTTGGGGACATGTAAAGAAGGATCGAGAAAAAGCAGACCCCTCTGATACCACTGATCCAGATTTATGCAGGAACGCAACATAATACACATATAACCATAAACACAAAGATGCAGCGGAATAACACTTCATTTCATTAATATCAAAGAACTGAAATTTGCTTACAAACATAATGCAAATAAACTAGCTAGGGCGCTAGAAGCTTATCTCTGAGAAGAGATGTGGCGGCTACAGGCCTTTGAATTGAGTTACAATGAGGCTCGAGAGCCTATTTATTATTTAGAAACAAGGGAAAACCTTAAACATCCAAAACCCTTACCCTAGGAGATGAAGCGCCAAAACTATGGGCCCCGTTTCGGTAAATTGGTGTTTCAACTTCCCAGGGACGTAACTTTGGCATATGATCTCTTTTTGACGTGTACCATACCTCGCTAGAAAGATTTATTCGAGGACCACAACTTTCAAGTGAGCAATATCAGTTCATGTACCTATGTTGCTCCCAGTTTTCCCAAAAAACGTTGTTTAGGGCCTCAAAATGGCTCTAGAAGTTTAGGACCCGAAAAACTGCTAAAAATAGTAAGTCGTGCCAAAATTGAAAAACTAAAAGAGACAATGGTGGGGCCCCAAGTGGAATAGGCGGGTGGCCACCAATATCCACCTAGATCATTGAGACACATCAAGGAGCTTCAATGATGTTAGAGCTTCGACACACAACAACTCTTTTAAGTTAGACAAGCCAGAAACATGCACTATTTCAAGCTCTATACACTACACCAAACCCTATATTATTTTCACCTTGACACATGTACTTACATCAAGGACCTTCAACGACCTCAAATTTTCAACACTCGACAGCTCCTCTAAGTGTGGCAAACTAAAAACATGTATCTTTTCAAGGTGTCTCCGCTGAGCCATACTATGTATGCACTTAAGCTTCAAGACCTCAAATTTTCAAAACCTGATATCTCTTCCAAGTAAGAGCAATGATGAACATATATTCCTCAAAGCTTTGAAATCTCTGTTGATATCCATATTGTCTTCAATTTCGCACATTCAATTAATTCAGGCTCCTCCAACAAACTTAAATTTTCAGAACCCTACAACTATTCCAAGTTAAAGCAATCACTAACTGTTAATTTTCAGAGATTTGTAAGCTCCACCGATCCCTGTATTCTCTTCAGCTTCCTACAGTCTTTTACACTAAGCTCCTATAACGACCTCGATTTTTCAAAACCCGGCAGCGCTTCCAACTCATAGCAAGAGAAATTCGTTACTTTTCAAAGGATGGCAAGATCTATTGTTCCCCTTATGCTCTTCAGTTTCCCACATGCGCTTACAAAAAGCTCCTTCAGCGACCTCAATTTTTAAAATCTTGGCAACTCTTCCAAGTCATAACAATGATAAATTTCTACTCTTCTAAGGTCTGTAAGATCTGTGGATCCCCCTATGATTTTCAGTTTCCCACAACCACATACATTAAGATCCTCCAACAACCTCGGTTTTTCAAAACCCGAGAACTCCAATTTTATTCCATCCCGAGTGCTCAGCCTTCTTAGTTCTGCAAGACCGCATAACCCTTCTATTTTCCTCAATTTACAACATTACAATTGCAATTATGAGTGCCTTTGGAAAATTTCCAATCATCGCAAGATCACAAAAGATGATGGAAAGTTGTTGATGGTTGGGGCAAACACCTCCGCCAAATGATACCTTATTCAATATTTTTACGTTAGAAAATCACGAGCAGTTGAGCCTAACCATGCAATAATTTTCACATTCGCCCTCAGTTGGCTTTTTAAAAGGCATCTCTAGCTAGGAACATTGTGAGACTTGCAACCTAGTCAGCTAATTCAATCATATAATGGATTCCGGCAAACAATTCAATGCAGGGAAACACAACCGCAAATCCTTAAGGTTGCTTAGGTCACCGATCGAAGGCAGCAAAGAGCTTCCTATGTAAAGCTATTCCAAACAAATTAGTTATCCAATGTCACTTGAAAATTCCTTTTACTTTACCAGAAATGAAATGAACTTTTAACGTACACGAGACTAAAAATATTCTATGGGATTATGAGTTCCCTATTTTTCTCCTTTTGCATTTCAGATCTTTTCTTATTCAAATTGATGATGAGCTGGCCCAACCTTCCAACAATCTCATCGCTGACAAGACAATGCCAAGAAACTGATGCTAACATATTCCCATAACTTTCTTTGATGTCTTTGAACGCATCACATTCCAAAATGAAAAATGAAATGTTTTTTCGATTCCACTACCCTAGATGTTACACCATTTTTTTGGTCATCTAACCTATTATCATTAGATGAACCCAAGTACACCATGTAAGACCAATTTTACCCTAAGTAAAATTGCTTTCACCACATTTGTCTATATTGCATGGTCATATTTAACCCAAAACAAGGAAATAAATTAAATAAATCATTATTTATTTGATTATTTCCTAAGAATAAGCTATTTAAATCATTATTTAAATAATATTCTTAGTTAAATTTGACTAAATCACATATAAATAATTAAATAAACCATTATTTATTTAATTATATTCCCCTCATTTCCCTTAAATAATAAATAAATCATTTATTTATTTGTTATTTATAAATAAAGGAATTGACCCAAGTCAAAAAACCTTTTCCCTCCAACAAATATAATAAAATATTCCTAAAGGGTGATTCTAGAATGTGATTAATAATATTTTATTCATGCACTGAGTTCTAGAACACCCCAATATTTTGTTATAAATAGAAGGGTTTTCCCCATTCATTAGTCACCTTCATTGCATTAGATCACTCTGGATCTACTCTTGGTCACCATTTTTCCATTTTTGCTTTGTGAACTCCCATTGAGTTCTATGTTTGTTTTTCTACACCACTAAGAGAGAGGAATGTTAGATCTGAAACACTGAGGACTTTCAAGAACCCATCCCACTGAGGAGAACCAGAAAACACCTTTCTTGTTTTCCTCTCAGGTGCCCCATTCTTTAATATAATATAAAATTCTTTTAAATACATTGTTCTTGTCTTGTCTATTGGATGCATAGAGCCATATTGTATTTTATCTGCTTAATGTATTTTGTGCTTAGATCTGGATTTGTGCAGCAAACTTAAATATATTTTTCAGCCATAATCGATGTTAGGGCTATTTTTTATGCGTAGCTAAAGTGATCTTTTACGACGAAAGATTCATACTAACAATTGGCGACTCCACACGGGTTTTCTTTTGCGACCATTATCGTTTTCTATATTCCTGCATATCTAGTTGTTTCAAACCCTAGGGTTTCTCTCCAATTTTTTGTTTTTCCTATTTTTATGCTAGTTTTCACCTCGAAAACCCTCAAACACTAAAATTTCTAACTTCCGTGTGTTTATGGCCCTATTGCGCAGGTGACCGACATCAGCCGTAGCTGAGACGACACATTTTTCTGAAATCTGCCGCCGAGAGACTAGGATCTGCAGGTCACACTTATCGGCCCAAAAAGTGCGACCTGGCCTTGAGGTCGCACTTTTCTACTCAAAACCTGCGACCTGGCCTGAAAACAGGTCAAAAACTGCAACCAGCACATTTTTCTGCAATTTTCCAACACTTTTTCTGGGTTTGCCTAAAGCTTCTGTCAGGGTTTTCCAGCCTCTGTCTCTGCCCGTTCAGACCTGTTTCTGATCTGTTTCACTCAACTAAGTGGGAATCTTGCCCCTTAGGGCTCTAGTACCCTCCACTTTTGGTGGGAGAGTTTTTGTTGTTTCAAACGTCTGAATTACCAAAGTTTCAGTCTTATTTATTTCAGATCTGATTCCTCCTTTTCAGATCCCTACAGATTAGCTCTTTTTCCCGTTCAAAACACCTCCTTTCGTTTTGTTTGGGTTCATCTCTAGGGTCACCTCTTAGACCCCCCTATTTTTTAGCTGATCCCCTCTTTTTCTAGCAGCAACCTTGCCCCTGCTTCTTTGTTGTTCTCTGCACCTCTTTTCAGCAGATTTCCCCATTAGATCTCCATCCCTCCCGACTTTCGATCTATTGGCCTCTTTTCGCGTGCTTTTCCCTCTTATCGACTAGTTTTGAGAGACCCGCCTTCTTGGGTTAGCTTGATGGATTGTTAGCTGTTAATTTTCTATTCTTTCAGTCTTATTTACTGAATATTTCTTTTCAGTTACGCAGCACACTTTTTCTTTTTCTCTCAAAACGTCTAGGTTTAAACAATTAAAATTAACGCATGCCACACACTGACCCTAAGTGAAGAAGAGCCTGGTTAACACTGCCTGGCAACGATTTTAAAATTAATTGACAATGCACCTTCCTGCCCTTGTCACCTCTTGCTGCCCCTATCGGTCTTTCTTCTTCCAGTCATCATTGCGCCTCCAAGGCGCCTATCCCGGAGACTTCTTGGCCTTCACCCTCAGTTTCCATTTGGATGACTTCCTCCTTCCCATCGTCATCGAGTGAGTCCTCCCCCGAGTCCGCACTCCGACTCTTCTTCTGATTGTTCGGGTTCTCCCCCTACTCCTAGTTCTCCCCCTCTTACCTTCACCATGTCTAGTTCAAGACCTAGCCCTAACCCCAGTTCTACTGTTGGGTCTGTTTCCAGTGGAACCACTACGAGACCTACCTCGACTGCCCCTTTACTCCCTTATATGGTTGGCCTTAGTCTCCCCGATTTCAATCAGCTGATTAATGATCCCATTCGCCACGATGTCAGTTGGCCTGCTATGCCAACCAAGCTCCCCTCCGACATTCCCAAGTTCGAAGGCCTTGATAGTGAAGATCCCTCCATCCATATCCGATCTTTTCACATGTGGTGTTCCTCCAATTCCATCACCGATGACTCCATCCGTCTTTGATTATTCCAACGCATGCTTACCGGCGAAGCTTCCAAATGGTATGTTGACCAAGCCACCTCTTCCCATACCACCTTTGCGACCATTGCCCAAGCTTTTTTATCTTATTTCCAGCTCCCCCTCCGATACGACACTGGTACTGAACTCTTAACCTCTTTTCATCAATCCTCTTCGACCCGCCTTTCCGCTCATGTCCAAGAATGGCGACAAAGACGAAGCTTGTGTTGCGCTCCTCCCTTTGAAGATCGGGTTTACATGGACTGGTTCCTTCACTCTCTCCTACCTCCCATTGGCAAAGATGTCGCATCCCATTTTCCCCAAACCGAAGAAGCTGCCCTCCAAATAGCCTTAAAATATGACCTTATCTATGCCCAATCTGGTTATGTTTATACCGTCCTTCCTGACCTCCCCAAGCCCGGTGGACCTAATGCCTCGAGGGCATCTCCCTCTGCCGACGGTATCATTGGCGCCATGTCTCATACCTCTGCTCAACCTCTTATGACCTATGGCTTTCCTCCCAGAGGGGCCAGCACCTCCAGCACCTTTCCCCCTCCCGGTAACATGTATCCAGGATATGGCCCGCCTCCTCCTTTTGCCCACACTCCTGCTTACCTCAATGTTTCCCATTCTCACCCTTATTCTTACCCACAGCCTAGTGTCCCAGCTCCTCCAGCATTTGGACCTCCCACTCCCTTGCCTTCCCCACCCCCGCTGCCGCACTTACTACCCCCTCCCAGACACGTATTTGCGCAGCAAGGTGCGACTACTCCTCTTCCCTCTCAACGGCGGAGGAGAGGCAATCCATCCGCCTCGTAATCATGGACCTAATCCTTCCAGTATTGACCCTAACACTGCTAACCAGCCACAGGGCTCTCAGCCCAAGCTGAACAGGCCCCTTCGCACCAATAATCCTTGTTCATGTTGTGGTGTTTTTGGTCATTACACTCACGATTGTCCCATATTACCAAAAATGCAATAGATGTGGGAATCTCATGCCACCGTTCGGGGACAACACTCCTCCCCTCCTGTCCCTCCCAATACCGCTACTTCTCAACCCGCTGTGTTTACCGATCCTTTCCCTCAACAAGGATTTGTGGCCACTCAACCACCTCATGCCCCGGTAACCACTCAACCTTCTCCTTCTGGTTCCTCTGATTACCAAATCCTCATGATGACATCTGACCAACTTCTCTCCGTCGACCTTAATCTTCAAACTCGGTCTCATGAGTACTCCTCACCTCCCATTTCGTCTGTCTCCGAGTCCCCATCATCAGGTCCTACAGAGCCTCTATCGACACCCAATGGTCCCTTACAAATCCCTCCACCCAAAGTTGAGGTTCATACCAAAATTCCTAAGGGCCCATTACGCCGAAATGCTGCCTCCGGTAGGGCTACCCATTCATCCAGCATAGTAGATGATCTGGCACAATCTCCTGCTGCCATTTCAACACTGGAACTCCTCCAATCGTGTCCTTCTCAAGAGAAGGCTCTACTATCTGTCCTGGGTGTTGTAGATCCTGCTGATGACCAATTAATTGTTTTCGACGCCCGTCAGTCAGACCATCCCCCCCTTCCTGCTTCGGTTACTTTCCAAATCCCAATCAAAATCCCAAATGCTACCGTCACTCGATGTGTTATTGATGAGGGGGCATCTACCTGTGTAATGTCCGCTTTGGTTTGGAAACAACTTGGATCCCCTGAACTGGCCCCTTCCACTATCACCCTTCGTGCGTGGGATGGCCACGCCTCTCAGCCCATTGGCCTATTTCGTAACTGTCCTATTACCCTTGTGGGCAAGACTGTTTGCGTCGACGTTGAAGTTATCACCGCCCTCCTTGACTACAACATTCTTTTGGGGCGTAGTTACACCTATGCCATGTTTTCCGTCCCATCTGCTGTCCACCGCAAGATGTTTTTCCCCCATAACGAAAAAATTGTCACTATCGACCAGTTAACATATTATGAACCACAACCTCAGACTTCCCCTGAGTCCTCTATTTCTATTGTCACTAATTCTTTGCCCCGTGTTTCCCCCACCGTCTATAAAGACTCCTCCTTGCTTGAAACCTTTCTGGACCCTCCTACCACATCAGATCCTAGCCTGGCGAACGTTTGCATGATGTAATCATCTTAGGCTGACCTTACTGTTACACAGCAATTTGTCACCGTCCCTGCAATTCCCCATCCTGCACAATTGGAGGGCTCATTCCGTGACCTGTGAGCAGTGACGTGACTTGAAACCACTTTCATAACATCCCTCTGAACATGAGCTTTCATTGCCCTGAAGACAACTCCTTGTGAAAAACCCTAAAAACACCCCTTTTTGCATTGGCGCGGGAAGCCAGTTCAGTACCCACGCCAATGGGGGAAATCATTCAAAAAGGGCACGCCAATTGGCGCTCTGTCTCAGAGTTGCACTCACGCCAGCCATTTTAAGGAGTGTTTTTTAAAAATAAATGGCGGAAGTTTTGTCCTAACCAATCCATAAACTGGTATCTAATTTGAGTTGGGAGGTTTGGCTCCGGATCTCCATGTAGAGGAAGTGGTTTGCCACCTCTCATGGAAGCTTCCTTGAGGATAGGGCCAATCCCATGATTATAGGGATCCCAACTCCCCTTCATCTATAAAAGCTTGCTCATCTCCTTTGCAAGCTAGTTCCCAAGAGCCATCAGAGCCTTATGCTGCAAGAGCCTTGATTCATTCCCTTAAGGCCAAATCCAAGCAGGGAGACTATTGTCGAGACATCCGAAGAGAGAGGTTTGTCCCATCCCCGACAGGCTTTTTCGAGACGTGTTCTGCTGGCGACCCTCCGAAGGAGAATTCAGCGTCAGAGCCAGGTTGTATCCTCCTTTGATTGATTAATGATAAATGACTATTAGTTATGGTTCCATTTCTGTTGTTGATTATGATGATGAGTTATGTCTTCTCTCACTGACATATAGTTGCATATACTAGGTTTTACGCTTGCGTTTGTTTTGTTTCTTGCGTGTGCAAGTGTCCGATCACGGAGATCGTGAGGATTGTGATCTGCCGGAGCTAAGGAACGGGAGCGCTACTTTCTCTACGAGCGACAGCGTTGGATTCCAGGTAAGCCTTCATCGCTAGTTGGTTTATTTGCAATTAGGAACATGCACTATAGCGTGTGACGATTGTTGCTAGACCCACTCTGGGCTAGTAGGGATCGCCTCTGTCCGCAGAGGGGATTTACCTCCACAACAAATTGGCGACCATACTGGGGACCGTCTAGCTTGTTGTTGTTCTGCTTTGTAAGCTACAGACGGAGCCTAAAGTTAGCGAGATAGCCTTCGAAACGCTATTGCTTTGCATTAGCGAAGTAGATCAAAGTTGCTTCAGTCAATCTCCGATTTAGTTTATGAACTGAACACTTGGAGTATTGTCTTGTCTTTTCGGTTGTTTCTCGATTCTGCTTGCTTGATCGGCTCTTTTGGCCGACTCTTTTTGTGATTTTGGCTTTTGGTCAGCTTGATCATCACTGGTCTGCTTGTTGGATTGCCTGTTTTTATTTTTCCATAGCAAACTCGGTTGGTGCGCTTTTCAGTGTGACAGTCGCGCCCATTGGCGCATGTTGTCAGTGTATTACTCGCGCCAATTCCATTCTAGCGCTAGTTTCCGCCTCACATTCGTGCCAATCCTGTGAGGTACTAGGGTTTTCTTTGTTCTGAGCTTCCTGAGCTTGATCAGTGTGTTTGGTCTTGTTTTTTTCGACTGCTTGGGTGTTCTGGAGCCTTGTTTGACTGGTTGTGACCTTCGTCCTTTGGTTGTTTTCCCGTTTCCATCGATTTCACATTCTAGCCCTAGGGCATCTAAGTGCTCTTGTGTGTCGAGCCTCCCTTGGGAGTTTTTGGTTTCTATTTGTTCAGTCAACCTTTTGATTCCTCCTCTGCATTCGTTTGGTGGTTGTTTATCATTTTATTGCGTTATTTGAGTGTTTGTTCTCTTCTTCATTTGAATTTCGCTTTGTCTCGCTTTGGGCCTAGATTACATGGTCCATTTGAGTCTTTGGGATTCTCTTAGTTTTGAGGGACTGTTTTGTCAATTTGGAGATCTGATTGTGTGTTTGTGTTGAGTGAAATTTGTTTGTTTTTCTCTTTCCTCATCACTTCTCAAATTGCTCTTTTTCATTAGTTTTCATTTTGTTTAGTGCACTTTGCTATTAAACATTGAAAATACAAAAAAAAATCTCTTTGCTTTCGATTAGTTAGTGCAAATTAAAATCTTTTCGATGTTATTAGTGATTAGTGACTTTGAGAGAAAAGTTTTTGGTTTCCATTAGTTGCATTAGAGACTTTGTTGGTTGTTCTCTGATCATTTTATTATTGTGTGAAAATCTCTTAACTCTCTTGTAATTAGCTTTCATCGAATGAAATGATATACTGTGGCATATAGTGTGCATTTAGGAGATTTCGAGACATAACACTCGCTAGGGCCTGAAAACTGAAACGTAATTGAAGATAAACTGTAAAATTTATTCAATTTACACTAAGGCAGCATTGAAACATTAACGCAACATTTAGTGGTTTAGGCTAGAGACGTGTTCCGACGTCTTTAAACCTAGTAGTTGTCGTTCGCCTCTTGGCTTTAGACAGCACTAGTACGAACTTGTGCTCCCCATACCGTCGAGTATATAAAGGGAGACCCCACTAGGTTTCTATCCTTTATCCATAGGAAGCCAAGTCTGCCGCCCTATACCCGTGATACACCGGACACAGCATTCGGGGAGATTGCCTGCACGTACATTAAGTCCTTGGTTGATTTCTCTTTCATTTTTGAAACCAAGGTGTATATTGCAGTTCACGGTTATTTGGTACACCCTTTGCCTAGTATTCCTGAGTAGTCATTTGATTTTTTCTGACACTTTAAATTTGAAAGGATCACCAAGCGCTTGTCCTTTCATGCTTGCTTCAAAACTGAAAGAGATAGAGTCACCTTTCATCCGTTTCTTGACTCTTAAAACATGAAACGATGAAGTTTCTAAGTTTCAATGTGGTAAAATAAATCACCCGCGATCACACGCCCTGTTAGATTTTGCTTGTTGGCCATTTGATTGTGTGTCTTGACTCTTTTTCAGCCCGTGTGTGTTGTGCTTGATCTTTTGTCATTGTTGTCACAGTGGTGGAACCTTCTGTTTCGTCTACTGGTAGTCCATATACGGACGATTCATCAGAGGTTTCTCAATCCTCTGCTGAACCTCAGCAGCCCATCGTTTCCGAGTTTCCCGACGGGGGACCGGTTCTGTCTAAGCTTCCCTTTGGAGGACCAGTTGAGTTCAATTGGCCCTTTTCCGACCCTTGGTCTGGATTGGGAGTAGGGGAGCATTTCCCTCCTCTTACATCGAGTTCGCCTTTTTTAGATGTTGTTATTCCTCCTAGTCCTCGCCGTCTATTACGAGATCTAGCGGCAGGTTCAAATATGAGTGATTCTCCTAGCGAGGAAATCCCCGCGTCTGGTGAAGATTACCAGTTATTCCCTCGACATTTATTTCCAGAAGACAACCCTGAACCATCTGTTATGTCATCACTCGGTCCCTCATTACCAGCAGGGTATAGATCCTTGGGTCAGATTATTACCGCCGCTGCCTCTATGGGGGTATCAGCTCCTTCTACGAGGCCGGTTGTTCCTTCATTGGGGATGTCTCCTAAGACACCCGTTACGTCATCCCCTCAGGTCACTTTTGTACCCTCCACGCCCACTGTATGGGTGGCCGCATCTGCACCGGCCGTTACCACTCAGTCTGTAAGGACCACATTGCTTCCCGAAGACGTCTATATAGCATCTGCTATGCCGGAGAACATCTCTCCGGAGGAGTATCGATTGTCCCTACAAAAATCGAACCCCGAGGTCAGACAGTCCTCTCAAGATCCCAACCACTCATATTTTTCGCATTATGCACAGGATGGTACGCCCGTGTACATTTTTCCATATCAATACGATGAGCATGGGAACCCTTTACGTTTACCCGCTCCTGAGGCTCAACTTCATGCTCAGGGTTTACCGTATAACCAATTTGGACAGCCTTATAACCCGCAAGGACAACCTTTTCAAGGCCAACCTTCGGGCCAGCCTGGCTATCCTTATGACCCGCAGGGACAGCCCGTATAGGGCTACCCTCCGGGCCAGCAAGGGCCATTATACGGTCCGCAATGACAGTATTACAACCCTTCAGGTCAACTCGTGCAGCCTCTCCCTAGAGTCCCACCTGGGCAACCTCAAGGACTCACAGGACAACCGGGGTACCAACCAGGGCCGGTATATGGTCCTGGGGGGCAAGTCCAACCTTCTCAACCTATGCAACCTCAGTATCCTCTTGGTCCCAACGTTTCACATTAGCCAGGACCATCTTATGGTCCTGTTGCGGGTCAAACCGGTTATCAGCAACCACCTGGCTCCATTCCGCTACCAGGCCAACCGGTTAATTCGGCACAACCTAGTATCCCGCCACCAGGCCAACCGGCCAATCCGGCACAACCTGGTGTCCCTCCACCAGGCCAACCTGCCCATCCAGCACAACCTGGTGCTCCTCAACAGCCAGGTCAACCTACACAACCGGCACAACCTATTTATCCGGGTCAACATGTTCAACCAGGGCAACCCGTTCAGCCAGGTCAGCCTGCTCAACCAGGCCAGCCTGCACATCCTGTCAACTCTGCCCAACAGCCGACTTATTCAATGCCGGAGCCAAATCAACCGCTGCACCCTAATTATCAGGCTCAGCAGGGTCCCACATATCAGCAGCCCAATCAACCTCAAGGCGGTTACTATTCTCATGGTCAATACCGACCGAATTATAGCCAGCCCCAAAGTTCTAACTATTACTCTCAACAACCTGGCTACATCTATACTCAGCAGCCAAATCCGCAGACTGCTCAAACAGGGCCGACTTACAATTAGGGTCCATACTCTGGTTATCAAGCCCCATACACTGGTTACCAGCAACCGAATCAGGCTGGTTATACACCCTATACCCCCTATGGTCAGAATCCTACCGGACAGAACTCTTGGGGGCAAGGATATTCTCAACCAGCGTGGAGTACAGGTACTGGCCCTTATCGAGGGCCAGGCATGCCCTTCAATCCGCAATTGTCGTTCTTGGCTACCTTGGAATTACTGGATGTTTCGAAATTAACTAATGATCCGATTCTGCACAATCCTTATTGGCCTCCGGTTCCGACCAAAGTACCCGGCGATTGCCCAAAATTTGAGGGTAAAGCTGGAGAAGACCCCCAAGCTCACATAATGACTTACCATCTTTGGTGTTCGTCCAACTCTTGGGTGGACGATTCGATTCGTCTACGTCTCTTCCAGCGTACTCTTACTGGCGCTGCTGCCAAGTGGTATATCAAATTACCCCGTGGCATCTTTCAAGATTTCAATACATTAGCCATGGCTTTTCTGACTCACTTCCAGTTATCGGTCCGTTACGAGGCCGGGACGCATCTCCTGACTTCGTTGAAGCAGGACAAAGCCACCCACATCTCAGATCACATTCATGAGTGGCGACGTCATCGTAGACTGATCAAGTTTGATATACCTGATCAGCTACTAACTCATTGGTTCACCACGTCCTTCGTTAACAAGATAGCCCAAGATATTGCTATGGGGGCATGTGTGACTGAAGAACAAGCCATAGCACGTGCTCAGTATCTTGATCTGGTATACTCTCAGTCTGGCACGCTGTATGATATTTTGATTGATGCTCCATGCCCAGGAACCTATAAAGCTCCACCTACCCCTGCGGTGGATGGTGTTATTGGTTCTGTATCTCAGAATTCTCGAAAATCTTCGAATGGGAAGTAGAAGTCCAATTCTTCCAATAATTCTGCTCTTCCCGCCCCTTCAGATTCTGGCAAAACTGCGGAGGTTAACTCCGTTCAGGCTAATCCTATGGAAAAAAGCCTCCAAGGGAAAAAAGAAGGGCAAAGGCAAATCCAAACCCGACGCCCCAAAGTCAGAGTCTCCTAAACCTCGTACCGAGGACGGTTCCCAACGTAAACCGAAGTACCCCTGCCTTATTTGTGAAGGAGATCATTATACCAAGGATTGTCCACGACGATCTGAAATTAGTCAACTTCTCAAAGGCTCCAAAGGGACTCTGGCAGTTCTTAAAGAACCGTACCCATCTCAGCAGACCCAGATGGTTAAACAACCTTCACCATCTGCACCATTTGGGTCCCAGGTCTTTATGATGAATGGTGCTGCACCTATCTCCATTGCTACGCGTTCGAAATATTATGTTGGATTGCGCCAGGCAGCTGGGAAGGAAGTTGTGGATGGCCCACCTCCCCCACCTGTCTCCGGTTCGTTGGAAATTGAGAAGCCTATTGCTGAACCTATTGTGAGGCCACCTTCTAAAGGTGTTTTACGAAGATCTTCCTACAACCCAAATGCCCGTGCCGCTCAGCACTACAGTATTGTTGAGGATTTGGCACAGGCGCCTTCTGCTATGTTTGCATTAGAAGTTCTTCAAAGTTGTCCTTAGCAACGGAAAGCTCTATTGTCTGCAATCGGTGGAATCGATTCCGCCGATTCTAGTCTTCTCACTTTCGACCTAGAAAATTTCACCCCCCGACTTCCTCATCATATTGCTCTTGTTATTCAAGTCGGGATCAACGGTCTTAACATCCATAGGGCCGTTGTGGATGAAGGTGCTTCTACCTGTGTCATGTCATCCGCTTGCTGGAAGGCCATTGGCTCCAGCCCTTTCATCATCTCCCAATGCCTTAGAGGCATTCAATGGTCGGGAATCCAAACCCTTGGGTGTTCTCGAGAGTTTACCGATTACTTTACAGGGGAAGACAGTCAACGTAGAAGTAGAAGTGGTTGACGCCAAGCTTAACTATAATATACTTCTCGGCCGCAGTTGGACTCACGCCATGCTATGCATGCCATCCACCCTCTTTCGACTTCTTAAGTTCCCTCACGAGGGAAAAATCGTTACGGTGGATCAGTTGTCTTTCTTCACCTCCACCTCCAAGAACAACATTCCTTACGTGGATCAGATCCCAAATCCCCCTGATAGTGTAGGACCCGGTCTATTCAAAGACCCCGTCCTCATGGGTATTTTTCCCACACCGCGACTGCACACCGCTCAAGTTAATATGATCTCTAGGTCTGACGACCCATGGCTCATCCCTTCGCCTGAGCAGGTGACTGATTTTGGAGAATCAATGCCCTTAACTCCAGTAGAGATTAATTACTACGAAATCGTAGCCGCATCTGATCCTCCTCCTCCTCAACATGCTCCTTCAAGCATGGCTTTAGATATATATTCTCAATCCCCCTGGCTCGGTGAGGCCGACTCGCCTGATCCTCTTAAAGATATTTTCCCTTCTGACGAAGCCATTGTTGAAACAATGTCTCTTGAGGAGCTGCCTTGGACCGATACTCATCATCGTTCCTCCTTTATGCCCAGCCTGGGGGAAATGTCAGATTGTCTAGAGCGTTTTGCATCTCAGGTTCCCACTCCACCTCTCCAGACGCCCATATTGACACATGAGGTGCTTTCAGAGGGAAACCTGAGCAACATTACTCAAACTATTCCGATCGACATCTCCGTTAAACCGGGG
This sequence comes from Pinus albicaulis, assembly GCA_034641835.2. Lineage (NCBI taxonomy): Eukaryota > Viridiplantae > Streptophyta > Pinopsida > Pinales > Pinaceae > Pinus > Pinus albicaulis. Next base: position 1,972,677,104 of record CM076578.1, read on the forward strand.
ATAGTTGAGAACATACACGTGGGAGTGACTTGTTCTCCTGATGAGATACGAGTTTATACTGATCTTTTTCGAGAATTCAGAGACGTGTTCGCTTGGTCCTATGAGGAAATGCCCGAGATTGATCCCAGCATAGTAGTGAACGAGATTCCTACCTATCCTGGTGTGAAACCCGTGCGCCAATGCCTATGCTCAGTGCATCCTCGCAAAGCCGCTGCCATTAAAGCAAAAGTTGAAAAACTTCTGAACGCGGGCTTCATTTACCCGATTCCCCTCACAGAATGGGTCTCAAATATTGTCCCTATAGATAAAAAGCAGAGTACTATAAGGGTCTGTGTTGATTACCGTGACATTAATCGCGCCTGTCCTAAGGACAACTATCCTACTCCCTTCATAGATCAAATCATTGACGAATGTGCTGGGAGTGAGATTTATTCCCTGATGGACGGCTTTTCCGGGTATAATCAGATAAATATTTTACCTGCCGATCAACACAAGACTGCATTCATCTGTCCGTGGGGTACCTTTGCCTATAAAAAGCTCCCGTTCGGCTTGAAGAACGTTGGAGCTACTTTCCAACGTGCTATTTCTTACGCATTCCACGACATACGCCATATCGTTCAGCCTTATCTGGACGATCTGCCAGCTCATTCAGCTCGACGGGAGGACCATCCAGAACACCTCTGTCAGATTTTCCTTCGCTGTCGACGCTATAATATCCGACTCAACCCTCATAAATGTGTCTTTTGCGTGGATTTTGGCCGTCTTCTGGGGTTCATAGTCTCCAAGGATGAAATTCGCCTCGACCCTCTAAAGGTTGAGGCCATTGTCAATCTCCCATCACTCTCTTCGTTATATCAATTGCAAAGTCTGCAGGGAAAAGCTAACTTCCTACGACGCTTTATACCGAACTACGCGAAAGTGGCCAAAGGATTCACATGTCTTTTAAAGGAGAATGTTCCCTTTCATTGGGATGACATTGCTCAACAATCCTTTGAGAAGCTTAAGACGTTACTTGTTAATGCTCCATTGCTTCGGCCTCCCAACTATCACCGTGATTTCACTCTATATTTGGCCACTGCCTTTAGCACCATAGCTATGGTTCTGGTACATGATGACGATAATGGCAACGAATACGTTGTTTACTATCTATCACGAAATCTTCTCGACACAGAAACGTGTTACTCTCACGTCGAGAAGCTAGCTTTAGCAGTTGTACAAGCTGTGCAACGTTTCCGCCACTACATCCTGCCGCGTACTGTAACCGTGATTTCGGATTGCAACCCCATGACATATATTCTATCTCGACAATTACTGGGGGGCAAATACTCCAAATGGATCATTATTCTTCAGGAGTTCGACTTAGAGTTTACCACTGCTAAGTCGACCAAATCACTGGTTTTTGCGGATCTCATTTGTTCCCTCCCGACAGACTCCACCCCATCTCATTCTGAAGAACATATTCCAGACAAAACCCTCTTCCTTATCAGCACCCGTGACCCATGGTATGGCGATATTATTGTGTATCTTCAGACTTCAACTTTCTGCTCTGAGTTGACCAAAGATGCTCGACGTCGAATTCGGCATCAGTCTCAACCCTACCGAATTGTAGGAGATACATTATACCGAGTTGGAGTAGATTCGGTACTCCGTCGGTGCTTGACTCTGGAAGAGGCCGAAAGAGTCTTGAATGACTGTCACAGTGGCGCCTGTGGCGGTCACATGTCTGGATATGCCACCGCTCATAAGATTCTGCGTGTGGGTTACTTCTGGCCGTCAATCTTTAAAGACTGTATTGTTGCAGTCCGCAAATGTCACGCGTGCCAGGTTTTTCAACGCAAGATGCACGCGCCACCCCTCCCTCTACATCCTGTCATTACTGTTGGCCCTTTTACAAAATGGGGCGTAGATTTCATGACGTGTAACCCTCATTCGGCCGGGGGGCATGCATATATAATCGTCGTTGTTGACTACTTTACTAAGTGGGCTGAAGCGATGCCTACACTAGCCGCCGATGGTAAGACAGCTGCCCAGTTTATTTTCAACCACATTATTGCACATTTCGGGGTCCCTCAGGCCATTGTAACCGATCATGGTACTCACTTTCGAGATTATATTATGATCGAGCTGACATCAAGATTGGGCTTACGACACGATAGCTCAACACCATATTGCCCCCAAGCAAATGGCCAAGTTGAGGCTGTGAACAAAGTTTTGGTCACAATGCTTCAACGAACAGTTGGAATTCATAAGTCCAATTGGCACCTCCAATTGTTCTCAGCTCTATGGGCATACCGGACGTCAGCAAAGAGTGCGACCGGATTCACACCATTCCAATTAGTGTATGGTCTGGAAGCAACTCTTCTGGTTGAGTGCAAAATTCCTTCCTTAAAGTTGGCTGTGGAACTTTTACCCGACACTTCTCCTGAAGAAGAGTGTCTCTTGTATTTTGAACGGTTGGATGAAACCCGCCGCTTGGCTGCCTTAGTTATTGAAGCACAGAAAAAGCGGGTCAAAGCACACTTTGATCAATCATTCTCTCCACGTTCCTTTGTCGAAGGGGACCTTGTCCTCCTATACGACCAAGCGCACAACAAACTCGGGGCAGGAAAGCTCCAACCCATGTGGCATGGGCCCTACATAGTAAAACGAGTATTAAAAAATGGGGCTTATGAGCTGATTGATTATGAAGGAGTTCCGTTGGCGCAGCCTAGAAATGGGTTGTACCTTAAGAAATACTACGCTTGAAGTTATTGTTAGTGTGGTGTGTGTACATAGGTGTGTATATTCATTTGTGTGCATGTGTGGTGTGGTGTGCGATGTAAGCGTCTTTCTGTTGATTGGGTCTTCCTGATTGTGCAGATGTCCATTACTCCGTTTGTGGGTTTCGCGGATGGTGCCTCCCGCAGTACCAGGAATCTGTCTTCGGCAGCCTGGGTAATTTATAATCCTGCTGGTGAGTTGGTTAACCTGCAAGGTGTATGTCTGGGTCCTGCTACAAATAATATCGCAGAATATAGTGTTGTATTGGAATTATTAACCGAGGTTGTGGACCTCGGCATTCGTGAATTACTTGTGTATCTAGACTCACAACTTGTAGTATTACAGCTTAACGGACATTATTCAGTAAGAAATCCATCCATTTTACGTCTGTATCTGCGTATTCGTCTGCTGGAAAGAAATTTTGACTATATCACATATCAACACATACCCAGACATATGAATACATTAACAGATGCAGTAGCTAATTTGGTTTTAGATAGACATTTGCGCAATTTATAAACAAAAACATCATCACATGTAAAAAGATCCATCCAGGAATAGGTATGTATATATATGTGTGTCGAAATGTTTACATAGTGTGCATCACATAAAATCAAAATATACATGTTCGTCTTAATACATCCAGAGACGACATGTCTCTCAAAAAATATGCATGAAAGAAGCCCTAGGTGTAATCCGCATGGTGCTCGTGGTAACATGCTACCGCGCGCACTAAGCGTCTCAAAAGTCGGTGGAGGCGACTAGGCACTCCCACCGTATGTCTCTAATACGCCATCGAGACATCTGCCAACCGGGCGTAGTCTGGAATCCCCCGGGCGATCCCCTCAAGGTTCTGGATCAACTCTCCTCCCTCGGCACCCTCCGCTGAGGATCAGCTGCGAGCTGGGTTATCCGTGCAATAGAAGACATACCGGCAGGTCTCTCTGGGCCGACATCTGCATACATATAAAACTGTTGTTAGAACGGACATGTATTACCAAAAAATCATAAAACATAAAAATCAAAAAGAGAGTATCATACCCAACTCCTCATCCCAATCCTCCCCCTCGGGAGCGGAAGATCGAGATCTCCGGTGAAATCGGTCCCAGCGTAGGGCCAATCCTCAACCACGATCAACTGACGTCGTAACCATCCAAAAAACTCCGGCCTCCCAAGACATCTGTTGGCCTCCTCCTGACCTGGGCATAAGTGTTGCCTAGCGAGCCATCCTTGGCTCTCTTGGTACCGGCTCAGCAACAATGGCCCCTTGGCCCTGAAAGATAGGTAGTCGTTCCAGGATCAACGATACCAAAATGGAACCGTAGCCAAACTGCTTTAGTTTGACTTGCTTGCATCTTGATATTGGTTGTCACCACTGTAGCCCAATCGAATAGTGTAGGACTCATACACTCAGAGGCTAGTATGAGTTAGGCTTTGGTTGCCTCATGTGGAGCTTGCAATCCCGCAGCTCGTGTAATGGTGTGTGGCACTACTCTGAGTGCTAGATCCTCGACAGTGTGGATGTCCACCTTCCCGCTTCCTGATCCGGTCTGTGCCCCTGGGCACACCCTTGCCATTACTTGCTCCATCTTTTCACCAAAAGGTCTGCTGCCTGTCAAGATGGGCACCGGACCTCTATGCGACAGTCTGGTTATGAAATATATGTCGGAAACCTCAAGTTCCAACACTTGGTCCCGAAGCTTCTTCATTTTCATTTTCAACACTTCTTCATTTTCATCCCATATACTGACCAAGTATTGTAGTAGCTCCGGTTGAGCTCGTAGGCAGGGTGTCAGGAAGAACTTTTTGAGTCCACAGTTCTTAAGTGCATTCATACAGGCTTCATTCTCCATAGCCAGTTCATCCTCTTCCCCATGCTCCCTCTCCTTCCATTCGATGACCATTATGCCTGAGTAACCTGCATCAACATGATCAAAAAGCCTCGATTAGATCTCTGTTATGCTTGGAATTTCATTTGGATCGCTCGCAATTCAAAAACCTAAAGCGGAAAATTGAGTTCTTCCGTTGGCGCGACTGTTTCCCTAACAGTCGCGCCCGTTGGCGCGGCCCCTTTGTAAGCAAAAGGCCATTGGCGCGGGTCCGTGCCCGATACCCGCGCCAATGGGCGGAGCCCTAAAATTTTAAAAATTTTCCACAGAAGTCTAATCCGTAATGGAAATCTCTAAAAAATGGATCGAAATGGAGTTCAAGGAAGCGCCCCTTACCTGGAACAAACGGGGATCTGAATGATAGCCCGAATCAGTCGCAGTCGCAGTCGCCGTCAGAAGTTTGCACACAAATGGACCACTGTTGCTCTCCAATGAGGTAAATAGTAAAAGTAATTTTGTTTTTACCATTTGAGACTTATTTATAACTTTTTGAAATCTAATTAGGTTTTAAAAGTCATTTTTTATTAATATTTTAATATATTTTTGTCAAAAATGGATTTTACACTTGCCTTTATGTGCAGCAACAGGTTTTTACGCAACTTAAACAGTGACACGAGTTGTATTTTATACTTTTTCGGACTCGGTAAATACACGAAAAAGTGATTTTGGAGTCATCTTTCAGCTCTTTTCTGACTCTCTAAACATGAAAATATTGCTGAGGCCCTTGTCGTTTCGATCTCGTTAAAGTGGCCACGAAACGACATCTACCCAGTATACGTTTACCCCTTTTTCAGGCTGGGATAGATTATTTACGAAAAAGGAATACCCTAGCCTATTGCGACTAGGAGGTTTTCTCAGACAAAGTTTTCTACCTTTTCGGATCTAAGGAACTATTTACGAAAAGGGACCTTTGGAGTTTACTTTTCTGTTGTCTTTTCAAACTCTCTAAATATGAAAAGACGCTGAGCTCTTCCTTTGTCAGACTCGTTAAACCCTGATGACATCGGATTCAGTCGTAATGACGGTATTTGAGTTCCTCCTTTTAGGGCTCGTTAAATGTACTAGGATGGGCCTATACAGCAAGCATATGGTATCCTTTTCAAGCTTGTGTAAAAATAAAGAGGTACTCGCCAGAAATGGTGGGGAAAATGGAACCAACATCATTGTCGTGTCGGCATTATGTCGCTCTTGAACATGGCACCTGTCTGCGTCGTGTCGGGTTGGGGACATCTCATCTCGTTTTTCACTTGCCTCCGTGGGTTTGGGTGATCCCTTTTGACCTCTCATTCACTCTTTGCCTCGTCATCATGACCTCTGATCTATTGGTGTCAAATACTGCCAAACTCACTGTCGTGTCGTTTATATGTTCAAGAGAAGTTGACCTCTGCAAGTTTTCAACCTTCCTCTGATTCTCATATGATCGTGATTCACAAAAACATTATGTTCCTCTGTCTCGTATCGATGATGTGGGGAAACACTATGGCCCACCTTCGATCAAGGTCACTTCCTATCAACTTCAGCTCATTATCCAGGAAGCTGATCTAGAGACTCCCTTCTGGTACCTTGGAGCCTGCATGCCTCAATGGCAGGTTCTTCGCATTCGACGTGAGGTTTTCATCATTGGCCTCCAATCGAGTGATTCTACGGGTGTTCGACGCCAGCTCATTGATTCACATGCCGTAGATTGTACCTATAGTACCTTGAGGGCCATTGTCATTATTGGTGGTACCTCTCGCGTCTGTTAACAGCTTTCATCATTGGCTGGTAATCAGACGATGTTCTCGCATGTTCGACTTCAGCCCATTTATTCACATGCTTGAACTTGTACTTTGTTCGGGTCGAGATGGGAGCGCGAGACTCGGATTTTTAAACTGGAATCCAGTTACGATTTAAGTAATTATCATGATTGGTTACATGACTCATTGATTGGATGGTTGTGACCATACCTGAGTCTGCTTGTTGATCCTTACTGGATGGCTGTGTCCATACCTTGGATCCCAATTATTGTATACTCTATTATGGATGGTTGTGCCCATACCACTTATCATGTATTTGAGATATTAGTTGTATTTGTCTACATAGGCTTTCCGATGATAGTGTTTTCAGTTGGGCACGTTCTCATAAAGCATTTCACCCCTCTCTCTCTCTCGAGCCTCATGCTTTGGGGGGCATCTGTTACGCCAATTTGTTACCGTCTCGCAATTTCATCCCGCACATTGGAGGGCTCATTCCGTGACCTGTGAGCAGTGACATGACTTGAAATCATTTTCATGACATTCCTCTAAACATGAGTTTTCATTGCCCTGAAGACACCTCCTTTTGAAAAACCCTAAAAATGGCCTTTTCATCATTGGTGCGACTAGCCAGTTCAGTACCCGCACCAATGGGGGAAATCATTCAAATAGGGTGCGCCAATTGGCGCTCTGTCTTAGAGTTGCACTCGCACCAACCATTTTAAGGAGTGTTTTTTAAAAATAAATGGCGGAAGTTTCGTCCTAACCAATCCATAAATTGGTATCTAATTTGAGTTGGGAGGTTTGGCTCCGGATCTCCATGTAGAGGAAGTGGTTTGCCACCTCTCATGGAAGCTTCCTTGAGGATAGGGCCTGTTAGCCACCTATATTTTTCCATTATATCAGCTGGTGGCTAAATATTCTTTGCAGCCTTCAAGAAACAAATTCAATCCTGAACTTGTTGGTGCTTGAAGTCTGTTGGTAAAATCATGAACTGCTGGTTGGTTCTTCATACTTTTCCTTCTCTCAGCCTCTGATATTCCATAAAAATCCTAGTCAAGTACTGCTGCGCCCCTTTTCCTTTCCCCTCCCTTGCTTCCATCTTGCCTTCATTCCCCAATTTCCTTTTATTCATAAAAACCCCACAAAACCATGTGTTATTCCTTATCCCTTCATTAATCTCATTTCCCAAGGTTAAAAACCCATTTTTTAAACCTTATCGGAATTATATTTCCTTCCGAAATTCTTTGGAAAACCATAGAAAACGCATGTTTCTATGCGTTAGGCTTAGGCCCCTCAGGCTAAGCCCCCTACCTTTTCTTCCTCCACATGCCCAAGCGCCAGGACCGACCGCTCAGTCCTAAGGCGCCAAGCCAAAATGTAACCCCTCTCCATCCTTTTTCCTCTGAACATTCGAAAACCCGTCTGTTATAAGGTTTTGGCATAAAATATTAAACCACGTGTTTTATTGCCCTAAGTCCTTCCCAGCCGTCGATCTGCTCCCCAGATCCGACGGAGCGGAGCGAGCCCCACCTGGTGGAACCCCCTCTCCCGCGCCCTTTTCCAAAAAACCGTGGTTTCCATCCCGCACCACTTTTCGTCGATGGCGGTTTTCTCCCGTCGGCCAGCGATTCCATACGCTGGCCGACGCGTGTCCCCCACCACTATTCCAAAACCGCCACGCTATCACATCGCCCGCGCGTTATCTATTGTACCATAGCCCCACAGCGGGATCCACCTCCACCGTCGGATTTGGGCCCTCCCATCTGACGGTTGCCGATCGCCTCATCTGCTCGACCTTTAACGAACTTGCCCACCCGTTAACTTCCCCCGGCGCGTTCGAAAACCGATCTCCGCCGTCGATCTCTGCAGATCGACGGTTCTCATGCAAAATCCTGATTCCATCGTACAGTTCCCCTTTTTCTCCGTTGACTTTTCAGAACGCTCCTGACCGTTGATTGCAATACGATCAACGGCTTCGATTGCTCCGTTTTCCCGCACGCCCTCCAATGCAGATTTGTTCATATAACGCAGGATTTTCTCATTTTGTTTGTATTTTGCAGGTTTTAAGGTTCTTTCGTCGTGTTTTAAAGAAAATCTGAAAGACGAGGGTGACGACTCCCGTTCTTTCGATTCATCCAGAGGATCGACCGCAGGGTGAAGAACAATGTTATCAGCGAGGTTTCATGAGCCTTAGTTGCCGCACATCCCTGTAAAACTTGAAGAATACCGTCAAAATCAACGCAGAGAAAGAGTATCGGATATTGAAGACAACAGTGAACCAGAGCAGCAGATTAGTGGACGGATTGGCGGGGATTACGGCTAAGACGGTTATCAAAAGCCTAATCCCCGACTCAAAACACAGATTAAAGGAAAACCTAAAAGTGTTCATCAGACACATTGCCTCCACCGCCATACTTTGAGGCAAATTGATTCCTCAACCACCGCAGTGCCCCCTATTGCCTCAAAATGCTCAGTCAGAGGCTGAATTTATTGAACAAGGTCAGATATTATGCCTCGAAACAGCCAAAGAAGTTATTTCTGCACCAGATTTAATGATAGAATGTTTGCAGAGTAACCCTAATAGTACGCAGAGCCCCAAAGGTCAACAAAAGCTCCTCCGAGCTTACTTCATAAGTGTAAACACATTAATGCAGTGAAACACCTGTGTAATTTCTTCATCGAGCCTCCAAGGGCCAAGAAGGCATTAATTCTGCATTAATTGTATTTGAGATTTTTTCATCAGATCTCACCTCCTCATCCTTCTATAAATACTTCAATAGAAGATGAGTGAAGGGTTGGATTAGTTGGTTGTCAATGTAATTGCTGAAGCATTCTATGTAACTGAGCTGAAAACTCTTGACTGTAAATAGTGGTTTCATCGGCTCTTGGAGCTCTGCTTGTAGCAGATAGGTTAGGTTGTGAAGAGAGATGGATTAAAACATTGGATCTGAAGATTGTAACCGGTTTGAAGCATCAATACAAGTTGATTTATGGGATCCTGGTCTATGCTGATGGTGATGTTTTTCTCACTGTAACTTGTATTTTGTTTCTGTTTTCAATTTGTTTCATTTTCCACTGTAAAGAACAGTTTAAACAGGGTTAGGACCTACTGTATATCAGTAACCTTCTCTGGCTGAGAAATCTTTATTTAAATGTTTTCTTTCAACTATGTTATTTGAAAATGATTTAATTCAGTCTAAGTACACGGATGCTGGCGTTCCCTCATCCTTTTGTCACTGCTGAATGTTATTTTTAAATGTTACTTTCAATATATGTTGTGTGAGGATGAATTGAGGAAATCAAAGGTTAGCCCTGAGTCCCTTTCTTGTTTGCTCAACTATTTGATTGTTTCCCTTAGGATGTGTTAAAAGATGACTAGTTTCGAAGTACTTATCAGATCTTAGGCCATTCTGTGTTATCTATGTGATCATCTTGGAAGTAACTAAGTAAAGAAGAGCTAGGAGAGGATTATGGTGAGCCCAGCCCGCTAGTTTCTACTCCAAAAGTTGCCTTCAAGTTTCCCTTTGTTTTTATATGTATTCTATTGGAAGTGTATCAAAGGCTGGATAGTTTCAAAGTACTTACCAGATCCTAGTTTGCTTCTATGTTTTTCTTAAGTGCTTGGTCAAAGGCTGGCTAGTTTGAAAGTACTTACCAGATCCTGGGCTGCTCTTTGTTCTGCATCTGTCATTTCCATTTCTTATTGTATCATTCCATTCCATAAATCAAACTTTAAAGAGATCCTTAGGCATAGATGACTTGCCCCATAGATCACTCTTGAACCTGAATGTTTCAATTAAATCCTCTTATGACTCCATAGCCCAATGGATTGAAAACTTGCCATCATCTTTCTTCTTGATCAAAGCTTACTCTTTTGCTTGCAACTTCTCACCTTTGAACCTATTTGCATATAGATCTTTCTGCCTCAGACAGCAATTATGTTCAATCATCCGAAAAAGACCAAACAAAACCCTTGGACCTCATAACTAGCCTAATATCATTACCCTAAGCTTTCAAAGACAATATCCATCTTTGTACATATTGGAGAGATCCCTCTCCGGATTCAGGAGGGCTAGATCCTAGAATCCCAAAGTTGGTTGAAATGATGTTAACTACTATTGATCGGACTTTGCCGTCTTGCTTATTAAAGGAGACCTAACGGGGCCAATCCCATGATTATAGGGATTCCAACTCCCCTTCCTCCATCTATAAAAGCTTGCTCATCTCCTTTGCAAGCTAGTCTCCAAGTTCCCAAGAGCCATCAAAGCCTTATGCTGCAAGAGCCTTGATTCATTCCCTTAAGGCCAAATCCAAGCAAGGAGATTATTGTCGAGACATCCGAAGAGAGAGGTTTGTCCCATCCCCGACAGGATTTTTCGAGACGTGTTCCGCTGGCGACCCTCCGAAGGAGAATTCAGCGTCAGAGCCAGGTTGTATCCTCCTTTGATTGATTAATGATAAACGACTATTGGTTATGGTTCCACTCCTGTTGTTGATTATGATGATGAGTTATGCCTTCTCTGACTGACATATAGTTGCATATACTGGATTTTACGCTTGCGTTTGTTTTGTTTCTTGCGTGTGCAGGTGTCCGATCACGGAGATCGTGAGGATTGTGATCTGCCGGAGCTAAGGAACGGGAGCGCTACTTTCTCTACGAGCGACAGCGTTGGATTCCAGGTAAGCCTTCATTGCTAGTTGGTTTATTTGCAATTAGGAACCTACACTATAGCGTGAACGATTGTTGCTAGACCTGATCTGGGCTAGTAGGGATCGCCTGTTTGTCCTGAGGAGGTTACCTCCACAACACGGCCCACTTTGGCTAGTCAGCAACCTCAACCTCCCCCACCCCCACCAGCTCCTAGCCCTTCGCCCCCACTAGCCAGCCTTCTTCCTTCGAAATCTCCTTCCCCAAATAATCCTCACACACCCCTCTACCCTACTGGCTCAATTCCGCCCGATTTCAACGCCCTTGGCCCTGTTCCTCCTGGCCATTTTCCCTCTGGGTCGGGTCCTTTCATGCGAGGGCATGCCATTTGGCTTAAAAAATGCCGGCGCAACTTTTCAACGAGTCATGTCTTATTGTTTCCATGACTTAAATCATATTATCCTTTCCTATCTAGATGACCTTACTGCGCGTTCTAAACATCGGGCACAACACCTCCATGATTTGCGTACCATTTTCCTCCGCTGTCGCAAGTATAACATCCGCCTTAACCCATTGAAATGCGTCTTTTGTGTTCCCGCCGGTCATCTCCTTGGCTTCATAGTATCTAAAGACGGGATAACTCTTGACCCTTTGAAGGTTCAAGCCATCCTTGAACTTCCTATTCCTTGTACCTTACGCCAGCTACAAAGTCTCCAAGGAAAAGCTAATTTTCTTCGCCGATTCATTCCCGAATATGCTACTACCGCGCATGGTTTCCTTCGACTTCTTCGATCTCACACCTCATTTGTCTGGGATACCTACGCTCAAGAGTCTTTCAATGCCCTCAAGCATGCCCTCACATCCGCCCCCTTGATCCGTCCTCCTGACTTTGACCGAGATTTCATTTTGTATATCTCCGCTTCCACCCATTCGTTTGCTGGTGTCCTTATACAGGAGGATGATCACGGTACCGAACATGTGATCTATTATGTAGGTAAAAACCTTGCCGGCCCACCTGTGTCCTACTCTCATGAAGAGAAATTAGCATTAGCTCTTGTTTTCTCGGTCCAAAAATTGCGTCATTATATCCTCATGCGTTCCACCAAGGTTGTGACTGATTCCAACCCCATGGATTTCCTGTTGAGTTGACGCATCCTCAGTGGGAAGTATGCTCGTTGGGTCGTGATACTCCAAGAGTTTGACCTCGAATTTGTCACCCCTAAAATTAAGAAAGGTTTAGCCCTCGCCGAACTCATTTCTGATTTTCCTATTGGGACGCCAGATACTCCAATTAATGATGCTCTTCCCGATGAACATTTATTTGCCATCACCACCGAAGATCCTTGGTACGGTGATATCCTTACTTACTTGCGAACCCAAAAAGTTGCCCCTCATCTTGATCGTGACGCTCGACGACGTATTCGACACCACGTCTCTTGCTACCTTCTCATAGGCTATGACCTTTATTGTCGTGGAATAGATACCGTCCTTCGTCGTTGTCTCACCCACGCTGAAGCTGAGCAAGTCCTCAATGCCTGTCATAGTGGTGCTTGTGGTGGCCACCTCTCCGACCTCGCTACCGCCCAAAAAATCATGCGCGTCGGGTATTTTTGGCCTTCTCTCTTCAGTCATTGCATTGAAGTAGTCAAACACTATTCCAATTGCCAACACTTCGCCCCCAAAGCGCGAGCCCCTCTTGCTCCCCTCCATCATGTCGTCACAGCTGGCCCTTTTTGTAAATGGGCCATTGACTTTATGGAATGTCGACCTCCATTCGCTGGTAACCACAAATATATCATCATGGTGGTTGACTATTTCACTAAATGTGCCAAAGCTCTGCCAACATTCAACAACACGGCAGCCACCGCAGCCCTCTTTTTCTTCAACCATGTCATCGATCGATTCGGAGTTCCAAAAAAATTAGTCTCTGACCATGGCCAACATTTTGAAGATGAGATTTGGCATGAGCTATCCTCACTCTTGGGTTTTGAACACCAATATTCATCTCCCTATTATCCACAAGGTAATGGCCAAGTCGAAGCAGTCAACAAAATTCTTAAGACCATGCTTCAACGAACGGTGAATAAGCACAAAAAAAATTGGCATCTTATGCTCTTCCCTGCTTTGTGGGCTTATCTTACTTCCATTAAAACCACCACCGGTTTCACTCCTTTCCACCTCGTCTTCAGTGAAGAGGTAGTGTTACCCATTGAGTGTGAAATCCCTTCCCTTCACTTGGCCGTCGAACTTCTCCCCGATACCCAACCCCTAGAACAACGACTTATCATGCTCGAGTGTGCCTCTGAAGACCGTCGTGTTTCATTGCAAACTCTTGAAGTGGCCAAAAAGCGCACCAAAGCTCAGTATGACCAAAAAGTCCACCCTCGCCAATTTAATGAAGGTGACCTTGTTCTAGTATATGACCAGGCCCATGATATCCTAGGTCATGGAAAGTTCGACTCATTATGGCTCGGTCCTTACATCATCAGTAAAGACCTTGGTAAGGGGGCATATCTTTTAGAATACTTTGAAGGCCATATCCTTCCTAATCCCCGCAATGCACTCTATCTTAAGAAATATTACCCATAGCATTTCCCATTCGAAATGCCTGTTTTATTTTCTTTTAGATAACCAGCCTCTGTTTCTTTTCGCATTCCGTTACTTCACTAGGACACCTGTTGTGCACGAGGTCTCACTTCACCTCTCCTCAAAATCGGATTTTCTCACTTACACCACATTTCATTGGGAGGCACCACTGTACCCCCATACTCATGTTTGTGACAATTTCCGTCATGAGATACCATTTTGTACTCATGATTTTTATAGTCCCCATTGGATCTATCCCTCATTCCCACATCATCATTAGTGACTATCTGTTCGTCGCTCTACTCTTTTCCCCTCGCGCCTTAGTTTAGGTTTCCTTATTGACTCACCTATGGCGGACCTACTTCTGTCGACATCAGCTCATTCACTCCAGAAACTAGGTCTGGGGGGCAGTGTACCTTGGTTCAAACTCTTCTCAGCATTATCGTGATCTATACACTTGATGGTCCAGTGATGCAGCCGCAACTATTGGTGATTCCCGAGCGTGTGTGAGATGTCTCAACCCTCATGAGGGGGTGGCCCTGCAGGTAGCCCCCCACATGCCCGGATGACTTCTTCATTTCCGCCCTTGATGCCGCTCCTCTTATTTGATGATATCAGCCTCCACAGCTTGCAACGTCTCTTCAGTTTGCATGTATCAGTCCGATTCCACGAGCCCTTCCCCGTGTGTAGGGGGCATTTGGGTGAATTTGTATCTCATGTACTAAAAGATTATTGTATAAGTTCTGACAGTTATTCCAGGCATTACATGTATGTGGGATTCATCATTCTATTACTCTGGCTCATGTTTAGGCCAGCACCTGTTTCACTATTGCGTTCCGTGGTTTTTCGGGTGCCTTATTATGTGTACTCTTGTCTCGGTGGGCATAGGTATGCCTCCCCCGCCTCCTTTAGCATAGGTACCACTTCATACACTTGAGACTTGTTGCACCTGTAAGTCTCGTCTCCTCAGGGTATATTCCTTTACCACTTTAGACTACCTTACTTTCCTCTCTCTCACTTCCATTTTTCCGTCTAGTGATTGAGTTCTTACAACGTACTTCGGTCATACGATTTTCTCCTAACAATCATACGTTGGGGGGCAATATGTTACACCATTTTTTTGGTCATCTAACCTATTATCATTAGATGAACCCAAGTACACCATGTAAGACCAATTTTATCCTAAGTAAAATTGCTTTCACCACATTTGTCTATATTGCATGGTCATATTTAACCCAAAACAAGGAAATGAATTAAATAAATCATTATTTATTTGATTATTTCCTAAGAATAAGTTATTTAAATCATTATTTAAATAATATTCTTAGTTAAATTTGACTAAATCACATATAAATAATTAAATAAACCATTATTTATTTAATTAAATTCCCCTCATTTCCCTAAATAATAAATAAATCATTTATTTATTTGGTATTTATAAATAAAGGAATTGACCCAAGTCAAAAAACCCTTTTCCCTCCAACAAATATAATAAAATATTCCTAAAGGGTGATTCTATAATTTGATTAATAATATTTTATTCATACACCGAGTTCTAGAACACCCCAATATTTTGTTATAAATAGAAGGGTTTTCCCCATTCATTAGTCACCTCCATTGCATTAGATCACTCTGGATCTACTCTTGGTCACCACTTTTCCATTTTGCTTTATGAGCTCCCATTGAGTTCTATGTTTGTCTAGTTTTTCCACACCAATAAGAGAGAGGAATGTTAGATCTGGAATACTGAGGACTTCCAAGAACCCATCCCACTGAGGAGAACCGGAAAACACCTTTTTTGTTTCCTCTCAGGTGCCCCATTCTTTAATATAATATAAAATTCTTTTAAATACATTATTCTTGTCTTGTCTATTGGATGCATGGAGCCATATTGTATTTTATTTGCTTAATGTATTTTGTGCTTAGATCTGGATTTGTGCAGCAAACTTAAAGATATTTTGCAGCCATAATCGATGTTAGGTCTATTTGTTATGCGTAGCTAAAGTGATCTTTTACGACGAAAGATTCATACTAACACCAGACATGCAAAATGTACACACTCGTACTACCCAAGCTTCTTTAGGCTTTTCCCACCGTCCTCTTTCACACCAAAGATGATGTGAGTTGGTTATTAATTAAACAATAAGAACCTTTTCCCTCCACGGAATGTTAGCTCCAAAGTACTCTTTTTGTTGGAGATCATACATAGGGTTGAATTCTTCAATGTAGTACTTCTTCTTTCCACCCAACTCTTTTCCCCTTACCTGTTTACAAAACTTCTCCAAAAAAAAATTCTTTAGCTCCTTGATATTTGTGGGACAAGCATTGAGGTAGATATTTCATTTTTGCATCCATGTGTAGTTTTGTCTCATCCATGTTTTCTTTCTTTCAGTTATGCCTTCCTTGAAGATAACATTAGGCCATCTACCTACTCCCATTTGCTCAATTCTTTTTAGATATCTTATGAGCCGCACCATAGCAATTGCTTCGATGGGAGTTGCTCCTGTTTCACTCAACGTTATCTCATAAGGTACCGAACTTTTTATTTTCAACTTGCTCATGATCAATCTTTTTTGGATTTTCTCAATTTGCTTCCATTTTGAGACAGGGGTGCACAATTCACACCCATATAGCATCTCTGGACAAACTAGGAGTCCAAAAAGAACTTTAATTGTTTTCCAATCCCATAACTCTGCCTCTCTACATTTGTTTTGAAGAGCATATAATGCTTTCCACCCTCCTAAGGTTCTCTTCTTTATGCAGTCCTCCCAATTAAGTTTGTTGTTGAAATCGATCCCGGGGTATTTTTACTCATTTACTTCTTCAAGAATGTTGCCTTCAAATAAAAACATATGCTGACTCTGTTTCCTTTTATTAGAGAAAATCATTATCTTGGTCTTGCTAATATTGACTTGCATCCCCATTGCTCTACAAAAATTCTCAAGGGCATATAGGTGCATCTGCAATCCATGGGCAGATTTAGAAATCAATACAGGATCATCAACATATAAAAGAAGTTTTATCACAAACTCCCCCAACTGAACATCATCCTCACCTTGCAAATTTAGCCACTCTTCTGGTTTATCAATATATAAACCAAAAAGAGTAGGCGATAGAGGGAAACCTTACTTGACTCCAATGTCACTTCTAAAGCTTTCAGAAATGCCTAGTGAGGTTCTAATTTTGGCTTTCACCTCTTCACAAAGTCTATGGACAACAGCTCTATAATGTAAAGGAATTTCAAGTTCTTCCATTCTACGCCACAACTTATCACTAGGGACTGCGTCAAATGCCTTTTTGAAGTCAACAAAACAGCAGAATACTTCTTCTTTATCTCCCAAACCTTTTCAATAATGTGTCTCAATGTGATGTCGTGATCCACTATAGAATGCTTCGGCCTAAAACCCGCTTTTCCTTTTGCCCTCTTTTCTTTTACTTCTTCCCACTTACTGATTCTATTTTCTACCATGATGCCAAAAAGATTTGCAAACAAAGGATTGATCATAATGATTCTATAATTGGACAGATTATTAATGTCTCCACTTTTAAAAAGGGGTATTGCTAGTCTAGTTGTCCAGTCTCTTGGGAATCCTTGTTGAATGGTGTTGTTGAATATTTCCATGATGTGCGGTGCAAGAGTGTTCCTTCCCCATTTTAGATACTATGCTTGAAGTTCAACCAAGTCTTTTGCCTTTCCTGTTTTCAGCTTTTTAATTCCAATCTCCACCTCTCGTAATGTGAAGAGCTTTGTAGTTGTGTTGAGCCCCGGGGGAGGCTCAACCTTTGATTTTTTCTCATAGAGTTGTCTTGCATATTCAAACCATTGATTAGCTGTAATATTATTTTCCATTTGCTTCTTCCTTGGTTGAAATTCCTGCCAGAATTTTTTTGGGTTATTCTTGCCTAGATATATTAACTCTTCTCGCCTTGTTTGCATGAACTCATCTTTTTTCCTTTTTAGTATCTGCTTATATAAATTTACATTCATCTTCTCCTTCTCTATCTTTTTCAAGGTTCTCCTTGCCATTTTGAATTCCTCATCGAACCAAGCATTTACAGGAAAACAATTTGATTCTGATTTCCTATTTTTTGCTCTTTTGCATTTCTCAAGTGCCCTTTGAATTATATTTGTTAACTCGTGACTATTGAAGCTTTGGAAACCAGTTTTCTCTTTTTGAATTAATCTCTCGAGCATTGTCTTGAAGGTAGTATAATTTTCTTGTGTTAGAAGAATTTTGACCCTTGGTAGTGATTGCCAAGAGCATTGGGTTTTTCTCTTATGTTGCATTTCTTCTACCCATGATAACTTCATATAAATTGGGTTATGGTCTGATTTTAAGTACCAATTACGCTCTCCAATATTTACTTCATCTATCTTTTCTACCAAACTTTGTGAACAAATCACATAATCAACAACACTTTTCCCATTGTATGTGTTGCAAGTGAAGTTCCCAGACCTTTTCCATCTGTCCAAACCATTGCAAATAATTAAGTTGAAAGCCCCACACGGTGTAAGCAATTCATCTCCAAAATGATTCCTAACTTTGTCATCTTCTGAACATCTCACACATTGGGGATTCTCCTCTTCAGTGAGCCAAATAGGATTTTGATCCTCTTTGCAACAGAGAATACTAGCTTGCTGATTTGTTGTTCAAGCATTAAAATCCCCCACTAAAAGCACTTCTCCCTGCTGATAGTACGCAACAATATGTTGCTTTAAAGCTGCATACGGATCCTTGTTATCTAGCCCCTTATTTTTGTAGGTTTTTGAGACTTGAGGGGCAAAATAGCATGATGAAATTCTGATGTGGCTCTCCTTCTCTGATATTTTGAACCATAAATATTGTTTATTTTCATCTTCTTTCATCAACTGAATGTGACGGCCTTCCTTTTCTTTTGCTAAAACTAGTATACCCTTTGCCATTTTCTACTACCTTGTTCCAAACTGCTAACTTCAGATAACCGTCAAACATAGGAGTTTTGCAACCATCATGTTCACGAGTTTCCGTGAGACAAATTATGTCTCTACCTTCCGCAATAGGCCCTAACCCAGGTCCTCTCCTCCAAGGGTAGCCTCTACAATTCCAACAAATTAAACTTCGGTAGACCTGGGTAGCATTTGACTGCTACACAGTTTGACACATAAGACTCAACTTTGAGTCTTCGCCCCTTTCCATCCATGTTGCTCTTGTTGTTTTCCTCCCTATTGTCGAATTATCTATTTTTTCTTTACTGTCAACTTGCTGCCCTATTTTGTCTCGAGTCCCAAAGACTGCAATAACTACTTTACCATTGTACAAGCATGCCCTTTTCCCTTCATTTCTTGCTGCCCTAATTTTATTCACTTCTTCTCTTCTCTCCTCTTGTTGTTTGCCGATTAAATCTTCATCTAGGAAGAAGTGTGAGCCTTTCAAGAGTTTCTTTTTGCTCAAGAGATGGTGTTTGTCTTGCATGGTTGTCGTGGTGACTTTTATGGGACGAGGCCTCTCTTCACATATCTTCCCCACTCTCCTTGCTTGCCAAATTTGCCCATTCCAATGTAGTTTCTCTTTCATAAAGTCCTTGTCAAATTGAGAGTACTTTCATTCCTCCCATAATCTCTTATTCCCCTAATAATAAAGTTGCACGTACCATTGAAGTGCAACTTGAGAAGGAAATAATTCAATATTGGCACAACCCCTTAGATTAATGTATTTAAAGATTGTGATGTTAGAGAGAGTTTCAACCAAGATATAAAATTATAACATTCGCTTAAATTAAGATATTTAAGCATAGTAAATTTCCTGAAAGTATTTGGAGGCCTTTCCAAATTCCCGCAACGAGACAAATTGATGTGTTCCAGGTTTGTTAGATTCCCTAAGGAATCTAGCAGAGACCTTATTTTTTAGAACCATATTAGCTCCATATTAGCTCCAAGGCCTTCAACGATTGCAGGTTACAAAATTCCTTTGGAAGATCTTATAAGAACGACCCTTGCAACCCACCACCATGGACCGCGATCCATTCCAATTGCTTCAACTTTCCTATGGACTTCAAAATATTTGAGAGTGGGGAAAAAACCCGTAACTCCAGCAATTGCAAAGGTACTTGCAATATGTTATAATTATATTAAACATCGACATTATTTCCATCTACAAAACCCTTCCCTTCGAATTCGTTTGAGACCCTATGGTGCCACATCAACAATAGCAAATGGACCCACAATCTTCAAGCTAAGCCGATTTCTATTTACCTGGTCCTTCCACAATGTTCTCAATTATTGTCCATGCACTTCTAAAGCCTGTAAATTATGCATTGGAATCTAGGAACGCATGGACGAGAGATGACACGCGCACCATCCAAGCCATAAGAGATGCACTGCTTCCACCCCGCTCAAAATTTGTTTTGACAGAATATCAACACCGAGAAATTGTAACCTCACTATTTTAACTTCACTATGTAGCAACAACCTTTTCCACCTTTTTTCGCAACTTCTTTGTGTTCACTTCACCCAACAACTTCATTAACTCGTGCCATGAATGGTTATCCTCATCGTCTTCATCTTCATTATTGTGTTCATCTTCAACCTCTTCATCTTGCTTATGAATTGTCTTTTGAAAGAAGTTGGGCAAACCATTATTCTATTATCGTCGATTGAGAACCTTTGTAGAGTCTTAACGTTGTTGAAGAAATATGTCGATATGAAATCAAACGCATTGCTCCCAAAAAACATTGATTGAAGATTAGACAATCCACTAAAAGTGGGCAATGGCCCTAACAGTAAGACACATATATTTTGGAAGTCCGGCTTCGAGAAAAGCGGACACACAACACAAATTCTGGAAGTCTAGCCTCTTGAAAAGGTCGTAGTCTAAAAAACCCACAGAATAACCCATAAATTCTAGTAAGATTCTGAAAAATTTCGGCAAAGATTTATCAGAATCTTGTTTACAGTTGTTAAACTTCAGTATTTTGGGTGCCCTAAGGGTTTTTGATAGTGCTAAATCCATTTTCACTATAAAAAATGCAATTTAAACACTCCAACTACCCGATATTTTGAATTTTTTTTCATCGGATTTTGGCAAAAAACTGTCGTCCGGGCTATTTTGTTGCGTCGGTATACAACTCCCTTGAAAAGTGAACACACAGTGAATATAAGAGTGCAGTATAAAGAGACTACAAATTAGTCTAGAAAATAATGGAAATTTCGGCAAGGTTATGATAAAATCTGCCAAAATTTTGAAAATCTAGATTACAACTATCAAACTTTAGTATTTTGGGTGCCTGATGGGTTCTTGATGGTGCTAAATCCATTTCCACCCTCAAAAAACTGATTCAAACACTCTAGTATTTTGAGATTTTGAATTTGTTTTACTGAATTCCATAAAAAAAAACCTACCGTCCAGGTGAATTTGTAGCATTCGTATACAATGCCTAATATAATTCCCCGCATTGGAGACAAGTCTCCAAAGATAAAACAACAAATCATGAGTGCCACAACAACCACCACAGATAGTTCGAGTTAATCGTTCCGAGTTCAAAACCAATTTTCATGCAAACTATAATTAGATTCATTAAATCCTCGATCCCCGAGATTTTTCTTGGTATTTTCAGTCATAGTGAAGACTTCCATTGCCTCCAAAATAAACGTTGACACAATCAATATAAATCTATATGGGTCTCATCTGAATTTAAGCACTACCAACCCATTTTTTCCAGGTGTAAAAAGTAATTTGTTTTAATTTAAGTTGTAGTGAAGTGATGTAAATTAAATGGTTGGTGTGTATTTTAATTTGAAAGTTGATATTTGTGTGGATTTAAGAACTAAAGTAATCATATAAATTAAATGGTTGGTGTAAGCATGTCTAAATTTAAGATATAGTAAGTGATATAAATTAAATCGTTATCTCTGTTTAAATTTAAATTTATGAACTACTGCAACTATACAAATTAAATGGTTGGTGTGTGTCTTAATTTAAAGAGTAACACAATGATATCATTTAAATTGTTAATGAACACCACTATAAGCATTAAAACATCTACCTCATAATACATCTCACATTACCAAAATTTTAAAAAATCATAAAAACTAACTAAAATTATAATTTTAAAGTGTGTAATAAAATTTAAAATTTTCATGAAAATTAACTAAATTATATTATTATTATTATTATTGGAGTTGTCTTTTAGTGCGACTTTTTGGAGTTTCAAGTGCCAGAACCAAATGAAAAAAATTGAGGTAAAATCTTGAATTTTGTTAATTAAACTGGTTTTTTTTACTGTATATATGGATTCAACATCCTAAAAAACCCCTAGGGCACTTCGATTGTGCAAGGTTACCCATCAAACCTCTATTTTCAATAAATTCCTGCCGGAATTTAGAGAAATTAGACCGGGAAAAACTACCGTAAACACCTTCAAAAAGTCGCACTATAGACTACTAGATTATTATTATCTTGTAGCTGATAGGTATTACGCATTTGATTATGAAATAATCTAGGTTGACAAAAATAATTAAACATACGGTTTCCAAAATTTACCTTATAAACGAATTTAATTTATTTTTCACATTTTTTAATTTTTTGTTTATCTGCACTCTGATTCGTTAATTGGCTTATAGTCTTATTGTCTAATGATGCTCCTGCTACCACTAGCATTTGCAGGTACATAGCTCAAGAAACCACGTCATCACCGAATGAGACTCGCAGGCATAGATCTAATCTACATATCAGTATGAACTGTACAAAAAATTCTTACTTCGTTCTTGAGTCGTATTTTGGTAGACTCGAAAATTGCACTAAATAAATAGTAATTAGCTCCATTATCATGAAAACCTAATATTTGTAAAATATGAAGGTCAGACATTACTTCTGTCGAGAAAACCGGTGGATCCAGTCACTAAGACTTTTTTGTTCAATCACACTTGTGATCATTGAGATTATATGAATGAATAAAAGAAATTTTAACGTTCAGTAGACTAAAAATTCAGAGATTATATGTTTCCAATGTGAAAAAATTCAGATTCTTATTTCTTAGGTATAGATTTTATGCAAAATTATTTATTCTTTCAGTTAATTTAATTTAAGATAAAAAAACTAATAGATAAATTAAGATGTTCCATGTAATTTTACAGGTCATAATTTAAAAGTATAATTCCTTTGCATCTCAAATGTTTTCAACATTTTGAGCACAATCCAAAACCTTGGAAAATCTGACAAGAAACCCGGAAAGGGAAAGAATTGTCATGTATCTCGTATGGGCCGTCCAACGCGCCAAATACATCTCTCCTTACACGGCAGTCGGGCGTGGAAGTGTACAACCTAGCCATTCATAATTGTACTCGATGACTGATGGAAATCCATTAATCATTTAACCAACCTTATAGATTTAAAATCCTAAAATCATATTCCTCCCAAATAGTCCCTAAAATCAAAGTTGCCCTGGGGCAGCTTTATAGAGGAAAACATGCAACTGATGAATCACAGAGTTACAATCAATCGATGATTGCTTCTCATGATCCTGTCGCCTTCATCCCCTGTGATACTTAACAACTATTAGATGCAATTGGAGCGGAGGAACTGAATGACCAAATTGATCTCCCAGGACCTGGTGACTTTGCTGAGAGTTCGATTCCATAAGAATATGATCCGGACACCTCAACAATACCTTTTCTATTCTTTCATCTACTCCCCAAGCTAATAACGCGAGGTCAAAAATGAAAGCTCGTTATTAATTAGTTATGATTTTTAATATAACTATTGGCATTTGATTATTGAATGGTCACGTACACTATTTCATTGATACCTTAACTACTAATATTTGTTAACTTTATTTATCAGGAATACGTATTATCATATACACTACACATGGTTCTTTACAAAGATATTATGTTTTATTTAGAGTTAATTTATACAAGTGACCCAAATTATAAATTTGAGTTTTAATATAAATTATAGATATTATGTTATGCTAGAAGGCGCTAGTGAATAATCAACTTTATACAAGTCACTAATTAAAACACTGGTGAATAATAATTATTTTTTCTTTCAACCCTTTGAATATCATACATGCTACATAAAATCATCTTTCAAAACATGAAATCATGGATATCATATATGAGTCATTCCATCTTGAAAATCATGATGACCAATAAATATAATTTATATGATAACATCCTGGCTCATTGTTGATAAAAGTTGTGTTTCATTACTCTTTACACACTTATATCTATATTTAATAAATAGAATTTAATATTTATAATGTATATACATAATAACTTTTTTTTGAATTTGATTACATAGTATTTTTTATTAATAAATTTAATTATTATTAATTTATTAACTTTATTTCCTTTTTCAACAATGACATTTATAATAACATTCGCATTTACAATTTATTCATAACCTGAACTCCTCCTTTCCTTCTACCCCATATCCATGTCCGACCCTCTTTAACAAGTTCATACATTTCGAAATTCAATAATTATGTTAAACGACGCGAACGCTAGCTATATAGCCTTGTTTTAAAGTATGTAATAAAATTCTTAACCATGAGGATTCACTTTTACTTTATCATAAAGGTTTTTAATTTATAAATATATTTTATTTCAATATTATGGACAAAGATAATGACTTACTAATACCACATATCCAAAAAACCATAACTTGTGTTCATACAAAAAATTGCCAACCTTTTTCAATTTAAAAATTCACAACTACTTTTAAAAAAAAGTACAATCTAACAATTACTTCCAAAAAATAAAAATAAAAATTAATAAATCATATAAAAATTACAAACTAGCAATTATTTTTAAAGTGTAATACTATATTGTAAATTAATAATTATCCTCAAAGTGCAAAAAGTACATTGTTTTTTTGTTTTTTGTTTTTTTTTTTTGTAAATAGATAACATAGACTTCTATTAACAAAAAAAGTGTACATTATTGGTTACAATTGAGAGCCATGCCAGAAGTAGGCCATACTAAGATTGAATAACGTAGTGGCAAAAAACTATTGTCCATCATGAAAATTACAAACATAGACTAAATGTCAAGCCAGAGAAATTGTGTGCCCAGATAGAAGACACATCATGAGAGAGACTTGCACTCCACAAGACAAAACTCTCACTTTCACCAAAACTTACAAAGGAATATGAACACTAGGGAAGAACGAACACTATAATCTAAGAGATACACAATAACAAAGATTTACACAAGAACATAGACTCTAAGGTGTGCCGACTGAATGCCCAACAAACAAAAACCAAAGCACCATCTCCAAACATGCGAGTGAAGAACCAAATCCAAAGCTTGATGTCACCCAAAAAATGCGTATAAGCTGGATTGCTTATATCCAAAAACTGATCCAAAGGACATAACATCTTATTTAACCCACTAAGATCATCTTGTATCTACCTCAGAAGAGCCATGGTATGAAGAGAATAGAACAAGAGTGTGCCCACTATGAGGAGGGGGGATCTGTGAGTCAATCTCCACAAACTATGAATGAAATAAGTCTCATAAGCAAATAAACAAGAGTTTACAAAACATTGATCTTGAACCAATTCAAATTCACCGCAAGGTAGGATAAGGACCGTGCTAAAGACCATCCAATAGAATTGGCGCAAAGAGCTAACAAAGTCAGAGGTCGAGGTAGTAAAAACACCTTCAAACCCCATTTGCCACTAATGGTCAGTTCTAACAAAGTGCCCAAAACAATGGCGAGGATTCTCAGCAGGGAGAAGTGCTTTTAATGGGCGATTTTAATGCTATAAAAACAAATCAACAAGCTAGTATTCTTTGTTGCAAAGATGATCATAATCCTATTTGGCTCACTGAAGAGGAGAATCCCCAATGGGTGAGATGTTCAGAAGATGACAAAGTTAGCAATCATTTTGGAGAGGAGTTGCTTCCACTGTGTGGTGCTTTCAACTTAATTATTTGTAATGGTCTAGATAGATGGAAAAGGTTTAGGAACTTCACTTGCAACACATACCATGGGGAAAGTGTCGTTGAGTATGTGATTTGTTCACAAAGCTTGATAGAAAAGATAGATGGAGTTAATATTGGAGAGCATATTTGGGACATAAAATCAAACCATAACCCAATTTATATAAAATTATCATGGTTAGGAGAAAGGCAACATAGGAGAAA
Organism: Pinus albicaulis; assembly: GCA_034641835.2. Classification (NCBI taxonomy): domain Eukaryota; kingdom Viridiplantae; phylum Streptophyta; class Pinopsida; order Pinales; family Pinaceae; genus Pinus; species Pinus albicaulis. The sequence continues at coordinate 1,972,702,853 of CM076578.1, forward strand.
ACCCAGTGCTCTTGGAAATCACTATCAAGGGGCAGAATTCTTCTAACACAAGAAAATCGTATTATCTTCAAGACAATGTTGGAGAGATTAATTCAGAAGGAGAAAACTAGTTTCCAAAGCTTCAACAGTCATGAGTTAACAAATATGATTCAAGGTGCACTTGAGAAGTGCAAAAGAGGAAAAAATAGGAAATCAGAATCAAATTGTTTTCCTGTAAATGCTTGGTTTGATGGGGAATACAAAATGGCAAGGAGAAGATGAATGTAAAGTTATATAAGTAGATACTAAAAAGGAAAAAATATGAGTTTATGCAAACAAGGCGAGAAGAGTTAATATATCTAGGCAATAATAACTCAAAGCTTTTCTCGCGGGAACTGCAACCAAGGAAGAAGCAAATCGAAAATAATATTACATCCAATCAATGGTTTGAATATGTAAGACAACCCTATGAGAACGAATCAGAGGTTGAGCCTCCCCTGAGGATCAACACAACTACAAAGATCTACACGTTACAAGAGGTGGAGATTGGAATTAAGAAGCTGAAAATAGGAAAGGCAAAGGACTTGGTTGAACTTCAAGCACAATATCTAAAATGGGGAATGAACACTCTTGCACTGCACATCATGGAAATATTCAACAACATCATTCAACAAGGATTCCCAAGAGACTGGACAACTAGCCTAGCAATACCCCTTTTTAAAAGTGGAGACATTAATAATCTTTCCAATTATAGAATCATTATGATCAATCCATTATTTGTAAAGCTTTCCAGCAGCATGGTAGAAAATAGAATCAATAAGTGGGAAAAAGTAAAAGAAAAGGGGCAAAAGGACAAGCGAGTTTTATGCCGAAGCATTTTATAGTGGATCATGGTATGACGTTGAGACACATTGTTGAAAAGGTTTGGGGAGACAAAGAAGAAGTATTTTGATGTTTTGTTGACTTCAAAAAGGCATATAACACAGTCCTTAGAGATAAGTTGTGGCGTAGAATGGAAGAACTTGAAATTCCTTTGCATTATAGAGATGTTGTCCATATACTTTATGAAGAGGGGAAAGTCAAAATTTGAACCTCAGCGGGTATTTCAGAAATCTTTAGAAGTGACATTGGATTCATGCAAGGTCTCCCTCTATCCCCTACTCCTTTTGGTTATATATTGATAAACCGGAAGAGTGGCTAAATTTGCAAGGTGAGATGGTGTTCGACTGGGGGAGTTTGTAATAAAGCTTCTTTTATATGTTGATGATCTTGTATTGATTTCTAAATCAGCCCATGGATTGCAGATGCACCTATATGCCCTTGAGCATTTTTTTAGAGTAGTGAGGATGCAAGTAAATACTAGTAAGACAAAAATAATGATTTTCTCCAATAAATGGAAGTAGAGTCATCATACGTTCTTCTTTGAAGGCAACATTCTTGAAGAAGTAAATGAGTACAAGTACCTCAGGATTGATTTCAACAACAAACTTAATTGGGAGGACTACAGAAAGAAGAGACTTTTAGGAGGGTGGAAAGCATTATATGTTTTTCAAAACAGATGTAGAGAGACAAATTTATGGGATTGGAAATTGATTAAAGTGCTTTTTGGACTCCTAGTTTGTCCAGTGATGCTATATGGGTGTGAATTGTGGGCTAGCAACACCCCGTCTCAAAATGGAAACAAATTGAGAAAATCCAAAAACGCTTGATCATGAACAAGTTCAAAATAAAAAGTTCGGTACCTTATGAGATAATGTTGAGTGAAACTTGAGCAACTCCCATCGAAGCAATTGCTATGGTGCGACTCATAATATATCTAAAATGAATTGAGCAAATGTGAGTAGGTAGATGGTCTAATGGTATCTTCAAGGAAGGCATGAGTGAAAGAAAGAAAACATGGATGAGACAAAACTACACATGGATGAAAAAATGGAATATCTACCTCAATGCTTGTCCCACAAATAGCAAGGAGCTAAAGAATTTTGTTATGGAGAAGTTTTGTAAACGGGTATGGGGAAAAGAGTTGGGTAGAAAGAACAAGTGCTACATTGAAGAATTCAACCCTACTTGTAATCTCCAACAAAAATAGTACATTGGAGCTAACATTTCGTGGAGGGAAAAGGTTCTTATTGCTCAATTGACAACCAACTTGCATTAACTTCGGCATGAAACAAGACGGTGGAAAAGACCTAATGAAGCTTGGGAAGAACATGTGTGTACATTTTGCACGTCTCGGGCTGTGGAATCGGAAACATATTTCATTTTAGAATGTGATGCATTCAAAGACATCGAAGAAATTTATGGGAATATGTTAGCATTGGTTTCTTGGAATTTCCTTTTCAGTGAGGGGATTGTTGGAAGGTTGAGCCAACTCATCATTAATTTGAATAAAAAAAGGACTGAATTGCAAAAAGTAAAAAAACAAGAAACTTATGGTCCCATAAACTATTTTTAATCTATTAAACGTTAAAAATCATTTCTCCTACCCTTTTTGGGTTATATATTGACAAGCTTGAAGAGTGGCTAAATTCGCAAGGGGGTGATGGTATCCATTTGGGCAAGTTCGTTACAAGACTTCTTTTGTATGCAGATGACCTTACACTGATTGCTAAATCGACGCTTGGTTTGCAAGAGCACTTACGTTCCCTTGAGCATTTTTGTAGAAGGGTGGGGATGCAAGTCAATATCAACAAAACGAAAGTAGTTGTTTTCTCTAACAAAAGAAAGCATAACCAACATATGTTCTACTTTGAAGGAAACACTATGGCAAAAGTTGCAGACTACAAACACCTCAGAATTGACTTCAATAGAAATTTAAGTTGGGATGGTTGTAGAAAGAAAAGAACTTTGGGGGGTTGGAAAGCATTTTATGCTCTTCAAAACAAGTGTAAAGAGGTAGAGTTGTGGGACTGGAAAACCATTTTAACTCTTTTTGGGCTTCTAGTGATTCCGATGATTCTCTACGATTGTGAACTGTGGGCCAGCAACACAACCGAAATGCAGTGGAAACAAATTGAGAAAATTTAGAAGCGTTTGATTACAAACAAATTCAAAATTAAAAGTGCAGTTCCTCATGCTATCCTGTTAAGTGAAACTGGGCCTGCTCCTATTGAAGCAATTGCTATGGTGCGAGTCATAAGGTATTTGAAAAAAAATGAGCAAATGGAAGAGGGTAGATGGCATAAGGTTGTGCTTAGTGACAACTTGTGGAAAAGAAAGAAGACTTGGATGCGGCAAAATAACAAATGGTTTAGTAAATGGGGTATTTGCTTGAGCATGTGTCCTACAAACAGTAAAGAGATAAATTTTTTTGTTATGGATAAGTTCCACAAACGTACTTGGGAGAAAGAGCTAGGGAGAAAGAAGAAGTACTACATCGAAGAGTTTAACCCCACTCATAACCATCAACAAAATGCGTACATAGGGGCCAATATTTCTTGGAGATCTAAAATTCTTATTGCTCAATTAAGGACTAATTCTCATCAACTCCGTTGTGAAACAGGGCGTTGGAAAAGGCCAAAAGAAATGTGAGAGGAAAGAGTGTATTTTTTGCTCTTCCGGAAAAGTGGAAACATAAAAACATTTCATTTTAGAATGCGAGGCCTTCAAAGACATCAAGGAAAATTATGCAGGGAAAGCTAGTTCTTGGGATAATCTATTCAACAAAGAGTTTGTCGAGACGCTGAGAGCGGTTATTGTAAAGCTCAAAGGAAAAGGGCCGAACACAAAAGCCAAATAAAAAAGCAATCTGTGTCATAAGCTATTTTTAGCTTTATAGACATTAAAAATAATTTTTTCCTTTCATAAATAAATAAATAATTAAATAAACTCCAAATCCGTTGCACATAAACTTTCCTTCCATGTTAAACTTTGACAACATCTTAAACTTTTCACGGGTGTATTGGCCTTCCGACGAGCCTTCTATACGTTTCGTGCGGGATTTGTCTATAAATATTACAAAATGTGAGATGGAGGAGCAGGCCTAAGACTATGACAATGGCGCCACATGGGAGATGGGGTCAACGTTATACATTAGGCGCGGCGGCCATTACATTGGGTTTCTCAAAGACTTCGTATGCACAGGAATTATGGGGTGAGTCCAATCTGGGTCGGTTTATGTATGGCTCACTCGAAGGTTTAACAATTGTGTTCGAAGGAATTGTGCGGTCGTCTCGTGCAGTATACACAGTGAGTATTACGATCTAAGTCCCAATATGCGTTACGTGTGTATATCATATCCATATTCACCTTTGGCTTCTAAAGGGGTTTTGAGTTCATTGTCGTATATTTTTTCTGCAGTTCTCTGTAAATAGCCTTGACTACAAGTATTCCTTGCGAGGGCATGACTACAAGTCAGAGGAGTATTACAAAGTTCGCTCCGAGGTAAAGACATTTAGATTTGAGCTTCTTGCAAATAATATCTCTGGACTATTTTCCCAAGTGATGCATCGCCTCCTGTAAGGAGATATCACTGAATATGCACCTCGAGTCTCTGGAATTTCAATAATTAACAATGTAAATGCATAATCCGGCTTCGCAAATTTTAGGTGAATATCAAACCTGGGCTTAGATAGGTCTCTCTCAATTTCTATATTCAATTAAATCCATGCATTCTTATGCACGGACTGTTGTTGGATATCCCACCCCACCCGGGTTGTAGCTTCTGTAGGTGGTCCAAATAATCAATTCTTTGAAAACTGTTGAGAGAAGCTAAACAGCGGCCTGTGGTGATAATGTCGGCTGATGGGTTTCCCCTCCTCTGCTTAGGTCAGGTTGCATCAACTTCCATAGATGCATGACATCAAGTTGGTTTCAGGTTCGTGAATAGATGCAGTGAGGTGATCGGGCTTGTATTCATGGCTAAACCACGTTTAAAACCCTTACAGTGAGTGTGGATGAGGCAGGTGCAAGTGCTGGGTGACATTGTACGAGAAATGGTTACGGTACCAGAAACACATATTTTGAGGTTTCACAGAAGTAATGTTTTTAGATATTTTAATTTGTTAAAAATTATACATGTGAAAACAGTAACTCCACAGAAAGTCTTCTACCATTGATCCGCATCTAATAACTCAACCCTTTTTATGCTTTTAATTGCTTAACATTGCACCAATGTTTGTTCCAACAAGGTTTTAAGACTTCTTTTTGAGCAACTATGTTCTCGAGAAGAAATTGAGAAGACCACATGTTAATTTTTGGGCAACTAGGTCCAAATTCCATTTTGCACTGCTCATATGATGATGGTCATATTTTTGTTGGATTCTTCTTTCGGAGAGGTGCAAGATTGATCTAAAGATAATCTTATTTGGATGAGCATAACATATATTTTGAATTTATTTTCCACGGCCAGATTGTAATGTAGGCTCACATGCTTAATAGATGTGTCACACACCCTCACTGATGTTGGAGGTCATTTTCATCATCAACTCATCACACATGTGTCATTGTGATCTAATTTGTTCGTGAGCCTTTGGAGGCCTTTTTCCCTTCACACGTGCGGAGTTGAAGTCTGAAATTTGCGGATCTGTTTCGGGCTTGTTTGCTGCAGCATTGACTAGCATTGATCGTGGTCAACCCTTGGTCGTTTGACCCCAAAACTCTCCCAAAATTCCAATTTTAAGAGGCCGTACTGTTGGGCACTAAAATCGATGAAATCAGAGAAGTTTGACCGAAGCCAATCTACAACGTTGACTTTTTGTTGTTGTCCTACGTTGACTTTGGGTTGACCAACGTTGACTTGTGATGAGCTGTCTTTGAGGGCTGTGGGTGTGACACTTGGAGGATTGGCTGACCGAGAAAAACTTTGCTAGTTGAAGCATCTTGTTGACCATTGTAATGCAACAATATCTCATATCTTTGTTGGACAAAAAGGAATTGTAAATTTGATCTATATTTGGCTTGTTCTCTGTTGATCTATTATTGTGTTCTATCAACATTTTACTTTCATGTTTATGTGATTGCAATATTGTATCGGGCCTAAGAAAGATTGAAGTAAAATTGCATCAAGCATAGAACACCATGGTTATCTAAATTTAACATGGTATCAGAGCTAAGGTGAAGACAAAGTCCAAGCTAGTGTAGAAGCAATCACTGAAGGAAGAAATCCTATCAAGGACAAATGGCCTCCTCAACCTATAAGGGTTTCAAGGCTGATGATAAATTGACTGATAAGTCTGATTATCATGCATGGAAGATGTCCTTGGATTTGGTGCTAGAAGATCAAGATGTCATGGATTATGTGCAGGTGAAGATTCAAGAGCCTCCATCAAATGCAGCTGTTGCCACAAAGACGAAGTGTAGAAAGGGGGAAATCAAAACAAAGATGATTATCTAGGATTCCATTCATAAGCACTTGGTTGCTTACATTTCTGAGTTGAACACATCTAAAGAGTTGTATGATAAGTTGTTGAGCATGTTCAGGGCTAGCAATGCTAATCAAATCCTTTTCTTCAAGAATTAATTGAATAATATCAAGAAGGGTAAGGATGAATCTATTCAATCCTACTTTATGAGGCTCACTGAAATCAGGAATAACCTCCTAGCTATTGGAGAAGCAATATTTGAACGAGAGATGGTTCTTATTGCACTTCAAGGTCTCCCTCGTGATTGGTATGTATTCAATACCACTATTTTTAATAATAATGTGATTCCTGATTTTGATGAAATATTGACGAGATGCATTCAAGAGGAAACAAGAATGATGGAATATACCTCTAATGGAAATGGAAGTGACCTTACTGCCTTGGTCGCTCATGCAAAGAAAAAAAACAATGGTGGCTCGGGAAATCAAAACCATGGTAGAGCGGGGCCCAAAGGAAGGAAGGGAATATGTTATACTTGTAACAAGACTGGTCACTATGCAAGAGAGTGCCCTAATAGAAGGGACTCTCCCAGGGATGATGACAACAACAACTTGAAAGGGAATGGCAAGAACAATAGGTTCAAAGGAAAAAGGAAGGCTCCCTTTGATCGTAGTGGAAATGGGCAACCTTTCAAGAGGTCAAGAAATTCCAGGTACGATGAGTCTAATGTTGTTGATAATAAGAGAAATGAATTTATTCTTGTATTTGTCCTCTCTGCTGCATCTCCACCCGACACCCTAGATATCTGGTTGATTGATAGTGGTGCTTCAAGGCACCTTACTGTTTATAAAGAAGCCCTCTCTGATTTGGTTGAGAAGGATACTAATCTGGAAATTATCCTTGGAGATAATGCCACCTATCTCGTGAAAGGGACAGGGACTGTGACCCTCCATTTAGCTCAAGGTCAAGTCCTTTGATTACAAGAAGTGTTGTACATACTTGACTTGAAGAAGAACCTTGTGTCCATTTCGGCAATGGAAGACAGAGGGTTCAAGGTGGCATTCGTTGATGGAAAGGTACTCATCTGAAAGAAGAACTTCTGGGAAGCTCTTTCTATTGGTTTTAGAGTTGATACACTCTACCAGGTTGGAGGAAGTCCATTGGGGGCTATGTCATGTGATACAACTCTTCAAACAGAATTATGGCACTGGAGGTTTGCACACCTTCATTGTAAGACCTTCCCCAAGAAAGGAAGGTGGTGACAGGAATGCCCGAATTTAAAAATGAATTTGAAGACTCTTGCAGAGAAGCTGGCATGAATTCGAAGACAACTGCGTACACTCCTGAGCAAAATGGTGTTGCTGAAAGAAAGAACAGGACCATTGTGGAAGTTGCTCGCGCCATGCTACGTGACCAAAGTCTTTCGAAGTTTCTATGGGGAGAAGCTGCGAACATTACTGTGTACGTTCAAAATAGATGCTTGCATTCCGCTCTGGACTCCAAAACTCCCGAAGAAGTCTTCTCTGGTGAGAAACCTGATGTTTCTCATTTTAGAGTTTTTGGTTGTCCTGTTTACTTTCATGTGTCGAAAGAAAAGAGAAGCAAGCTGGATGCTTCTGGAAAGAAGGGAATGTTTGTGGGCTACAGTGAAACTTCGAAGACATATAGAATCTATGTGTCTGGTCAAAGAGAAGTGGAGATATGCCACGATGTCATCTTCGATGAAGATGTTGCCCTCAAGAAAGTGAGCAATCTTCTTAGCTCCAAGGAAGACAAAGAAGATGAAGAAGCAGGGAAGCGGGAAGAGCTAAAGGATGAACTGATGCCTGATGTTGAAGGACCTATGGATCCTATTGATCCACCTCCTTCAAATAAGAGAAGACCCTCATGGCTCAGGGATACTCTTGCAGATGTCGAGAGACATATTGCCCCAAGGGAGACATTCTGTGAAAGCAAGAAGCCAGAGAGATACCAAGGGTATCTAGCAGCCATGAGTATGATAATACACTCTGAGCCTGGATCATTTGAAGAAGTCGTAAAGCATCAAGTTTTGAAGGATGCTATGCTCGAAGAATATGAGTCCATTATGAAAAATGATATCTGAGAAGTGGTTTCGAGACCGAAGGACAAATCTGTTGTCACCTCGAAATGACTCTATAAGATCAAGCATGGATCTGATGGAAGTGCTGCAAAGTACAAGGCAAGATTTGTTGCCCGAGGCTTCTCTAAAAAAGAAGGCATAGATTATGATGATATATTTGCACCTGTGGCCTGCTATACCACCATCCGATCTATTATTGCCCTTGCTGCAACACAAGAATGGAATCTCCATCAGATGGATGTGAAGACCGCTTTTCTGCATGGTTCTATAAAGGAAGAGTTGTATGTGGAGCAACCTCTGGGGTTCGAAGTCTGAGATAGAGACACCCATGTATGCAGGTTGAAGAAAGCCCTCCATGGGTTGAAGCAAGCCCCCAGGGCTTGGTACGAGAGGATAGATAGCTACTTGATGAAGCTGGGCTTCACTCGAAGTAATGTTGATTCGAACCTTTATTTTAAGGTTGATAGAGAAAGGCCTCTCATTCTGGTTCTCTATGTGGACGATCTCTTCCTGATAGGTGCTGACCCTCTCATTCATCAGTGTAAGAGGGAGCTAGCTTCCGAGTTTGAGATGAAAGACCTAGGACTGATGCACTACTTCCTAGGCTTGGAGGTCTGGCAGAGGCCAGGCGAGATTTTCCTTTCTCAAGGAAAATATGTCATGAAGTTGCTAGAGAGATTTGGTATGGTAGACTGTAAGTTTGTGTCGACTTCGATGGATCTCAACTTCAAGAAGTTGTGTGGAAACGCTGCTGGGCCTGTGCTAGCCAATCCTACTGAGTATCAACAACTCGTGGGGGCCCTGATGTTCCTAGTGAAATCCCGTTTGGATGTATGTTTTGAAGTGAACGCTTTGAGTCAACATATGGTTGATCCTCATCACATTCACTGGATTGGTGCCAAGAATCTGTTGAGATATCTTCGGGGCACAATCAACCATGGGTTGAGATACACTGCTGGGTGTTTGATACTCCATGGATATATTGATGTTGATTGGGCTGGCAGTGTGGTGGATCACAAAAGCACACCTGGATGTTTCTTCACCTTGGGTTTTGCTTTGATATCTTGGATGAGTAGGAAGCAGAAGTCGGTGGCCTTGAGCACCACTGAGGCCGAATACATTGTAGCGAGTATGGCCTGTTGTGAAGCTGTTTGGTTGCGAAAGCTCTTCAATGAGTTGTTTGGGCATGTGCTAGATAAGACCGTTATCCTTTGTGATAACCAGAGTGGGATTCGTCTTTCTGAGAATCTCGTGTTCCACGATCTATCCAAGCATATTGATATCAGTTACCACTTTATTCGGGATATGGTACAGCGAGGCGCCGTAAGGCTCGATCATATAGGAATTGATGAGCAGGTCGCGGATATTCTCACAAAGCCCCTGGGGAAGGTCAAGTTCCTAACCTTCCTTGAGAAGCTTGGAATAGTGGAACGACCCTATTCTGAGGGTCCTGCTTCAGTTGGACTATGAGCTCTGAGAGCTCCGTGGGGCTTGGGGATAGTTTCTTGGAGCTATAAGCACACATGGGGCTAGGCTTGCCGAACCTTGTTGTGCTTCTGCCCCACCGCTATGATATTGAGTTGGTTCACCTCTCTTTGATCTTGTGCCTTGCACGCATCTTACCCATGGAGTTTCAGACTCATGGGAAGTACCTCTCATTTGGCTAATGAGGTGGGAAATGTGGATAGAGACCAATAGCAAGACTGATGGACGCATCAGAGATTGCTGTACTCTCTATGTCTAGGATGGCACGTGTCCAACACCTTGATCTGGGATCAAGTATGATGAGGTTCTTACCTCTAAACTGACTTCGGGTCAGTAAACTAACTTCGGGTTAGTATGTGACTCTTTTTGAGTCTATTGAGGTTTTATCCTCTAAATTGATTTCCAGTTAGTAAACTAACTTCGGGTTAGTATGCAACTCTTTTTGAGTTTATTGAGGTTTTATCCTCTAAACTAACTTTGGGTCAGTAAACTAACTTCAGGTTAGTATGAGACTCTTTTTGAGTCCAAGATAGGTTTTTAACCTCTAAGTTGACTTCGGGTCAGCTGAGTGTAATGTCTTTGTGACTCACATTTTTGTTCTATCTGAGAACGAGAGCCAACAAAGCAAGTTACGACAGGATGACGCACGATGTTTGGTAAAAGTACACGATGGTACTGATGGATGGCATTTGTGGACAGATGGAGTTCTCCCTAGTTGAGAGGGAGTGTTAATTTTTGGGCAACTAGGTCCAAACTCCATGTTGCGCTGCTCATATGACGATGGTCATATTTTTGTTGGATTCCTCTTTTGGAGAGGTGCAAGATTGATCTAAAGATCATCTTGTTTGGATGAGCAGAACATATATTTTGAATTTATTTTCCATACACGTGCAAGGTCGGCTAGATTGTAATGTAGGCTCACATGCCTAATAGATGATGTGTCACACACCCTCACTGATGGATATAACTTGGAGAGACTTGGAGGTCATTTTCATCATCAACTCATCACACATTTCTCACTGTGATTTGATTTGTTCGTGAGCCTTTGGAGGCCTTCTTCCCTTCACATGTGCAGAGCTAAAGTCTGAAATTCGCTGATCTGTTTAGGGCTTGTTTGCTGCAACATTGACCAGTGTTGACCGTGGTCAACCCTTGGTCGTTTGACCTCAAAACTCTGCCAAAATTTCGATTTTGAGAGGTCGTACTGCTGGGCACTAAAAATCGAGGAAATCAGAGAAGTTTGACCGAAGCCCTAATCTGCAGCGTTGACTTTATGTTGTTGTCATGCATTGACTTTGGGTTGACCAACGTTGACTTGTGATGAGTTGTCTTTGAGGGTTGTGGGTGTGACACTTGGAGGATTGGCTAACCGAGAAATACTTTTCCATCATGTTGACTGCTGTAACGCAACAATATCTCATATCTTTGCTAGACAAAAAGGAATTGTAAATCTGATCTATATTTGGCTTGTCTTCTGTTGATCTATTATTGTGTTCTATCAGCATTTTACTTTCATGTTTATGTGATTGCTATATTGTATGTTGAAATTTGGTTACCGGAGGACAGGTGGTTCCCTAAGGTTTTGATCTTTGGCTTAGGGAAAAGTGTCCAAAAGAATTTAATTTTTCTCCTAAAGTGACTTTATAAAGTTATAAAGTCAAATCTAATTTAAAAGTGACTTTAAGTGATAAAGTTACTAGAGTCTAATTTTAAAGTGACTTTAATAAAGTCAATGTAAAATTAGAAAGGAAAAGTGACTTTGGAAATAAATGACTAAGTGGGTCTTTATTAAAGTGGGGTGAATTAAAAAATAGAAAGTGAGATTTAAATGAGCATTTAATTTCAACCCTAGATCTCAATCTATTTCAGCCATTGGATTTAGGGATCCCCCAAAAGTCACTTAGGGTTAGGTTAAAGGAGGGAAAAGAGGAAAACATCATTTATTCTTTCATGAGCAGATTGAGAGAGGAGGAGAGAAAGTTGAAGAGTAATTTCTGAGCAGAGGGAGAGCAACAAAGGCAGCACAGCAAATCCGTACAGCAAGAGGGCACACTTCCCAAGGCTGAAAATCCTTACAGCAGAGTTTCATTGGCACACTAACCGAGGCAGAAAATCCGTACAGCAGTTTGCATGGTTTTCGACAGAGGGGCAGCATTGTTTTCGAGGAGCTGGAACAACAGCAAGGAGCACGGTTTTCTAAGCTGATTTTTTGGGCACGAAAATCGAGAAAGAGGGCTGCTATCCTGACTGTACAGAATCCGTACAGTTCGTACGGTCATTCTTGGCACGTTTTTCGAGGCAATAAGGACAACATTTGATGCTGTAATTTCTCTGTAAAATTTTTGCTTGCTGTTTGGCACGGTTTTCAAGGTGGAGGGTGGCACGAAAGTCGAGATAAGTGATTTTTGTGTTTGCTGTAATTTTCTGTGTGTTACTGCTCACTGTAAAAGCTTTTTTCAGAAATAAAAGAGAAGCTTTCAGATCGGTTTTCCCCAAGAGTTGTAGGGGGTTTTTCCAGGGTCACCTTGACTAAAAATCACTGTGTTATCATGTGTTGAATGGCTGTTTGTATCTGCTGATTTTTATTTCTGCATTTTCCAGCATTTCGTAAATTTTCCAGAATTTGTATTTTCAGCAAAAAAATTATTTTTTCTGTCGTTGAATGTAAGGATATGGGAAAGGGCATTTAATTAAAAGGAGAAATAAGGTGAAATTGAAAACCGGGGTGGGAAAACAAGAAATTTCTACATGGTATCAGAGCTTGGGTGTTGAAAGTGCGATTTGGGACAGCAAGAAGAAAAATACAATCTGCTGATTTTTCACTCAGAAAATTCCAGCAAGCTGATTTTTCAAACACAGAATTTTTATCTTTACTACAACAGTGCTATTTTTCAGTTTTTTTTAGGACAACAGGATGTCATTGGGACTGAGGGTGGAGGATAGGTTGGATGGGCATACCAATTATTGCGTTTGGAAGGAGAGAATGCAGAGTATCTTTGAGGAGGCAGAAGTCTGGGACATCATGGTGCATACCACACAGAACCCTGTTGTTGTGCCTACTGATGCTACTCAGTTGGCTGAATATAATAAAAAGAACAACAAGGGTAAGAGACTGATTCTAGACGGAGTCAAAGACAATTGCATTCCTCATGTGAGAGGAAAGAGAAATGCTCATGAGATGTGGACAACATTGTCTAATCTCTACCAGAGTACCAATGAGAACCGGAAAATGGTCCCGAAGGAGACGCTGAAAACCATTAAGATGGGTAAGACTGATAGTGCAGCTGGATATCTCACAAAGATTACTAATGTGAGAGATGAGTTGGCAGCAATTGGAGAGGTCATTCCACCCACTGAGTTGGTACGGATTGCAGTGAATGGCCTCCCCAGTTCATGGATGAACTTTGCTGATGGGGTTTGTGCACGTGAGATCCTTCCCACATGGGAGAGGTTTTGGGATGATTGCATTCAGACAGAGATCAGGAAAGGTCAGCTTGGGGCAGCCAAGCCAGTTGAGCAGGATGAGGATGTAGCATTGTTGGCAGGACGCAAGAAAGGCAAAGGGAAGAAGCAGGCTTCCACAAGCAATGGTGGGGGCAAAGGCAAAGGTAAAGGTAAACAGGATAACACACAAAAGGACTATTCCAAGGTGAAGTGTTGGAATTGTCAGAAGATGGGACACTATGCAGTTGTGTGTCCGGAGAAGAAGAAGAAGAAGGAGAAGAACCAGAGCATGGCAGCTTCAGCAGAGGTTGAGGACTTTGTAGATCGTTTTGACCGGGAGTTTGGGTTCACTGCGTGTGAGTCCTCTAGTGCGGGATTATCTGCCATAGAGGTTCAGAGGGAGCATGCATTTCCCTCGATTAGCGGAGCATCTTCGGGTATTTGGTATGTGGACAGTGGGGCTTCACGTCATATGACAGGAGTCCGTGAGTACTTCTCAGAGCTTTCAGAGAGTGGCACTGATATAGAGGTAGTACTCGGTGATGAAAGAGTTGTTAGAGCAGTCGGTGTGGGAACACTGACATTTCAGAGGGAGTCTAAACCTCTCTTGAAGGTGTCAGATGTTCTTTATGTGCCAGGGATGAGGAAGAACCTCATATCCGTCTCAGCTTTGGAGGATAGAGGATATGAGATACTGTTCAGGGGAGGACAGGTGCTGATATATTCCAGGGGCGCTCCAGCTGATTCAGCTAGAGTGATAGGTGTATGCCATGGAAGGTGTACAAGTTTGCATTTCAGCCCCTTTTGGCATTGAGCAGTAGTACCAACAACAGAGCTAGCAGTTCTGAGCTGTGTGAGATTTGGCACCGCAGGATGGGGCATATGTATCATGGAGCCTTGAGGACTTTGCGGGAGATCACTACAGGTGTGCCAGATTTCAGTACTGATCACTTTGATACTTGCAGAGGATGTGCGATGGGCAAGTTTGCCAAATCCCCTTTTCCCAGCAGTGACAGCAGAGCGACTGGGATACTTGATTTGATTCATTCCGATGTGAGCGGTTGGATGTCTCATGTTTCCTTGAGTGGATATGAGTACTATGTTTTATTCATTGATGATCACTCTAGGAGGACCTGGATTTATTTCTTGAAGACCAAGAGTGAGGTCTTCAAGCGGTTTTAGGAGTTCAGAGCTCTTGTGGAGACACAGACAGGTCGGAAGATCAAGTCCTTGAGGTCGGACAATGGGGGAGAGTACACCCTTGGAGAGTTTGTTGACTATTGTGCGGAGGCAGGCATTAGGAGGGAGCTCACTGTTCCTTACAACCCCCAGCAGAACGGGGTTGCGAAGAGGAAGAACAAATCCATCGGAGGGGCTGCCAAAGCCATGTTACATGATCGGGGGTTGCCATTGTTTTTGTGGGCAGAGGCCTACAACACAGCTGTTTACTTGCAGAACAGGAGTCCGCATCGTGCCTTGGGGCACATGACTCCGGAGGAGGCTTTTTCTGGGAAGAAGCCTGATATGGGTCATCTTCGTATCTTTGGGTGTATTACATACTCCTACATACCCAAGGAGAAGAGGACCAAACTAGAGCCCACCGCAGAGAAGGGTATCTTTGTGGGCTACAGTGAGACCTCCAAGGCCTTTCGGATTTACATTCCTGCACAGAGGAAAGTTGTTGTCAGGTGGGATGTGAAGTTCGAGGAGGATAGGGCCTTTAGGAGGTCACGGGAGTTAGAGTATCTGGATCAGCCAGACCCTCAGAAGCAGCTGAGTCAGTCACAGGGATCCAGTGGGCAGGGATCAGGAGGATCCGGAGGTACATCTATGACGATGTCAGGTCCGTCAGTGAGCAGTGGCTCACAGAGTTAGAGGGGTGGTGCTTCGGGCAGCATGCAGAGCAGTCCACAGAGCAGTTCACTAGGGAGTCCACTGATGGACAGTTCACACGGTACTTCAGCATCTACAGGTTCAGGTGCAGGCAGGAGGACAGCAGACAGACAGTCAGGAGTTCAGGCTCCTGATGATGATGATGAGGAGGAGTTTCATTCTCCAATGGGAGAAGTATGCTCAGGGAAGAGGAAGCCCAAGTGGCTTCAGGACACCTTGAGAGAGGCCACATTTGTTGCTGGACCTAAGAGGCCGGTCAAAGAGAGCAGACCACCTGAGAGGTTTTGTAGCTATATGGCAATGGCTACCAGCATCCTTGACTCTGAGCCTTCTAGCTATGAGGAGGCAGCTAGCCAGCAGGTCTGGAGAGAGGCCATGCAGGAGGAGTATTCTTCTATCATGAAGAATGATGTTTGGGAGGTGGTGCGGAGGCCTGAGGGCAAATCCGTGGTTACTTCCAGATGGCTTTACAAGGTAAAGCATGCTGCAGATGGCAGCATTGAGAAATTCAAAGCAAGGTTTGTGGCTAGAGGGTTCTCCCAAGTAGAGGGAGTTGATTATGAGGAGACCTTCGCTCCCGTGGCTCGATATACTTCGATCCGCTCCATTATATCGATAGCAGCAGAGATGGGTTGGAAGATCCACCAGATGGATGTGAAGACCGCATTTCTCAATGGCTTCATACGGGAGGAGGTGTACATTGAGCAGCCACAGGGCTTTGAGGTGCATGGGAAGGAGTCCCATGTGTGCAGACTGAAGAAGGCCCTTTATGGCCTGAAGCAAGCTCCTAGAGCTTGGTACTCTAGGATAGATACATACTTGCAGGGGATGGGTTTCACAAAGAGTGAGGCAGATCCGAACCTTTACTATATTGTGATAGGTGAGGAGCCTCTCATTCTGGTGCTGTATGTGGATGACTTGGTCATTACGGGTGCAGAGAACTCATAGAGCACTGCAAGAGAGATCTTGCGACGGAGTTTGAGATGAAGGACATCGGCTTGATGCATTACTTTTTGGGTTTGGAGGTGTGGCAAGAGGAGGGGCATTTCTTCTTGGGATAGGGGAAGTATATTGTGGACATCCTTGGCAGATTCCACATGGAGGATTGTAGACCCATGTCGACACCAATGATCACCAACTGGAAGAAGCTTCATGCTTCGGATTCCGAGTTGGTGGATCCCACGTTGTACAGATAACTGATTGGTTCCTTGATGTATTTGGTCAACACTAGACCAGATATTTGTTTTGCAGTCAACACGATGAGTCAGTTTATGTGTGAGCCTAGGAAGGTTCACTGGGTGGCTGCAAAACACATTTTGCGGTACTTGCAGGGGACAGTGGATTATGGTCTAGACTACAGGCAGGGGGATGGAGTGAGATTGGCAGGTTACACTGATTTTGATTGGGCAAGCTGTGCTTCTGATAGGAAGAGCACTTCGGGGTGTTGTTTTGGGTTGGGTTCGGCAGTTGTGTCATGGTTCAGCGGAAAGCAGCAGTCAGTAGCATTGAGTTCAGCGGAAGCAGAGTATATGGCAGCCAGTCTAGCTAGTTGTGAGGCCATCTGGCTTCGCAAGATGTTGTTTGGCTTATTTGGTCAGCCGTTGAGACCTTCAGTGATTTGCTGTGATAATCAGAGTTGCATTAAACTCACGGAGAATCCAGTATTTCATGACAGGTCAAAGCATATCGGGATCAAATATCATTTCATCAGAGACTATGTTCAGAAAGGGGCTGTGAAGCTTGAGTATATTCCCACTAATGAGCAGGTTGCGGATATTCTTACCAAAGCCTTACCACGGGGCAAGCATGTCTACTTCAGAGACAAGATGGGTGTGGTGAGGAACACCTTCCTCGGTAAGAGGGAGTGTTGAAATTTGGTTACCGGAGGACAGGTGGTTCCCTAAGGCTTTGATCTTTGGCCTAGGGAAAAGTGTCCAAAAAGAATTTAATTTTTCTCCTAAAGTGACTTTATAAAGTTATAAAGTCAAATCTAATTTAAAAGTGACTTTAAGTGATAAAGTTACTAAAGCCTAATTTTAAAGTGACTTTAATAAAGTCAATGTAAAATTAGAAAGGAAAAGTGACTTTGGAAATAAATGACTAAGTGGGTCTTTATTAAAATGGGGTGAATTAAAACATAGAAAGTGAGATTTAAATGAGCATTTAATCTCAGCCCTAGATCTCAATCTATTTCAGCCATTGGATTTAGGGATTCCCCAAAAGTCACTTAGGGTCAGGTTAAAGGAGGGAAAGGAGGAAAAGATCATTTATTCTTTCATGAGCAGATTGAGAGAGGAGGAGAGAAAGCTGAAGAGTAATTTCTGAGCAGAGGGAGAGCAGCAAAGGCAGAACAACAAATCTGTACAGCAAGAGGGCACACTTCCCAAGGCCGAAAATCTGTACAACAGAGTTTCATTGGCACACTAACTGAGGCAGAAAATCCATACAACAGTTTGCATGGTTGTCGAGAGAGGGGCAGCACTGTTTTCAAGGAGCTGGAACAGTAGCAAGGAGCACGGTTTTCTAGGTTGATTTTTTGGGCACGAAAATCGAGAGAGAGGGCTGCTGTCCTGACTGTACAGAATCCGTACAGTTCGTACGGTCATTCCTGGCACGTTTTTCGACACAGTAAAGACAACATTTAATGCTGTAATTTCTCTGTAAAATTTTTGCTTGCTGTTTGGCATGGTTTTCAAGGTGGAGGGTGGCACGAAAGTCGAGATAAGTGATTTTTGTGTTTGCTGTAATTTTCTGTGTATTACTGGTCACTGTAAAAACTTTTTTTTTTTTCAGAAATAAAAGAAAAGTTTTCAAACTGGTTTTCCCCAAGAGTTGTAGGGGGTTTTTCCAGGGTCACCTTGACCAAAAATCACTGTGTTATCATGTGTTGAATGGCTGTTTGTATCTGCTGATTTTTATTTCTGCATTTTCCAGCATTCTGTAAATTTTCCAGAATTTGTGTTTTCAGCAATTTTTTTTTTTTTTTTTTTGGTTCTCTGTTGTTGAATGTAAGGATATGGGAAATGACATTTAACTAAAAGGAGAAATAAGGTGAAACTGAAAACCGGGGTGGGAAAACAAGAAATTTCTACATTGTATCGAGCCTAAGAAAGATTGAAGTAAAATTGCATCAAGCATAGAACACCATGGTTATCTAAATTTAACACTTTACCATGGAAAGAAGAGTGCCCACAAGGTTTGAAGACTTCCTTTTGAGCAACTTATCTTTTGGAAAGTAGTCAAGAGAACCATTGTTCCCTCTACAATGGACAGAAGTGTGACCAGTTCTAATTTTCAGTATATGGTATGCAGATTGGTCACACCAAAAAACTAAACCGTAATCTAGGAATTTGATAACTGATGAACCTATCAAAACAATGGGTAAGGAATCCTAGATCTACAAACACTTTAGTTTGAAAATACAAATAGTGAAGAGAAAACTGCAACACTCAATTACATCACTCTTTATCACTCTGAAAAGAAAGAATCACAAAGTAAATAGGTCAAAATTCTAACTATCTAGCGAACTCAATGGTGCACCATGTGTCTCCTTTATAGAGTAGGAGAAAACTAGTGTTTACAATGATGCTGACTCCTTCATTGGTATGCCTTATCTAGAAGATGAAAAACCCTAACCCTAGGCTCTTTAGAAGAATGTTCCCAACCTGCATGCTTGAGTTTCCTAGTTTGGAGAGCCTTCCTCCTAGGAATCTATGCCCCAACTAAATCTGGAAACCTCCTCTAGCATGTGCCATATCCTAAATTAAGAATTGTTGAAAATTGACAGCTTAGTGATGAATTTCTAAAATTAGAAAGTCTAAAAATAGAGTTTCTAAAAATAGAATATCTAAAAATGGAAAGTCTAAAAATAGAAAGTCTTAAGTATGACTTTCCAAAAATAGTAAATCACTTTGCATCAATTGGTAATCAAGTATCGTTGATGGAAAATCCCTTCTAATCATCAATCAATCCTAATAGTTCAATTTCGACTTAATCATCAATATTATCATCATTATTATTATTATTATTATGATATTATTATATTATTATTAAAAAGAAATTTAAGTCTCTCAATCACGAGACTCAATCATGTCATTTGTAACTCCTCTCAATTAATGCATATGTTACTCTCTCTCTCTCTTAATGGATTCATTCCTCTCTCTCTTTAATGCTCTTATGCACCTCTTACACTCTCTTACACACTTTAATGATTCGTCATAAAAATATTCCTCTTACACCTTTTTAATGCACATGTTACACTTCTCTCCTAAATGCATAAGTTACACTCCTTTCCTTTATGGCATAAGTTACACTCATATTTTGGCATATGTAATTCCTCCTCAAGGCATAGGAGTTACTCTCTCATGAACTTGAGCTCCTTGCTCTTCCTATATATTTGTGCCTCTCATCCTCACTTGATACACTTACTTGTGCTTGTGAAAAGAGAATTCGAATTTGAGAAAGAGAGAGTTGGAGAGTCTAGAGGAAGATTGTTCTTGGTATCGCTGTTGAACAATTAATTTCTAATAGAAGAAGAATCTGGTTGGGTTTTGCCTTGGTCATTGACCTAACTTCTTTGTGTCTCATTGAGTTCTTGTTTGTTTTCCATTATGCATATGGTTTATGTTTTATCGACAATTACCTAACGAATTTTGCAGCATAAAGAAGTTTTGGATTTAAGTGATTGTAACAACGTAGAATATCAGAATTTCAACGTGGTATTAGAGCTTTGGTGAAGACAAGTTCAAGAAGACAAGCTCCATTTACAACTCTCTTTATGCTGAAATATCTCTTGCTGTCCACTCCATTTGCATTTTTTTTTGCTGGAATATCTATTGTTATCCACTCCACTTCCAACTCTCTTTTTGATGAAATATATCTTGTTGTCCGCTCCATTTACAGTTGTCTTTCTGCTGAAATATCTCTTGTTGTTCCTTCTACTTGCTGCTCATTTTTTGTTGGAATATCCTTTCTCATTCGCTATTGAAATATCACTTATTGCCCCTTATTTCTTACTACTGAACTCTTATTTGTTGCTAAAATCTTATTTGTTGCTCGTTACTTGCTGTTGAAATAAGATCTTATTTGTTATCCTATTTTCTATTGAAAGTTGAACCAAAATCAGAATACTTTCTTATTTCTGCTCTTTCTAGTTCCTCTCCTGCAGATTTATGTGACAACTGGTTGGTTGATAGTGGTGCTTCAAGGCATGTTATTGGTTGGAAAGAAGTTCTCTCAAATCTAGTTGAGAGGGAGACAAATCTGAAAATTATACTACATATCCTATAAAGGGATCTGGTTTTGTATATTTTTATCTGGATTAAGAAATTTTGTATGTACCTGGTTTAAAATTAAGGTGTTGCATGTGTTTGATAATTATGGTTTTGGTATTTGTTGATGCATGTAAAAGTAAAGAATAGTTTTACTTATGTTTATGCATGTGCAAAAAAGTGTTGTTTTGAAAAGAAGTATAATACATAAAAGGTTATGAAAGAATAACTGATAGAAATTGAATGTTGAAGATAGATTGATTTTGATTCTCTCACATTATGTGGGAAATGACATAATTTATGGGTTTTGGTAATTTTGATATTAAATTTTACTGACAACAGTGGTTGTAGGTAAGGATCATGACTTTTGCAAAAGATGGAATGATAGTTTTCTAAACTAAACTCTTTTGCAGCGATAAAAAATGGATTATATCTAATATCTTTGCAGACAATGAAGTCAATATGTATAATTATTATTACATGCCTTGATTATGGGATCAAAATTTGAAGATCTTTATAAATTTAATGGATGACCTATCCATGTTTTGATTCATGATAAGTAATCATCAATATAAACTGTGGCACTGAAAGTTCACTCATCTTCACTATAAAGTATTACCTCGTGAAAAAGATGGTTTCTGAAATGCCTAATATTAGAGTGAATCATGATGGAGTTTTCCAAGTGGTGTTCAAGAAGATGCATTTCTTCTACTAATGACATATGACTGATGGACAATGGTAACTTCTAGAGGTCGGATCAAGAGGCAGCTAACATTAAAAGATAAGTATTTTCAAGTCTTATGTTGTTTTTGTGTCATTGCTCTTTTTTATATTTATTTTTATAAATCATTGATTATTCTTCCCGCATGCAGTATTTGAATGATTCTTTCACTAACTTCTTGATGAGGATGCAATCAAGAAAAAATAGATCCGAAAGATCATCAGGGTGTAGAATAGTGCAGGAAGAGTAAACTCTAACAGGAAGTTGGTGTAAGGATAATGAAAGAGGCACTCTCACATCTAGAAAAGAAAGAAATACTTGCCTCATCACTAAGTATACTTTCATTATGTTTATTTACTTTGATACTATTGCTCTGGCTCTTGTTCTGGGATCAACAGGTACATTTGATGAATGTGAGAACCAAGTCCTTTGTATCGAGATTGAGGAAGGTGTCGAGCCATCACATGACTTGAGTGGATATGAAGTGGACAAGAGTTCAAGACTTCTGCAAAGAAGTTGGAACGAGGAAAAAAACCACAGTATGATATAACCCAAAACAAAATGGGCACTTAAGGATCTTTGACTGCTCTGTCTACTTTCATGTGCCAAAGGAAAAGAGTACCAAGCTGGAAGCTTCAGGGAAGAAATGTATGATCGCTGGTGTTGGACAACTAGGTCGAAACTCCATGTTGTGATGCTCAGATGAAGATGCTAATATTTTTATTGGATTCCTCTTTCAGAGAGGTGCAAGATCGATCTAAAGATCATCTTGATCAGATGAGCAGAACATTTATTTTGAATTTATTCAAAATATGTGCAGGTTGGCCTGAAATGAAATGTTGGCTTGAAGCCCCAGCAGTTGTGTCACACACCCTCACTGATGGATATAAATAGGTCAACGTTGGAGGTCATTTTCACTCATCCATCCTCTCACATTCTCTCTCGTCATCTGATTGGTTCGATCACCTTGGAGGCTCTTCTTCATCCACACATGGGAAATTGCAGCAAGAAGAAATTTCTGTTTTCGACCTAGGGTTTCAGCGCAAAGTTGACCAACGTTGACTTTGGTTAACGCATGGTCAAACTGACCCCATCTTTGGTCAAAATTTCGATTTCTGCAGTCTGCATTTTTGGCACTAAAATCGAGGTTGACCATTGACTTTTGACTGAGATGAGTTGACTTTTTGCTGCCATTGTTTGCGTTGACCATTGACTTGACAGTGTTGACTTTCGTTGACTTTGGGTTCACTGATCTAGTTGTCCAAGAGGGTTGTATGACACTTCTTGTTGGTTGACGGTATTGAGACTTTGCTAGTTGAAGCATCTTGTTGACCGTCGTAACGCACCAACACACTTATACATTTTTGGCTTGTCTTCTGTTGATCTACATGTATGTTCTATCAACATTCTACTTTCTTGTTTATGTGATTGCTATTTGATATTGGGGATAAAAGTAAAGTTGCATCAAGCATAGAACATCTACAAAAATTTACATGGTAACAGAGCTGAGGTGAAGACAAAGCCCAAGTTTGTAGCAATCACCGAAGAAGAGCATGGGTACCTCAAACTATAATGGCTTTAAAGCTAATGACAAATTGACTGGGAAGGAAGACTTCCATGCCTGGAAAATGACATTAGATCTTATGTTGGAAGACCATGATGTCATGGACTATGTGCTGGGTAAAATCCAAGAGCGTCCATCCATTGCACCTGCTGCCACCAAGTCAAAGTATAAGAAGGGGGAAATCAAAGCAAAGCTGATGATCAGAGACTCAATTCCTAAGAGTCTGGTTGCCTACATCTCTGAGCTGGGCACATCCAAGGAGATGTATGATAAGTTTGTCAACATGTTCAAGGCCAACAATGCAAATCAAGTCCTATTCTTTAAGAATCAACTGAAGAATCTGTCCAATCACATTTTCTGAAGTTGACCAAAATCAGGAATAATCTTCTGGCTATTGGGGAGACAATAGCTGATCGAGGGATGGTTCTCACCGCACTTGGAGGTCTCTCATCTGAATGGCATGTATTCAACAATACCATTCTCAATAACAATGTGATACCTAATTTTGACGAAGTACTATCGAGATACGTATAAGAAGAGACAAGGATGAAGGAATATGAAAATGAAGGAAATGCTGCCTTCACTGCTCGTGCTAAGAAGAAGAACTTTGGTGGTCCGAGGAATAAGGAAGAGCAGGGGCCCAGGGAAATAAAGGCAAATGTTACACATGTCACAAGATCGACCACCATGCTAGAGAATGCCTTTTCAAGAAGGACTCTCCTGATGATGATGACAACAACAACAACTGGAGGAATGGTAATCAAATGAACAACAGGTTCAAAGGAAAGAAGAAGGCTCCCTCTGGTGGAAATGGACAACCTTACAAAAGGTCGAGAAATTCTAGGTTATGAGGAATCAAATGTTGTTGATGATAAAAGAAATGAATTCATTCTTGTATTTGCCCTCTTTGCTGCATCTCCACCCGACACTATGGATATTGGGTTGATAGATAGTGGTGCCTCAAGGCACATCACTGGGTTCAAGGAAGCACTTTCCGACATGGTTGAGAAGGATGTTAATCTGAAAATTATCCTTGGAGATAATGCCACATATCCCATGAAAGGGATAGGGACTGTGACCCTCCACTTGTCTCAAGGTCAAGTCCTCCGCTTGCAAGATGTACTATATGTGTCTGATTTGAAGAAGAACCTTGTGTCTATTTCGGCCATGGAAGACAAAGGTTTCAATGTGGCATTCATTGATGGGAAGGTGCGTATCTGGAAGAAGAGTTTCAAGGAAGCTATCACGATTGGGTTTAGAGTTGATACACTCTACCAGGTTGGAGGAAGTCCACTGGAAGCGATGACATGTGATACTATCCGACAGACTGAACTATGGCATCGGAGGTTTGGACACCTTCACTACAAAGCCCTTCTCGAAGCAAGGAAGGTGGTGATGGGGATGCCCGAATTCACAAATGATCATGAAGGTGTATGTCAGGGCTGTGCTGAAGGAAAGCATACGAGGGGACCTTTCCCCTCAAGCATCACAAAGACATCTGATGTCTTGCAATTAGTACATTCTGATCTGTCTGGTATGCTGCCTGTGACATCCTTGGGAGGATGTTCTTATTATATGACGCTCATAGATGACTGCTCTCGCAAAACCTGGATATACTTCTTGAAAAAGAAGGATGAGGCCTTCATGTGGTTTCGTAACTTCAAAGCCTTGGTGGAAAATCTAACAGGGAAGAAGATCAAGATATTGAGGACCGATAATGGCACTGAATATGAGACGAACGAGTTCAAAATTTTTTGCAGAGAAGCTGGCATCACGAGGGAGGCCACAATTGTCTATACTCCTGAGTAGAATGGCTTTGTTGAAAGAAAGTACAGGACCATTATGGAAGCTGCTCGTGCCATGCTATGTGACCAAGGTCTTCCAAAGTTTTTGTGGGGAAAAGCTGCGAACACTGCCGTGTACATACAAAATCGATGCTCGCATTCCGCTCTGGACTCCAAAACTCCCAAAGAGGATTTCTCTGGTAAGAAACCTGACGTCTAACATTTTAGAGTTTTTGGATGTCCTGTTTATTTTCATGTACCGAAGGAGAAGAGGAGCAAGCTGGATGCTTCTGGAAAGAATGGAATGTTTGTGGGCTACAATGAAACTTTGAAGGCCTATAGAGCCTATGTGCCTGGTCAAAGGGAAGTGGAGATATGCCACGATGTCACCTTTGACGAAGATGCTTCCCGTAGGAAAGTAATCAGTCTTCCAAGATTTGAGGAAGATCATGAAGCAAGGCCTGGAAATCAAGAAGAACCAAAGGATGAGACGATGCCCGATGTTGAAGGACCAATGGATCCTATTGATCCACCTCCTTCAATGAGGAAGAGACCATCATGGCTCAGGGACACTCTCAAGAATGCCAAGAAGCGTATGGTCCCAAGGGGGACATTCCGTGAAAGCAAGAAGCCGAATAGAAACCAAGGGTATCTAGCAGCCATGAGTACAATCGTACAATCTGAACCTGGATCTTTTGAGGAAGCCATAAAGCATCAAGTCTGGAAGGATGCTATGCATGAAGAATATGAGTCCATTATG
Source organism: Pinus albicaulis (assembly GCA_034641835.2). Taxonomy (NCBI): domain Eukaryota; kingdom Viridiplantae; phylum Streptophyta; class Pinopsida; order Pinales; family Pinaceae; genus Pinus; species Pinus albicaulis. Next base: position 1,972,728,156 of record CM076578.1, read on the forward strand.
AAGAATGATGTTTGGGATGTGGTTTGAAGACCGGAGGGCAAAGTAGTTGTCACCTCGAAATGGCTCTATAAGATCAAGCATGGATCTGATGGTAGTGTTGAAAAGTTCAAGTTAAGATTCGTTGCCCGTGGCTTCTCTCAAAAGGAAGACGTAGACTATGATGACATATTTGCACCTGTGGCCCGATATACCACCATCCGATCTATCATAGCCCTTGCTACTACGCAAGGATGGAATCTTCATCAGATGGATGTGAAGACCGCATTTCTGCATGGTGCGACAAAGGAAGAGGTATATGTGGAGCAACCTCTGGGTTTCGAAGTCCAGGATTGGGACACCCATGTTTGCAGGTTGAAGAAAGCCCTCTATGGGTTGAAACCAACCCCCAAAGCTTGGTACGAGAGGATAGATAACTACCTGATGAAGCTGGGCTTCACTCTTAGTAATGCTGATCCAAACCTTTACTTCAAGGTTGATAGAGAAAAGCCTCTCATTTTGGTGTTGTATGTGGACGACCTCTTCCTGACAGGTGTTGACCCTCTCATTCATCAGTGTAAGAGGGAGTTCATTGCTGAGTTCGAGATGAAGGACCTAGGACTGATGCATTACTTCCTAGGCTTGGAGGTCTGGCAGAGACTTGGTGAGATTTTCTCTATCAAGGAAAATGCATTGTGAAGCTTCTGTAAAGATTTGGAATGGTGGACTGTAAGTCCGTGTCGACATCAATGGAGCTCAATTTTAAGAAGTTGAGTGGCAGCGCTGCTGGGCCCGTGCTAGCAAATCCTACTGAGTATCGTCAACTCGTAGGGGCCTTGATGTTCTTAGTGAACACCCGTCCTGACGTATGTTTTGCAGTGAACACTTTGAGTCAACATATGGTTGAACCTCATCACATTCACTGGGTTGGTGCCAAGAATTTGTTGAGATATCTTTGGGGCATGATAAACCATGGGTTGAGATACACTGTCGGGAGCGTGACACTCCATGGATTCACTGATGTCGATTGGGTTGGCAGTGTGGTGGATCGTAAGAGCACATCGGGATGCTGCTTCACACTTGGGTCTGCTTCAATATCATGGCTAAGCAGGAAGCAGGAAGTCGGTGGCTTTGAGCACCGCGGAGGCCGAATACATTGCAGCGAGTATGGCCTGTTGTGAAGCAGTTTGGTTGCGAAAGTTCTTCAATGAGCTGTTCGGGCATGTGCTAGATACCATCGTGATACTCTGTGATAACCAGAGTGGGATTCAGTTGTCTGAGATTCCCGTGTTCTATGATTGATCCAAGCATATTGATATCAGGTACCACTTTATCCGGGATATGGTACAGCGAGGCGCCATAAGGCTCGATCATATAGGAACTGATGAGTAGGTCGCGGATATTCTCGCAAAGTCCCTGGGGAAGGTCAAGTTCCTAACCTTCCGTGCAAATCTTGGTATCGTGGAATGACCCTATGCTGAGGGTCTTGTTGGACGATGAGCTCTTGGAGCTCTGGGGGGCTTTGGGGATAGCTTCTCGGAGCTATAAGCACACACAGGGATAGGCTTGCCGAACCTTATGGTGCTTTTGCCCCACCGTTATGATGTTGAGTTGGTTCACCTCTCATGATCTGTGCCCCGTATGCTTCCTACCCATTGAGTTCCAGACTCATGGGAAGTACCTCTCATTTGGCCAGTGAGGTGGGAAAAGCTAGAGACTAGTAGCAAAGACTGATGGACGCATCAGAGATTGCTGTACTCTCTATGTCTAGGATGGCACGTGTCCAACCACTTGATCTGGGATCAAGTCTAGTGAGGTTTCAGACCTCCTACTGACTTCGTGTCAGATTAAACAACTTCGGGTCAGTATGAGACTCTTTTTGAGTCCTATAGAGGTTTCAGACCTTTGGGCTGAATCTGTCAGCCGAGAATGATGTCTTTGTGACTGACCCACTTTTGTTCTGAAATAAAGAAGCTAGCAAAGCAAGCTACGACAGGATGACGCACAATGTTTGGATGGCACAGGTGGATGGAGTTCTCCCTAGTTGAGAGGGAGTGTTAATTTTGGACAACCAGGTCCAAACTCCATGTTGTGATGCTCAGATGAAGATGCCAATATTTTTATTGGATTCCTCTTTCGGAGAGGTGCAAGATCGATCTAAAGCTCATCTTGATTCGATGAGCAGAACATTTATTTTGAATTTATTCAAAATATGTGCAGGTCGGCTTGAAATGAAATGTAGGCTTGAAGCCCCAGTAGTTGTGTCACACAACCTCATTGATGGATATAAATAGGTCAACATCGGAGGTCATTTTCACTCATCCATCCTCTCACATTCTCTCTCATCATCTGATTGGTTCGATCACCTTGGAGGCTCTTCTTCATCCACACGTGGGAAATTGCAACAAGAAGAAATTTCTGTTTTCGACCTAGGGTTTCAATGCAAAGTTGACCAGCATTGACTTTGGTCAACGCATGGTCAAATTGACCCCAACTTTGGTCAAAATTTTGATTTCTGCAGTTCGCAATTTTGGCACGAAAATCGAGGTTGATCATTGACTTTTCACTGGGATGCATTGACTTTTTGCTGCTGCTGTTTACGTTGACCATTGACTGTGACAACGTTGACTTTCGTTGACTTTGGGTTGACTGATCTCGCTTTCCGAGAGGGTTGTGTGACACTTCTGGTTGGTTGACCGTATTGAGACTTTGCTGGTTGAAGCATCCTGTTGACTGCCGTAACGCACCAACACACATATATTTTTGGTTTGTCTTCCGTTGATCTACTGGTATGTTCTATCAGCATTTTACTTTCTTGTTTATGTGATTGCTGTTTGATATTGGGGGTAGAAAGTAAAGTTGCATCAAGCATAGAACATCTACAAAAATTTACAGTTGGTTATTGTGAAAATTCTAAATCTTATAGAATATATGTACCTGGACAAAGAAATATAAAGTTTAGCAGAGATATAACATTTCATGAAGATGTAGCTCTTTGAAAAGCCATAGACACTCCCCCTCCTACTAATGTTGAAAGACAGGTCGATGCCTTGGATGCATAAGAAGATCCCATGCCTAAGCCTGATCTTGTTGATGAGCCCATGGATCCAATGGACTCCTTAGATCCTTTTCCATGTGCTAGAAATATATGATTATGGTTTCGTGACACTTTACATGATGTTGATAGACATGCTGTTCACTGAGGAACCTTCAGAGAAAGCAAGAAACCATGCTGGTTCCAGGAATACGTGGTAGCCATGAGCAACATTATTCAGGCTGAACCATGTACTTTTGAAGAAGCAGTGAAAGATCAAGTGTGGAAAGATGCAATGGTTGAAGAATATGAGTCCATCATTCATAAAAGTGTATGGGAAGTGGTTCCAAAACCATAGGGTAAATCTATTGTGTCTTCTAAATGGCTGTATAAAATTAAACATGGTGTTAATGACAATATTGAAAAATTTAGAGCTAGATTCATTTCCAGAGGGTTCTCTTAGAAAGAGGGAAAAGACTATGATGAAATCTTTGCACCTGTTTCCCATTATATAACCATTCAATATATTGTGGCTCTAACTTCTACCCAAGGATCGTCCCTTCAACAAATGAATGAGAAGATTACTTTTCTCCATGGCTTCCTCAAGGGAGAAGTATTTGTGGAGCAACCACAAGGCTTTGTAGTACATGACCGGACAACTCATGTGCAGACTGAAGAAAGCCCTCTATGGTTTGAAGCAAGCTCCAAGAGCTTGGTATTCCCGCATTGGCAACGTCTTGATGATGCTTGGTTTTACTAGAAGTAATGATGATCCAAATCTTTACTTCAAGACAGTCCAAGGTATGCCTTTTGATTTTGGTATTATATGTTTATAATTTATTTATGACCGGTGGTGAACTTCTTATCCTCCAGTTTAAGAGGGAGTTAGCTTGTGAATTTGAAATGAAAGATCTTCATTTGATGCACTACTTACTAGGTCTTGAAGTATGGCAAAGACTTGGTGAGGTTTTCCTTTCTCAAGGAAAACATGTTGTTAGGCTACTGGAATGATTTGGTATGACATAATGCAAGTCGAATTCTCCAGTGGAAATGAATTTCAAGAAGCTATGTGGTGAAGCTATAGGTCCTGATTTGGAAAATCCTTCTAAGTATCGTTAACTGATTGGGGCACTGATGTTCTTAGTGAGCATTAGACTAGACATATGTTTTGCGGTCAATACTTTGAGACAATATACGACGAAGCCATAACATGCACATGGGATTGCTGCAAAGCATGTGTTGATATACCTGCATGGGACTATCAATCTTGGATTGAGATATACTGCTAATGTAAGACTTCATGGATATACTGATGTTGATTGGGCTTGTAACTCTGCTGATAAAAAGAGCACTTCTAGATGTTGCTTTAGCTTGGGATCTGCCATGATCTCTTGGATGAGCAGAAAACAAAAGTCTATTGCACTGAGTACAATTGAAGCTGAGTACATTGCTGCTAGCATGGCTAGCTGTGACGCAGTATTGCTGAGGAAGCTCTTTGGAGAGCTATTTGAGCAAGTTCCAGACACAACCGTTATATATTGTGATAATGAGAGTGAGATTCGTATTGCAAAAAATCCTATGTTCCATGACAAGTCCAAACACATTGAGATCAAATATCACTATATCCGGGATATGGTGCAGAGAGGAGCAATGAGGCTCCATCATATTGTGATTGATTATCCGATAACTGACATTCTTACTAAGCCTTTACGGAAAGGAAAGTTCTTGGTTTTTAGAAAGCAACTTGGAATTATGGACGTGATCCTTCTAGGAAGCAGTCACAATTGATCGAGAACACTGAGCTACCTTTCCTCCCTGTCAGAGCTCACAAGATTAGGGAATGATGCCTGAAAGCTCCTGAGGATGAGGGACCTCTTGTGTAGTGTGTGCCACAAGAGTGGGCCTTAGTATGCGTCTGACCCACAGTCTGGGACGTGGGATGAGCCACTTATCTTGCCAATAGGTGTAGTGAGACTTGTCTAGGATGCAGGTGTTTCACCACTTGACGTTTAATGATCCTTGGATGTGCGAGATCCTTGTCATGTGTTGACAAGTAGATCCCCCCAAGTAGAGATGAGCCTTCGATGTGCGACATCCTTGTCATGTGTTGACAAGTGGATCCCTCAAGCAACAATGAGACTTGGTTGTGTGAGATTCTTGTCATATCTTGGCAAGTGGCATTCCCCCAAAGTGAATATAGGGTGATGGATGAATCTCCCCTATGATGATTCTTCTTCATTAGAGTGAGACATCAGTGTTCCAGATGTTACAAACCAGAGATGAATAAAGATGAGCAAAGAAAGTAGAGATCTTTATAGCAAAAATAAATTCCTCTTTAGCTGAGAGGGAGTGTTGAAAATTGACAGTTTAGGAATGAATTTCTAAAAATAGAAAGTCTAAAAATAGAAAGTCTCAAGTATGACTTATTAAAAATAGTAAATCACCTTGCATCAATTGGTAATTAAGTATTGTTGATGAAGAATCCCTCTTGATCATCAATTAATAGAAAGTCTCAAGTATGACTTTCCAAAAATAGTAAATCACCTTGCATCAATTGGTAATTATGTATTGTTGATGAAGAATCCCTCTTGATCATCAATTAATCATAATAGTTCAATTTCGGCTTTATCATCAATATTATCATTAGTATTAATATTTTTTTTCCCCAGAAAAAAGTCGTAATTTTTCATTAAATAATAAGAAAATTTACATGTTGCATCTAGTAGCAAATCAAGTATGCAAGTTCAAAATAATAGTCCATACTCCGAAGAGTCAATAACATGTCAAATAACCAGAGTCTGTTTTGCATCTAATCTATGGTAGGATATATACAAATATATACAGATATAAATAGCTGTCGAAAATTAAGTAAAACTGAAAAGTAAAAACAGTCACAACAAGACTTTTCATGTTCTGCTGCCAAAAATATGCAAAAAGCCAAAAATTGCAGTCAGTGGATGACTGCGTCCTGTGCCTCTAGATCGTCAATGAAGGGGCAGTGATAGAATTGGTACTCCTGAGCATCTTCATGAACCGATACATGCCACTGACCCCACTCTAACTGCGATGCTTCTTTGGATAGTTGATCGGCCACCTGATTCCTTTGCCTGTAAATGTGGGTGACAAAGATAGAGTCAAAAAGTGATTTTAACATAAGAACCTCGTCCAGTAGTGCAGAAAGGGTGTGGGTGTGACAATGTGCCTGTAAATTGAACCAATTTATAATTAACTGTGAATCCCCAAAGATTTGAATCTTGTTGCAACCTTGTTCATGGGGAAAGAGTAGAAGAAGCCAAAGGCTATTGAGTTTTGCATAGTTATTAGAACCCGGTCCAAGTCCCATCTTGAGGCAGAAATAATGTGTATCAGACATGTGCAAAACAACACCCCCCGCATCCATTATTATTGGATGCCCTGTCAAAATATGCCACAGAAAGGTGCGGTCGATAGTTTCAGGTAAGATAGTCCTGTTTGGTGCTTGTTGATCATCGTCAGGGATGAGTTGGAATATGGAGATGATGTTTCTACAGGAGCTGTCCCAATCAACAGGTTTATCCAAAAAGATGTACTGATTCCTGGTGATCCAGATCCCCCAGGCTATGAGGAGAGGAATGTTTCGGTCTTTGGATCTACTAGCTTCCCGCCACCAGTTAATCCACGCCGAGCAGACCAAGGAGCCATGCCAGGTAAGAGAGCACCCCAAAGCAGAAGAAGTTGTGTGCCAAAGGTGTATAATTGCCGGATAGTCAAGGAAGAGATGATTTACATCCTCAGCCTGTGTGAGGCAAAAACAACATTTAGAAGGTCCATGAAATGCGCGCCTGGTGAGATTGTCTCTGTGGGGATGCAGTTAGTAAGTATGCACCACATAAGTAATCTGGCTTTAGGGGGTGCCTACAGTTTCCATATAAGTTTCCGCCACCATTGCTTAGATTGAGGCTCCTGAGCAGCACAAAGAGTGGTGTAGCCGATCTTTGGTATGTATCTGCCACTGGGGGAGAGGGCCCATGGGAGTTCATCATCTTTATTGGATAGTCTAACGTTAGTGGCATAGAGAGCACGGATGTACCGGTTCCAAATCGGCTGTTGGATTGCAGGGATGTCCAGTGCATGTGCAGACAGCCAAGCTTGTGAGGCCCAGGTGGTGTGAATAGGGTCTGCAATCTGTGATAAGTATAAAGTGCTTGACCGGGCCAAGTGCAATTTGATGTCCATAGGTAATTTGAATTCTTGTCCACAACCCAACCAAGTGTCCTCACCAAATTCTGACCCTAGTGCTAGATCCAATGTGCCAAGCCAGTCCTTTCTTGATCAGGTGGATGGATCTAGTGATGGCTTTCCAGATGATCGAAGACCCCAAAGATGGTAGGATGGTACCCCTTATCCAATCCAAAGCAGTGCATGGTGCAATATACTTCGGGCAGGTGACTTCTTGCCACATGCTGTGGCTGTCAATAAGATGCCATCCCATCTTGGCAGCCAAAGCAGTCACAAATTTGGATTGATCCTTAAGACCCCACCCATCCCACCCCTTGGGTTTTGAGATTTTATCCCATGCAATCCAAGCATATGTACGATCCTGTTCCTTGCCTCGCCATAGAAAATGCCTGCATATCTGTTGTAGTCTAGCAGTCACATCTTTAGGGAGCCATGCAAATGACGTCCAGTAAACTGGGATGGCTTCTAGGACGGATTTTATGAGCACCAACTTGCTAGTCCTAGAGAGCTACCGATGTTGCCAGATGTTGATCCTGCGTTCAACTTTAGCAATCAGCCAGTTCCAGTCAGTGATGTGATAATCATTTGGCTTAAGGTGGAACCCAAGATATTTAAGCCCGTCTTCTAGATTCTTGCGCTCAAATTGAAGGAGTCCCATAGCATGCCTGGTTTCGTTGACAGAACAACAAATCATCATGATGGTAGCTTTGCTGTTGTTAGGTTCCATACTAGTAGCTTTGCAAAAGACGTTGAGTAGTGTAACAAAATTTGAATTGCCCTGGCAAGAACCATCAAGAAATATGATAACATCATCAACAAATAATAAATGAGTCAGCTGAATAAAATCATTTAGTTTAATGCCGAGAATGGATCCATCAGATTTGGCATGAGTCATAAGGGAAGAGAGACCCTCCATAATGAGAAGGAAGAGCAGTGGGGAGAGGAGACATCCTTGCCTTAGTCCCCTCCCAACATGAAAAAAATCAGAGGCGATACCATTAATAAGAATGCTGAAAGTGGCATTAGTTATGCATCCCATGATCCAATTTGTAAATGTATGTGGGAACCCAATATGAATGAGTATGAGGTGCAGGTAATTCCAGTTGGCATAGTCAAATACTCTGGCAAGTTCAATTTTGAGAATGGTGCTCTTGAGACGTTTAGTCTTGATGGAATGTAATGCGTCTTGTGTAGTGCCAATAGCTTCATGGATCTGTCTCTGATTAAGAAATGCAAATTATTGTTTTGCAATGTGCTGTGAGAGAATGGGTTTGATGCGGTTGGCGATGATCTTATAGATGCAGTTGCAAAGGGAAATTGGTCGATAGTCGTTGAAAGATGAGGGCTTGTCCACTTTGGGGATGAGAGCGATGAAGGTAGTGGTAAAACCATCCTATATCCGCCCAGTAGTCCTGCTGCCTTCAATTACTTGAAGATGATCCTTGCCAATGAGTTCAAAGAAAGTAAGATAAAATTCAATGGTCCATCCATCAGGGCCTGGGCTTTTGTCCTTCTTAAACCATTTTAATACCCCTTCGATCTCACCCATCGTGATCGATGCATTTAAGTTCTCCAGATGCTCCTCCTCCACAAATATGTGTAGGGTACGAGCAATATGCATGATATCCGACAAGTTTGCATTTACCGTTGCTCTGTATTGTTTAAAGAAGTGCTGAATGCCCATGTCAGCAAGCTGGTTATGAGTGTTGGCCACTCTACCATTTTGATCAGTGAGTTCCCAGATAATGTTTATAATCCTTCTACCTTTTTCACATTGTTGAAAAAACTTGGTGTTTCTCATCCCCTGCTTTTAACTAGATGGCCCTGCTCTTGAGTCGCCACTCCTCTACCCTCTTCCTTAGTATATTGGCCCTAGTGGATTCCAGGGCTAGAAGGTGATCTTTTGTTTTTGCAGATTGAAAACCCAAGTAATTTGATCCTGTTAGGTGCCCAATCTCCTGCTCAATGATTTTAAGTTTCTCATCCTCCAACAGTTTCTTTCTTCTGGCCCAACTGATAGTGAGGGATTTAATACGGTTGAGATTGTCATATAGAACCCTAGCAGGGTCTTGCTCCGGATATTGCGCACAATGCTTCCATTCCTTAGTAACCAAGGTGTGGAAATCAGGCTCATCCAACCAGCTAGAATTGAATTTAAAAGGAGCCCGGGTTTTTTGTGCTCCAATTTGTATCTCAAGATATATAGGAGAGTGATCCGAGTACCCTCCAATACCCACCCATTGTCTTGCGTTGTCAATGTGCTCTAACAGTGGGAGCTTGATAAAAAATCGATCAAGTCTCCTCACCAGCGCAACATCCCCAGTGCGCATGTTTCTCCAAGTAGGCAACTTCTTTGGCATAGCTAAGTCCAGGAGTTCAGCCTCGTCCAAGAGCTTTGCAAAATACTCAGATAAGGAGTCTGGTGAGGCCCCCGGGCCCCAAGATTCCGAGAGACCAATCGAGAAGTTCAGGTCGCCCCCCATAATAATATTGTTCTGCTGCATGATAGAACAAATCATCCAGTTGTCCCAAAAACCCTCGCGTTGATGGCAGGGACCATACACATTGATCAGGGTGATCGCGAGATTAGTATCACGAGTTATAATATCAACACCAAGTATACCCTCCCTCCCCCACCAACCAAGGGCAAGGATGAATTGGTTATTGATGCCCATGGCACTACCCCTAGATCGACCACGAGCATCAATGGTCTGGAAAGACCAGTTCGGGAGTAGAGCAGATAAAACCTTCGAAACAGATGAACCATCACCTGGTGTTTCTTGTAAGAAAAGAACGTCGACACGAATGAGTTGTAGTAGCCTCTTGAGAGCCAATTTTTTATCGGGACTGCTAATCCCCTACAATTAAGAGAGATAGATCATGGTAAAACCACATCCCGGGTGTTCTTTGCTCTAAGAACCCGATAAATGGATGATTGAGTGCCAGTACCCACTTCCAGATTAGCTTTCCTAATGGCTTTGGCAATAGAGGATGGGCGTCCTTTAGATGATCTAGATATAGGACCACTAGAATCCGCCTCGAGTCCAAAGGAAGGAGCATCAGGAGCGGGGGCGGATGACTTGAGGTAATATCTATGACTCGAGGAGAGGCCTTCTGAGACAGGAGGCAGTCGAGAGGAAGAATCCTTAGCCGAGGTTAGTGGTTTGGGTGGTGAAATAGTTGGTGGGCCGGTAGCAACAGGACAACAAAGGGGATTCAGATTGCATTTATCTAAATGAATAGAGTGTGTACCATCGGACAATATGGGGGGAGATGATATAATAACATAAATATTAGAAGAGGGAGGAGCAAGAGGGATACCCGGAATAGGCGCTGAATCCACCAGGAGAGAGTGAGCCGCACAGCTTTGAGTCTGTGATCATGTGACAGGGCAAGTCCGATGAACCTCCAAGGCTTCAGGACGCTGATAATTTCGCACATCATTCGAGCGTGTACCCACTCCCACAGGTTCTGTCTGAGTAGCCATGTGAACCAATCTTTTTGCCGGGGTCGCAGCCGCGATGATAAGAGGGCATTTCTTATACAGATGCCCGACCTCGTGGCACCATCGACATCTGAAGGGGACCCCTTCGTAATCAAGCATTTGATACTTGACCATATCGTTCAAGTATAGGTTATATCCATCGTAGAGCCCCTCTCTCGTGTCCAGGTGCACCAGGGCCCGGGACACAGATATATTACCAGTATCTAGATAAGAACGATCGTGATCCAGGTATATCCCCAGATCCTCCCAATGATGCGGAGTGAAGCTTCATTCAGTGGGAGACCCGAAAGACGGACCCAGATCAGTCTCGCTCCAGATTTCTCCTTGTCCGAGTCAACCAGAGGAGTCTAGCGTTTAAGTAGTACAAGATTCTTCTCTAGGTGCCAATATTTTGAGAGGACCCGATCCACCAATTTAGGCTACGAAAAAATGAGGGCAAACCAGCCCCGGTTCATAGTCAATACTCCAGGTAGTTGCGCCATAGAGCTGCCCCAAATCTCCTCTATCCAAACTTTGAGTCTAGCAAAAGTGGAGCTCCTGCCCTGGACCCTGCTCACCAGAACCGTTTGTGCCGTGTGTTCAAGAACTACCATACCGACACCTTGACCGAACCTGAGGTCGGGTCTGTTCCTATTCTTGGCACACCTCTGCTTTTTCTTGCCGCGACCTGAGATCCTACTGTGTTCAATGCCGATCTGTTCCACCGGTTCATCAGAGTCGGAAGATTTGGGGTCGTCGATTAATGGTGCGGTGAGAGGGATGCCCTCAAAACACCTCGATGCCACCGTAGGAAATGGCCCCACAGGTCTGATGTGCCGATGAATTGAGTGGGGACCTTGCAGATGTTAAGGTGTTCAAAATCCAGGTTCTCAACCCACACAAGAGGTTCGAAACCAAGTCCCGGAACTTCGCCAAATGATGGGAGGATGTCTGGTGATTCTTGTGCTTGTTGTTCCCATTGTCGTAAGACATATGGCGAGGAAATAGAAAAACCGGCGAGGCCACCTGTTGAAGTAACGGTTCCGCGCAAGCAGCCGATGAAATCGCGAGTGGTTTAGCCAGCAGGGACGGTGATATTGCTTACTCGCCCAAATCCATGGCATCCACGTCCCCCACAGTATCCGGAACCCCATCCCGACGTTCGTTCCTGTAGGCAGCGGACCGAGTGAATATTTGGACGCCTTCCAATGGGTCTGAGAGTAGTCCACCTCATCTTCCAACATGTTCAGGTGCGCTGCAATGATTAGACCCCAGTCCAGTACAGTGGGCAGTCAGGTGAAAACCTGGTCTGAGAAACAAGGGGGAGCAAGCACCAGGTAAGATACAATGATGAGCAGAGGAAGATAGTCCAAAGCAGAAGCGAATATCTACGGGTCGGAGAAAGTAACAGCCAGGGTATCGGAGGGTGTTCACTGAAAACAAAGAAAACACACTATGGACCCTAACCCTCACACTGTGGGAGATGTGAGCGGCTATGAAGATAAATGGCAGCAGGGAGATACGGGCCCAGAGAATCATGGGGAACAGTGGGGAATAAAATAGTGGCGCAACTTTGGATAGAAACCCCGACAAAACATGTAGTTAATAACGATGAAGACCCTAGACAGAGACGGTGATACAAACAGGTGCAACTGCAGCGCCCGATGTTGAGGTGAAGGATCATCGCCTGATGTTAATATTAATATTATTATTAAAAAGAAATTCAAGTCTCTTAATCATGAGACTCATTCATGTCATATGTAACTCTCCTCAATTAATGCATATGTTACTCTCTCTCTTAATGGATTCATTCCTCTCTCTCTTTAATGCTCTTACGCACATTTGACACTCTCTTACACACTTTAATGACTCATCATAAAAAGATTCCTCTTACACCTCTTTAATGCATAAGTTACACTTCTCTCCTAAATGCATAAGTTACACTCCTTTCCTTTATGACATAAGTTACACTCCTATTTTGGCATATGTAACTCCCTCATGAATTTGACCTCCTTGCTCTTCCTATATATTTGTGTCTCTCATCCTCACTTGATACACTTACTTGTGCTTGTGAAAGGAGATTTTGAACTTGAGAAAGAGAGAGTTGAAGAGTCTAGAGAGAGAGAGAGAGAGGGAGAGAGAGAGAGTCTTGAAGAATAAGAGTAGATCTTGGAGAGCCAAAGTGATTCAGTGTTTGCATTAGTTACTGCTATCAGAGTTATTCTGCAGATTTGGGTGAACTTCTTCATTCTCTCATTGTACTTTGTATCTCTGTTGAACAATTGATTTCTAATAGAAGAAGAATCTTGTTGGGTTTTGCCCTTGTGGGTTTTGCCTTGGTCATTGACCTAACTTCTTTGTGTCTCATTGAGTTCTTGGTTGTCTTCCATTATGCATATGGTTTATATGGTTTATGTTCTATCTACAATTACTTAACTTATTTTGCAGCATAAAGAAGTTTTGGATTTAAGTGATTGTAACAACATAGAATCTCAAAATTTCAACAAGAATTTTGCTTAACAAAAGATAAGAAAGTGCTTATAAACATGGAAAAGGTACACGCTGTCATGAAGTGGAAAAACACATTCTAAATATGTACAAGCTAAATATGGTGTAGACATGTTGCAAGGAAGCACATCGACATGCATTCCCTTCAAACCACATGACTAAAAATAACTACTACTGTGCCTTCGCTGATGTTGCACTTTGCTCATAGATTCTGTATTGTTGCATCTTCACTCCAACAACTATCACTTTGCACAAAAATGAGGGTGAATGGACTATACAGGATTTGCTAAAGCACGACAATCTATTGAAGGAAAATTGCCTATGGAGCAACAAGGTAAAATTAGCACCCCCTTTTTTTGATGAAGGTGTTCTCTACCAAATCAAGTACCCCCCTTAACATCTAACACTTTCCCTTTGCTAGGGGCTTGGTCAAAATGCTTGTCACTTTCAAACATGAACAAACATACTTACGAATTACAACTCCCTTCTAAATTGTCTTTGAGGAAAGGTACTAAATTTCAATGTGCTTGGAGCAATCATGAAACCCTGGATTCCTAGAAACCTTGATGCAACTTTTGACTGTTACAGTAAAAAATAACGGCCTCCAACATCTATTTGGTGAACTTCTATCAATTGCAAAGCCATATGTCCTCATAACTAGTAGCTGAAGCTGCTATGTACTCTACCTTTGTTGAATTAGTGCAACTACCACTTGCTTTCTGTTGAATTAAGAAATCATACACGTGTCCACACCTAAACAAAATCTAGAAGTGCTCTTCCTAGCTTTGTTGGATTCACATTTATACTTTGTGGGGGTGGGGGTGAATCAATACCAAACAATTTTTACTTATTTAATTATTCAAGAACCATAAGACATCAATGTCATAAGCAAAACATGAGATATAAGTGGCAACTCCATTATAACAAATCTTTGTAGGCATCAACCTATTCATACAAATTTTGTAGGCACCAACCTATTGTTACAAACTTTTAAGGCACAAACTTATTGTTACAAACTTTTAAGGCACAAACTTATTGCTACAAACTTTGTAGGCACTGACCTACTGTTACAAACCTTGTAGGCACCAACTTACAGGAAATACCAATCCCATTACTGCAAGATTTGTAGTCACCAACCTACAAGAGACATTAATCCCCTAAGCAAAATTTCGGAGGCTCCAACCTACTAGAGACACCAATCCCCTCTGCGATCTACTTAGTAACTTGTTCGTCAATGCTGAATTGGTCTAGTTTGTATTTTGTTTTGCAACAGTCACTTGTTTGATGTGTGAGCTTTCCTGTAATGGTTACTGGCCTGCTTTGTAAGCTATCCTACAATGGTGACTGGCTTGCTCTGTAAGTTGTCTTACAATGGTCACTAGCTTGCTGTGTAAGCTGTCGTGCAACACTTACTGGCATACCCTATATGCTATCTTGCAATGGTTACTAGCCTGCTCTGTATATGCTATATGCTATCTTGCAATGGTTACTAGCCTGCTCTGTATATGCTATATGCTATCTTGCAATGGTTACTAGCCTGCTCTGTATATGCTATATGCTATCTTGCAATGGTTACTAGCCTGCTCTATATTGCAACTTTGTACTTCGACTTTTTGCATTCACTCCTTACGGTGTTTTGAACTAGGCAGTTCCTTCAACCCAACATTAAAACTTGTTGCTCATACCACCATACCTACTGCTAGGCCCTCAAGGCAAGCACACACATAACTGAGATAATGTGGCCGTGACAACATCTCCATCACAAGGAATGCAACATTCCTTGCAACATTTGTAGGAAATTTTGGGTTTTCGCGTGTATGAGTGAGCTTAGTGGCTTGGGCACATCATGGGTGCATCAGGACGAGTTGGTCGAGATGACTTGAGACGATTGGGTGTGGTGGAGGGCACACACCCAATTGAGACATGTGTGTTGAGATGACTCGACGTTTTGGATGCAACAAGGCACGCACACGTCCAATCGGTGGAATGAGTCGACATGTGGAATGATTGTGTGGGATGAGTTGTGCCGTATGACGAGTTGGCTTGGGATGAATGGTTGTGATGGTTGGCAGAACACCAAGTGTTGCACCCCTTGGCATTCCCCCTCGACATGTATATTTGTGAGATGGTGGTGAGCCGAAAGGAGAACCACAATACACATTGCACAACCACAGAACTGAAGACATAACCAGAAAACCGAAGTTGGCACAACGACGAGGGGAGTCGTATCGTAGCGAGATGAAGGAGAATTAGTTGGAGGATTGGGGTGTCTCTTGGGAATGGGGTCGCTCTTCCAACTAGGGATGGTTGGAATGCGAATTGACGGGTCTATTGGATGGTTTGAATTGCTGTTGTTGTGCACACGGGCTGTGCTGAGTGTGGAGTCGGGTGCTAGTGACCCGATGTGGTAATTTGGTGTTTTGCTATTGGTTAGGTGACTCGATTGGAGACCTGAACTAAATTGTTGAAAACTATATAAATTGCAAAATATTACATAATTTTTGGAGTTAGGCCACCAAACAGTCCTCACAGATATTGTGTACTCTTATGTGATGGTTTTACATGTATTATATGATAATGATGACATGCATATTGTGATGAGGTTATTGTTGTAAATTAATCTATGAATGCACATTTATGTGGATGTTATTGTGGAATACAAAGATACACTTGGTTTTAGATTGAGTTTGATATTCCACTATATAACTTGTCTAAGACATTTTAAAGTAAGTGTTGATTTGTAAGGTGTAGTTCAGGTGAAGTACGAGTTGGTTGGGCCATCGGTGAGAAGCACATTGGTGCCACATGATTGAAGATCATAGGCCACCTAAAACCATGGAGAGTTTTTTGGGTCATGACAGGTGGTGTTAGAGCAGGTCACCATTGAGGTGGTATCAAAGTCGAACAATAGTGGAGTGCTCTTCACCATTATCTGAGATAGGTGGCATTGGAGCATATATCATGTATAGGTTACCACAGAGGTGCAATGTGGTTGAGATTGAGATGGTGAACTCCAGATCAAGTGGCAGTCATGATGGCTCTAGATTGGTAGAGAGACTTGTTGCTATGGAAGAACATATGTGTTCCAGATGATGGATGCTATGCAGGGTCATGAGAATGACTTTGAAGAGTTAAGGCGGGACATGGGGACTTTGAGGGAAGCTTTCCTTCATGACGTTAAGGATCTTGAGGGGATTGCATAGGCAGTGGAGCAAGCCAGTGATGATGCATGGGGAGATTGTTTCAAGCACCTAAAGGATGGGGTGGTTTCTCTTGTAGCCTTAAACTGAGTGCAGGTAGACACGATTGTGATGCTGAACAAGGTAGTAGGACACAGATCCTCCAATACTTAAGTGAGAGTGAAGATTAAGGACCCAGAACCGTATGATGGGACTAGAAATGTGAAGATGCTTGGAAATTTCTATTGGAATGTGGAGCAATACTTGGATCAGATGAGTTGGTGCTTGAATGAGGCTAAGGTGAATGCTACTGCTATGTATCGTACAGGGATAGTGATGTGGTGGAGAACCAAAGTAGAGGATTTGGCATCTAGTTGTACCATAGAGAGGAATTCTACATGGGCAAAGATGAAGGCAACTTTGTATGTGTAGTTTGGTCGAGGGAATCAACCATGGATTGCCAGGAATTACCTTAGGACAAAAGCATACCAGAATGATTCAAGCATATATGAAAGAGTTCTCAAGCCTTATGTTGGATTAGAGAGATGTCAAATGAAGATTGGTTGTACCTTTTCATAAATGGATTGCAACCATGGGCATAAAAGTGAGTTGAGGAGATAGAATGTTCTGACTCTTGTAGAGGTTATCACTGCAACAGATAAACTTTTGGATTTTTGGCAGAAGGGGAAGTTTGAAAGTAAGGAGCAAAGAGGTTGCAGTGATAAGGGAAAGATGAAGAAGGAGGACCAAGGGAAGAAGTCTTCTAAGGAGGACGAAGTGAAGCAGGTAGGTACTACAAGGGAGAAGAAGCCTCTTTCATGTTGGATATGTGCAAAGGATCATTTGGAAAATAATTGTCTGTTGAAGTAGAAGGTGGTTTCTTTGGAGTAAGAGGAAGTGCCAACAGTTGGAGTATTGCAAGTTTTGGGAGCAACTTCTATGAGGAAGGCTACTACAAAATAGGATTAGGAGAGGACTTGCCTCGACTTCGTGAGTATAGATTTTAATGGTGTTAAGATGGTGGCTGTTGTGGCTCATTTGCATTTACCTTCGAAATATTTTTCAAAACACCAAAAAAGCATATATGATAAAAAATGTAAAATTTTGTGTCATAGAAGAGTTTTGATTTATATATTGGTACATTAACATTACGTGATGAGATGTGAAGGTGGGTCGAGTCGGGCTCATTCATGTGCATAACAGTTCAAGAGCCGGACCGATGGGCACGTACAGAACATTGCATGTTGAACAGGGTCGAGTCGGGCTCATTCGCAAGCTCAGGAGGGACCAACGCGGCAGAACACCGGATAAGCTAGGAGGGTTACATTGTGGAGCAAACAAACTAATTTCCCAAAGGCAGAGAAAGGGCACATTTCCCTTAAACACTTAAGAGTTTTGTAGGAGGCGCAAAGGGAAAAACGGATGGTCGGGATCAAAGCGCAGAACTGGAGCGGAGAGATAGATGGCAGAGATTAAATCGCAAACCGCAAATCGCAAGTTCAAAGGATAGGTGCGGGAGGTAAGTGATAAAGTCGTCGAAGTGCGACGTGCGATGCCAGGTGGGACCCGATCGCATAGCGCACATTGTAGGTTTTAAAAGATAAGTGTTAAGCTAAGAAACTGGATTCGTCCCCCAGGGGCTCCGAATCCCGAATCCAGCGAATCCGATATGATTCGCCAGGATTTGTACCCGATTCACGGGGTACGGCTGTATCCGTACAGGGTACGGTGAATTACGACCATACCCTGTACGGATACGGCCGTACCCCGTACGACTGGATTCGTTGTCTCAAAAAATTGCGATTTTGCTATATAAAACCCCGAATCCACTCATTATTTTTCACCGTTTTCTGTTTGTGAAGTGAATAAGGAGCAAGGGTTTGCAAGAACAAAGGGTTAGTAAGGAGAAAGGGAGTTCTTTCGAAGAGATTCGAGCATCCGATAAGTGCACTGCCCCTCTATATTTTGCATTTAGTTTGCTGTTAGTGTTTTCATGTGCATATGTTTTATATGGGTTTGGACAACAGTGTTGAGTTGGCATTAGCCAACTTGGATCTCAATGCGCCAGTGCTAGAGCCTGTCACATTTGATGATAGAGTAGAGGCATCATCCTCCACACCAGCAGATGCAGAGATGATAGAGGAGGAGGATGCATCAGAGCCAAAGGAGAGCAGTGGTGAGCATGATGATCGGGATGAGGACAGTGATGCTGATTATGATGATGAGGATTGATGACTCATTGATTCTGACTCATTGAGGCTTCAGGCTTGTAGTCTTGGAGACTGTAGTTTTTTTGTATTTTCTATTCTATTTGCCATTGGTAGTGTACTTATGTAACACATTTTGATTCTGATGACTTAATGAGAAAACTATAGTAACTTACTATCTTGTCTTTCTAAGTAAATTTGACAATTGTATGATGTATCCATGTATCAAATTTCAATGTATCATGTATGAGTATCTAAGATCTTAAATCTATGTTTGAATCAATGAATTTGTGTAAAAAATATCTAATTTTTAATATATATATATTTTTAATAAAAAATATGTAATGTATCGTATCCTAGAAGTGTCTTGTTCTGGTGGTCATCGTATCCTGAATCCGATTCTCAAATCCCCGTATCCCCGTATCAGGTGACTTAGGTGTTAAGGAAAAGGTTAAAGTCAACGAAGTGCGAAGTGCGACGTGGCCCTGGCCCACATACCGCACATTGCAAGTTTTAAAAGTTAATGGCGAAGGGTAAGTGTTATAATCGCCGAAGTGCGATGTGCAATGCGATGGGGCCCGATCGCAAATCGCAAGTTTTAAAGGATCACCGCGGGAGGTAAGTGATAAGGTCATCGAAGTGCGATGTGCGATGCCAGGTGGGTCTAGATCGCATAGCACACATCGCAAGTTCTAAAAGATAAACGCTAAGGAAAAGTTAAAGACGGCGAAATGCAAAGTGCGATGTTGGCAAAGACGCGATGTGGTTCCAAGATGTAATCTAAAGGATTTCAAGTTCGAGCTTATGTGGTTATGTGCCATTTTATGGCAGAAAAACTAGGGTAAGTGACCCGACGCAGATCAAAGGAGAAGAGGCAGAGTTGGGTAGCAGGTGATATGATTGACAACGTTTGAAGCACAGAGGCATAGGCAGAGTTGGGCACTGGGGCATCGTTACAGAGCTGTGCAGCCACTGCATCATAACCATAAAGGACACCTCAACACTTCGGGAGGACGCATCAACAACATCAGTTTCAACAAAACGAATAATATTTCCAGTTTTAATTTGTTTTCTCAAGTATGATTGCAGAAGTAATCTTAACAGTTTAAGTAGTCGAATAGTTTCAAGAAGTTCAGGAGTTACGAACCACTGTGATGTATTTAAGTAGATAGAAATAAAGAAAAGAGGTTCCGAGTTTTGGACCTCTGGAGGATTGTTAATTTGGTATTGAATTTTGTTGAGAAATAAATGAAAGAAGATCAAGTTTCCTGCAGCTGTTGATGTTGATATGTCTTTCCAGTTTCGCTCTGTGTTTATTCCTCTTTGAATGAAGTGAAGTAATGTAGCAACCGGTCTCTTAATTACATTTGTGAGTAAGAGTTAAACAATCTTAATTTGCGCTCCTTCACCTCATCTCTTCTTTCTTCACAAAATCCCGATGAAATTTTAAAGTAATAGATTCTGTGTTTGCAACATATTATTTCGAGTTTCCTCTCTCTCCATGAATTTCCTCTGAAACTTAAAAGTGATAGATTCTGTTTCTCAGCATATCACTTCAAGTTTCCTTTATGGTTCTTCTTTTCATTTCATTTGGATATCAGTAGTGTATGTCATTGTGAAGGCTTTCATTATATCAGATTATTGAGTGTATTAGATAATTAGATTCCAAAGGTGTTAAGCAGAGGCCATTTGATATTATAATTGTGACATACATTTACAAAATGTCTTAAGCACTGATTCCTTACCACAGCCAAGGGATTGTTTCTTGAGATACAACATTTTTTGGCGTCGTTGCCGGGGACAAAGAAACGAAGTTTATTTTCCCTGGGTTTTTCACATTATTTTCTCTGGTTGTTCAATGAGGAGGAAATATTCGGCTCTGTTTGTTATTTTCAAAGTTCTAGCTTTCAAAAGGCCTCACACGAGGTCAGATACCTCACAGTAGATAGTCCCTGCTTTGCCAGATCCAAAAAGATTGGTTTCTAAAAAGGCTCATGAACCCGAAACTCCTTCAATACCTGATTCTGCATTGCTTGCTCTTAGCAGCAGTTCTCATAACCCTTTGTTTGAAGATATTTCCAAGGAACTCCGTTGGAACAAGATACTCCTTCCACACCCATTTATTTTCAAGAACCTCAGTTAGAAGAACATTCTTTCAAGTCTGTTTCTTTTACCTCCACTCAAGCTCAACCAAATATAGTTGCTGGTCCCTCTGCTATTGTCCATCAACCCACCCCTATATCACTTTTGCCTCCACCTTCATTCACTTTCACAACAGGTTCATCAACCTCAACCACCCAAGGAGCAGTTAACCAAGTTGTTAATATGGTAGCACCAACTTTCTTAATGGATAGATATGCACCACTAAATCTTCCGCAACCAATGAATGCCATGCCTCAAGAATACCTCAAATTACTTCCTCGTTTCATTAGAGAAGATGAAGTAATTGCAGAACAACATTTACCCTTGTTTTGCACTTTTGCTGAGAATTTAAATGTAGAACATCTTGATGTTGTGATGAGACTATTTGTGCAGTCTCTAAGTGGAGAGGCTAGGAAATGGTTCACAGGTTTACCAAATGATTCCATAAATGACTGGGAAGAGTTAGAAACTCAATTCACTCAGAGATGGGGAGAGAAGAGAGATCATGGTTACTCATTGACAGAGTTTAATGCAATTAAAAGAAAGCCTAATGAAAACATTTTTGAGTTTGTAAAAATATTCAACAAATTGTACAATAGTTTACCTATAGAGATGAAGCCCCCCCTGTAGGAGCAAAGGTAGTTTTTTCTGGGGCTTTTGAAGCTGATTTTAGCTTTACATTGAGAGAGAGAAGAGCCCCTACTCTTGAGTAGATACAGACAAATGCTTTAGAGATTGAAGCTAATATGACAGCAGCTGGAAAGGCAAAAGGGAAACAGCCAGTCCAGGAGAAGGGGAAGGCAAAAGAAGAATCATCACAAGATCTAAGAATTGAAGATATGACAAAGGCGATAAAAAATCTAACAAATAAGCTAGCTAAGATGGAATTGGAAAATAAAAACTCCCAAAGACAAGTACGACAAAACCGAGGGGGGTTTAACCCTCAATTCAGAAGACATCCCCTGCAAATCTTGTAGAGGGAGAGAAGAGATCAAGACCAGGTTCAAGCTCCATTGTATATAGAAGCAGCACCCGGAGAGCCAGCAGAAGATAACCGAAGGGAGGCTGAGAATCAGGTATCTGCTGTGTATGCAATAGAAGAGGATGAAGAGGAAGATTGCGAGGGAGAATATGCTGAAGCTGAAATCTCTTTTGATCAAGATGAAATGGATGAATACTGTAGGAAATTCACAGATTTCATGCAAGATGAGTTACATTAGAAGTATGATTTGAGGTCTAGAAATAGATCTAGAGTGCAGGATAATGAAGGTGAACAACAAGGTTCCATTCCTCCTCCAATGGTGACTCCACTACAAAAGGACCCTACGAAACAGGTCAGTAATAAGAAACAACCTGTAAATTCACTTAAGAGAACAAATGTGCAGCAGGGTGAATCTTCCCAGAACAAATCAGTTGACACTAATATCTTGGAGAGAGTTGTTCCTGTACCCGAACAAGCAGCAAATTCTAGAAAGAGTGAAGAAGAACCTGAAACGAACATTAAGAAAACTCATGTTTTCAATTTGACAAAAGAGTTGGAGAAGGTCAAAATTCAGGTGCCTCTTCTAGAATTAGCCAAAATACTAGCTTACAAGAAAGAAATTTCAGAACTTATTAATCTCACACAAGTGGAAGACATAAGTGACACAGTGAACTTACAAGAAGAAAAGCTAGTGGTCACCTTTGGTCCTCATGTAGAAGAAATAGATCCCTCTGTTCCACCCTTCTATATTTCTCTGTTGCTTCATGATTATACTCTACATAATTGCATGCTGAACTCAGGAGCGTCCCATAATCTCATGCCATTGTTTGTTATGAAGGAACTTAACTTGCAGATTGCCAAACCTTATAGGGATCTATATTCATTTGATTCCAAAAGGGTGAAATGTGTTGGGTTAATTAAAGATGTAGCAGTTTCGTTGGCACAAATCCCAGCAAAGAGTATAGTCATGGATGTAGTGGTTGCTGACATCCCAGGCAGGTTTGGAATGCTCTTATCTGTTGATCAGCGGTTGTCATTGATGTCAACCCAAGCAGCACCAGGGGCTACCCCAATATTGCATGGGAATTTTGACCTACCAAATTAATATATTCTGGGTCAAGAATGCTTTTGATGGTTTCTACCTGTCGAGATGTTTCCATTGATATATGGCACGCCACGTAATTCTTCACGGTTTGAGAGATATTCATGTTTGAAGTTTGTACCCCCAGTTAGTGGGCTAAAACCTCATGGGGTTGTGGCATGGGTCATTGAAAAGTCAGAATTAATATTTTTTAAGCTCCTAAAATTTCTCCCATGTTCACTTGTTGAAGCCCCTCTCAACCTAAGCATTTATATAAATTGTGATCCTAATATCCTCCTTATGCAAGGGATTTCGCCATCTGAAACAGGTCATTGTGGCATTTTCGCTCTAACTTTTTTTCTACGAAGGTTCAGAAGCTGAAATTTTTATGAGGTGAAGCCGAAATCCTGAGGAACCTCCTGTAGAAATTTCAGATCAAGGTGCGCAATATTTTTGGAGATATGATCTGTGGAAGTCCGTGTTTTTGCAGGCCCTTGAAATTCATCTCAAAGAAGTGACCTTGGGAAAATAGTCATAACTTTCTCTCTGAGTATTGGATTGGAATTCTGTAAAAAGTGGTAGATAGTGTACGAATTGTAGTTTTTGCTCTATCAATTTCAGAGCCGAATGAAGAAACAATGACATGTGGCACGCCGTACAAGTTCGCTCTACTGAAACAGTCCATAATTGGGGCATTGTGAGAGATTGGGCATAACTCTCTCTTGAAGAATCCAAATTGGGTCAAACCTGTGGCATTGGAAAGAAGAATCAGAGGACTACTACAAGACTGAAAATCACATATTGGGGATCTGAAATAACATAGATACTCCAGATTCAATATCGATCTCCTAGAAGGCAGGAAAAAGCTAGATCATGTGTTGTCAAGGGCTGCAAAGGACCAGAATTTCTAGGGCAGCAAAGCAAAGCAAGGTGTAGCAGAGGGTAGCATGACAAGAGCAACAACCAAGGTGCAGAACAGCAGCAAGAAGTTCATCACATGAAGTCTTCAAGTGGGCAGCACTGCATACAGTTACTGTAAAGGTATCATTGTACTAAGTCATTGTAAATACATTATTGTAAAAATTGTTCTAGTGTCTATCTGCCAAGAGTTGAAGAGGCAGTGTTGGAAGGTCTAGGATCATCATTAGGTGGTTGTGTCATAGTTGGGGTTATGGTCTAGTGTTTCTTCTTCTTCTAAATCATTCTATATCATTGTAAAGTGGACCATTTTCCCTAGTACAGGAGTCCATTCTTTTATTCTTCTATAGGGTGGTAGGGTGGTGCTAGTGTGAGTTGTAGCTCATTGGGTGTTGGGGCATCCGTTCAGTTGACTACTGAAGAATCTCGGGCGTTGGAGCGTCTATCCAGTGGGAGCTAGAGAATAATGCTTTTCTATATTCTAGGAAGTTGGAGCTTTATTTTCAATTGGAGTGTATTAGGTGGTTTTTGTCCTGGAGTGGGTATCCACCTTAAAAAATGTGTGCATTTGTGTTCCTTTTTTTTGCTGCTATCATTGTACAAACACTGATAATAATTGAAGATTAACTAATGCTCTAATTGAAAGGAATACTGATTCACCCCACCTCTCAGTATTTCCAACACTGTCAAGATCTTGGGGAGCAAAGTTGGGAGGTGTACTAAAATTATATTTCACTTATGCTATCATTCCGATTTTTAATGGGGAAGAAAGGAGGTTGTACAAGGAAACAAGGTTTGTGAAAACTATCTCCAAGAAAGATGCAGGAAATTCCCCCATTTATAGTCAAGAAACAGAAGACCTTTCTTGTTTCATGCTGCATGAAGATGCAGAATTTGATGAAGATAGAGGGAAGCAACTCTTTTCAGCAGTTGTAAATAATGAGTTGCACTCAAGGAAGATTTGGAAGTGCTACTTTGATGGTGCCTACTCCAAGGAGGGTACAGGTGCTGGATTCTTATTGATATCACCAGAAGGTAACCTCCTGCCTTTTTTTTTTAAAACTAGAATTTGATTCAACAAACAATGTGGCTGAGTATGAGGCCTTAATCTCAAGCCTTCAAGTTGCTAAACATATGGGAGTTCAATGTATTTCAATTTTTGGTGACTCTGAATTGATAATAAGGCAGATTAAAAATCATTGTCAAACCAAGCATCTGAGATTGAGATCATATAGGAATGAAGTGTGGGATTTGGTAGAAAACTATTTTGAAGCGTTCAATCTTCAGTATATTTCGACGGAGGAGAATAGATTGGCCGATTCTTTAGCAGTTGCAACCAACACCTTCAAACCTCCAATAAATCCAAGGTTAAGGTATGAGATTGAAATTATGCATAGACCTTCTATCCCTGATAATGTGAAACATTGGCAGGGGTTTTGACGATGATGAATAGATAAGTTAGTTCCTGACCATGATTGGAAACTTTGAAGACGCTGAGATAGACCAAGAGGAAGAACAAATAGAGCAGAAAACAGAAATAAGAAACCTTAAGCAGTCAATAGTTGAATAAAAGATTATCCAATTGAAAGATAATGTGCTCCCCTCCACTTGAAAGATTATTCAATGCTAATGATGTTGCTGTTGATTCAAAGAAAACACATCAAGAAGAAGAGATGGAAGATTGTAATTTGGGAACTCAACAGGAACCCAAAATAGTGAAATTGTTCAAAGCTGTTCCCAAAAACTACAAAGAAAGATACATCAATCTTTCTAAGAAATATATGGATGTGTTTGCCTGGTCGTATGAAGACCTGAAAACATATGACAAAAGCATTATTCAACATAAGATTCCATTGAAGGGAGGACTCAAACCACATAGACAGAAGCTCAGACAGATCAATCCATTGTTGTTAGGTCCAATCCAAAAAGAAGTGAAGAAATTGTTGCAGGCGAAAATTATAGTCCCTCTCAGATATTCAGACTGGGTTTCTAATCTGGTCCCTGTAAGAAAGAAGAATGGAGAGATAAGATTGTGTGTAGACTTCAGGAACTTAAACCGAGTATCTCTAAAAGATAATTATCCTTTGCCGAAAATGGATTATGTCTTACAGAAGGTGACAGGAGCTCACAGGTTGTCTATGGTTGATGGATTTTCTGGGTATAATCAGGTAGCAGTAGAAAAAGAAGATCAAAAGAAGGCTGCTTTCACTACGCCCTGGGGCACCTTCATGTATGCAAGGATGCTATTTGGCCTTATGAACGCAGGTGCAACATTTCAGAGGGCCATGGACATAGCCTTCGTTGGTGACAGGTTTGTAGTTATATATCTAGATGATGTAACTGTTTTCTCAGGGTCAAATGATGAACACTTGGAGCATTTGCAAAAATCTTTTCAAAAGTGCAGAAAGTTTGGTCTGTCATTAAATCCCAAGAAATCTTTATTTGCTTTAGAAGAAGGTAAATTATTGGGTCACATAGTTTGTAAACAAGGAGTAAAGATTGACCTAGCAAGGGTGGAAGCCATTCCGACTTTCCTTTACCCATAAGCAAGAAGGATATCCAGAGATTCCTGGGAAAAATAAACTTTCTGAGGAGGTTTGTGTCCAATTATATTGAGTTCGTGAGAAGTATAACAGATATGTTGAAGAAAAATGCAGAAGTGAAATGGGATAAGGAAGCAAGAGATGCATTTGCTATAATAAAGGAAGCATTGCAGGATGCCCCAGATTTGATTAGCCTAGACTATCAAAAAGCCTTTCAGGTATTCTCATTTGCATCCCCCACTACTATTGTTGCTGTGTTGTTGCAGAAAAATGACGACAATAAGGAGCAACCAGTTGTATTTTTAGCAAAGTTCTCAGAGATGCTGAGCTCAAATACAATATTCTGGAGAAACAAGTATATGCTTTGTTCAAAGCACTGAAAGCCTTCAGGACTTATGTGTTGCAGTCCCAAATAACTGCTTATGTCCCTAATTCTGCTTTGAAGGATGTGCTGGGCCAAAGTGATGTTGAAGGAAAAGGGGGAAGTGGATAGCAAAAATCCAAGAGTATGATTTGGACATCAAACCCACCAAGCTGGTCAAGGGACAGGGGTTAGCGAAGTTGTTGATAGAGACAAATTTTCAAGCCTTGGGAATTAATTTGTTGGCACCAGTGGATGGAGCTGTAAATGAAGAGGGTCAAAGCAAGTTCAAAATAGGTATCCGATACAAATTTTTGTGCTCTGATTGGTATAAAGATATTGTGCATTACCTGTGTTTCTTTTCTTGTCCAACTTTACTGAATAGAACAAAATACAGAGCTCTCAAGCTCAAGTCTCAACCATATGTTATCGTAGAAGCGAAGCTATACTGGAAAGATGCTGCTGGTATTTTGCTGTTATGTTTGACCGAAGGAGAATCTATTGAAGTCACCAAACAATATCATGAAAGTCTGTGTGGAGGACATTATAGCTAGAAGGTCATTGCTCATAAAATTCTTAAGTCAGGCTTCTATTGGCCAACCCTGTTTGCAGATGTTTATAGATTGGTCAGAAGTTATCAGAAGTGTCAGCTGTTTGCTGAAAAGAAAAAACTTGCTCCATTACCTCTCAACCCAGTATTTATTGAAGAACCTTTTAGGCAATGGGGATTGGATTTTATTGGAGAGATCAATCCGCCATCAAGTGGACAGTTCAAGTGGATTCTGACTGCCACTGATTATTTTACAAAATGGGTTGAAGCAATACCCACTAAGAAGGCGAATGACCAAGTGGTGATGAAGTTTCTGGAGGAAAACATTTTCAGCAGATTCGGATGTCCATTCAAAATTGTGACTGATAATGCTCAGGTTTTCAACTCTGCTCGTTTCATTATTTTCTGTCAGACATATAATGTGATTTTATCACATTCCACAGTGTATCATCCCTAAGGGAATGGATTGGCAGAGTCTTCAAATAAGACATTGGTTAGAATCTTGAAGAAAACAATCACCGAGAATTAGAAGGATTGGGATATGAAGTTGAAGTTTTCCCTCTGGACAGTGCGAGTCACTACCAAGAGATCTACTGGGAAGTCTCCCTATGAACTGGTTTATGGAATCCAAGCACTATTTCCTACTTAGCTGGCCAAACCAGTGATTTCTTTCCTTCAAGAAGCCCAGGAAGAACCGAATGCTCTGGTAAGGAGATTCAACAAAATAATTGAATCAAGTGAAAACAGAAACAAACTCAGGGATAACTTGATTACTTATCAGGAAAAGATGAAGTCTATATTTGACAGAAAAGCAAAAGAAGTTCTGTTTCAAGAAAGAGATTTGGTACTAAGATGGGACACCAGACGAGAAGAAAAGGGGAAGCATGGTAAATTTGACCCTCTCTGGTATGGTCCATACAAGATCTCTGACGCAAAGCAAATAACACATTCATTTTGGAAGATCTAGATGGAGAGACAGTACAACTGCCTGTGAACGGGCAATATCTGAAGCATTATTTCCAGCATTAAAAGTCAGCATTCCACCATTGTAAATATCGGATTGCTCATTGTTCATGTCACCAAGCAATATTTGAATCCATGCCCAATGGATAAGGCACTAATCTGTGGTTCTTAGCGCTTCTGTGGAAAAAAGCACCATCCCTAGGTGGAGCCAGATGTTGTGGCTCATTTGCATTTACCTTCGAAATATTTTTCAAAGCACCAAAAAAGCATATATGATAGAAAATGTAAAATTTTGTGTCATAGAAGAATTTTGATTTATATATTGGTACATTAACATTACGTGATGAGATGTGAAGGTGGGTCGAGTTGGGCTCATTCACGTGCAGAACAATTCAAGAGCTGGACCGATGGGCATGTTCAGAGCATTGCACGCTGAATAGGTTCGATTCGGGCTCATTCGCAAGCTCAGGAGGGACCAGCACGACAGGACTCCGAATAAGCTCAGGAGGGTTACACTGTGGAGCAAACAAACTAATTTCCCAAAGGCGGAGAAAGGGCGCATTTCCCTTAAACACTTAAGAGTTTTGGAGGAGGCGCAAAGGGAAAAACGGATGGTCGGGATCAAAGCGCAGAACTGGAGCAGAGAGATAGACAGCGGAGATTAAATTGCAATCCGCAAATTGCAAGTTTCAAAGGATAGGCACGGGAGGTAAGTGATAAAGTCGCCGAAGTGCGACGTGCGATGCCAGGTGGGACTCGATTGCATAGCGCACAACGCAGGTTTTAAAAGATAAGTGTTAAGGAAAAGGTTAAAATCAACAAAATGCAAAGTACGATGTGGCAAGTTGACGTGGCAGACGACGTGGCCCTGGCCCGCATACCGCACAACGCAGGTTTTAAAAGTTAAGGGCGAAGGGTAAGTGTTATAATCGCCGAAGTGCGATGTGGTGGGGCCTGATCACAAATTGCAAGTTTTAAAGGATACTGCGGGAGGTAAGTGATAAGGTCGCCGAAGTGCGATGTGCGATGCTAGGTGGGACCTGATCGCATAGCGCACATCACAAATTTTAAAAGATAAATGCTAATGAAAAGTTAAAGACGATGAAATGCGAAGTGCGATGTTGACACGGACACGATGTGGTTCCAAGATGAAATCTAAAGGATTTCAAGTTCGGGCTTATGCGGTTATGTGTCATTTTATGAAGAAATAGGCAGAACGCGGCAGAAAAACTCGGGTAAGTGACCTGACGCAGATCAAAGGAGAAGAGGTAGAGTCGGGTAGCAGGTGATATGATTGACAACGTTTGAAGCACAGGGGCATAGGCAGAGTCGGGCACTGAGGCGTCATTACAGAGTTGTGCATCCGCTGCATCATAACCAGAAAGGATACCTTGGCACTTCGGGAGGACGCATCAGCAACATCAGATTCAACAAAACGAACAATATTTCTAGTTTTAATTTGTTTTCTCAAGTATGATTACAAAAGTAATCTTAACAGTTTAGTTAGTCGAATAGTTTCAAGGAGTTTAGGAGTTACGAACCACTGTGATGTATTTAAGTAGATAGAAATAAAGAAAAGAGGTTTTGAGTTTTGGACCTCTGGAGGATTGTTAATTTGGTACTGAATTTTGCTGAGAAATAAATGAAAGAAGATCAAGCTGCTGCAGCTGTTGATGTTGATATGTCTTTCCAGTTTCGCTCTGTGTTTAGTCCTCTTTGAATGAAGTGAAGTAATGTAGCAGCTGGTCTCTTAATTACATCTGTGAGTAAGAGTTAAACAACCTTAAGTTGCGGTCCTTCACATCATCTTTTCTTTCTTCACAAAATCCTGATGAAACTTTAAAATAATAGATTCTGTGTTTGCAGCATATTATTTCGAGTTTCCTCTCTCTCCATGAATTTCCTCTGAAACATAAAAGTGATAGATTCTGTTTCTCAACATATCACTTAAGTTTCCTTTACAATTCTTCTTTTCATTTTGTTCGGATATCAATAGTTTATGGCATTGTGAAGGCTTTCATTATATCAAATTATTGAATGTATTAAATAATTAGATTCCAAAGATGTTAAGCAGAGGCCATTTGATATTATAATTGTGACATACATTTACAAAATGTCTTAAGCACCGATTCCTTACCACAGCCAAGGGATTGTTTCTTGAGATACAACAGTGGCTATGATTGATAGTGGGGCTATGCATAACTTTATTTGGGAGGATGTGGCTAGAGAACTTGGATTGAAATTCAAGCTTTCCTAGGCATCCTCCAAGGCAATTAACTCACGAGAGATACATGTCATTGGGATGGTTGAGGATGTTCCCATTCATATTAGAGATTGGGGTGGAAACGTGAGCTTCACCATTGTGCATCTGGATGAATATCAATTTGTTTTGGGACAAGAGTTCTTGATTGTAGATAGAGTAGTGCCAGTTCCACACATGGGATGTTTGTTCATTCTATTAGGATAAGATCCGATTATAGTAAAGACTCTAAGAGAGCTATAGGTCTGACTATTAGGATGAATTCTATTCGGATGTCTGACAGGTAGATCAATAATCATGTAGCGGTGTTCATAAGATGGATGTATTGGATTCTCTTCTCTAGTAGAATGCACAAATTATGACAATCTTGACTGACAAGATTGAGAGCTTGGAGTCGGAGTAGATCATTTGGAGGAGGATGTATTGATGCTTGATGTTACTAGTGAGGACATGAGGGTGGCACCTATGATCCGGAAGGGTGGCCAGGGAGATGTGCCTTGGTAGAGATGGGCCAAGGAGGAGATTGGTTCAGCCACAAAAGACTTAGGAGGAGCTTGGTTTTATGACCCAAAGTTGGAGCTTCTCGATGATGAGGCAGAAGGCAGGACTGGCTCACATCCACCATTGTGGAGGTATCTACAGAGAAGTATGGTGGAGTACTTCCAGCGGGTTAGATGGGGATTGGAGATGGAGGTGGTGGTCACCATTGTTGAATGGTGTTGCAATTGATGCCATCATCGATACTTGAATACTTTTACTAGATGTCTGTAGATCACATTGATTGGAAACATCAATGGATATGATGTCTTGGAAGCCCAAATCCCTGATCATATTGCCCCAAACTTGTTAAAGAATTTGAGGATGAAGAACAATATTTTTGTTTTCAAGACCATCATCATTTGATAGTCATCGCCATGCTGATTCCAACAGTAGGTGGCACGCCTCGTGGTTCCTCTTGGTTGAAGAAATATGGCCGCCTAAAGTTACTTCCTTGAAGTTATGGTCAAGGGCTCCAAAGCCTGCCCAAATTAAGGAGTGAAATAAAATAATAAATTTGAAGGAAAGTGGTCAAATCGGCCTTGGTTGAAAATCTTTTGAAATTAAATTAAATTATGTTAAGTCGGCCCTTACACAATTTTTAATGGCTCGGTTGGATCCATGGACGACCCTCCTTTATCATCATTAAGTCGGCCTCAAAGGGTATTTAAGATTTGGCTCCTTAATTTTCAAAATTTGAAAATTCATACTTATTTTTGTAAGGCCAACCTCCAAGAAATAAGGCCAAGTCAACCCTCTCTAGAAGTCCCCTTCATCTCCATAAAAGGGAGCTCAGATATCTCAAGAAGGATATGAAATAATTCATGAAAACGTCTATATCTTTTAAGTCGTGTGGCTAGGGCAAAATGAATCATCTTGAAGGCTGAATCTGAGGTTCTATTGGGCTTTTTGTTTTGGACTTTTTGTGAAGGCTATTCGTGACCAAATCTGAGGAATCTTCCTGTTGACTCTGAAATTTTGAGGCTAAGTGTGTTATTAAAGATTTGGTTGCATAGTAGTGGAGACCGTATTGTTATGTGGTCCTGTCTTTCGCATATGGTGATAAAGTGCTCAGAGTATGTTTCCTTAATTTTGAATTCGTGTTAGTGCAAATGTGCATTGATTTGGCTTTGTGGGATTGTGATCTAGTAAATCGATGTAATGGTGCGATGATGGGAGTGGAGTGAGATAGAGTGTGTAAAGGGTGTTCGCTTGGCAAGTAGGCCAAGAATACATATCCTCATAGTGAGGCTAGGTCTAAGGGTGTGTTAGACTTGGTGCTTTTTGATATGTGTTTTACTGTGAATACACTCAGCCAATTCAAGGTGGTGTCGAGACATGTTCATTAGTGTTGGAAACACTGAGAGGGGGGTGAATCAATATTTCTTTTCAATTGTTATTATAACCAGTTAGATTCTACACAAAAATCAGCGAAGTAAATAATTTTATTATAGAAGGAAGGATAATGATCCTTTTTAAATGAATGAGTACAATGATTGCCAAGCACCAACTTCGACTTAATGAGGCTCCGACCTCTAGGAATTTGACCCTATCTTCTTCAAGGCACCAAACTTGTGTTTAGGGGCTCCTACCCGAAGGACACCAATCCCTTCTATTTTCTTTTGATAGAGAATGAGAATAGTACTTACTTGAATGTCCTTGACATATTCTTCACTGTATAATCAGCTCGAAAACTGCTTATGTTGACTTCACTGCTCAATCACCTTGCTGTACGTGTTGACTTCAATTCCAAGATCACCTTGCTTCACTGTGTTGACAATATTATTTCACTGTTCAAGAGAGAGTTCTTCACTATCCAAGAAGGAAATATCACTGTTGTCTTTTACCATAAGTACACTAGCAAAATATAGTTGATTACACAAACTGTCCAGTATAATCAACAGTCCGAAATATTAGTGTCACAGATCAACCACAGTCAGCACCCTTAGTTTAACAAAGATAGCTCCCTGACTCGCTGTAATAAATCTGTAGTGAAGTCTGAAAATACAAAGAGAGTGTCTTGCTATCTTATGAACTGAAAGCTTCAGAAAAAATACGAAGTTTGGACCGTCTAGCAAAGAGTTCTGAGCCAAGGGTTTATACACAGTCCGAAATTCTCCACAGTCAGCAAGAATAGGCTCCCATAGACCAACGAAAACAGGAACAACAACTTCAGTCCGAAGTTGTAAACTCAGTCCAAGAATATAGGGGGTAGACCTGAGTTAAGAACTGATGTATAGGCCCACGAGTTCGAGATATAGAGCCACAAATCCGAAGTACAGATCCTGCCTTGTCGCTGTAATAACCCTGTAATGAATGACGTGAGACAGTCCACCAATTCGAGCTATAGACTGAGTTATTTCGCTTCCTGTTCTTATGTTATTCTTCCTGAAAGTTCACGAGATGTGCACTGTTATCCTCTTCATTGTATTAGATGACCGAATTTAATGATTCAAAAAATGAAGTTCGAATCATGAATATATATATGGTGATTTTTTTTAAACGAACGTCAACAACCATGTCCCTAAGGCAGATTGACTTTAGGAGCAAGAACAAGTCGGCTCAAAAGAAAAAAAAATATTCCGCAAATTCAAAAATTATTCCGCAAGTTTTGGGGCATATGAGGACTTGTTGGAAAGAGGAAGGAGTCTTCTTCAAGATGGACAAGGGCTTACTTTGATAACCTTCCTTAAATGTCCCCAAAAAAACATTTTTCTTGCTGACTGTCCTTGTATTCCTGTGCATAAAAAATTATGGACAGTGAGCCTTTATTTTCTTAAGTATTTTGCCCTAGTATTTCTTGTGCATGGGAGGATAGTAGCTTGAACAGAGCTGCTATGGATATCTTCATCCAAGAATCATTAATGATATTTCCATCAATGCCAATTATTGACCAACAATCTCCCCCTTTGTCATTGATGGAAATATTCTAGCATTTTCTCCCCCTTTGTCATTGATGGAAATATTCTAGCATTTTCTCCCCCTTTGACATCAATGGCAAATGGGGTGCCTACGTATTGCACCTATCAAACTGCCCCCCTGTCATGCTGCTCCCTCTGTCATGCTGCTCCCCCTAACATACTGTACCTCTGACATGCTGCTTGATTTAATGTGATGCAAGAGCATTCACCCCCATCTTTTGGTGAAGATACTCAAATGCTTCTCGTGGAAGGGGTTTTGTAAAGATATCTGCAATTTGCTCTTTTGTATTGACGTATTCCAACCTGATATTGTGTTCAACAACTTGTTCATGGAGAAAGTGGTATTTGATTGGAATATGTTTGGTTCTTGAGTGCATCACCAGATTCTTTGAAAGACTGATGGCGCTAGTATTGTCACAAAAAATAGTAATTGGTTGCTTAGTTTCTATGTTGACATCCTTCAAGGCTTCCTTCATCCATAGAATTTGTGTACAACAATCAGCAGCAGCTATATATTCGGCTTCAACTGTAGAAAGCGATATAGATGATTGCTTTTTGCTGAGCCAAGATACAAGACAATCTCCCATAAAGAATGCATTTCTACTTGTGCTTTTTCGATCATCCACGCTTCTGGCCCAATCAGAATCAGAATAAGCTGTCACAATAAGAGTTGAACTCTTAGGATACCAAAGACCGAAATCAGTCGTTCCTTTCAGATATCTGAGAATTCTTTTCACAACTGCTAGATGGGATTGTTTAGGACTTGACTGAAATCTTGCTACCATTCCTACTGCTTGCATAATATCTGGTCTTGTAGCAGTTAAGTATAGGAGAGCTCCAATTATTGACTTGTAAAGAGTTGCATCTATTTGGGGGGTATCATCGTCTTTGCTTAATTTACAATCTGTGGTCATTGGTGTGCTCATAGGTGCACAATCTTCCATCCCATATCTTTTAAGCATGTCTTTAAGATATTTTGCTTGAGATATAAACATGCCTGTAGAGGTTTGAGATATTTGTAGCCCAAGAAAGTAAGACAACTCACCAATCATTGACATCTCGAATTTTTTGGACATATTTAGAGCAAATTCATGGCTCATTTCTTCATCATTGCTAGCAAAGATTAGATCATCAACGTAAACAAGAGTGATCAGAAGTTTTTCCTTGTCCATCTTCATGTAGAGATTGCTACCTGCCACTCCCTTTTTGAAACCTTCTTGTTGCATATAGTGATCCAACTTTGTATACCATGTTCTAGGGGCTTGTTTTAATCCATACAAGGCCTTTTTTAGTTTGCATACAAGGTCTTTTCCTTTAGCAAGATCAAATCCTTCTGGTTGCTCCATGTAAACTTCCTCCTTGAGATCTCCATTTAGGAATGCTGATTTTGCATCCATTTGATAAACCTTGAATCCTTTTGAGCAAGTAAATGCTAAAAACATTCTTATGGCTTCCATTCGAGCTACTGGTGCAAAGGTTTCTTCGAAGTCAATTCCTTCGATTTGTGAGTATCCTTTGCTGAAAAGTCTGGCTTTATTTCTAATGATTTGTCCATCTTCATTCATTTTGTTTTTGAATACCCATTTTGTTCCAATTATATTTTTATCTTTTGGGCAAGGTACCAGTTCCCAAGTCTCATTTTTTTCGATTTGAGACATTTCTTCTTCCACGGCCTTTATCCAATGAGGATCTTTGCTTGCTTGAGAAAATTTTTCAGGTTCTATTAAAGATAATAGAGCCACATCATCTTTTCTAGGGGTGCTTATCATCCTTCTTCGAGTTTGGATTCCTTCATCTATATTTCCGATGACCTGTTCTTTTGGATGATATCTTTGAACAAACTTGATCTTGGAGGGAGTTTGTGAAGATTCATTTTGAGGTTCTTCATTCTCCTCTTCTTTTTTAGGTTCTTCTTCTTCACTTTGTTCAAAGAAAGGCTCAACTTCATGATCTTCAATTCCTTTTTCTGGAAGGCCTTCATTAATCTTTACATCAATGCTTTCCACTATTCTTCATAGACAATAGTTGTAACATTTGTAAGCTTTGCTCCTAGTGGAGTATCCAAGAAATATTCCTTCGTCAACTCTAGAATCAAATTTACTTGGTGAGTCATCATTTATTTTTATGAAACATTTGCTTCCAAAAACCCTAAAATATTTTACTGCAACAGGTCTTCCTTTCCATAATTCATAAGGAGTCTTTTCATTATTTGGTCTTAGTTGAGTTCGATCTAAGGTATAAACTGCGGTGTCAACTGCTTCTCTCCAAAATTTTGGTTGCAAATCGGCTGCTAGTAGCATTGACCTTGCCATTTCTTGAATGGTTCGGTTCCTTCTTTCAACTACTCCATTTTGCTGGGGTGTCCTAGCAGTAGAGAGTTCTCTTTCGCTTCCATGCTCTTTAAAGAATTCATCAAATTCTTTTGAGGTGAATTCTCCTCCTCTATTCGTTCTAAGACATTTAATCTTAGAATCTTTCTCATTATCAATGAGAGCCTTAAGATTTTTAAAACATTCAAATACTTCGGATTTATATTTTATGAAATATATCCACATCATTGTAGTATAGTCATCAACAAATAAAGCAAAGTACCTTTCACCCTGAAGAGCTGGAGTTTTAGTTGGCCCACACAAATCTGCATGAATGATTTCCAAAGGTTTTGTTGTTGAGAACTCCTTAGTTTTGTGGCTAGTTCTGGTTTGCTTTCCATGTTGGCATGGGCCACATACAACTTGATTTGGTTTGCACATTTTTGGAATATCCCTTACTGCATTAATTTCGCTGATGTTGACTAGGTTATCAAAACTTGTATGCCCCAATCGCTTGTGCCATAACCAACTTTCATCTGTTTGACTTAATTAACATTTATCTTCTTGGATTCTACTGAGTATGTAAACATTATCTGGTGTTCTTACTCCTTTCGCCACAAGTTCTCCCGAGGATGAGTCTCTTATTTCACAGTTTTTTGTACTAAAGACAACATTATGTCCTTAGTCACAAATCTGGCTAACACTTAAGAGATTGTGTTTGAGCCCTTCTACCAGCAAGGTATTTTGAGCCTTTCCTAGTCCATTGACAAGGGTAGCAGTTCCTTTTCCAGTGATTTTAGCGGATCCACTTCTAAAAGATTCATTTCCATTTTTCGTGTTCAATGAGATAAACTTCTTTTGGTCACCTGTCATATGTCTTGAGCATCCACTATCCACGAACCAATGATTTTCTTCACTATGAGCACATAGAGCTAGGCCACATTTATCAGTTTTGAGATTTATGTCTTTAGCTTTCTCCCTTTTGAGAGGACAATTTTGTTCATTATGATCATAATTATCACATAATGAGCAAGATGGATCAAACTTAGCCAAGGGATCAAAAGAATTGTAAGTTTTGATTTGTCCTTGCTCTTTAGGACCATGTAGTTGGTTTGTTTGATTTTTCAATCTTGGTGCTTCATTTTTATGAGCCTTGCAATGTTTAGCTTGACGCCCAAAGTTTTTACAATTGTAACAATGCCCAAGAAAAATAGTTTGATACCTGTTGTAGTATCCATAGCTTGAACCAACATTCTTCCTTGGAGTTGCTCTTTCTTCAATTCTTGGTTTTGAGATGGGACTTTGTTCTTGACGAGATGACTTTTCTTCTTTAGGATGGCGAGAGAGTACATCAACATAACTGCTAGCATTATTCTTTGTACTTGATGATTCTCCTTTGAAACCAATTCCAAACTTGTCGTGTTGAGGTTTTTGAGGATTAAGAATGTTGTCTAGAGCTAGAGAGCTTTGCCAACTCCTTTTGACTTGCTCTAATTCCTTTCTTAGAGATACTATTTCAGCTTCACGATTTTCACAGATATCATCCTTCTCTTTTAGCTTAATGTTCAAGAAGTCTTCCCTTCTTTTTGCTTCCTCTCTTTCTATTTTGAGAGAAATTATCTTCTTTTGTAGATTCTCATTTTCTTCAATGGCATTCATCAGCAAACTATCCATGTTTCTTTCATCTTCCAGTTTTGAGTCATCATCATTTGTAAATGCCATGAATAACATTTCTTTGCTTCCAACATAATCACTTTCCTCATCTGATTCATTATCTCTTTCTTTGTGATGACACATATTTCTGGTTGATTTCTTTTTGATGACTACAAATTCATCTTCATCGGACTGATCTTGTTTGGAGAAGAAGTTATTCTTATTAAACCCTTTCTTTTTATACATCATCCTTTTAGAGTCCTTTTCATCATCACTATCATGTTTATGGGAACATTTTGCAGCGTAATGACCTATTCTTCCACAGTTGAAACAAATAAGAGGGTACTTACCTTTTAGCTTGGATCCCCTTTTTAGTCTTCGTATAAATTGAGCTAATTCGTTTTCAGTATCAGATTCATCGCTGTTGTAATTCCATCCTTTTCCTTCTTTTGTAGATCTTGAGGCTTTGAAGGCTGCTTCTTTGAAATTTGGACTCCGTTTCCTCATCTCATAGGCAATGAGAATTCCATGGAGTTCATCCATCTTTAGAGTATCTAGATCTTTCATTTCTTCTATGGCACTTACTTTGGAGTCAAATCTGTCAGGAAGCGATCTCAGGATTTTTTGAACTATGGTGCTTTCTTCAATATTTTCTCCTAGTCCTCTAAGAGAGTTAACCACTTCAGCTACTCGGAGGAAATATGATGCAATATCTTTTTCATCATCCATTTTCAGACTCTCGAATTGTCTTCTATAGGTTTGAAGATTTGCCTTCTTGACTTTGGAGTCGCCATCATATAGAGAAACCAACTTATCCCATACTTCTTTGGCTGAGTCACAGTTCATGACTTTCGTAAATTCGGAATCGGTAATTCCACTAGTGATGGAATTTAAGGCTTTGGCATTAGCAATGTAGGCTCTTATTTCATCTTGATTAGTTGGAAGATTGGCGGGAGCTCTGTACCCATCCAGAACAGAGTGCCATACTTCAGGACCAAGAGACTTTAGATAGTAGGACATCCTCTTTTTCCAAAAACCAAAATTCGTTCCATCAAAGATAGGTAGTTTCCCTGTTGCTTCCATGTTCTTCATTGTGCCTAAGAATCCTTCTTCCCGCTGTTAGGCTGATATTGAAGAAGCTGGCTCTGATACCAATTGTTGGAAACCCTGAGAGGGGGGTGAATCATTATTTCTTTTCAATTGTTATTATAACCAGTTAGATTCTACACAAAAATCAGCGAAGTAAATAATTTTATTATAGAAGGAAGGATAATGATCCTTTTTAAATGAATGAGTACAATGATTACCAAGCACCAACTTGGACTTAATGAGGCTCTGACCTCTAGGGCTTCGACCCTATCTTCTTCAAGGCACCAACCTTGTGTTTAGGGGCTTCTACCCGAAGGACACCAATCCCTTTTATCTTCTTTTGATAGAGAATGAGAATAGTACTTACTTGAATGTCCTTGACATATTCTTCACTGTACAATCAGCTCCAAAACTGCTTATGTTGACTTCACTGCTCAATCACCTTGCTGTACGTGTTGACTTCAATTCCAAGATCACTTTGCTTCACTGTGTTGACAATATTACCTCACTGTTCAAGAGAGAGTTCTTCACTGTCCAAGAAGGAAATATCACTGTTGTCTTTCACCATAAGTACACTAGAAAAATATATTTGATTACACAAACTGTCTAGTATAATCAACAGTCTGAAATATTAGTGTCACAGATCCACCACAGTCAGCGCCCTTAGTTTAACATAGATAGCTCCCTGACTCGCTGTAATAAATCTGTAGTGAAGTCTGAAAATACAAAGAGAGTGTCTTGCTATCTTATGCACTGAAAGCTTCAGAAAAAATACGAAGTTTGGACCGTCCAGCAAAGAGTTATGAGACAAGGGTTTATACACAGTTCGAAATTCTCCACAGTCAGCAAGAATAGGCTCCCATAGACCAACGAAAACAGGAACAACAACTTCAGTTCGAAGTTGTAAACTCAGTCCAGGAATATAGGGGGTAGACCTGAGTTAAGAACTGATGTATAGGCCCATGAGTCCGAGATATAGAGCCACAAATCCGAAGTACAGACCCTGCCTTGTCGCTGTAGTAACCCTGTAATGAATGACGTGAGACAGTCCACCAATCCGAGCTATAGACTGAGTTATTTCGCTCCCTGTTCTTATGTTATTCTTCCTGAAAGTTCACGAGATGTGAACTGTTATCCTCTTCACTGTATTAGATGACCGAATTTAATGATTCAAAAGATGAAGTTTGAATCATGAATATATATATGGTGATTTTGTTTAAACGAACGTCAACAGCCATGTCCCTAAGGCAGACCGACTTTAGGAGCAAGAACAAGTCGGCTCAAAAGGAAAAATAAGTATTCCGCAACTTCAAAAATTCATGTCTTTCAAACCACAGGGAGTTTTGGGGCATATGAGGACTCATTGGAAAGAGGAAGGAGTCTTCTTCAAGATGGACAAGGGCTTACTTTGATAACCTTCCTTAAATGTCCCCGAAAAAACATTTTTCTTGCTGACTGTCCTTGTATTCCTGTGCATAAAATTATGGACAGCGAACCTTTATTTTCTTAAGTATTTTTCCCTAGTATTTCTTGTGCATGGGAGGATAGTAGCTTGAACAGAGCTGCTATGGATATCTTCATCCAAGAATCATTAATGATATTTCCATCAATGCCAATTATTGACCAACAATTAGGTGGTTGCGAAGCATGTGCTGAGATACCTGCATGGGACAATAGACTTTGGAATGAGATATGTCAGAGTTGGAGGAGTGGAGCTGCAGGGGCACGCAGATTCTGATTGGGAAGGGAGTGTGGTGGATAGAAAGTCCACATCTAGATGTCGTTTCAGCTTGGGATCAATCATGATCTCATGGTTCAGCAGGAAGCAGTAGTCAGTGGCACTCAATTTAGTAGAGGCAGAGTACATGGCAATGAGTCGTGGGGCAGTTTGGCTCTGCAAGATGCTTGTAGGATTATTTGATTTGTAGATGGGGAGCATGGTAATACACTGTGATAATCAAGGTTGCATTAGGGTCTCTGAGAATCTTGTGTTTTATGATCGGTCCAAGCATATCGAGATCAAATATCACTTCATCAGAGACATGGTCTAGAGGGGTGTTGTTGATTTTTGTAGCATCGGATGTGCTCTAGTCTCGAGATTTTGTAGAGAGGCTAAGACACATGCATTCTCCAAGACCCAGAAATCGTTTGGGGAAATTCAACCGGAGACGATTTAATTAAAATAATTAATTATTTTTGATGTATTCATAAGTCTAAACTTAGGAAATGAGAATAATTAAAGGGTATTAATAAATTGGGTGAAAATATTCTAGATAAAGGCGTGGATCGAGTCCTAGATAATCTGAGCCATTGATTAAGATCTAATCTTGGTCGTTGATATGTCAACATGAGATTATAAGAAGGAGCTCGATGGGCACTTGGAGAATACACTTGAGATTTGTAGAGATCGATTTTTTTGGAAGATCGAATTCTCAGAGAGGCAACGCTGAGTTGCTAGAGAGAGATTGAGTGAGATCGTTGCAGTGAGGGGCAGAGATAGTAGACTGGAGGAAGTTTTCCAGATCTAGGGAGTGCAAAGCAGAGAAGACTTTGAGAGCCACAGAGAGGCAGCGCAGAGCTTCAGAGGGAGTCCGCTATTTTGTTGGGAGACAGTCGGGATCTAGTTCCGGAAGCCAGGGTGTGAGTCCAGAGGGCTAGAGAGTCGAGTTTCCAGTTAGCAGAAGGTCAAAAAGAGGAGGTGACGCAGTTGCTAGAGCTGTGACGTAGGGACAGTGTAGGCTGACGTAGTCACTGCGCAGAGTAACTCCTCTCCAGTCCAGATCAATGCTAGATTGCCCGTGATAGTGTGAGATTATCTCACTATCTCTTTCGT
Organism: Pinus albicaulis; assembly: GCA_034641835.2. Classification (NCBI taxonomy): domain Eukaryota; kingdom Viridiplantae; phylum Streptophyta; class Pinopsida; order Pinales; family Pinaceae; genus Pinus; species Pinus albicaulis. Next base: position 1,972,769,904 of record CM076578.1, read on the forward strand.
GTATCTCTTTCGTCAGTATTTCTCTATATCGGATAGCCAGTTTGGACATCCAACGATTTGTACTCAGATTACTACCGCAAAATAATTAAAATTTAAAACCCTCAGCTACTGCACCGGTTTTCCCAAGTTGGGTTTTTCCGAGGACGATTGTCCAAAAATAACTGTGTACTTGTGTGTGTCTCTATCTTTCCCGCGTTGTATTTTCTGCTTATGTTGTGTAGGCTGCAGTGAATTTTGTTCGATATTTGCCGTAGGAAACTGCAAGTAAATTGTTTGTTTAATTAAACAATTAGAAGAATTAACATTAGTTGCTGCAGTAGGATTCTGAGTAACGGAATTTTCACATGGTATGAGAGAGCAGATAGAAGTCAAAGAGCTCAGTTGCAAAAGGAAAGAGGGTGATTTGAGGCACTGCGTAGGTGACTGCTTGAAACCCCAGAGGCTGCGCAGTCCAGAGACCAACAAGGCAAACTTTTGAGGGAATTTGTGTCTCTGAGTGAGTAGGCAGAGCACAAAATTTCCAGATTGAGATTTGTTAGAGGTAGGAGCAGCGTAACGGTTTCCACACAGAGCAGATCTTCAGCTAGGATGCAGTTTTTCTACAGCACTTTGCTGGATCAGAAAAGCGTCAGGAGGAAAGAAGAGCACACTAAGGGAATTCTGTCCTCAAAGAATTTCTAGCCAAGAGATTCTATTTTTCCACGCAGAGCAGCAGTAGCCGAGAGCATTTTTTCTCACTCCAGCAGGGAGTGTGTAGAGAGCCAGTCAGCAACTCCGCAGAGGGTTAGAGGCAGAGTTCGACTTTTCTGTTTGGCGAGATGGCATCAGCTGGGTTGAGAGATCGAGATCGATTAGACAGAGCGTCTAACTACGTGATCTGGACGACAAGGATCTCCTTCCTTATGGATGAGTTTGATCTCAAAACCTACATCGATAATGTGGTGGCTGTCCCTGCTGATCCAGATCCGCTGAAGAAGTACAAGCAGGAGATGGCCAAGGCGAAGAGGATGATCCTTGATAGAGTTTGGGATCATGTTGTATCTCACATAGCGGCCTTGGGAGCGACTAAAGAGATATGGGACTCCCTTGCCATGTTGTACGAGGGATCTTTCGAGCAATGGAAGATGTATTTGGAAGAAAAATTGAGGAGCACACGTATGTAGAAGGGTGAACGCATAGACCACTTTCTCCACAGGCTTCAGGATGTCTGAGATCAGTTGGCAGCTGTATGGTCATCTCCTCAGCCTACAGAGATGGTGCAGATAGTTCTAAATGTCGTCTTAGAAGAATGGCAAGTGTTTGTCCAAAGCATTTTGGGTAGGGAAACATTGCCAAAATGGGATCGAATGTGGGAAGATTTGCAACAAGAAGAGCTGAGGCGGGACTTGGTGAAGAGCACAACCTTGAAGGCAACAACAACAGTGGGACAAAGGCAGAAGTGAAGGAAGAGGAGAATGCAACCCTTGCATCAAAGGGGCAGCAGGGGTAGCGCAGAAGAAAGGACATTTCAAAGATCAAATGCTTCAGGTGTGGTGAACTTCGTCACTACGCTACCCAGTGTCCGCTCAGAAAGAGGGACAAAGAGGAGAGGCAGGATCAGCAGGCTGCATCCGTAGAGATCGACAGGCTGTCCTCCAGATTAGAGGAAGCATTTGCCATGATCACTGAGATACCTCTAGGGGTGAGGTGGGGTGATTTGGTTTTGTAGCCCTAGAGAGCTAAAGGTTGGGTAGGATCCTTGAGGAGTCCACCTCTTGGATCAATACCTTGCTATGGGAGCCCATAACAACAGTAGTAGGATTGACTAGTGACAATTGGTGCCGTTAGGTGTCTAAGTGATAGATGTAGCGGCTAATAGCGTTAGGAACTGAGCAGCGCGGAGCAGAGTTGGAAGAAGTGCATTGGGCACAGTGCAGAGTCCGCAACAATGCAAAGGCTTCAGTGACAACGCAGAGACTAGCAGCAGTCAGGACTCTGGTGATAGATGCATCAGGCTGAACACAGTTGGTTCAGAATGATGGACATCTCTTAGTTGTAGCAGTAGCAGATGAGAGACAATTGCAAATGTTGCAGTGGCAGCTGCAAATGAGTTGCAGTGCAGATGCAGTAGTTGGCAACAATATGCAGGGTCAGTAACAGCACATATGTAATGCAAAATCAGAGCTACGCAGTAGTTGGTGGGCAGTGAGGCCAGATATCAGTAGGAGGTGATACAGAGTCAGAGTATTGCTATCAGGAGGGCAACAATACTAGAGCACTTTCCTCGCTAAGAGGGAGTGTTGATTTTTGTAACATCGGATGTGTTCTAGCCTCGAGATTTTGTAGAGAGGCTAAGACACATGCATTCTCTAAGACTCGAAAATTGTTTGGGGAAATTCCATCCAGAGATGATTTAGTTAAAATAACAAATAATTTTTAATGTATTCCTAAGTATAAACTTAGGAAATGAGAATAATTAAAGGACATTAATTAAATCAGTTGCGAATCTTCTAGATAAAGGCATGGATCGAGTCCTAGATAATCTGAGCCATTGATTAAGATCTAATTTTGGCCGTTCATATGTCAACAAGAGATTACAAGAAGGAGCTCGATGGGCACTTCGAGAACACACTTGAGATTTGCAGAGATCGATTTTGCTGGAAGAGCGAATTCTTAGATAGGCAGTGCTGAGTTGCTAGAGAGAGATCGAGTGAGATCGTTGCAGTGAGGGGCAGAGATAGTAGACCGGAGGAAGTTTTCCAGATCTAGGGAGTGCAAAGCAGAGAAGACTTTGAGAGCCACAGAGAGGCAGCGCAAAGCTTCAAAGGGAGTCCACTATTTTGCTGGGAGATAGTCGAGATCTAGTGCCAAAAGCCAGGGTGTAAGTCCGGAGGGCCAAAGAGTCGAGTTTCCAGTCAATAGAAGGTCAGAAGGAGGAGGTGATGTAGTTGCTAGAGCTGTGACACAGGGACAACGTAGGTTGATGCAGTCACTGCGTAGAGCAGCTCCTCTCCAGTCCAGATCAGTGCCAGATTGCCCATCACAGTGTGAGATTTTCCCTCTATCTCTTTCGTTAGTATTTCTTTGTATCAAATAGCTAGTTTGGGCATCCAACGATTTGTACTCATATTACTACTGCATAATAATTAAAACCCTCAATTGCTGCACTGGTTTTCCCAAGTTGGGTTTTTCCGGGGATGATTGTCTAAAAATAACAGTGTACTTGTGTGTGTGTGTGTATCTTTCTTGCGTTGTATTTTCCGCAGTATTTTATGTTGTGTAGGTTGCAGTGAATTTAATTCGATGTTTGTTGTAGGAAACTGCAAGTAAATTGTTCGTTTAATTAAACAATTAGAAGAATTAACATCAGTTTCTGTAGTAGGATTCCGAGTAACGGAATTTTCACAGTTGTGAGATTGCAATACATTTCTACACAGGAGAAGGTGGCAGATGTTCTCACTAAGCCTTTAGTGAAGGGAAAGTTTGTGAAGTACAAAGATAAGCTGGGGTTGGTGGAAAATCCCTTCCTTGCTAGGAGGGAGTGTTGATGTGAGTAACATCGAAAGGTATTCTACACTTGCTTGGTGGCTTAGCATGTGGAAGACATTCTTTTCCTCTTCTAGTGATTTATGCCTACTTTTCTAAGTTTAGCTCAGGAAAAGTACAATAATTAAAGTCAATTAATTATTGTGGACTATTGGGTTGTTTTCTATGGATAAAAAATTTAATTATTTAAGTGACTTAGAAATAATCTCAATCGTTTATCTTTAAGATGTTTCTATAAGGAATCTTCAAGATATTTCTAGAAGGAAGATTCAAGATGTTTTTAGAGAGAAGATTGGGGTTAGAGATTTGGACTTAATGAAGATTATAAATGGAGGCTAGCGATGGAGGAGAAGACACAACGAAGAGCATAAGTGTGTGAGTGAGTCATCACGAGAGAAAGCAATTCTCTTTGCAGTGTGAGTGGTTTAGTGACCAGTGTGTAGAGAGGGAAGAAGTGTGAGTGGGTTTGAGCGAATCTAGGAGGGATGAGTTGGAGGAGATTGCAGGGCCGAGTTACTAGAAGGAGATCATGTTTGTCTAGATGAGGTTGAGTTGCAGGAGTGCTGGGGTTTTTCTAGTGTGCATTAGTGGTAGGGCACAGATCGAGTTGTTGGAGGACGCAGATCTGATTGTTGGAGGCTGATTTTTTCAGAGCGATTTCTGTTGGTAGATTTCCTTGAGGCCGATTTACTTGGGCTGAATTCATTCTAAGGGAGTCGAGTTATAGGTTCCATGTATCTTTGTGAATAAAAAAACCCATATTTTCGAGATAATGAAATGATGAAGAATTGTTTGTGGGTTAATTAATTTTGCAATGTGTGATTGGTTTCTTTGATTTATTTCCGTTGCATATTTTTAATTCTAGAAGTTAAAGATACTAGTGATTTATTTTTTGGTGATTTAGTTATTATTCGGGATAATAAATAATAAAATGGGGATAAATTAAATCGTTGTGAGAAAATAAATTTGGTTGGTATTAGAAATTTAACGATAATTACCCCTGTTGAGATGAGGAGTAATAGGGCCTTTGGTTTATGTGATATAATGATCATCTAGACTATAGATTTAGGCATATAGATAAGGTCAATTGTCAACTAAGTCTATAGAATGTGTGTTTAGTTCGACAAGGGAAGGTGTGGTCTAATTAATGTGGCCATTCCATTGTAGTATCCTTGCAGCCAAGTTGTTGGTGAGATGTTTAGAGGGCTTTGCTCTATGGTAGGTATTGTTTCCGCATTAGATGATGCTAAAAACGTAGGTAGAGTTTGAGGGGCCTTTGGTTTATGTGATATAATGACGATCTGGACTATAGATTTAGGCATAATAAAAAAGTCAGTTGTCAACTAAGTGTATAGGATGTGTGTCTAGTGCCTAGGGATAAGGGAAAAATTGGTCTGATTGATGTGGTCACCCAGGGCAGTATCCTTGCAACCTGTTGGAAGAAATTGTCATTGATGTCAAAGGGTGAATGGGCTAGTAATTGTTTGATGATATGCGTGCATGAGTTAGTGAATTTGGATGCAAGGACACTCTAGATTGGTAGTCCTTGTCATGCCATTTTGTTTGATAGGTGGTACCCCTTGTGGGTCCTCTTGGTTGAAGAGACATTGAAGGTTGAAGTTTGGTTCCCCAAATGGATAGGTTTCTCACTAGCTCTTGCCCCACAAATTTATGACCTTAATACTTCATTGTTGCCCCTAAAAGAAGGTCAAAATTATAATTTAATTTGTCCAAATCAGTCTTGAAAGGAGATACTATGGAAGACAAAATAATTTTTTAAAGTTGACCAATCCTACTTATTCAAGTTTTCCTGATAAAGGATGGTAAAATTTGTTTTCTTAAGGGCAGGTTGGCCCTATATCTGCCCCTCCAAACTCTATATATACACCCAAGTTGTGACATTCCAAGCCAATCCAGTTCGTGGATCTGAACTAAGAAAGATCATCAAGAAGTCTGAGGCTGGATTTACGGTTGAAGATCTGAAGATAACCACATTTGAAGCACCTCTTCTGGAGTAAGTTTGGAAGCATTTCTTTGTATAGTTTTTTGTTGACAAGGTCTGTTTGAGAAGCTGTGTGAAGGTGTTTTGGTGCACATCTCTGAGGAATTATTGTGCTCATCTGTGGCACAATTCAACTTTTCTGAAGCAGCTCTCTGAGACAGAACCTTCGACCTTTTGAGGTAGCCTTCTGAGATAGACTTTAGGTCTATGCGCCAGTTTGATGAAGGCGTATTCTAAGGCTCCTTTTTGAAGCAGACCAAAACCTTAGTCTAAGATATACTTGAGGTAGAACCATGTCAGTTTAGAAGCAGATCAGAGTTAGTTTATTAGGCAGAGATTCAAACCTCTTTGGCTGAGCATTGGAGCCCTATTACGAGAATGTTCAGTTCCCATTCTGAGATCATTTGGTCATCTTTTGAGGTATAGTTGGACAGATCCTTGAGATATAGCATTGGGTAACCATCAGACGAGAGTTTGGGTTGAATTAATTCAAGGCAACTCATTCCCCTCTCAGGCACCTTCAACGCATTGGATGAATTTCGGCAGTAACTCTCTTTTGAGGTCTGTTGAAAGGTCAAGTTTGCTCTGTTATTGTTGAAATTCTAGTGATGCAATGGCTATTGATACAAATAGTTCATTCTTTATCCTTTAATCAACAAGTAGCTATACATGAAAAACTTCAACCATTAAATCTTCAACAAGAGCAGTAAATGGAGATCACTGTAGACAATGAACAATAAACAATAAGCAAGAGACACCAAGATTAGCCTCACATCCAGGGAAAAACCCACAAGGGCAAAACCCAAAAATTCTTTCCTTATGAGAGAGTCAAAATATTCCAATAATTCCAAAATACTCAATAAGGAAATACCCAATCAAAGTCTGCACAAAGGAGAGAAATTTCACTTCTGTCAACGAGTAGAGTCTGCACAAGGAGGCCGAAATATAGTCCTGAAGTCACTATTATAGGAGGCCGAAATATAGGCCTGAAGTCACTATTATAGGAGGCCGAAGTTCCCATCGTAATCACCAACGAACTGTCCAAAACTAAAGCCCAAAACCCTCGACCAACATCAGAAATATGTCACATAAAGGAGAGCGAGCTTCTCTGCAATTTTACCACAAAAGAATCAACAAAACAAAAGTATAGATGATCTCAAGTCACTGTAGTCAATGAGACTTTGAAGGAGATCCAAACCGCAGTCAAAAGAACCCTCTTTGTCCTCTTTGCATGTGTGGATATACTCTGTAATAGAAGACCAAACTGTAATTGCAGACCAATTTGTTTGTGCTTGATGGTGGACGAAATGAATGCCAATGACCTCATATAAATAGGCGTCATGTGAGGGATAATTAGCCCTAATGGGGCCGACATGATAACCATCAAGGAGCCGACTTGTAGGGCTTATTTGAGCCGACTTGTAGGTGACCAATAATTGATTTCATCTTTATGTATGCAATGAAAAATGTCGACCGAAGCTACTATATATTTCAACACTCCCTCTTAGCTAGGGAGGTAGTTTTTCATTCTCTCTCAAGATCCATCTTCCCGACCAATCCGTAGGTCTCACGACCCACAACATAAGGAAGAGAACACAATCCGAGTTTCTCTCTCTCAAACTCATCATAAGAAAGATACATAACATCCATCTCAGAGCATCTCCCCGAGCACGAGGTCTCATGGCACATAGCTAAAGGGAGGAACCATCAAAACATCTCCCAGACGATAAGGTTTCATGACACAACCTATAGGAGGAATCATCAACACATCTCTCGAACAACAATGTATTACGACAGACAACCTACAGGAGGAATCATCAATACATCTGCCGAATAACAATGTCTCACGACACACATCATACAGGAGGAATCATCAATACATCTCTCGGACAACAATGTCTCCGACTCTCATGGCACACAACCTACTGGAGGAATCATTAATACACCTCCCGGACAATAATGTCTCACGACACAACCTACAGGAGGAATCATAATGTTGGACCTATACCTCTAAGGGTTGGTGTGGAAGTTGAACAGTCAAAGGGAGTCCAAGAGACCACTTGGAATATGAAACCAAGGGTCACTAGACTTGTATAAATGTGTATCATTGTGAATAGTAATGTATTCAATGCTTATCCTTCATATCTTCTGTCTTTTCCATGGTATCAGAGCCAGATTGGTTCAAAATACCTATGCCATTCTGAACCTGTCAGATGTGGTGTAACTCCTTTGATTTATCACTGTTTCTTTGCCATATTCCTGACCCTTGAAATGCACAAGTACCATTGTAGCAATCCTTTTGCCACTGTAACCTTTCTCTCTGCCATTATTCGTGAAACGCGTTGGTCCTGCCTTCAACACTGCTGCTATTGTTTGTGAAAAGCATTGCCCTAAGCTTCCCTCAACAACTTTGCCCCAAGCGCTTGCATGGTGACCATTTTTTAATCTGCCTGCCATTCTACAGATAGCATTTCTCTCTTGGACTTTGCAGCTGTGACCAATAATGCTTAGTGCGCCCGTCTACCACTGGCTCCCATAACATTCTGCTCCTAGGTTTGCCTACAGAGTCACGGTGATTAGGTTAACGCACTGTGGTAGAAGAACTATGTGTCGAGAAAAACACAATTGATCTCTCCGCTTTGTAATTGTTCGCTGCACAATCCTCTAGTTTTAATGAGTTTTGCCCATTCTACACTGTCTAAGACTATCTTTGCTTTGTAATTGCTCACTACAGACTCATAGAGTCTTCTCTTTTATTGATGGCCTCTCGAATCTCTAAGTGTCATTTCACTTTTATATTATTTTCTGCCCTGTTGCCACAAATTTGACTGATGCACTCCCTGTCTGCTCCTTGACTGTTGGTTTACCATACGAATAATGAAGAGCAACCTGGCTTCTGGAGCAGCTTGACGTGCTGCATACTCTGCCATAATTCTGCGACGTGTTTAAGGTCTTTGCTAATAGCTTAAGGTGGAAAGTACGTGGTATGAGACTGGGCCGTAGGATAGAGTTGTAGTTTGCGTTTTCGAAAGCTTAGAAGGTTCGTGGCTTAGTGCAACGTTTGGAACAATGGTCTGGTCGCTTCCATCGCTGAGGAAGGAGAGGGTATGACCGACGAACATTGCATGCAACCATTGAAGCTCACCTCAATCGTCAGAATCAGAGAAGTCCACTGTAATGCAACAAAGAGAAGTCCTGAAATTTGGTATCGTTCTGCGTGGAGGCACCTTAAAGACTGGGTCCTGGAGGTCTGTGTCTTTTAAACACTGTTCCTAGAAGTCTGCGTTGCATGGAAGACTGAGATGCAAAGACTGTGCCGTGAGTGAAGTAGCTCTGTCCCCTTACACCAATCAAGGAATACAAAACGTCTCTGTGACAATGTATGGAGTATATTGAAGTGAGCAGTCTATGCTTCCATTGCTTATTGGAGCCGATGGTATTGGTTTTAAATCAAATGACAAGCTGCTGAGAATGTCTCATCCCTGGCTTGTGTAACTATCGGTGTATGCGTTGGAATGTGTTGTTTTGTGCGATGTATGGAGAGGCCAGACAACAATTAACTGTGTATACGCTGGTCTTGGAAAACAAGCGTTTCATTTATGTGTGTTGACTGCTCTTTGCGTTGGTCGTTCGTGTAATGTTTGTTATTCTTTGGGTAAGTGACAGAACACAGATCAATTGTGCGTTGGACTGTGCATATGCCAGACATTGGGCCTTGGTCACCTCCGATTTGTAGAAGCAGGTTTCGAAGTGGATTTGACACTGTGCATGGGATTTTGATTACAAGGAAATGGAGATTTCAACAACGTTGTTGCATTTTTTATCATTGGTCTTGGTCAATGGTACATTGTTGAAGTATTTAAAAAAAAATGCATTGAGCACTGTATTAAAAAGGTCATTAGAAAAGAGAAGTGGTATATATGTGTATGTTGGGCATATATATATATTATATTTAGTGCGTTGGATACAGTTGTGGATGAATATTGTTGAAACTCATGTCTCCTCATAACATCTGTATGGTGAATGCTTTGAAGGCCATATTATATGCGCGTGAGTTGGTTTCCAAAATACTCTCCAAGGCACGACCATTTCCAAATCGAATCCACAAACCCTCGATATGGGAAAAATTATAAAACCAGCCAGCAGACCGTACACATAAAATGGATTTTTGGAAAATTGCTTCAGAGATGTGCCCTGACAAAAGTGGTATTTGAGGGCCCAATCACGTACATACTTTATTTTTATCCCAAGCTAGTTGTCGAAAGCTGTTTTCAAATCCCAATTGGGCTCGACATGCATTAAACTGCATTTGCTTATATATTGAGTAGTCCAGAAGTCTTATGATTAATGGAAGTGACATATTGAGAACTTTAAGAGCCCTCTTAATCATCAAGAAGACTCTAAGAATCAAGAGCTGAAATATTTTTAATGACTAATCTCCTTTCTGGTGTGTGAGATATTTATGCCTGCATTATATATTCAATGATAGTTGGATACACAACTCTATTCTTCAAATCTTCAATAGTTGGGGTTTATCTATTGTTACAACTTCCACTAGGATTGTTGAGTCTTTATTTTTTAAACAATGGATAGACTTGGTGATGCATTAAAGTTATTGAATACCCTAATTCATTCCACTGTTGATGGGATGGTAAAAGTCAACAAGGAAACTCTTTTTGACATTCAAACTTGCTTGCAAAATGCACATGAAAAGATTGTTTTTTGCAGCCTGAGTCACAATTTCAACAAGAATTACAATAGTGGAGTCATCATTCTTAACCTGTGTCTGTTTAGAACATTGAGGCAGACTCCCATCAGCAACAAGAATGTAAAGTCGAGGGTGCTTCACATTCAGTGAATAGTGCAAGAGCAGATTTGCATGCAGATACAAAAGTTCAGTTTGCACTTCCCAAGCCCATCATCAGACCTTGGGAAGAGCTTGTCCATAACAAGCACATAACTAGTCTTGGATATTACAAAGATGTGTCCTTTCATATTCCAGATTATTCAAAGCCCATCCAGTTTCAGAGTGTTGGATTCCTTCATGACAGTTCACCTTCTGCTGTTCCAGATTCTGCTCCTCTTCCACAACGACTGTTGATTTTTGTAGCATCGAATGTGCTCTAGCCTTGAGATTTTGCAGAGGCTAAGACACATGTATTCTCGAGTACCCATAAATTGTTTGGGGAAATTCCACCCAGTAGTGACTTAATTAAAATAATTAATCAATTTTTAATATTTCCTAAGTCTAAACTTAGGAAATATGATTAATTAAAGGGGTTTAATTAAGTCGGGTGCGAATCTTCTAGAAAAAGGCATGGATTGAGTACAAGTTAATCTTAGCCATCGATTAAGATCTAATCATGGTTATTGATGTCTCAACGAGAGATTATAAGAAGGAACTCGATGGGCACTTGGAGAACACACCAGTGCAGCTACACAGTTGCCTAGGCAGATCGATTTTTTCAGTGGCTGAAGTTCAGCAAGAGAAGCTAGAGCTAGAGGGTGAGTTGCAGGTGGGAGAGAGAGGGAATCAACAGTGGTCCGGAAAGTGCAGGACGAATCCAGGAAGAGACATCATGAGAGACGCAGTTCACAGGTGCACTGCGCAGAGGGTGATGCAAAGACCTCAATGTATGGGCAGAGGGTCCATCTCAGGGTTAGGAAGTTGCCGTGAAGAGTGAGAAATTTGTCACTAAATTTCTCTCAGTATTTCTCCTCTGTTTTGCTGTTCGAATTCTTGTACTTGATTTACTGCTGAAGATTAATAAAGAAACCCTCATCTGTTGCACCGATTTTCCCACATTGGGTTTTTTCGGTGACAATTGTTCAAAAATAACCGTGTCAAAATATTTGTGTGTGTGCTAGAATTTCTCAAGTTTTCAGTATTTATTTTCTTCCTCAATATTTATTTTGTGAAGGTTGCAATGTATGTGTTTCGATATTTGCCGTAGAAAATTGCAAATAATTTGTGTAATTATAATTAAATTTAACAATAGAAGAAATATCATCAGTTTTGCAGCAGGATTCCAGATTCAGAATTTTCACAAATAACAGAATGTTAAATTCTAACATTGTGACAGAGTTGGCCATATGAAAGATCACCGTTTTGATCTTCATCCATGTGAACACTGTCATAAAACCACTCATTCTTCACACAAATGCTTCAGAAACAAGCCTCCTGCAAGAAAAAACATTCATCTTTGATGGATCGCTTCTTGGCAATGGGCTTCAACAACCAACAAGATATTTCAGTCATATGACATAATTTATTCTAGAGTATTGAACAGTCTTGTAGTTGAGTTTTCTCTATCTTCTCACCTTGTATCTGACAGGGGGGGAAGTGTTGGTCATCTACAAGCTTCAAAGCCACATCAAGCGAGGCTGAGCTACAACCTGCCATACTAGATTCAGAGTTGTAGCTAGAGACGGAGATGCCTCTGAGTATGCTTTTGGTTGGTGGTCAGCCGTAAACCATCTATGTGGGGTTGAGACCTCCCTTTTCAGGTTGAGCTTCTCCCTCTTCAAAGAATTGGCAACACTTCCTCTAGCAGAAGACTTTAGCTTCTTGCCAGATTAGGAAGAGTTCCAAGAATTACATTAAGCATTCTAAAGTTGGTGGTCATCCTTCAACCACCACAGGTTGAGACTTCCCTTTTCAGGTTGAGGTTCTCCCTTTTACACAGGTTGCAGACCTCCCTTTTCTAGGTTGAAGGTCTCCCTCTTCAAAGCATTAGGAGCACTTTCTCTAGCATAAGACTTCAAATTCTTGCCAGATTTGGAAGAGTTTCGGGAACTCCATTAAGCATTCCAGTGTTGGTGGTCATCCTTAAACCACCTCCTTATACCAACATTTTAGAGAGCACATTCAACCTAGTGCTGCCATGCATTTTTGTACATTTTGTATTACAATTCTCTTCTTGGGCTCATACATCCCCCTTCTGATTAAGGGGGGGAATGTTGGACAACTAATCCTCTAAGGGTTGGTGTGGAAGTTGAACAGTCAAAGGGAGTCCAAGAGACCACTTGGAATATGAAACTAAGGGTCACTAAACTTGTATAAATGTTTATCATTGTGAATAGTAATGTATTCAATGCTTATCCTTCATATCTTCTGTCTTCACCATGGTTGTGTTTAACACATAAATACATGTCTCAGACAACAATGTCTCATGGCACACAACATACAGGAGGAATCATCATTACATCTCTCGGACAACAATGTCTCACGGTGCACAACCTACAGGAAGAATCATCAATACATTTCCCAGACAACATTGTCTCACGACACACAACCTATGGGAGGAATCCATCTCCCGAACCATAATGTCTCACGGCACACAACCTATGGGAGACGGTCTAACCATGATGCTATGTAATATGTGCTCCTTCTCACTCAAAGAGGGGTTCTTAACAATTCCAAGTTGTTCTCTGAAATAGCCAAACTTCATCCGAGACAACTACTTCGTCAATACATCAACAATCTACTCATCAATAGGAACATATTTGAGCCTCACAACTCCTCTTTGGACAATATTCCAGATGTAGTGATACTTGATTTCAATATCCTTTGATCTGTCATGGAACACTGAGTTCTCATATAGCTTCACACAATTTTGATTATCACAATAGATAATAGTTGGCTATAACATTTGATCAAACAAGTCAAAGAACAAATTTTGAAACCATATAGCCTTGCAGCAGGCAACATTAGTAACAATGTATTCAACTTCAACTGTACTAAGAGCAATAGAGGTCTATTTTCTACTAGACTAGGAAACCATAGCAGAGCCCAAGCTAAAACAATATCCAAAGGTACGCTTTCTATCATTAGAGCCACCAACCCAATCGACATCCGTGAAACCATATAGTTGCCATTTACCATTAGAAGCATACATCAAACCATACTCATTGGTACCTTGCAAGTACCTCAATATGTGTTTTGCTGCAACCGAGTGTACATGATGAGGCACCACTAAGAATTGTCTCAATGTATTAACTGCATAACAAATATCCGACCTGGTATTCACAAGATAGTTTAACGAGTCAATCAATCTGCGATACATAGTAGGATCAAAGAACTCTGAGTCACTGCCCTGGATCTTCTTCAAGTTCGTCACCATATTAGTGTCCATCAACTTGCAGTCCATCATGCCAAATCTCTGAAGGATCGAAACAATGTACTTGCCTTGGCCCACAAAGATCCCCTCAAGTTTTTGCCAAATTTCTATCCCAAATAGTAATGCATGAGGCCAAGGTCTTTCATCTCAAATTTGGAAACCAACTCCCTCTTACACTGAACAATCAATACTTCGACACTTGTTAGAAACAAATCGTCTATATATAATAACAATATCAGGTGTTCACCATCAACAACTTTGAAATATAGATTTGGATCAATACGAGAGTACCATGCATGAGGGGCCTGCTTCAAGCCATACAAGGCCTTCTTCAATTTGCAAACATTGGACCTCAAAACCTTGAGGTTGTTCAATGTAGACCTCTTCTTCGATGATCCCATTCAGAAATGTTGTTTTGACATCCATTTGATGCAACTTCCAACCTGCAGTAGATGCAAGAGCAATAATAGATCTAATAGATGCATACCTGGCAACAGGAGCAAATGTGTCTTCATAATCCTCTCCCTCTTTCTAGGAGAATCCACAAGCCACAAATCTAGGCTTGTATTTTTCAACACTTCCATCAACAACATGTTTTATCTTGTACATCCATTTTGAAGACACAACGGATTTACTTTCGGGTCTTGGCACAATTTCCCAAACATCGTTTTTCAATATGGATTGATATTCTTCAGTCATTGCTTCTTTCCATACTTGCTCTTCAACAACTTCTTCGTAGGAGGATGGCTCACATCAGGGCTGTATAACCAGAGGAATTTTTAGACTTCTTGCTTTCCCTGAAAGTCCCACGAGCAACAACATGGCCTTCAACTTCCTTCAATGTTTTCTCTAACTAGGTAGGTCTCTTTCTTGTCTCGGCAATAGGAGCTTTTGTAGGTTCAACAGGTTCATGATCAATATCTTCTTCACGTGGAGCTTCATTCATAGATACAAGTTCCTGGGGCTTTGGTTCCACTTTCTTTGGAGCAGTTTGAACTGCTTCATTAGAATCTAAGTGTGAGCCCTTGGATATCCTCATCAAATATAACATAATTGCAAGTCTCAATATATTGTTGCCCTGGAATCTAGACCCTAAAGGCCTTTGAATTCTCACTTTATCCAACAAAGGTACCCTTCTTCCTGGATTGTTCCAACTTTGTCCTTTTCTCTTTGGATACATGAACAAAAATGGACAACCAAAGACTCTTAAATGTTCAACATTCGGTCTCTCACCTATAAAGACTTCTTCGAGAGTTTTATAATCCAAGAATCAATGTGGGCATTGTTGATTTATGGTAGAATCGGATGTGCTCTAGCCTTGTAATTTTGTATATAGGCTAGGACACATGTATTCCATAAAACCCATAAATGGTTTTGGAAAATTCCACTTAGAGATGGTTTAATTAAAATAATTAATTGTTTTTTAATGTTTTCCTAAGTCTAAACTTAGGGAAATTGATTAATTAAAGGGCATTAATTAAACTAAGTTTGAATCTTCTAGATAAAGTCATGGATCACCTCCAAGATAATCTTAGCCCTTGATTATGTTTTAATCTTGGTCGTTGAAGGTTCAACAGAAGAATATAAGGAGGAGGGTGAGGGGCCTATGGAAAACACATTGAGACACTTGAGCCATTGAGCATTTTCGAATTTGTGTGAGGAGACACAACTTTTGATCAAGAATCAAATCACTAGGGTAGGGTTTGTAAGTGATTGTGATTCAGTGATCAGATCTAGAGAGGGGCAAAAGCAGAGATTGGTTAGGTAGACCAAGAGTGCATTTCAGAGAGAGGCAGAGGTGACGCAGAAAGGGATAATGCAATTTTCTAAAGAGGTGATGCAGAGTCTGCAGGAAATCACGCAGAAGCAGCGTAGTGTCTCTTGGAGTCAGTCTGAAGATAGCTAGAGGCTGGGGTTTCTGAGCCAGGAAGGCCAAAATCCAGTCTCAGATTAGCCAAATCAGTTGCAGTATGGGGTGACGTTGTTCCTGAAGCTTGCCCATGCAGGCTTACGCAGTTCCATCATAGGTAATCACGCAGAGGCAGTGAGGGCTTCACTAACGCTGTCAGATCAGCCAAAGACTTGCAGAAGTGAGGTATATCTCACATTTCTCGCCAGAGTGTCTAGATTTCTCTGTAGGGTTTGCCGGATGTGGGCACCCTAGTTGTATTCAAGATTCTGTTGCTTAATAATACAAACCCTCAGATCTGCGGCACCGGTTTTCCCAAGTTGGGTTTTTCTGGGGACTTAGTCCAAAAATAAATGTGTCACATGTGGATGTTTTTCATTTTATTTTGTTCAGATTGTTTCAACACTTAGATTTATTTCTGCAGCATTATTTATGTAGACTGCTTCTGAAATTACTTTGATATTTCACAGTAATGAAATAATTATGTAACATATAGAAGAAGTAATTCAGATTTGTTGCAGTAGGAATTTGAATCTAGGATTTTTCACATGGTATTAGAGCTTATTCAAGCTGAAGTGCAGGTGAAACACAAGTGAACCAACAGATTAGCGCTGAAGAGTCTGGGATCTACGTAAGCAGCAACAAACCCTCCCAGAAATTATGCTGTCCAGGCCAGGAGGGCATTCCAACGCAGAAAAGGCTCCCTCTGAGAGAGTTGACAGAGGGTAAGCTTTTTCAGTTGCAGAAGAGGCAGCGTAGCAGATCAGCGTAGCTGAAGGACGTAGTTACTGCACAACAGTAAGAGTTGGTGCATAATCGTCAGAAAGTTCTGAAAAACAAAGTTGGGGATTTCTTGACCTCAGAGGGTTTCTTACTCCAAGAAACTCAACTTTTTCCCGTGCAGCAGCAAAAGCAGTGACTTACTCCTCATGGAGTGCGTAAGTCTAGCTAAGCAGAGGAGAAAGATTTCGACAAGTTGAGGAGATGGCCAGCAATGGACTGCGTGACCAAGACAGATTGGAGGGTGCCTCTAATTATGTTATTTGGAAATCAAGGATTGAGTTTCTCCTTGATGCGCATGATCTGAAGGCCCTCATAGACAACGCAGTTGCAAAACCTCTTGATGCATCACACTTGAGGCAATTCAAGAAGAATATGGCAAGAGCCAAGCGATTGATCCTAGATGGAGTGAAGGATCATATCGTACCCCACATAGCAGCAAAGACCACACCTAGGGAGATGTGGGTAGGGCTGGAAAAGCTATACTAAGGATCTTCCGAGTAGCGGAAGATGTACCTTGAAGAGAAGATGCTGAATATCAGGATGAAGAAGGGAGAGCGTTTTGACTCCTCCTTGTGTCGGATTCAGGAAAACCGAGATCCACTGTCTGCAGTAGGATCTGCTCCTAGAGACTTAGAGCTAGTAAGACTCACTTTGACCTCTGTTTCAGAGGATTATCAGGTCTTTGTCCAAAGTATATTGGGTAGAGAACGACTTCCAGGATGGGAAGCGATGTGGGCAGCATTACAGCAAGAAGAGTTGAGGAGGGATCTCCTCAAAATCCACTTGGAAGATGGTAGTAGCAGTTCAAAAATCAAGGATGAAGAAGATAACACTGCCCTTGCATCAAAAGGGCAACAAAATCAGAAGAAGAAAGATCTGTCCAAGATCAAGTGCTTCTGGTGTGGGGAAATGGGGCATTATGCCACACACTGTCCTCTAAAGAAAAATGATAAAAAGGAGAAGGAAGATCCACAAGCAGGAGCTGCAAAGATTGAGGCAGAAAAAGATTGTGCCATGTTAGCTCATATTCCGAAAGGAGACAAGTGGGCTGACTTGGATTTGTAGATCCACAATCTACAAGGAGGTGGGATCCTTGAGTATTTTCGAACTCTTGGATCACATGCGAGCTACGAAAGCCTAAAGACAGTAGCAGGATGGATAGTTGCAATAGAAGATGAGAAGACAGTGGAGTGGCTGGCAGTACTAGAGCCTGATCAGTGCAAAGAGGGAGCAACAGCATGAACAGTTGAGCAGCAGCAGCGCAGTGCAGTGCAGTGCAGTGCTCGCGTAGTGCAGAGCAACAACAATGCAGTATTTTCAGAGAGCTAGTGCAGAAACTAGCAGTATCTAGTCTTATTCTTCAATTGCAGATTTACTTGTCCAATTTTGGATGTTTTTCTGTTGCAATTAGCAATAGTGCAACAGTATATGAGTAGCAGCAGCGCAGTGCACAGAGGGGCAACGCAGTGCAGAGTAGTGCTCCCGCAGTGCAAAGCAGTACAGTAGCATGGTTGCAGAATTCAGAGGGAGTTGCAGTACAGTGGCAGTTGGCAGCAGTATGCAAAGTTAGCAGCAGTAGAGATGCAACATTTTCTTGTGCAGTGTTGGTGAGAAGCATCAACAACACAACAACAGATGTTTTAGAAGTCAGAGCAACACATTGAGTTGTTTTGCTAGAGCACTTTCCTCGCTAAGAGGGAGTCTTGATTTATGGTAGCATCGGATGTGCTCTAGCCTTGTAACTTTGTATATAGGCTAGGACACATGTATTCCATAATACCCAAAAATGGTTTTGGAAAATTCCACTTAGAGATGGTTTAATTAAATTAATTAATTGTTTTTTAATGTTTTCCTAAGTCTAAACTTAGGGAAACTGATTAATTAAAGGGTATTAATTAAACTAAGTGTGAATCTTCTAGATAAAGTCAGGGATCACCTCCAAGTTAATCTTAGCCCTTGATTGTGTTTTAATCTTGGTCGTTGAAGGTTCAACAAAAGAATATAATAAGGAGGGTGAGGGGCCTATGGAAAACACATTGAGACACTTGAGCCATTGAGCATTTTTGAATTTGTGTGAGGAGAAACAACTTTGATCAAGAATCAAATCACTAGGGCAGGGTTTGCTAAGTGATTGTGATTCATTGATCAGATCCAAAGAGGGGCAGAAGCAGAAATTGGTCAGGTAGACCAAGAGTGCATTTCAGAGAGAGGCAGAGGTGACGCAGAAAAGGACAATGCAGTTTTCTGAATAGGTGACACAGAGTCTGCAGGAAATCACGCAGAAGCAGCGCAATGTCTCTTGGAGTCAGTCCAGAGATAGCTAGAGGCTGGGGTTTTTGAGCCAGGAGGGCCAAAATCGAGTCTCAGATTAGCCGGATCAATTGCAGTGAGGGGTGCCGCTGTTCCTCAAGCTTGCCCATGCAGGCTTACGCAGTTCCAGCGTAGGTAATCACGCAGAGGTAGTGAGGGCTTCACTAACGCTGTCAAATCATCCAGAGACATGCAAAAGTGAGTTATATCTCACATTTCTCACCAGATTGTCTAGATTTCTCTGAAGGGTTTGCCGAATGTGGGCACCCTAGTTGTATTAAAGATTCTACTACTTAATAATACAAACCCTCAGATCTGCTGCATCGGTTTTCCCATGTTGGGTTTTTCTGGGGACTTAGTCCAAAAATAATTGTGTCACATGTGGATGTTTTTCATTGTATTTTGTTCAGATTGTTTCAGCACTTAGATTTATTTCCGCAATATTATTTGTGTAGGCTGCTTCTGAAATTACTTTGATATTTCACAGTAATGAAATAATTATGTAACATAATAGAAGAAGTAATTTAGATTTGTTGCAGTAGGAATCCGGATCTAGGATTTTTCACAGGCATCTGTTTTGATTCTTGAACGTAGACAATGGTCCTTGTAGCTTCACCCCAAAGAAACATCGACAACTCTTGATCATGAAGCATTGCTTTAACAACTTCCATTATAGTTCTATTCTTTCACTTTGCAGTTCCATTTTGTTCGCGGTAGTAAGGAACTATCAACTCCCTCTTAATTCTAGCATCGCTGCAGAAATCAATCAATTCATTTGATACATACTCCCCACCATTGTCGAACCTTATAATCTTGATTCTTCTTCCTGTAACATTGTCAACCTGTGCTTTGAATTCAAGAAACTTTTCAAACACTTGATCCTTGGTCTTGAGAAGATAGCTCTAGGTTTTGTGAGAATAATCATCAATAAAAGATACATAGTATAAGCATCCACCCAATATTTTATCAGGGATTGGCCCACAAACGTCAAAATGTATAAGATCCAATATTCCATTGGATCTACTATCACTGCGAGTGCATCTTCCTTTAACATTTTTCCCAAGGGCACATCGTTTGCATACTCCATCATGATTTGTCTTAAGTTTAGGTTCACCTTTAACAAAATATTTCAATCTTCCCAAAGCTTTGTGGCGCATCTGAGCGTACCTTTTATGCCAAATCTCACTAAGTTTTGTAGGGTTGTGAAAGAGAGCTTGGAATGAACGACCAAGGAGATGATATAGTCCTCCAATTCGTACCCCAATAACTTTAGTAGATTATAAAGATGAATTTTTCTCCCATACTAAGACTTGTCCTTCAACAACAACAACTCTATACCCTTTATCTTTAAGAGATGATGTGGACAACAAATTCCTCTTCAAACCAGGAACATATAAAATAGTATTAATGGATACATTACCTTCGGATTCCAATTGGAAAGATGACGTACCAATGCCCTTGACTTCATATTTGTCATTATCTCCAAGCTCGACCTTTTGAGAGAACTTCTTTTCAAGTAATTCAAAAAGATAATCACAATTTTCAGTCATGTGCCTAGAGGCACCACTGTCCACAAGCCAAATTTCATCACGATTTTCAATAGAACCTGTAAAAGCACAAATAAATGAGTGTTTAGATTCATAAACACTTCTCCTATGCCTTCTCTTTGTAGGTGGCTCATTTAGATCAGTGTTATTGGAATTGGACCGAAACCGGTGGAACCGGCCGGTCCGACCATTTTTGGCCCAAAACCAGTCCGAACCGGAATAGGCCAGTTCGGTACCGAACTGGCCGGTTCAAGACCCATTATGTGCAGAAATTTTTTGCCTTTTTTATTTTTTATTTTTGATTGTTCAGTTGGTTGGCCCCCTTCTTACTCTTCCCTAGGCTAGCCTAATATTCAAGCCTATGGCCCTCAACCTAATAATGAAGCCTATGGCCCAAGTATTGCTATGCAATTCATGGCAATGTTAAATTCTTAACGTAAAAGTCTTTTACTTAAATTTTAAACATTACCATGAAATGACTCAGGCTGTTTGAGAGTGGTTCTAACCTCATTGGATTTCATATGGAGAAAGTAGAATTTTAGAGTTCTCTCAAAATCCAACAGACTTAACAATTTATCAGGATTTCAGGATTGGGGGGATTGCAACGTTTCCATTGGATTTTGTCATGTATGAGGGTATGGAACTAGTATTCAATAAAGAGCACCAAGCCCCATATGTAGTTTGATGTTAATGGCATTGGTTGTCGAACTCGTCTATCATGACTCTAATAAAAATGTACCCATCACTCACACAAATTCTTCACATGACATGCTATGGTTTTTCTATCTTATTTTAATGCCTAAATGGTTATATTGATGGTGAATATCCCAATATAGGCAATGATTCTGATGATATGTAGGCATTTGTTGCAGCATGATTTTTTTTGGATGCTAGAGGCCATCTAGAGCCTATTTGTTGATGTATTTTCAGTTCATAAATGGATTGTACTTGATGCTATTTTGGTTATGTGCACCCTTACATGCTATATAAATGAGAATTTTTGCATATTTGCGTATAGATGGTTTGGATTCATATGGATGCACATGAATATATATGTTTTTATTTAAAATATGAATATTTATGTGTTTTTGGTAAACAGTTTTTTTCTCGGTTTTTACCGGTTTCGACCGGTTTCCAGTCCACAAGGTTTTTCAGTTCGATCACTGGTTCGGTTCTGATAACATTGATTTAGATTAGCAACAAATGCATGATGTCTTCTTCTTCTTTTACGATCATCATCCTTTTCATAGTCATCTCTTCAATTCCTTTGAGGACATTGAGCTTGATAATGACCATAGGCTTGACAATGAAAGCATTGAACATTTGTTAGATCATTTCTTTCTCTTCTATCTCTGTTTTCCCTCCTATCTCTGTTGTCTCTTCTATCTCTTCTACTTGGAGAGGGAGGAGGAGGCCTTCTATGAGAGGTAGAGTCCTTCCTTGAAGTAGATCTCGGAACTTGTCTTTTACCAACACTTTTTTGGAATTTTCCAAAATTGGGTTTCTTCTTCTTTTTACCCTTAACATGCGTTGCAAATGCTTCTATACTTGGGATCTTCAATGTCTCCTCTAGAATAGAGTCTTGACTCTTCTTGAGTGCATGCTGCCCATAACTTGTCAAAGGTGGGAGCATTCTCTCTTGCACTAATCCCTGAAGCAAATGAGTCCCAAGATCTAGGGAGACCACCCAGAGCAACAACTACCAATTCCTTATCAAATACTTCATTAGTGGCTTTGATTTGGTCTCTAATTTGAGATATCTTGACAAAATATGATGCCACTGTGTCATTCTTTGTCATCTTCATGTTACAAAGTTGTCCCCTCAAAATGATGGATTGATTCACATTATTAATGGTATATAATCCAACAATGGCATCATACATAGTTTTATCATTCTTATGTTCAGCAATATAAGAAATCAAATGATCCCTAACAAAATCCAATAAATTCTTCTTGCCAAAGTATCATCTTCATGAAACTTCTTCTTTCCTGCTTGATCAGATGGTTCAATGACTTTACATGTGACAATTCCCAAGACTTTGTTCCTTTCAAGAATGATATAAACTCTTGCCTTCCATGCCTTGTAGTTAGTGGCTTCTTCAAGCTTGCTTTCGGTCTTCATGAATGAAGAATTCATGGTGAAAATATAGCACAAATCCCAAAAACCTTTCAAATGCGCTTCAAGATGTTTTTCAAATGTTCTTCAGGTGCTCTCAAGATGATCTCTCTGCTCTTTTTCCTTGCCAAAGCTCTGGTACCATGTTGAAATTCTATGATGCAATGACTAGAATAGTTTTAACTTTTTTCACAATTGATAACTATTTCTATTGATACAAACAATTCTTTCTTTATCCTTTAATCAACAAGTGGCTATACATGAAAAACTTCAACCATTAAATCTTCAACAAGAGCAGTAAATGGAGATCACAGTAGACAATGAACGATAGACAATAAGCAAGAGACAAGGGACACCAAAATTAGGCTCACAGCTAGGGAAAAACCCACAAGGGGAAAACCCAAAAATTCTTTCTTTACGAGAGAGAGATTCTATCCATCAATAGTACATCAAAATGTTCCAATAATTCCAAAATAGTCAACAGTGAAATACCCAATCAAAGTCTGCACAAAGGAGAAAAAATTCACTTCTGCCGAACGAGTAAAGTCTGCACAAGGATGATCCAGATGGATACACCATAGTCTAGTCATAGTGGTCATTGATTGAATGTCGACCAGGAAGGTCGAAGGTGACAATGAATTCTTGGCAAGACAAACAAAAATAAATCTTCTTCGTTGTTCATCGAAGCAACAATGAGATGTTAGTTTGTTTTGTTCATGATGTAAACTTGACCAAAGAGTACGTGATAAACTCTTGGCAACTCTGATGAATTATTTAAGTCATGTTTGATTGTGTTAGTCATGCATGTAAGTGTGAAAGATTGTATTACAGGTTTGCGACAGATACAGGTAACAATTCGACACTGATGACTCCGAAGGAAAAAGGTGAAGGAGAAGGAAGCGTAACTTGATGAAGCTCCCGTGCAGACAAATAATACAGCTGGTATTCATGCTTCCAGACGCAGACAACAATTCGACACTTATGACTCCGAAGGACAAAGGTGAAGGAGAAGGAAGTTGTTAAATTCAATAGATCGATGGAAGACGAGCCAAAAACAGAGATAAAGAATGGTGTCGTTATGGTGATTAGTAGGATGCTTCAACCAGCAAATTCTTCATAAGGTCAGCCATCCACATGTGTCACACAACCCCAAGACGATTTATCAAGAATACTCCATGAAGATGCTGCACCAAGAAACCCTAAATGCAAAACCAAGAACGCAGCTCCATCACCATCCAAGAGAGAAGAAAAATGCCTCCACAAAAATGTGTGTAAGAATGAACTCCAAGTCTCTCCAATATATAGGCATCTTTGGGGGTGTGTGACACATCTCTAATGCATGTGGGATAAATCAGGCCGACCTTGCACATGTGGAATAAATTCAAAATACATGTTCTGCTCATCCGATCAAGATGATCTTTAGATCGATCTTGCACCTCTCCGAAAGAGGAATCCAATAAAAATATTGGCATCGTCATTTGAGCATCACAACATGGACAGATCACTTAGTTACTTGAGTACTCAATTACAATGTTCTGAGAACTCCATCTGATGCCATCCAAACATTGTGC
Source organism: Pinus albicaulis (assembly GCA_034641835.2). NCBI lineage: Eukaryota > Viridiplantae > Streptophyta > Pinopsida > Pinales > Pinaceae > Pinus > Pinus albicaulis. The sequence continues at coordinate 1,972,793,787 of CM076578.1, forward strand.
GTCATCTCGCCATAACTTGCTTCACTGGCTTCTTTATTTTAAAACAAAAGGTGAGTCACAAAGACATCACTCACAGCTAACCCGAAGTCAGCTCAGAGGTCTGAAACCTCTATAGGACTTGAAGGAGTCACACACCAACTCGAAGTTGGTTTCACTGACCTGAAGTTAGTTGGAGGTCCAAATCCTCTCTTGGACTCGAGAGATTCATATACTAAACCGAAGTTAGTTTCACTAACCTGAAGTCAGTTGGAGGTTTGAAACCTCTCTTGGACTTGAGAGAGTCATATACTAACCCGAAGTTAGTTTCATTGACTCGAAGTCAGTTGGAGGTTCGAAACCTCTCTTCGACTCGAGAGAGTCATATACTAACCCAAAGTCAGTTGGAGGTCCGAAACCTCTCTAGACTTGATCCCAGATCAAGTGGTTGGACACGTGCCATCCTAAACATAGAGAGTACGACAATCTCCGATGGGTCCATCGCTCTTGCTATGGTCTCTATTCACATTTCCCACCTCATTGGCCAAATGAGAGGTACTTCCCATGAGTCCGAAACTCCATGGGTAGGATGCACACGGGGCACAGATCAAAGAGAGGTAAACCAACTCAATATCATCATGGGGGCGGAAGCACACCAACAAGGTTTGGAAAGCCTAGCCTTGTGGTTGCTCATAGCTCTAAGAAGCTATCCCCAAAGCCCCCCTGGAGCTCCCAGAGCTCATCGTCCAACAGGACCCTCCAAATAGGGTCGTCCCACGATTCCAAGATTCTCACGGAAGGTTTAGGAACATGACCTTTCCCAAGGGTTCTGTGAGAATATCTGCGACTTGCTCATCAGTTCCTATATGATCGAGCCTTACGGTGCCTTGTTGTACCATATCCCAGATAAGTGCTACCAGACATCAACATGCTTGGATCGCTCGTGGAACACGGGATTCTATGACAAACGAATCCCCCTCTGGTTATCGCAAAGGATAACGTTGGCATCTAGCACATGCTCGTACAACTCACTGAAGAGCTTTTGCACCCAAGTGGCTTCACAACAGGCCATACATGCTGCAATGTATTCGGCCTCAGCGGTGCTCAAAGCTACCGACTTCTGCTTCCTGCTCGAAGCAGACCCAAGTGTGAAGCAACATACAGATGTGCTCTTGCGATACACCACACTGCCAACCCAATCGGCATCAGTATATCCACGGAGTCTCAAACTCTCGACAGTGTATCTCAGCCCATGGTCTGTTGTGCCTCAGAGATATCTCAAGAGTTTCTTGGCACCGACCCAGTGAATGTTATGAGGATCAACCATGTGTTGACTCAAGGTGTTCACTGCACAACGTACGTCCGAACGAATGTTTCCTAAGAACATCAGGGCCCCTACGAGTTAACGATACTCAGTAGGATTTGCTAGCATAGGCCCAGTAGCGCTTTCACTCAACTTCTTAAAGTTGAACTCCATCGGTGTCGACACGGAGTTACAGTCCATCATTCCAAATTTTTCAGCAACTTCACAATACATTTTCCTTGAGAGAGAAAAATCTCGCTAGGTCTCTGCCAGACCTTCAGGCCTAGGAAGTAATGTATCAGTCCTGGGTCCTTCATCAGAAGCGAGCTCCCTCTTCCACTGATGAATGAGAGGGTCAACATCTGTCTGGAAGAGATCGTCCACATAGAGAACCAGAATGAGAGGTTTTTCTCTATCAATTTTGAAGTAAAGGTTTGAATCAACGTTATTGCAAGTGAAGCCCAGCTTCATCAAGTAGCTATCTATCCTCTCGTACCAAGCCCTGGGGGCTAGCTTCAACCCATAGAGGTCTTTCTTCAACCTGCAAACATGGGTGTCTTGATCTTGGACTTCGAACCCCAGAGGTTGTTCTACATACACCTCTTCCTTTATTGCACTATGCAGAAAGGCGGTCTTCACTTCCATCTGATGAAGATTCCATCCTTGCGTAGCAGCAAGGGTAATAATAGATCACAGGTGCAATCATAATCAATGCCTTCCTAGTTCGAAGTCTCAGGCAACACATCTTGCCTTGTACTTTTCAGCACTCCCATCAAATCCATGCTTGATCTTATAGAGCCATATCGAGGAGACAACAGTTTTGTCCTGCGGTCTGGGGACCATATCCCAGACATCATCCTTCATAATGGACTCGTACTCTTGGTGTATCACATCCTTCCATACTTAATGCTTTACAACTTCTTCACATGATCCAGGCTCATATTGTACTCATGGTAGCTAGATACCTCTGGTATTTATATGGCTTCTTGCTTTTCCCGGAATTTCCCCCCTTTGAAGCCATATGTCTCTGAGCCATGAGGGTCTTCTTTCTTCCAGCAATGATATTAGTTCAGGAGCATAAACGGTTGTAGTCTCCTTAATGCCAACTCCTCTTGTGAGAGAAGACATCTATAAGAACATTCTCTAAAGCATATCAGATAAGACAGTGTGTATCAGATGTCTTTGTGACATTTGAAGAAAATCCCCTATGCTCTCAAATGCCTTTATGATTACTTTAAATGTGGGCATCTCAGACACCAACTCGGAAAGGAGTTTTGTACTCATGGGCCTGAAACTTATTCTCCCACTGTCAGGGCCATCCAAGAATCATAGCCATATGCTGCCATATATCTGTCATACACCTTGACAGGTATATATCATTGATTACAGTGTTGCCATAATATTATCATACACATCACTATTATTTTTATCACTACTATACAGAATTGAAGAGATCAAACTTTACAAGTTAGCAGGACTTCACAAATTCTGCATACTAGACATCTGATGATGATGTTGTAGTTGACTTGATTAAATATTTGATGTTGCTGTAGTAATACTGCAAAATATCACTCCTGGAGTAATTTTTGAGGATGTTCAATTCAACACAGGCACTCCACTGTACTCCTTTTCATGCTAAGGATAGCCACTGTTCCTTTGTCCTGAATAGTACATATTCCTCACAAATTCTCACAGTGATTTTGAATGATGTCACAGTGAGATCCTCTAGAAACTTTCAAAACAATGATGAAATAATGTGTCAATGATTCCCTGGAACTTCTGATGCTTGTCTCAACTCTTCATAAAAAGATCAACATTATGCTTTAGAATAACGAAGATTCAATCCTTGAGAAGCTTAGGATAGATCTTTCATAGTGACTGTCCCTTCAGGATCCTTTCCACAGAGAGCTGTTGCTTATACTCAGAATTTTGAACCTCTAGGGATGCAACAAAGTCCTTCACATATTTCATGTTCAAGGCTGCCAAACAGGTTTGAGGTCTTATAGCTGCAAAGACAAATGAACCAAAGTCTTGAGGCTACAGTTCGAGCTTGGCAAGAGTCTTCACACTGTTATAAAAACTAGTCCATGCTTCACAAGATTGTCCCTGTCTCTGTTCAAGGTTGACACAGTTCTTTGCAAAGTAGTCTCTCCACAGAAGTACAAGCTACCACGTTTGTATATTGCCAAGGTGACTGTTCCAACAATCCTGAATCTATTTACTGTGACTGTCTCACAGGTTGAGCTACAGGTTGGTGCAGATTTGATGTAAAACCCAACCCCCACAGTTAGTAATCCGGGTCTTCTACACACAGGAACAAGTTGCAATCTCCTCAAATCATTGTTACAGCAAATCTGAATTCTTTAAATACTTCAATACCAAAGTCTGCTTTAATGTTGTTTCCCCACCAATCCGCAATGCAACAGAGGTATTACTTATTAACAGAACCAAACAATTTTATGAAGCTACTCCATAGGACTGCAATTCCAAGCTGCTTTAGTGGCTTTCAAAAAGATAGTTCTGACCACAATTCAGTGATCCGAGTTAGATAAGGAAAATCGGCCCAAACAGTGGTCGAAATTCACAACTCTGGCCCATACGAACCATGGTTACTTGGAAGCGGGAGCGGGAGCGGGAGCGCCATTTTCAGAAGCTCCTGGTTTGGGAGCGTTTTTTTATAATATATATATTTTTATATTTTGATGCATATGTGTCAACAAAAGCATGTAGAATGATGAATTAGACAAAAAAAACATAAAAACATAGATTGAACCATATAACATCAATCATCTAGAAGTTATAATCTTCTAATCTAGAAGATTATGTTTCTAATCTAGAAATTAGAAACATTCAACATATTGACTCTTGAGTCTCATGATTCATCAATCTTAAAGTTTCAAGCTTTCAAAATTCAATATATAACATTTATCATCATCGATTCATTGATCACCATAGTTGTACTTGTAAGCTAAGTGTAACATTTACAAAAAAGAATATTTAACATGAAATGAAATGTTATAAAATGAAACGAAATAAAACAACTTTCAAATTTCATGAAGCACCATATTCATAATTCATAATGACTTATAAACTTATAACTGCCAACTTCAAAGTTTCAAACTTCAAACTTAAATTGTCATATATTGTTTACAAAAAATATCAAATTAAATATGAAATAGTCAAGTTTCAACAGTTATAAAAAGTTAAAAACTACTAGAAACTAGAAAAGACTAGTAAATCTATTTTATCTATTGTTTGCCCTCTTGCCACGAGAAATGTCTAATTTTTTAAATTTGAGCAGATCATGGTAATGATAGTCTTCTAAGACTTGGCCTTAATGCTTGTTGACATTGTCTTCCCTTAGAAAATATAATTAAAAAATGTGAATAATTTCTCTAGAAATGTTAAAGGGTATTTGTAAAGATGTAAGAATGAAGAATAATTTCTCTAGAAATGTTAAAGGGTATTTGTAAAGATGTAAGAATGAAGAGAAGATAATTTATGTTAGACAGCCACTTAAAGATAATGATCCAATAAAATATTTACACAAATTCCCAAGATGTAACCTAGAAGAAAATGAAAAAGCCCTAACCTGTGGTGTCTTGGATGAAATAATGTGAAAATTGTCAACCATAGAAATCTAGATGGTTGTAAAGATTTAAAAATCTTAAAAATGATGGCGTATTAATAAACACTGAACACATATTCAGAAAATCACATGATACATCTAGTTTTGGAACACATCTAACAGAATATCATCTTAAAAGATACGGTAAGATATTGTAATGTTGGGGTCACATTAGGCAGCTTAAACTGGGGCTTTGATTTTGATATCATTGTGCAAAAAGCCACATGCTTTTTTATGTGATGATCGCTTAAGAAAAAAAACGGGATCTTGCCTAATAAAATATAATAGAGTTAAAATCTTAGAGCCGTAAGTGAGTCCCCAGGGGGAGAATGGGATCTGCACTTTAGCTGAATGCTTAGGTATTCGTCATGTCCAACAGGTGGAGAACACGTAGAATGTGTTGCTAAGGAATACATTAATTTCTTTTAAGGAAATGGGAAATTCAACCTAGAAGGCATATCATTAATTATCCAAAGTTTAAGCAACTGCATTTTCATCAACTGGTTACCCACTTTGCCATTAAGGTCGAAAAATCTCTAAGAAACAGTGGATGGGAAAATACACAAGCCCCCATTTCATGCAAGCAATATGGCCATGACCTAAAAGGGTAGAGACATTCATGAAACATCAACAAATATTTCAGTCATCCATCATTGTCTCCAATAAGATGGCATATCTTCATTGCAAAGGACTATCAACTTGGTTTCAATGTAAGAAAGGAGTAGGTGTAAGGCATTAACAATAGTACAAAGAATGATTTCATAATATTTAGGCCCTTTTTACAGTGGAGAGAAATTGTTGTTGAATTAAATACTAAGTTTCAAAGGGTCATATATTCTGCTTATAATAACTACAACACAATGAGTCTTAAAGATAAGCTTTTGTTTTTATTCCTTAATGAAAATTAGCCTTTACTCATATCTTGGCAGTTGATCCTTGCTTAAAAGGAATATGATGTATGCTTTTCAACTAGTTTGAAAAAAATCTATTCCACTTTATGGGAGGAAATTTTGTCTCAAGATTGTTAAAGGACGTACCTTTCTTGGGTTTACAATAAAATAATGGCCATTACCAAATGGAATTGTATCATAATATGTTAAAAAATAGTTGATACACAAATTATATTGACAATATAGTTAGGTTGGCAAATGGATGATTTAAGCAAATGGAGAGCAAGTAATTTCATTTAGGACCAAGTCTTTAAGCAAAAAAAAAACACTCCCGAAAATGCTCCCTCCCTAAAAAAACACTCCCAAAAACGCTCCCTTTCTAAAAAAACTGCTCTCTAAAATGCTCTATCCCTAAAAAAAAGGCTCCCTAAAACGCTCCCTCCCTAAAAAAATGCTCCCTAAGGTGCTCCCTAAACGCTCCTTGAAAACAGGGAGCGTTTTTCCTGTTTAGGGAGCGCGCTCCCGAAAACACTCCCCTCAGGGAGCATTTTTCCTGTTTAGGGAGCGCGCTCCCGAAAACACTCCCCTCAGGGAGCGTTTTCGAGAGCGCGCTTCCGAGCACTCTCAAAACGCTCCTGCTCGAAGCATGAATTAGGAGCGGGTTCGAGAGGGGGGAGAAGCTTCCCTACAACCTTGATACGAACCTCTCAATTCATACTTCGTGAAAGTGACTTTCGCCCATGCGAATCTTCACCGCAATTCAGTCTCATGAACTTTCGCCTCCCTTTCAGATTGTCGAAATTGACAGCGACATTGGCCCACACAAATCTTCAAGTGAATTTACTCTCGAGAAATCTAGTCTCGTATGGCAATATCCATCCACGTGTGCAAATCTAACTGGCCAGCCATCCTCCATCATCCAGGGCTTCGTCATCGAGCTCCGTCATTGTTGGACATGCCTTTGGCCCACGGAAGTTGACGCAAAAGAAATCGAACCTGGGACATGGTGTTTCGAGCCACAACTAAGATTAACAGGATTGCAGATGGCGAAAGAGGGATTGCGGTCGTACATAATTTTTGTTCATTTGAACTTTCTGTGGAAACTTTCAACCTGAAAATTGCGACACGATTGAATGGGAGAGAGAAAAAATATAATTAAAGTCCCAACCATATCGATTTACCAGACCACCTGATTTAATCGCAGATCAGGGGATTTATGTATAGGTGTGATCTGAATGCCTGTAGGTTATGCTGTGCGAGTATTCATTTCATAAATATCGGCGAAACTCCATTACACTGGCCGCATACTCGGGATTACACGCCGCCGGATCCGACATGTACGTTCACGTGATTACAATATCCGATTAATTGTAAAATAGTCAAGGGAGATACCAACCATCTCTCCTTTCTACGAATTCTTAAACTTGGGTAAGATTCACCTGGTAAGGGTGGAGAGCTTTAACCGCACGTGATAAGATTTGTGCCAGCGGAAGCATTTCAGTATGCCGAAAGGTCAACGATGAACAAGGGCGTTGACTTAGTTTCAATGATTCCATGTTTGTTGACTGCTTGCTTGTACCTGCCTATGCCGAGGATTATGCGAGTGAGAAAATGGTGATGGAATGCATGTGCTGTCCATGCGTACGCTGCCCTTTAGTTTCCACGCTATTGTTTGTTGTGGTGGTATGGCCTGCGGCCTACCACACAGCGTTAATGGCATCCTTATTTTCCCTTAGAACAACCCTCATCTCGCTGCCCTAGATCCTTGACATAAGCTGGGCGTTGTCTTCTCCTAGCTCTGATACCATGTTTAATTCAATAGATCGATGGAAGACAAGCCAAAAACAGAGATAAAGAATGGTGTTGTTACGACGATCAGTAGGATGCTTCAACCAACAAAGTCTTCATAAGGTTAGCCACCCACATGTGTCACACAACCCCAAGACGTTTTATCAAGAATACTCCATGAAGACTCTGCACCAAGAAACCCTAAACGCAAAACCAAGAACGCAGCTCCATCACCATCCAAGAGAGAAGAAAAATGCCTCCACAAAAATGTGTGTAAGAATGAACTCCAAGTCTCTCCAATATATAGGCATCTTTGGGGGTGTGTGACACATCTCTAATGCATGTGGGATAAATCAGGTTGACCTTGCACATGTGGAATAAATTCAAAATACATGTTTTGCTCATTCGATCAAAATGATCTTTAGATCGATCTTGCACCTCTCCAAAAGAGGAATCCAATAAAAATATTGGCATCATCATCTGAGCATCACAACATGGAGTTTGGACTTAGTTGCCCAGAATTAACAGAAGTGTAGTCTATTGAAGCACTTGGGTGCAGGCAAAAGAGTACAGAAGGTATTCGCGCTCCTTGCGACAGACGCAGGTCAAAAAATGGAAGTTGTCAGATCATTGTGGAACCCGAACGACTGCAAAGATCTCGTCATTTTGAACCTGACGCAAATCATTTCATTCAAAACGGAGTTCGTATGAGGGAGAAAATTCAAATCAAAGTTTCAACGATGACGGGAGAAAAAGTCAAAGTTTTGAACGCTTGATAGCTACCAGTCTCAGAATGTTGTAAATCCGACGTCAAATGAAAGTGCTTTTCGCATTGGTTCTGGCGATACTCACGGTTCAGAAATTGACTTCTGTATGAGGAAGAAACTTCAAGTTAAAGTTTCAATGACGACAGGGGAAAGTCAACGTATCGGACGCCGACACATGTCGCATAGTAATTCATCGGTAAAATGGTAAAAAGGTAAAAGGTGAATTAGTTTTGGTTAAAAAATGGGTGCATTGGGTTTCGAACCCTAGACCTAGCCTAAACCTATAAACCTATCTCATCACTCTACCATGTTAATCTATGTTGTATTTAACCTATGTGCTAAAGCCCAAGTATAAAGGCACATAATACACATGGTTAATAAACATAATGCACAAAAGGTTCAAAGTCCAAAGTGTAATCCACCAACGAAGGTCATGGAGATGTGCATGAAGGTGGTTACAAATTGCAACGAGAATCCAATGCATCACGTGGGGGACACATTATGGTGACGTGGCTCCATCCACCAACGAAGGTCATGGAGATGTGCATGAAGGTGGTTACAAACTCCAACGAAAAGCTATGTGCATTTAAAACTCCATCGAAAAAGGTGGATTGTACGTGGCTTCAACCTTAAATGGAGTTCGTAGTCAACCAACGAAAGCAACGAAAAGTGGTTACGTGCCATGTGACATGGCTTCAAACACCAACAAATGTGCACATGGATGTGGAAACAACTTTGAATGGGCTCGAAGGTGGCATAACGTTGGTGACATGGCCAAGAGGTGGCACAAACTTCAAAGTAATTAGTACCAAACATAACAATCGAAAACCATATGCTAAATTCGAAAGTGGGTTTAATTAAATATTAATGTATTAATAACCATATGATATAGTTGTTATTAATCATTTAATATAAAAAAACAATAAACCAAATTTAGAGTGAAGCTAAAAGCTATATAAGCTACCCAATTACACTAACTTGAGGGGGCAGCAAAGTGTGAAGCATTTGCAGCAGCAATTTGGAGAAGCAGCTTTGGAGAGTCGATTTAGAGAGCTGTTTGAGGAGCTGTTTTGGAGAGTTGAAAATTAGTTCTTTCTCCATACAGTCAGAGCTCTACTTGGCGTAAATTGGTCATCGTGAAGCCAAATTGGGCGTGGAGACAGGCGACGGAAAGACGATTCAGAGAGCCATCTTTACACAGCATCCAACAGTGCCTGCGTGCAATAGTCAGTTGGATAAATTTGTGTACAAAAAAAACTTCCATAGTTTTTCCTATTTAGCGCTTGTTGTTGTAAGCTGGTCGTCGGAGAGCCGAGTCAGAGAATTTTCGTTTGACAGAGCCCAACAGTGTCGAAGAGCACTATTCCGTTGGAATCTCATTGTAAGAAAATTGTCAGCGCCTTCCTAATATAGCGGTCGTTGAATTGAAAGCGGACCCGGAGATTTAGTCCAGGAGGGACGAACTCCGTCATCACATTGTGTTTGAGTTTGTTTGCTTTGCTTTCTGTTGATCTTTCAGTACTCAGTATGTGCAAGCTCTTCTAAAAGTTATTTTTCCTTCAGTTCTTTAGACCTAACACAATCATAGTTATACATTCAATTCACTTGGCAAATACCCAATCCTACGTTCAGATCAAAGGAGGTCGAAAGATAGGCCTGAAGTCACTGTGATAGGAGGCCGAAGTTCCCAATGTAATCACCAACGAATGGTCCAAAACTTAAGCCCAAAACCCTCGGCCATCATCAGAAATATGTCACATAAAGGAGAGCGAGCTTCTTTGCAATTTTCGGCCACAAAAGTATCAACAAAACAGTAGTATAGATGATCCCAAGTCACTGTAGTCAACGATCCTTTGAAGGAGATCCAAACCGCAGTCAAAAGAACCCTTTTTGTCCTCTTCGCATGTGTGGATATGCTCTGTAATAGAAGACCGAACTTGTTGTAATTGCAGACCGAATTGTTTGTGCTTGATGGTGGATGAAATGAATGCGAATGACCTCATATAAATAGGTGTCATGTGAGGGCTAATTAGCCCTAATGGGGACGACATGGTGACCCTCAAGGAACTGACTTGTAGGGCTTATTTGAACCGACTTGTAGGTTACTAATAATCGATTTCTTTTTTCTGTATGCAATGAAAAATGCCAACCGAAGCTACTATATATTTCAACAGTTATCTGGACCACAATTGCACTGTGGAAGCTGCAGGAGATAGGCCTACTCTAGGGCATCAAAAGAAGGCCTATAAGAAGGTGCTTTTAACAGAGAGCACAGTAACAGCCTGTCCAAGACCAGACCTCCTTCAATTGATCTAAGGTATGAGACTTATTGCTGATTGAAGACTGAGTTAAGGATCATTTAAGTGGCTGATTGGAGTTTGACAGAGTTACAGCAGCATACATATTGACATATCAATTTAAGGAGCAGAACTTATGTTGAAGGCGACAGTGTGATGTGTCTCTGTTTTCTAAGATCAAAGTTGAGACAAGTAGAAGAGGTCATAGGGCAGACTTGTGGCACATTGGTTTGTTCCTGTGGAAGCTGTTTAGGAACAAGAGTTGCAGTTACAGCAGAGTTATGAATGAATGCAAGCAACAATTGCAGATAGTGATTTGTTGAAGAGGACTGAGCATTGTGGTAAGTCTTGGTACAGGAGCCCAAGATTCTTGTTCTATATTTTATTGTTAAGGGTGGCATGGTGGTGCTAGGCAAGGAAGTTGTTTCCTCCTTCCAGTGGATGCTAGTAAACCAGGGGTTGTAGATCCTTCCAGCAGTGGCTGGTAAATAATCAGGGGTTGTAGCTCTTCCAGTTGTAGCTTCCTTGATGTGATGTTATTGGTTAATGCTTCATGATATTATAGTGTTGAAATTTATGAAATACTGATTCACCCTCCCCCCTCAGTATTTCCAACACGGCCAAGTGGTTGGTGAGATGTTTAGAGGGCTTCACTCTATGTTAGGTTTTGTTTTGGCGTTAGATATTAGATGTTGTCTGCTCAGCACCTAGGCAGAGTTTGAGGGGCCTTTGGTTTATGTGATATAATGGCCATCTAAACTATAGACTTAGGCATATCAATAAATTCGTTGACTAAGTCTAATTCATATTTAAGTGTTGTATTCAAGTCATTTTAGGGTCCATGCACTTATTGCTTATGTCATTCCTTTACTCTAATGGCACATGTGCTGTCTCCATGTTTTTATCCGAGAAATATTTTATGTCTTCCAAATTCTCTTATGTTCTTCATTTCCTTGTGTGTTCAATTTTTTGTAAAGAGACACTATGGGATCCAGCTTTCCCAAATGACGGCCTCACTTAGTTTGATGAAGGGGCAGGGCCCTCCCGTTCATGAGCGTGGGAGATTTATGTGATTTGGTGATTCATGATCTATCATTTTATGCTATATCCATCATCCATAGAATCTGAATTCTGGACTTTGCACATTTGAACTTTAAACTGTTTATACATATTTTTTGGATTATGGATCATTTGTTCAATGTTCATGTATTTATGAAAATTTAAGTTATTTTGTATTTACATGAGATTCTTTCTATGTTGTACAATATAATTTGATGGGTTGTTATGAAATGGAAGATCCTTGTTTTCTTCTTATATATATATATATATGGCTGAATTGTTTCATTTTATTCCATGTTTTGCTGAATTGCTGAGTTGACTCTCTATTTTGGGTTTGCTGAGTGGTTGCTGATCCTGAGTTTTGTTATATCCCAAATCATGGATATATGTTTAAATAGATTACTGTGTTGAAGGCATGGCTATTAGCACAATCTGTTTTAGTAATATGTAAACATCTCATTAATACTGTAAACTATCATCTAATTATTATTTTGTTGTATATTTATTGGGCATCTTATTCTTCGCCTATGAGGGATTTCTTCACAAACAGTCCATGGCTTACAGGTACATCTTCGTGCAGCTAAGCGGATTTTGAATCTATGTGAGTCAAATAAGGGTTTCTATATCAAAGCAGGCCAATTCATGGCGTCTTTGCAACATGTGCCCAAAGAATTTACCTCAATACTTTCAACATTACAGGACAAGGTATGAATAATATTTTCTGTTGATTTCTCTACCTTATTTCATGTATTTCCAGTTGCCTTTGGCACGTTGCTAAATTGGTAAGCATTATATTCAATCCTAACTCCTTTTTTTGTTCTCAGGCAGTGCCCTGTCACATCAAAGCCATAAAGCAAGTATTTGTGGAAAATTTTGGGAAAGATCTCTCTGACATGTAAGTTTTTTTATTTTTAATTTTATCAAGTTCTGTCAATGAGATGAGGTGTTACCTGCTTTTCTTAATTGACTGTGATGCATTGTAATTTCCCCAATTCTTCTTGCTGATGAATATTAAAATCTGGAATGTTCAATCTGTTGTATAAAATGTGCTTTATACGAAAACATAGATATGGTACAACAATGCAAATTGGTGAATTAGGGCGCATTTCCAGCAACACGACTTTAGGGCCCTCAAATACCACTGTTGCCTAATACGGGGAGGAATGTTAGGATAATATCTTGTGATGTTGCGCTATATGTTAGGATGTGATCCCATGATGTTAGATGTTAGTTAGGTGGTTGAACCACATAACTATCTTAGGAGGATTATAAATGGGTAATGTGAGAGATCATCTGTATGTGGGAGATTGTACAGATTGATCATCTATGTGAAATAAATATTTTAGTTTCTCTCTCCGCCTTTTGTACATAAATGTGTATGCTCTAAAAATCCTAATGTGGTACTAAAGTGATTCAGTGCCAAAAATAATGAGGACCTCAATAAATGTGAAGTCATCATGAAACAGAAACACTTGATTAAAGCAACATGAGAATGAAGAAGGCAAATCAATATGAGACTGAAGAAAACTAAGTTTGGTGCATATAGGGTTATACACTCGTAGTAAAGAAAATGCATTAGGTCATAGGGAAGTTTTTTAATTCCTTTAACTATGAAAGAAAAAGGGGCCTAAATTCTTTGAACTTAGTAAATGTTGTATTGTTTCTCATAAGATTTTGGCCAAGGCTGTTACCCTTTGCACCTGCAACGTAGCCATGAGCATTGTTAGATGTGAACACATAGGTTTTGTTCATGGCTGATTTTTTTTTTGCACAGAGTGATTTTGTTGAGATTGACACGATATATAGAGAGAGGATTAAATAAAACCAATCAGCGAACCCTGATTCTGGATAAAGAGTAAATGAACCAACACTAGGGTGATAAACCAACACGAGGAAAAAATAACGAAGCAAAGTGCTAATTCTGCAATAAGATGAGCAGTGCTAGGGAAGCCAAAAGAGGCACAGGTCTAGAGAGAGAAATCAACCCTAGCATAGGCATCTAGAGGCAGAATTACCCAAGTACAAGTGGCTTGAATAATTTACGCTGTCTGTTACCGCTCAATCGTTCCTATAGAGCAACTACTAGGTCAAGTGGCAACAATGGAACAATAGCCCACTGTCACCTCAGCTAAAGCTCCCTGCTCTTTATAGACTTTCACCGACGAGAGGAGTTCCGGTATTAGAGAAATCACTAAGAGTAATGTATCAATGGTGTAGAGGTAGTGATTCCAATAGCCTATTCAAAGGGGAGACTTTATTGATGGGGTTTACTTGCTTAAGAAACAAGGTGAATGGCTTTCCAAGAAGGGCTAGAAAGAGACCTAGGCCCAGGGTTGAGGAGTATTTCTTGATATGAAGTGCCCTAGATCTAAGAATCCTAGGAGAAGTAATGTTAATTTTGGACAACTAGGTCCAAACTCCATGTTGTGATGCTCAGATGACGACGCAAATATTTTTATTGGGTTCCTCTTTCGAAGAGGTGCAAGATCGATCTAAAGATCATCTTGATCGGACGAGCAGAACATGTATTTTGAATTTATTCCACATGTGCAAGGTCGGTCTGTTTTATCCAACATGCATAAGAGATGTGTCACACACCCCCAATCATGCCTATATATTGGAGAGACTTGGAGTTCATTATACACACAATATGTGGAGGCATTTTTCTTCTCTCTTGATGGCAATGGAGCAACGTTCTTGGTTCTGCGTTTAGGGCTTCTTGGTGCAGCGTCTTTGTGGAGTATTCTTGATGAGACGTCTTGGGGTTGTGTGACACATGTGGGAGACTGACCTTATGAAGACTTTGCTGGTTGAAGCATCCTACTGATCGCCGTAACGCCACCATTCTTTATCTCTGTTTTTGGCTTGTCTTCCATCGATCTATTGGTATGTTCTATCTGCATCTTACTTTACTTATGCCCTAGAAGGTTAAAGTGTATTTGCACCTAGCATAGAACATCTATGGAAAATTAACATGGTATCAGAGCCAGATGAGGACAAGCCCAAGCAAGGGCAGAATGCATCCAGCACGGATATTGAGAAAAGACATATCCCATTCTTTTCTTGTCTTTATGTAGTGGAGGTCGAATTCTAAAGGTTACAAGAGCGATTTATTTCCTTATGTTTCGAAGCGGATTTGATTAAGGGGTTTTAGCATCAAGACCTAATCTGATCATTAATGGCGGATGTCAGATGATATGATCGTTGATCTATGTCTGGATAATTGATCCATATATATTTCATCGTGGCATTAATTCATTGTGACTCTACAGGAACTCATAATAGTGGGTTGGATTTGTCTTTCAAAGGCTTGAATATAATTCTCTAACTCGCATGGATTAACTATCTCCGAGGTCCAATTGGTTCGTAAAGCCTCCAGTCTATTATGTCTTGTTGTATTATCAATCTATGGCACTCTCAATTCAATTGTAACTTGCATATATGGCTTGCAGTTCACTTTTACAATAGATCGAAGGTTACGATGCTCTGTGATGGACGGATTTGTAGCTTGTGGTTCCCTACATCATACAGTAATTTCAGTGGCTCGGTTTTGTGTATTAACTTTATTATATTACATATCCATGGCTCGCAAGCAATCTCTAGCTCGGGTTTTGTTTTCAGCAAAGACAAAACTTACATACCTTCCGCAACTTTCATCCTCGATGCATATTTATCTTTGCGGTGACATTCATATATATATTTATTGACTCGAATATCTGGCTTGATGACTATCTGGGCATCACATATCTTTATCATGATTGGGTATTGCGTCACTTTATTATGACTTGGCATCAATGAACATCACATCGCTTATCAAAGTGACACCCCTTGAGTAATATATGCAGTATTATTAGAACTCGCACAATGTAACACTACTTCTCTATTCAGGCAGCGACATCCTCATATATGATCTATGGTGAAATTTCCATTGTCGCATTATATCGCTGTCTGTAGATTTCATTTTCACAAAGGAAAAATTCGTAATTTTATTAATGAAAACAAAATTACATGTTACACTTTGCTGAAAATTGTCAAAGACAGGCAATAAGTTGCTTCCTAGGTGCTATATTACATGGGGAGTATTAAATTTTTCTCCCTTTCTTCTTTTCAACCTTGCGCCATGGACCTGGTGATGGCTAGGTGGTAATAAGTGCGAGCTGATTCTCTACTATGATTGCTCCATTGTCCTTGTCCGAATCTGAAGTATCTGAGTTATGCTGTCTTTTGTGTCCTCCACTTTTTGGTGCCTCTTGGACCAATGACGCCTGAGCCGTGTTGGAAGGCTCTTGCATCTCTTGTTCTTGTGTCTCAACTTCAGTTGTTGTCTGATTGTTTTCTGTTGGGATGAGTTCCACCTCATCTTCTTCCATCTCCTGTTCTGGTTCATCTGATGGAAATTGCCATCCCTTGTTAGCTTTTTCTGTCTTTTTCTTTTTTTCTGTTTTCTCTTTTAGCTTCTGGGCATGTGTTTTGCAAATGTCCTGTATTCCTGCATATTCTGCATCTGAATGTAGTATTTTCATAATCGAGATGCTGCGTCCATTTTTGCTGTTTGTGAGTCAGTAGGATACATTCTGGAAGTCCTTTGCTGAGGTCGACTTCTACACAAATGCATGCAAAGGTGAAGATCCTCTCCTCTATGCGTTGGGTATCAGTTTTTATGTAACTCCCAATGCTGTCGCCAATGCCTGCAAGTACATCTTCATTCCAGAAATGTAATGGGAGGTTGTATAGCCGCACCCATACCGGCAGTTTGGTGACCTCCATAGTATTTGCATCAAAATCTGGAAACCATTGTATGGTGAACAGTCCGGTGGTTCCCCAGAACCACGACCCAGCCTTTAGAATGTTTTATCTGGCATCTGAGGATAAGAACTTAACAATGAAGAAGCCCTTGGAGCAGAGGTGTATTTCACAGTCTGTCCTCTAGTTTGTAAATATCCAATGAAAAAGCTCCATTGGTTTTGGCCAGAAGCAATTAAATCTGCAGATAAGTGCTTGTGATTCAAAGTGGATCGATGATTAGCAATCTCAGGAATTTCAATCCGCAGTTTTGGAAGCTGATTAAGTTGTTCCATAATGTACGGTTTGGGGGCATTCGCTACCGGTGCTGTTGGAGCAGCAGATATGTTATTCCCTTTTAGTATATTCTTGTATGATGGTCCTTTGGGGTGTTCTTTGTAGTTAATGTTGGGTCCCCGGTGCCGCTGAGTTTTGTTTTGCCCAGCAACACCACCTCTCAGTCACAGATTGAGGTAAATGGTGGACGCAGGGCATATGCCATAATCCCTAAGTGTGCTGGAATCTTGTAGAGATCTCCCACAATGGATGAGAGACTGTATATGGCTTGGATAACCAGTGGTATTCCAAATGGCTTGTTTCAGGTCTGTAACTCGTTCAGAATCTTGTATCCAAATCAATAAAAAATTCCCCACAAGGGGTTTAAGAAAAATCTGGAATCTAGTTGTGCTTACCCGTTTTTCCTTTGCGATGGTGTTTGTAGCAGCCTCTAGTTGTTTTTGATTTGTCAGCAGCGGTAGTGGCCTAACAGATACTGGTTCCCATTCACGCTTGTTTTCAAGGTTTGATGCCCTTTCTCTGCTCAGCTGTGAAAATACCAAGTTGTTGAACCCACAGCCTCCAAATAGTTGCGCATTTGGAGGGGCGCTGCGCTTCTTTACCACCGGCAGTAGATCACCCCCCTTCGACGAAATACACAGAGCATTTTTCACTCTGCCTCCAAATGGTCGCATAGTGGGCACAGAGCATCGAGGGGCACCGCGTAACTTGTCCCTTCTGGTTTCCACTGGCAGCAAGTCTCCCCCTCTGCCCCCAGACCTTAGTACACGAGCATAGGTGTGAGTATCACGCACAACATACGGACGCCTGTGGGGAGTCCTCAACATATTCCATGGCCTTCTGTCAATGCGGATGCAGGGGGTTCATGGGTCAACCATTGCGGATATTGAGCATCTCCCAGCCCGTGATCTCTTCCCCCTCGCCGCAATGTCTCTGATGGGGAGTATGCCAATCCGTCGTCCAACAGATGTGTCGCCATGAGGGGCAACAGAAGAGCGAAGTCTGTAACCTAACTGGTAAACCCTAAACCTACCATTTGCCGCCATTGCTCCCCCAAGAATCAGATCTTTTCAATCGTCCTATCTGTCGGTAGATTTCATATATAGTAGATATCATGGATTGGATGGCTCAGATCATTACGACAAATATATTATTTCAATGGCCCGCACACTTTGATGTTGACTTACAGGCAGTGGGATCTCTCTCTGCGACATTAACAATGGCATCACATTAGATATGACATTGTGCATATATGCAAAGTAAATGACATTGCAATTATTTTTGTTGATTGAATATTGAGCGTATGACAATATGTTTGATATGGCTACATATGCAGAATATATGACATCGCATTCATATATATTGACAATATGGGTATCGTTGCATTCACTGTGTACTATTGGCATCACATTCACTCTAAGGCATCCAATCTCTATCTCTCGCATGGTTTCAACTATATGTATAAGGCATCATCACATCTCAGTATGGTGACTCTCAATATTTGTTTGGATCCTCTGCACTATGATATATTGTTCCTGTACATGGCATTAAAAATATATGTTGTAGTACAGGGCGGTCAGTGTTGGTATGTTGAAGTGCAGAACTGTATGGCAATATATGTATAGATGTATTATAGTATGACATCAGTAGTGATATTCATACATAGCTTCAGATAGCAGTTGCAATATATGCAGAGGCCTTGTTGGTTTAGTATCTGTCATGACTTCAATTATGATGTAACTCTCGATGGAGGTACCTTTGTATCTGAATTCCGGTGTCTCATTGTGTACATGCTTTTCTCAGTATACATATATGACTCGTTGCACAGTTCATATACACAGAATATATAATACCTAGTTCCTCTACAACATAGTCGACATCCATCTACAGTACTTCTTTGTTATATAGGTGGCATAAGCAAACTATCCAGTGACTGGCATCAACCTTTGTGACTCGATACATCTATGACCTTGGAAAGAAATCCAATTGAAGTCTGTAGCCAACATGAATGAACTTAACTTGAAATTCTTGATTAAGGAATTCGTTGTTTTTAATTCAAGTTAGAAATAGTTGGAAGAAGTTTGTTGCATGCTCAGAATTCACTATTCCTTGCAGCCATGCTTCTCTCTAGCACTTCTATACTCTTAGGTACCTATGAAGATCAAATCTCTATGCAAAATTTTCCTTTGACCTCAGGAACGTCCGTTCTCTGGAGCATTGATGTTCTCAGCAAAGGTTACTTTACTTATCAAGAAGGAAGGGTTTGGAAGAACAAGAGATATAGCAGATGCATGGGCAGATTGTTCTGGCAATCAGTGTTACAGTTGGCATCCATTATCATCAGGACTTCATCAAAATCAATCTAATCTCCTACAATGAGGATTTCAGCAATTAAAAGCTTCTCTGGATTACAATATTGAAATTGTAATAACCCTGTCGAAGTTTTGTTCAACTATAAGCAGCAGTCTCATCTTTGTCAGGGTTGCTCTACTGTTGCTATAGTCTGGTGATGATGTTTGGAACAATGCTTGGCATAATCCGACTTGAAGCTGATTATTTCAAGGTATTCTCCCGGAGGTAATATCACTATAGCATCTTAAAGACGAGGAAAGGCTGGATAATAAACTGAAGTATGACTTCAGCAGAAGCCATAAAATCCCGATAGAATTGATGTTCTTGACACATGGTCCTCAGAAATATCTATAGGAACATCTTGATGACTATACTTCGAGCAAGTTCATCTTTCTGACATATAAAGGGAACCATGATCAAAGATACAAAAGAGATAATCAAATCTGGTAATCTCCTGGTCAGTCATGCACCCTGCATCAATGTATCTCAAACATAGTATGGTGAGCCTCTCTTCTTTTGGAATTTAAGATTGGTTGGGCTAACAGTTTGGTAGATGGTAAGAACACATCTTAGTGTTGTATCTCTTAAGGTCCACCTTTATGTATTCAAAATAAATGGACACTTTGTACTTTGAAAGGACAAGCTTAGGCTTGTGATCTTCTTGGGTAAGAGGGAGTAAGATCAATATCTTCTTCGTCAAGATATGCAAGAAGTTGAGGACTGCTAAAGTGTTTTTATGATCTCGGAAGGAAGAACAATATTCATCTATGTTCTGCTGGGTGGAGAAATGAGGCTCCTATTGACGTTCTGGTCATCAATATAATCGCCAAGAACTAGCCTTGGTTTTCAGAAAGTAGACTAGTGCAATAAAGGAAGAAATGTATCTAGAACAACCTTTGGGGTTCGAAGTCCAGGATCGGGACATCCATGTCTGCAGATTGAAGAAAGCTTGAAGCAAGCACCCAGGGCTTGGTATGAGAGGATAGATATCTACTTGATGAAGTTGGGCTTCACTCGTAGTAATGCTGATTCAAACATTTACTTCAAGGTTGATAGAGAAAAGCCTCTCATTCTGGTGCTATATGTGGACGACCTCTTCCTGACAGATGCTGACCCTCTCATTCATCAGTGAAAGAGGGAGCTCGCTTCTGAGCTCGAGATGAAGGACCCAGGACTGATGCATTACGTCCTAGGCTTGGAGGTCTGGCAGAGACTTGGCACGATTTTCAAGGAAAATATATTGTGAAGCTGCTGGAAAAATTTGGAATGGTGGACTGTAAATCCGTGTTGACATCAATGGAGTTCAACTTTAAGAAGTTAAAAGGCAGTGCTTTTGGGCCCGTGCTAGCAGATCCTACTGAGTATCGTTAACTTGTAGGGGCCCTGATGTTCTTAGGGAACATCAGTCCGGACGTATGTTGTGCAGTGAACACTTTGAGTCAACACATGGTTGATCCTCATAACATTCACTGGGTTGGTGCCAAGAAACTCTGGAGATATCTCTGGGGCACGATAGACCATGGGTTGAGATACACTGCCGGGAGCATGACACTCCTTGGATATTCTGATGCTGATTGAGCTAGCAATGTGGTGGATTGCAAGAGCACATCTGGATGCTGCTTCACACATAGATCTGCTTCAGGCAGGAAACGGAAGTCGGTAGCCTTGAGCACTGCTGAGGCCGAATACACTGCAGCAAGTATGGCCCGTTGTGAAGTCACTTGGTCGCGAAAGCTTTTCAGTGAGCTGTTCGAGCATGTGCTAGATGCCACTGTTATCCTTTGTGATAACCAGAGGAGGATTCGTTTGTCAAAGAATCCCGTGTTCAACGATCGATCCAAGCATGTTGATGTCTGGTACCACTTATCTGGGATATGGTACAGCGAGGCGCCGTAAGGCTCGATCATATAGGAACTGATGAGCAAGTCGCGGATATTCTCACCGATCCCTTAAGGAAGGTCATGTTCCTAAACCTTTCGTGAGAATCTTGGAATTGTGGAACGACCCTATTTGGAGGATCTTGTTGGACGATGAGCTCTGGGAGCTCCAAGGGGAGTTTGGGGATAGCTTCTTGGTGTTATAAGAAACCACAGGGTTAGGCTTGTCGAACCTAGTTGGTGTGCTTCCACCCCCACCGTGATGATATTGAGTTGGTTTACCTCTCTTTGATCTGTGCCCCATATACATCCTACCCATGGAGTTTCGAACCCATGGGACACCTTCTATTTGGCCAATGAGGGTGAAAATGAACAGAGACCATAGCAAGACCGATGGCCCATCAGAGATGCTGCATCTCTATCAAGCAAGCGTGAAGCCCCTTCTTTGAACCCACCCTAAATTCGGCGTCCTAGCGGAGCGTTTGGGAGTCGCTATAGCGCGTTCGAAAACGCTTCTCGTTTTCGTGAGCGTTTTAGGGAGCAATTTAGGGAGTGCTTTCAGCAGCGTTTTAGGGAGCGTTTTTTAGGGAGGAGCATTTAGAGCGTTTTTTTTAGGGGGATGGAGCATTTTAGGGAGCGTTTTTTTTAGGGAGGGAGCATTTTCGGGAGCGTTTTTTTTAGGGAGGGAGAATTTTCGAGAGTGTTTTTTTTGCTTAAAGACTTGGTCCTAAATGAAATTACTTGCTCTCCATTTGCTTAAATCATCCATTTTCCGACCTAGCTATACTAACAATATAATTTGTGTATCAACTATTTTTTTACATATTATGATACAATTCCATCTGGTAATGGTCATTATTTTATTGTAAACCCAGGAAAGGTATATCCTTTAACAATCTTGAGACAAAATTTCCTACCATAAAGTGGAATGGATTTTGTTCAAACTAGTTGAAAAGCATACATCATATTCGTTTTATGCAAGGATCAACTGTCAAGATATGAGTAAAGGCTAATTTTCATTAAGGAATAAAAACAAAAGCTTAGATTTAAGACTCATTGTGTTGTACTTATTATAAGCAGAATATATGACCCTTTGAAACTCAGTATTTAATTCAACAACAATTTCTCTCCATTGTAAAAAGGGCCTAAATATTATGAAACCATTCTTTGTACTATTGTTAATGCCTTACACCTACTCATTTCTCACATTGAAACCAAGTTGGCAGTCCTTTGCAATCAAGATATGCCATCTTATTAGAGACAATGATGGATGACAGAAAATATTTGTTGATGTTTCATCAATGCCTCTACCCTTTTAGGTCATGGCCATATTGCTTGCATGAGATGGGGGCTTGTGTATTTTCCCATCTATTGTTTCTTAGATATTTTACGACCTTAATGGCAAAGCGGGTAACAAGTTGATGAAAATGCAATTGCTTAAACTTTGGATAATTAATGATATGCCTTCTAGGTTGAATTTCCCATTTCCTTAAAAGAAATTAATTTATTCCTTAGCAACACATTCTACATGTTCTCCACCTGTTGGACATGCCGAATACCTAAGCAGTCAGCTAAAGTGCGGATCCCATTCTCCCCCTAGGGATTGACTTACGGCTCTAAGATTTTAACTCTATTATATTTTATTAGGCAAGATCCCATTTTTTTTTCTTAAGCAACCATCACATAAAAAAGCATGTGGCTTCCTGCACAATGATATTAAATCAAAGCCCCAATTTAAGCTGGCTAATGTGACCCCAACATTACAATATCTTACCATATATTTTAGGATGATATTCTGTTAGAATTGTTCCAAAAACTAGATGTATCATGTGATTTTCTCAATGTGTTCAGTGTTTATTAATACACCATCGTTTTTAAGATTTTTAAATCTTTACACCATCTAGATTTCTATGGTTGACAATTTGCACATTATTTCATCCAAGACACACCACAAGTTAGAGCTTTTTCATTTTATTTTGGGTTACATCTTGGGAATTTGTGTAAATATTTTATTGGATCATTATCTTTAAGTGTTGTCTGACATAAAGTATCTTCTCTTCATTCTTACATCTTTACAAATACCCATTAACGTTTCTAGAGAAATTATTCTTCATTCTTACATCTTTACAAATACCCTTTAACATTTCTACAGAAATTATTCACATTCTTTTAATTATATTTTCTGAGGGAAGACAATGTCAACAAGCATTAAGGCCAAGCCTTAGAAGACCACCATTACCACGATCTGGACAAATTTCAAAAATTAGACATTTCTCGCAGCAAGAGGCCAAGCAATAGATAAAGTAGATTTACTAGTCTTTTCTAGTTTCTAGTAGTTTTTAACTTTTTATAACTGTTGAAACTTGACTCCTTCATATTTATTATGATATTTTTTGTAAACAATATACGACAATTTAAGTTTGAAGTTTGAAACGTTGAAGTTGGCAGTTATAAGTTTATAACTCATTATGAATTATGAATATGATGATTCATGAAATTTGAAAGTTGTTTCATTTTATAACATTTCATTTCATGTTAAATATTCTTTGCTATAAATGTTACACTTAGCTTACAAGTACAACTATGGTGATCAATGAATCAATGATGATAAATGTTATATATTGAATTTTGAAAGCTTGAAACTTTAAGATTGATGAATAATGAGACTCAACAATCAATATGTTGTATGTTTCTAACTTCTAGATTAGAAACATAATCTTCTAGATTAGAAGATTATAACTTCTAGATGATTGATGTTATATGGTTGAATCTATGTTTTTATGTTTTTTGTGTCTAATTCATCATTTTACATGCTTTTGTTGACACATATGCATCAAAATATCAAAATATATAAAATATATAAAAATATATATATATTATAAAAAAACGCTCCCCGAAACGCTCCCAAACCGAGAGCTTCTGAAAATGGTGCTCCTGCTCCCGCTCCCGCTATCGCTTCCAAGTAACCATGCTCTCTATGTCTAGGATGGCACAGTCCAACCACTTGATTTGGGATCAAGTATAGTGAGGTTTCGGAGCTCCAACTGACTTCGGGTCAGTGAAACTAACTGTTGATTAGTATATGACTATCTTGACTCCTAGTGAGGTTTCAGACCTCCAAATGACTTCGGGACAGTGAAACTTACTTCGGGTTAGTATATGACTCTCTTGAGTCCTAGTGAGGTTTTAGACCTCCAACTGACTTCGGGTCAGTGAAACTAACTTCGGGTAAGTATATGATTCTCTTGAGTCCTAGTGAGGTTTTGGACCTCCAATTGACTTCGGGTCAGGTAAATCAACTTCGGGTTGGTATGAGACTCTTAGTGAGTCCTATAGAGATTTCAGACCTTTGGGCTGAATTTGTCAGCTGGGAATGATGTCTTGGTGACTGACCCACTTCTGTTCTGAAATAAAGAAGCCAGCGAAGCAAGTTACGGCAGGATGACACATGATGTTTGGATGGCACTGGTGGATGGAGTTCTCCCTAGTTGAGAGGGAGTGTTAATTTTGGACAACTATGTCCAAACTCCATGTTGTGATGCGCAGACGACGATGCCAATATTTTTATTGGGTTCCTCTTTCGGAGAGGTGCAAGATCGATCTAAAGATCATCTTGGTCGGATGAGCAGAACATGTATTTTGAATTTATTCCACATGTGCAAGGTCGGCTTGTTTTATCCCACATGCATAAGAGATGTGTCACACACCCCCAATGATGCCTATATATTGGAGAGACTTGGAGTTCATTATACACACAATATGTGGAGGCATTTTTCTTCTCTTGATGGCAATGGAGCAGCGTTCTTGGTAATGCTTTTAGGGCTTCTTTGTGTAGCGTCTTTGTGGAGTATTCTTGATGAGACGTCTTGGGGTTGTGTGACACATGTGGGAGACTGCCCTTATGAAGACTTTGCTGGTTGAAGCATCCTGCTGATCGCCGTAACGCCACCATTCTTTATCTCTGTTTTTGGCTTGTCTTCCATCGATCTATTGGTATGTTCTATCTGCATCTTACTTTACTTATGCCCTAGAAGGTTAAAGTGTATTTGCACCTAGCATAGAACATCTATGGAAAATTAACAAGTAATCCTTGTGAAATTGGAATGATAAGGTTGCGGGACCACAAAGAGACCCGAGTGGACCCAGACGAGATCAAGGATTTGGGGTGAAACTTCAAACAAAAAGCCTTTACCAGGTGAGGGAGAAGAAAATGATCAAAGATATAAGATTTGACTTGAATTTTCAATGCAAAGATCCTTGATGAAGCCACTAACCAAGGGATACCTAGGGATAATGGTATTTGAGCTAGGGCTTGGCAAAACTTGAGATTCAACTGTCGGAATGGCTTCAAAATTTGAGGACCTCTCAAGGACACATCAACGCAGTTCTAAACCAAATTTCATCAATTTTGGATGTCTACAATTGATTTCGTGTGATGCCTTAGGAGACATTAGGGTTAGGGCTTATAAAGGAGAAAGGGAGGTGATATTTTTCCTTTGGTGTTCACTGTTGACCACACTTTTTCAACAGTCCGAGAAAGCAGTGTACAAAGAAGTAGAGAATTTTTTTTTCACAGATCAAACTCATCAATTGCCATCATTCATCATTGAACACCCAATCTCTGCAAAGTTTATTGTAAATGATGCTAGTATGACCATTTAATTATGTAACAACGCCTAGGTAAACCTCTGATTTTGACAAAGGATTTCATCCTAGGAAGTTATTTAACCTCGAATTATGTATGTTTGTAAACACACTTAATCGACAAAGTTTTTCTTCTAGCTTAAACCCCAAAGTTAGGGTGGAATTCTTTGACAAGGTCTTAGGTGAGTCCTATTGTTTATCGAGTCTAATGTAAAAGTGTGTTTAGGAATATTTTAGTGCATGATCCCTTGTAATCGGAACACCGTGGCTAAATTATTTTATTATAGGCACACTTGGTTTCATACTAGATCATATTGTGTCGCAAAATTGGGTAATATCTTGAGGTTCTATGTCTAAAGGTGTTTTCCCTTCTAAGGGTTGAATTAAATGTAATATTTTAATGTAAAAATATTTTAGTGCATGGTCCCTCGTAATCAGAAACCATGGCTTAAATATTTGAGGGTGGAAAAATAATTAAATCCCCTCTATAGTCAATTAATTAATTTTTCTGGCAAAATTAAATAAAAATCCTAAGCTAAAAAATTAATTAATTTTGAGTTAAAAAATAATTATAGAGAAATTAATTTCTCTCTAAGTGGAAAATAATAAAAAATTTGTGGGTCAAAGAAGTCAAATTTTAGAGATATTCCACCAAGGGAAAAATGGATATTTTAAGAAAATTTGAGCCCTTGGATCTTGATGGTTAAGTCAAAGTCAATTTTTTGAGGAAATTAATCCAAAATATTAATTTTTGGAATAATAAAAAATGGTTTTTAAGAGAAATTGAATATTTTCTCACAAATAAAAATTCGATAGTGTAGATTAAAAGATGATCAAGTTATTTTCGACGATCAAGATTATTTTGACGAGGATCAACCAACTAGTTGTTATTTTCAACTTGGAGGGGTTTTCTCTATATAAGGAAGCCATTTAGCTTCTATTTCCCATCTTTGGATGAGGTGATTTTGTAATGCATGTACTGAGTTGCTGCTCTACTGAAAACATTTTTCTCATAATAGAAAGCTATGAAACCAGATTCATTCCTCGGCCCTACCGTGTCCCGAATCGGTCGAATCAGACATGATTCAGTGGGACACGTGTCCTCCGGATTGTGTCCCATCAGGACAACATCGTGTCTCGATCGTGTTCCATCAAGACACCATCGTGTCCCGATCGTGTCCCATTAGGACACCATCGTGTCTCGATTTTGGGACACTTGTCCGGCTTTTATGAGTGCCATACCGCCCATAAAGGGCCGTTTTGGCCCAGTTCAACTTCACATTTCATTCTCTTGATCTGGGTTTGCTGTGGGTGTGTGGGAGCGAAGAGAAAATGGTGTGGGAGCATTTTGGAGGCGATTCAAGCAACAGGTAAGTGCATTTTGTCTCTATTTTTTTTTCATTTTTATTACTACAGTTTGCATGTGCATTTTTTTTTACAAATTTGTGCATTTTTTTTTTTTTTTTTTACAGCATTCATGGCCCAATCAAGGGCAGTAGGGAAGGGGCAAAGGAAGGGGAAGAATGTCCCCATTGGAGATGCCCCTCCTGTTCTAATTTCATCAGGGTATGCAAGTGTTCCCTCTATTGGAAGTGGGGCTGCAACAACAACTTGAAATATTGAGGGAAGACAACAACCATAAGATAACAAATATCCGTTGTGGAAATATGTCACAAGAGAGCAAGGGCCAGGCAACAGAGGAGGAGGATGCAACAGAGGAGAGCGGTGGTGACCATGATGATGACAGTGATGCTGATTTTGATGACGAGGATTGATGACTCATGAGCTATCTACTGCCTTGAGGCTTGTAGTTGTTTTGTATTTGCTATTTCTATTTGCCATTGGCATTTCTACTACCTATGTAATACATTTTGATTTTGATGACTTAATGAGAAAATTGCAGTATCTTGTCTTTCTCCTATTGGATCATTGATGAATATTTCACAATTGTATTTGTATGCATAATGTTGCTTTGTAAAACTTACATCTAGATGAAGATCTATGTTTGAATCAATGAGTTTGTATCATGGATGAGAATTTGTGTAAGAAATATCTAATTTTTAATATATATATATATATAACGTGTCCTGTTCTAGGGGGTCGATGTGCCCATGTCCGACACTCAGATCCTCGTGTCCTTTGTGTCCCATGTCCCCGTGTCAGGTGACTTGGATAGCAAGAATTTGGGGTTCAGTTCACGGTGTTCTTCTATCTGCCGATTTGTGGTATGTGCTAGTTATGTGTTGATCTTCTATATTGTGCTGAATATATTTAACTGCTATTTCATTTGTCGGTGATAAGAGCATTCTATTGGTACGAGTTATCTTAGGTGATCTGATTCACTATATGATCTAACAGTGACGCATACATGATTCATTGATTCACTATATTGATGAAGTGATATTAAGAATTGCTGATTGTGTTCATAAAGAATTGAGGTTTCCTCTTTTGTCTCTAATTAGCACATTGGCATTGTCATTTCATGAGAAATTGATCACCATTGTAATCTTGGATAATCTAATAATCTCAACATGTTGCTAATTGTGTTGACAAATTATCACTGTCTAATATCGTTAAGAAACATTGGACTTGCATATCTATTGTTATTTCACGAGTAATTGTCTATTGTAATATTGGTACTCTTGATAACATTTTATGGTGCCATCTATTTGGTTTGTTGAGCACTTTATTTTGGTGAAGATACCCTTTGCAAATTATTAAGTACTTGCCTTGATTCTTCTAATTTGAATATCATTATAATTTGTTTCTAAGTACTTAAAACATTTAACAACTTCACCTAAAGATAATCTCTCATATTGCATGTGCATTTTAGGTTTAGTCTTGCATTAATTAACTTAACTCCAAGCATAAGCTTGGTTGAAAAACTCTAGGACCAGTTTTCTCACCTAGCTTGTGGAATCTAGACCCTCTCTTGTGGTTAACACGGTGACCTTGCGGTCATCGGAGCCATAGTCTTTGTAGTGCCAGTGGCATCGAGTGGTTAGAATTCCAGGGAAGGTATCGTTAATATAACCTTTGTTATCTTTCCCTGGGCTTCTCTCCATAACCTACACTAGAGACTAGTTTCAAAATAGCTGAGAGAAAGGACTCATATAGGTAGGCATTTGACTTAAAATTAACTCAGACTTTACACTTCACATAGATCTGGGTGTCACATTTCATATAGGATAGTGTGCATCCTAAGCAACAACTATTCATCCAATAACTTGGCAACCAATTTATATTAAGCAAGTAATTTTGACTCCACAAGGCATTGGTCTCTCAAGTAATTTAATCTAATAATTAAGCTTGCTAAATCATCATTCACCAGGTTGCTAGGCCATTCAGTTGTCTCTTAGACTAGTCGGTTTTGGACAAGTCTTTCATCCACACATTTCATAGGGACTACTCCCCATAGCCTGCTGTTGGGAGACAACTAGAATGGAGAGGGCAGGGATGAGAGTGACAACCCTCGTCCTGAGCATTGTCACATCTTACCTGTAGATTTTGGGCGAAAACAATCACAAAGGACTAGACCAGTGCCTAGCTTATTGGGAGAATGGAGTCAATGTGTTTTCAATGTTTAGAGTTTCTTTTACCCAGTCTAGGAGTTCCCAAACAACTTCGCATGGCCCTAAAGGCAACAACTAGGATACCAAGGATTTTGACACTTCTTGATGCTGCAATTGATGACTTATCAAGGTAATTATGAAAATCATACACCCCTAGGATCATTCATTCACTATACCGACATGAAACATATGAAAAACCCTCACAAAGACAAGATTCAATAAATTCGCATTTCCATTAGGGCAACAACTCCAACTTCATCAACGAAAATTTTCATACATTATACATGTGACATAAATAGAGAAATAGATCATGAAAAAGGCACCTACAAGTATAGCAAATATATCCAATCACTAAGGGAGACAAAAATTGAAGCTCCAAGACCAAGACAAGATTTCCAAACATCAAAATGCATCAAAGATATCCAATTCGTCCTCCAATAGCTTTAGCAAAAATCTCAGAATAAAAAATGGTCCAAATCCAAGTGATGATGAGAAGTGAATGAGCCTCTCATCTATTTATATCATTCTCCAAGGGTTCAATTTTCCTAATTAGGCCCAATGATGCCCCAACTAATAAAATAATGTGCAAAAATAACATTACTTGGTGAGAAGCCCACCAAGATAGCTCCATAATACAAAATTAATTCTCTTAAGAGGGCAAAATGATGGATACAATAGGTCGAAGGGCCATTGAAGAGGCCTAGTGGAGTCCAATATGTGCCAAAATGAATGGATGGGCTCCAAACATAGTGATAAAAGGTGTGGCCCCTTGATATCCAAGCAAATGACCTGTGGTGCCTCCACGTGGTTGTGGGGGGCACAAAACATCCTCTTGGGTCTCCAAATGGATTGAACATGCTTGTAACCCATCTGTAAGGGCTAGAAGAATGATGCAAGCCCTCCCTTTGTCTCCCATAGTGAAACACAACCTCATATAGGCCTTGGATCGACTGCCAAGTGTGTAGCCAGTTGGGAAAGGTGGTCCAGGTGCATCATCGTCATCAAATAAGTGGAACATGAGCAAGTAGTGGATAGTATTGAAGGATACCATGATGTGACAATCTACTCTTTGCTATGGTGGAGGCCCATGGCTCTCAACGCTTACCCTACAAATTCCAATATGACCATCTGGAGGAATTGGACCCCGTATAGGGAGACCAAACCCACAGTGAAGACCCACCTGCAATCTTGCATAAGATCCAATGCATCCCCTCACTTTCTAGTACAACAAATTATTACTGCAATCGAGTAAATAAGCTTACAAATCATGGAACCAAGTAGACACCTCATAGTGGCATGCCCTTCCATAATGGGCTTTAGAATGTACAAGTGTCTCCAAGTTCAAGAAGAGGGTTAACGAAGGACCCTATTAGGTGGTTTCAACCTCTAAGGGGAGTGACATGTCCATGGTACATCCATCAAATGGTAGGTGGCATGTGATATATTGATGATACAAAGTGGGGCATCAGGGGAAGGCTCCAAGCCACATGCCACAAGGGTAGCTATATTGAGGGAAGCCCACACTTGGGTATGTGAATGTAGGATGGAGCATTCATGGTACATGAGTTACCCCGAACTTTGTTTTTCCACCCTTCTTCATATGCCTTTTGCCTTTTATTGATTTTTCTTTTGTAACTGCTCGGGGCTCCAGGGGATGAGAGCTTTAAGTGCATGATATAGTAGTGAATACCCCAGTAAGGTTGGGCAGTTCATCGCCCACTAGGGGTTGGTACAATCATGGGTTCCTTAGTGATGTAGGGGTCTCATATAGGGGCCCTAGGAACCAGGGTGATGGCCATAGTGATAGGGGGTAGAGCTCATGTTGGCTTTTTCCCACACATTAAATTTGTAGTCCCGACCATCTTTTGCATTTTGTGGTACGTTTCCTGTTGATAGTGGCCAAATTATGCTTTTAACTTTCTTTTTAGCTGCATCAACCTCTGGGGCATCGTTCTAGGCATGAACCAGCATGTGGACAAGGGGAGGGGAGGATAACGCCTTGTGGACCCAATGGAAAATGTGGACCCAGACGAGAATTATATAAAAATGGGTTATAATAAGCAAAGGGGAGTGATATATGTGGTGTCGAGAAGTGAGACCACGCAACCAAAATTAGGATTTCCCATGAAGTGGCACTCCTAAATCTAGTAGATAATAAAGGAGATCCCATGGGACTAAGATGCAAGGTTAACCACCAAATTGGACAAGGGGACAAGAGTGTTGAAAAGTGTAACTAGGTCGGTCTTCATGTTGACTATGTAATTATGAACTTATGTAAAGAAGTAGACAAAAATAATATAATGTATTTTGTTGTACTTGCTTCATGGATTTCATGAGCAAGATTTATTATGTAGATAGAATTCTTCTTGATGTCTATGAGGTTCTAGTTTTAAATAGAATTAAGTGTCACATTCATGAAGGATCTAGTCTAGTAATGCATGCTCCAAGACCTTGTGGAAAAAATGGAAGATAAAGCTGGAAAGACAAGCGCTCAACAACCCTCATCAAACGCTGGAACAAACTCACTCTTGTCGGCCTAAATCTCAGCAAGGAAGTCGACTCCATAGTTGATTGTGTGGTCGGCTTAGAGGCTGGAACAGTGCCCTATAAATACATCTGTTCTATGACCATTTGGAGGACAGAAAAAATACGAATTGCTCTGATGTGTAATGTGGATTAAAGACCAGAAGGAAGTGCAGATTTTCAGTGCAGATCTCAGGCATGAGTAAGCTCAGATATCAAGGGGGAATTAGTGTGGATAATAAGATAAGAGAACAATGCGTACTTTGTTGGACATTTGGTTCAACGCTCCCCATGTGTTTCGTGACATGGACTAACCGCCTCTCGTGGATCCTAACTCTCTGGCGATTGTAGCAGAGACTAACGCTTGCGGGTTTTGGTCTAACGACAATCGTGATTGCAACAAGTGGTTTCAGAGTGACAGGTCTCGAGTTCGAAACTCACCCGACTCGCGTTTGGGGGGGAGATTGTTGGACATTGGGTTCAACGCTCCCCGTGTGTTTCGTGACATGGACTAACTGCCTCTCGTGGATCCTAACTCTAGCGATTGTAGCGGAGACTAACGCCTGCGGGTTTTGGTCTAACGACAATCGTGATTGCAACATACTTCTCTATGTTTACGGTACGGATTTCAAGAGTTTGTCACAAAAGGTCAAATGCAGATTTGTCTAAGCTATCTCAACCAAGGTGAGGATATATCACAACTGTAATACATATTGTTTTGTGATGTCAGAACTAAGCAAAGATCCTGGAATATAAAGTTAAGGGCAATCATATTGAAGGAATAATTTGCTGAAGTTGGGACAGTGATCACAAGAAGAAAGGCAATCTTAAAAGTAGGAGAAAGTGACGAAGGTAAATTTGAGATTTACCTTCCTAACTACAGCTCAAGGAATTCAGCTAAAAGTATATGCAAAGAGAAGATAATGTTGTCCCTATATTTGACTGAGCTATAAGAAGTAAAACTTGGAGATTGAGTTCTCTAGTACCAGTGCAGAACAATACAGATTGGTGAAGAAGAAAAGAATCAAGTTCGGAGAAGTTGTATCAAGGTCTTGGAAGCATATCTGGGTCAAGGGTCTGAGTCTTGGTCATGGTACTTGTCATTTGAAGATCTATAAGAAGAATTATTTGCGGGTTTTCCTCTCCAAGAGGGAGAGGTTTTGCCCTGGCTCTAGGAGCCTAAGTTTGTGTCTTGTGTATTTTGATAATTGACTTGTTGAAAGACTAAACAAGATAATGAAGAGAAGACATAAGTAACTCAAGTAAGCTCACAAGTAATTATCAAGAAGAGAATTTGTATTAATCATTAGCCCTCCAAATTCTCAACATGGTATCAAAGCTAAGGTGTTGAACTCAAGGGCTGTTTGACAAAGGAGACACTCGAGGAAGCGAAGATCAAAGTCTGGGTTGAAAAATCAAATCAGTTTGAAAAGGAAGACTCTCTAGCTACTTCAAGAAAGATCTCCTATCTCGTTTAAAGGATCAACTCAATCAAGAAATTAATCTTTGCCATCAAAGATTCACATTCAAGACTTTGTTAAAAGAAGGACCTCAACTTCTGAAGATATCCTTCATCAAGGATTCAAGAACACCTACATTGAAGATTTCTATCTTAAAAGAAACTCTTGACTTCATCTTCAATCATCATCAAGGAAGCTGCAAGCCACTCTACTCAAGTAAGTATCTATGACCTTACTTAACTCTGTCAAAATGACTTATTGTAAAGAGAGCAACAAGCTAGTTGGGTCATCAAACTTTAGTGCATGGAAGAAGAGGACAAATTTGAGTTTAATTGAAGACGAAGTTATGGAATATATCAAAGGTTCTACAATCCAACCCCCAAAAGAAGATGCTCCAACTCATGCCAAGTACATGTAGGGAGAAATTAGAGTCCAGAGGATTCGCATAGAATCCATTAAGGACTCTCATTCCCTATGTATCAAAACTAAAGTCTGCTAAAGAAATATATGAGAAACTGGTGGAGCTATTTTCAGTGAGTACTGCAGGAGAAGAAATCTCTTTGAGACAAGAACTATATAAAATGAAATTATCAAGGGAAGAAGGAATCACTCCATACTTTATGAAGATTTATGAAATAAGAGATCAACTGCAGGAACTGGGAGAAGTAATGTCTGACACTGAGATGACTACAGTGGTGCTGAATGCTCTACCAGAGGAATGGGGAAACTTCACTTCAAGTTTATATGGGAAGAAAGAAGCCACTCCATTCCATGATTTATGGTCTCTATATAAAATAGAGGAAACAAGACAAAAAGCCAAAGCTGATACAGGACCAAGTGAAGAGAATCAAGCATTTGTAGCCACATATAAGAAGAAAGGAAGATTCAGAAAATTTAGTCCTCAGAATAAAAGAAGGAATATGGACATACGATGCTTTGGATGTAATGAACTTGGGCACTATAAAAGAGATTGTCCTAAATATAACAAGGACAAGAGGAAAGGGGAAGAAGCCCATATCTCAGATGTGAGGAAAGGACCAGATGCAAAGAAATCTAAGCAAGAAGAAGCAAGGGATCTCTACTATGATTGAGATCATCTTCTCCTTTAAGAGATTTCTGTTGGTTGTAAAATAGTACGATAGGAAGCAATGTATATTATAGCATCATGATAAAAAGCATGTTAGGAGCTCTTGGTGAATCAGCTCCGGGAAAACCTCTCTAATAACATTACTATTGGAAAGCAGTCATCAAGATCAAGGGTCATCATGGAAACTGAATTCTGGTACGTGATGACATATTGATGGAGTAGACCAAAGGAATGAAGGTCGTCATTCTAGAGAAATTGCCTCAAGATGACTCAGGGGAAAAAGGTATGAGGTATGTATATATTTATATGCTGACACTGGATGATGTGAAGCCATGTCATATGGTTGCAGGTAATAGACTTCCATATTTAGAAGTATGATCTATGAAGGAGGATCTCTCGGTGCACTGACAGATGAAATCAACATAATATATATCCTCATGGAATATGAGGTGGCTGTATATGAACGAGGAATTGGAAAATGTGCAAGTTCCTGAAAATGAAGAATGTGCAGAAAGAAAGAGATCATGAAATGCAACCATGTCAAGAGGCAGTTATCATTCGGAAGCCAAGAAGATGTGACTAGGAGATCTCCTAGGAGGATATGTAGACTTTGACAGAAGTTTAGTAAAGAAGAAGACCCTTGAGAAAACATATCATTAGTAGATGTGTCAATCTGAATAGAGGATGCCGATGCCTACATGAAGATGTAATTTTTGTTTTAAAAGGTTCATACGTATATGTTTATCTGGATGAATTTGTGTAGGGCTGCTAATCATGTGAAATGATGTAAGATCTTTGGAGATGATTCGAAAGGAAGCAACATGGCATAAAAAGTGGACCATATAAGAAAGACTCTGGTAAATGACTTGACTCATGAATGAAAGTGATGGATCATCTGTCCCCTATGGAGCTAAAGTTGAAGATTCCTCAATATTGAAATCCAAGACATCAAGGGGAGGAGTTCTTCATGAGTAGCTGGGTGTCTCACCATTGTTGCTGCAGGTCCCTGATTGAGAGGGAGACTGGTGATCAGTTTCTTACTTGGAAGAAACTTGGTAATTCCTATGGATGAGCTTAGGTACATTCCTTATACAGAAATGAGTACATTCCCTTGTGGAATGGGTCCTCCCTGGCTGAGAGGGAGAGATAGACACATCATTCTGGTCTTCACTTGCAAAGACAGAATGGAGGATTGGGTAATCATCTGGCATTCGATACTCTTTGAGAATGTGTTAGGGCATTCAAGATAAGAGTAGTTGGGGACCGATATTCTTTGAGGGCTAGCTACCCAAGAGAAGAATAGTCTAAGAAGGTCATACATTGGGAGCACCCAAGTGGAGTATGTTCCTTGGAGAGACAATGACTATGGTGTCTATAAGTCATGTGTCTCGCCAACATTGTAGCCCATTGTCTCGTTGAGAGATGGGGATTTTAGTCAAGGCCTTGCACTAGGACAATGTTGGTTGATATGATGCTATACATATGCGATTATCAATCCGTTTCTTCTCATGAGAGTCTTCAGTTTGAAAGTGACCATGTGCCTGTATGAATACCTCCCTAGTTAAGAGGGAGTGTTGAAAAGTGTAATTATGTCGGTCTTCATGTTGACTATGTAATTATGAACTTATGTAAAGAAGAAGGCAAAAATAATATAATGTATTTTGTTGTACTTGCTTCATGGGTTTCATGAGCAAGATTTGTTATGTAGATAGGCTTCTTGATGTCTATTAGGTTCTAGTTTTAAATAGAATTAAGTGTCACATTCATGAAGGATCTTGTCTAGTAATGCATGCTCCAAGACCTTATGGAAAAAATGGAAGATAAAGCTGGAAAGACAAGCTCTCAAATGCCCTCATCAAACGCTGGAACAAACTCACTCATGTTGGCCTAAATCTTAGCAAGGAAGTTGGCTCCATAGTTGACTGTGTGGTCGGCTTAGAGGCTGGAACCGTGCCCTATAAATACACTTGTTCTGCGGCCATTTGGAGGACAGAAAAAATGTGAATTGCTCTGATGTGTAATGCGGATTAAAGACCAGAAGGAAGTGCAGATTTTCAGTGCAGATCTCAGGCAGGAGTAAGCTCGGATATCAAGGGGGAATTAGTGTGGATAATAAAATAAGAGAACAGTGCGTACTTCTCTATGTTTACAATACGGACTTTAGGAGTCTGCCACAGAAGGTCAATTGCAGATTTGTCTAAGCTATCTCAACCAAGGTGAGGATATATCACAACTATAATACATATTGTTTTGTGATGCCAGAACTAAGCAAAGATTTTGAAATATAAAGTTAAGGGCAACCGTATTGAAGGAAGAATTTGCTAAAGTTGGGACAGTGATCATAAGAAGAAAGGCAGTCTTAAAAGTAGGAGAAAGTGAGGAAGGTAAATCTGAGATTTACCTTCCTAACTACAGCTCAAGGAATTCAGCTAAAGGTATATGCAAAGAGAAGATAATGCTATCCCTATATTTGACTGAGCTATAAGAAGCAAAACTTGGAGACCGAGTTCTCTAGTACCAATGCACAACAGTGCAGATTGGTGAAGAAGAAAAGAATCAAGTTTGAAGAAGCTGTATCAAGGTCTTGGAAGCATATCTAGGTCAAGGGTTTGAGTCTTGGTCATGGTACTTGTCATTTGAAGATCTATAAGAAGAATTCTTTGCGGGTTTTCCTCTCCAAGAGGGAGAGGTTTTGCCCTGGCTCTAGGAGCCTAAGTTTGTGTCTTGTTTATTTTGATAATTGATTTGATGGAAGACTAAACAAGATAACAAAGAGAAGACATAAGTAACTTAAGTAAGCTCACCAGTAATTATCAAGAAGATAATTTGTATTAATCATCAGCCCTCCAAATTCTCAACAAAGAGTACAAACTAAGCCCATTCTTTCTGCTGAATCTCCCCACTAATCCATGTCTAAGAGTGTCCATGATAAGTAAGCAAAGATACCCAACTACAAAATGAAAAGCCATACCTTCGGGGTTGGAAGGCCCACCTTCAAACATATGATCATAACAGATGGGCAAGGAATTATAATGGCTGGTTTAGGTGGCAGAGATGGTGTCACATCAAGTTATTTGGTGGCTACAAGGGGCTACTGGTTGCCAACTGAGGACCATATAGGAGAAATTCCCCCCCTATGGATATCACCCACATGTGGTGGGTAACATTTGGCTCCAACTGGGACATGATCTCTCAGAAGAGTGCACAAACGTACTTGAACGAGGAGGTTATGAGAGCACCAACAATCTCCTGGGACCATAGGCCTATTACCTGCACATCTCAAAGACCAAGCACACAGGGCAACATGTTTTTTGTGGGGTCTTATGATCACCCATGCTTAACATTAGGCCATAAAATCAACAAGAAATAATTTTTTTTCTAAATTCGATTCTAATCTAAATGCAACTAATTTAGCATGATAAAAGAACATGATGTTAATTTTAATGCGGAAATGAGCATGCAAGGCATCCTTCTCTACCATGCATATGATACAATGTCAAGTGCTCTCATGGCAGTACTCTTTAAGGATTTGCCCATTCATGAGTAGAGGAACAGACTCTCCATCAAGTGTTTCTAAATGGTAGGAATTTATACCAATTATGTCAGCTATCTTGAGGGACTCGTTGTCACTCAGATTGTACAGGCACTGCGACAATGACTCAGGGTGGGGGCTGTCACTCTGATCCCCACCCACTCCGTTCTAGCTGTCTCCCAAAAACAGGCTATGGGGGGTAGTCCCTATGGAAATGAGATGATGAAGGACAGGTTGTAAACCAACGAGTTAGGGAGACACGATTGAGTGGCCTAACTACTTGGTTAATTCAAGCAAGAATTTAAGGATTAGATTAAATTTATATTTGAGACCAGTGCCTTGTGGAGTCAATTTCTTGCTTATGACTAATTAAGAGCCAAGTAACCTGATGGACAATCGCTGCTTGGTATGATTAACTAACCTATATGCTATGCAAATCTTAGGATCTAGATGTGATGCAAGGATCTTGGTTATTTTTAGTTATATGCCTATTCTAAATTTATCGTTCCTCTTAACTGTTTTGGAATCAGTCTTTAGATTATGTTTTGGGATGGAAGCCAACAGGAAGCAAGCAGAGACTTGATTAACGATACCTCCCCCTGTGTTTCAACCACTTGATGCCTTCGACGCTGCAGAGACTGTGGCTCTAACGACTACAAGGTCACCGTGTTAACCACTAGAAAGGTGCCGAATCCCTCAAGCTAATTGAGAAAGGGTGGCCCTAGAAGTCTATCAACCAAGCTTATGCCAATGAGCCAATGCCAAGCTAAACACCTGCGACTCAGAGCTTAGAGGAATGAGGCATGGGATCTAGTTGAGAACTTCTTTTCTGCTTTTAACATTCATTTCATGCCAAGGGAAAAGAACAGAATGGCAGACTCACTAGCTGTGGCTGCTAGTAATTTCCGCCCCCTGCAGAATCCTTTGCTCAGATATGAGGTTAGAGTGCGATACCACCCCTCCATTCCAGACAACATTAAGCATTGGCAAGTCTTCGAAGATGAAGAGCAGGTCCAACGTTTTATGGAAACGGTGTGCGAGTTCTCAAATATGGTGATTGATTCGGTCCTGGAGGATGACAGTGAAGAACCAAAAACCAGATGTGAAGAGACATTGACTGGACACCGTGTTCTGCAACTAAAAGGAAATGTCATCCCCAGGGGCCTTGTGCCATTGGAGAGATTGTTTGACAAGAATGATATCCAAGTGAACCCCAACAAAATGACCGTCGACGAGCTTGTCAGGGATGTGAACATTGGGACCGAAGAAGATCCAAAGGTGATAAAGTTGTCAAAAGGGGTCCCTAAAGAATACCAATATCAATACCTCAGGTTGTTTCAGTCATATAGAGATGTCTTCGCCTAGTCATACCAGGATCTGAAGACTTTTGATATTGACATTATACAGCACAAGATACCACTTAAAGAGAACACTAAGCCTCATAAGCAAAAGCTGAGACAGATCAACCCCCTTCTTCTCCCAGTTATTGAAAGGGAAATAAAGAAGCTGTTGCAGGCCAATGTTATTGTCCCTCTAAGGTACTCCGAATGGGTGGCGAACCTGGTGCTTGTTAGAAAGAAGAACAGTGAAATCAGGCTTTGTGTAGATTTCGACAATCTGAACAAAGCCTCCCTCAAAGATAACTATCCCCTCCCGAAGATGGATCACATCTTGCAAATGGTGGTGCGATCCTCCCGCATGTCCATGATGGATGGCTTCTCAGGATATAATTAGGTGGCAGTGCTCTCGGAAGACCAAAAGAAGATGCCGTTCACTATGCCTTGGGGAACCTTCATGTACGCCCGAATGCCCTTTGCCCTAATAAACGCCAGTGCCACATTCCAGCGGGCGATGGACATTGCTTTCATAGGAGAGCAAGACAAGTTTGTGGTGATCTACCTGGACGACATCACCGTCTTTTCAAAGAATGATGCTGAACATATAAAGCACCTTCGACGAACCTTTGATAAATGCCGCAGGTATGGCCTGTCTCTGAATCCTCAAAAATCCATGTTTGCCCTAGAGGAAGGGAAGTTACTAGGGCACATAATAACTAAGAAGGGAGTGAAGATCGACCCAAAGCGGGTAGAGGTGATAAACGACATTCCCCTGCCAAGAAAAAAAAAGGAAGTACAGGTGTTCTTGGGAAGAATAAATTTCCTTAGAAGGTTCATTCCCAACTATGCCGAGATTGTCCGAAACATCACCGGGATGCTGAAGAAGAATAGTGAAGTTAGATGGACCCCTTAGTCCAGGGACTCTTTCAACAGGGTCAAACAGGTCTTTGCAGAAGCTCTAGTGCTGGCAAGGTCCAGATTATGGGAAGTCGTTCATGATTTTCTCCTTCGCCTCTCCTCACACAATAGCTGCAGTACTTTTACAAAAAAATGTCGATGGGCATGAATAACCCATTGTGTTCTTCAGTCAAGTCTTGCGGGACGCTGAACTGAAATAGATATCCTGGAGAAGCAAGCTTACGCTCTGGTCAAATCGCTGAAGGCATTCCGGGTGTATTTGTTACAATCAGCCATAACAACTTATGTACCCACTGCAACAGTGAAGGATATTTTGGTACAGGGTGACAGTGAAGGGAAGAGGGGCAAATGGATAGATAATATCCAGGAGTATGAACTGGAGATAAAGCCTACTAAACTCATCAAAAGCTAAGGGCTGGCAAAAATCCTGTTTGAATCCAACTGTCAAGCTCTGGGAATAAATCTGTCTATGACAGGAGGAGAGGCACAAGAGGACACGGGTGCACACCAAGCCATAGAATCTTCTGCTCAGAAAACACATGTCAAGTACCTCCTATCCTCATGATATAAAGATATAGTGGAATATCTTTTAACGCTGAGATGTCCCCTTTCACTATGATAAGACCGAGTATCGCACTTTGAGACTAAGGTCTCAAAAGTACATTGTGGTAAATGGGCGACTATATTGGAGAGACCCGGTGGGAATCTTATTATTGTGTTTGACAGAGCAAGAAGTTGACCACGTGATGACCGAGTTCCACGAAGGGATATGCGGCAGGCATTACAGTTGGCGATCCACTGCACACAAGATTTTGAAGGCATGGTTGTTTTGGCCTAAGCTGTTCGGCGATGTACATGCCCACGTTCGGGCCTGCGAGAAGTGTTAGGCGTTTGCCGAAAAACAAAGGTTTGCACCTCTCCCATTAATTCCAGTACATGTTGAAGGACCTTTTAAACAATGGGGGATTGACTTCATAGGAGAGATTCACCCTGCCTCTAGCAATTAGCATTGATGGATCCTCACTGCTACAGACTACTTCACCAAGTGGGTAGAGGCCATGCCCGCAAGAAATGCTACAGATTCGGTGGTGATCAAGTTCCTGGAGGAGAACATAATAGCTAGGTTTGGATGCCCAACTAAAATTGTTACAGATAATGCCCAGGTTTTCAAGTCGGCTAAATTTGTTAATTTCTGTTAGCGTTACAACATCCTGCTGGGTCACTTCACTGCATACTACCCACAGGGGAACGGGCTGGCAGAGTCATCCAACAAGACACTGGGGAGGATCTTGAAGAAGACCAGCAACGAAAATCAAAAGAACTAGGCTTCCCATCTCAGGTTTGCACTTTGGGCAAATTGCATCACCGCAAAAAGATCCACAGGAAAGTCCCCTTATGAACTGGTGTATGGCAGGGCCGCAGTCTTCCCTATTCAGCTTGCATTACCTGTGGCTCGATTTTTACAAGAAAGTGAGGAGGAGCCAAATGACCTTATCCGAAGAATGAATCGGTTAGTGGAGTTGAATGAAACGCAGGAATAGGTAAGCCTCAGATTAGTAGAATATCAAGAAAAAATGAAAGGCTTATCTGACCAAAGAGCTAAAGACAGAGAAATCCAGGTGGGGGATTGGGTGCTGCGATGGGATGTCAGGAGTGCAGATAAAGGGAAACATGGGAAGTTCGACCCCCTTTGGCTTGGTCCTTTCGGGGTGGCAGAGGTAAGAGGCAACAATACTTTTGCCCTGGAGAACTTAGAAGGAGATATACTTGAGACGCTTGTGAATGGGCAGTTCCTCAAGTTCTATTTTCATCACTGACAAGGGCTAATCTAGCTCATTGTATATATCATTCCACTGTCTATACTCCATTTTGTTTACATTCCTCCCATTTCATCTTCCATTTTTGTGTCCACTTGATTGTTGGTATAAAACTTCGTCTAATCAGTATGTATTTGTGACTCCATGAGCCCAATAAAGCACAGGCATTCAAGGTCTGCAGGTTCTCAACACACTTAGAACAACACTTTTTTCCCAGATGGAGCCAATGTTGGCCTGTGAGCACACATAACATGGAGAGCCGGTACTTATAAGGAAATCACAGGGCAGAGGCACGAAGGTTTAAGAGGAAGGCTAAGCTAATCAAGCACCGGCTGGAAGGACGCCTCGTAATCAAAGAGAACAGTGCAAGAGTTGGAGCACGCAGCCTTTACTTTTAAATCAAAGAAACACAGAGAAATGACGTATTTTCTGTTGGAAATACTGAGAGGGGGGTGAATCAATATTTCTTTTCAATTGTTAATTTTTGCCAGTTAGATTCTTCACAATTAAAAAACAGAGAGGTGTATAATAATGATATTATTAAGTATTAATAAGAACTTCAGTCCCTTTTCAAAATAATTGAGTACAATAGATGTGTGAGGGCACCAACCCTTCAATGAATCAGGCACCAACCTGTTGCCAAGCACCAACTTGGACTTTTTAGGGTCCAAACC
Source organism: Pinus albicaulis (assembly GCA_034641835.2). Taxonomy (NCBI): domain Eukaryota; kingdom Viridiplantae; phylum Streptophyta; class Pinopsida; order Pinales; family Pinaceae; genus Pinus; species Pinus albicaulis. Next base: position 1,972,836,367 of record CM076578.1, read on the forward strand.
TATCTTTTTCAAGGCTCCAACCCCTAGGGCTCCAACCCTATCCTTTTTAAGGCTCCAACCCCTAGGGCTCAAATCCTTCAATTTTTTAACAATTAGAGTGTATGAAAGACTTACTTCAACAATTGATAATCTTCTCCACAATACTGCTTCAGATTTTTAATATACTTACTGTCCAGGATCTTCAAGTTCTTCACTTGTACAGGCCTCCAAATTCATCAGATCATTAGGTCTGAATTGCAGGGGTATAAGCCACAGGTCTTCACGAACTTGTCTCTTAAGGAAAAACTGTCCGAGCTGAAGAATACAAGTTTAGAATCTGTCCATAACAGCCAAGGATAATCACACAAGTTCAAGCTGCTACAGGTTTGAAAGTGTAGTCTTCCACAAGTCTACAATTTGTTCTAGAATAAACCTCAATGGTTCTGCAGAGGAGTCACCAATTTCCAAAATGATATTCCCACAAGTCTGCAAGGATTCATAATGTTAATTTTATACAGGTTTGCAAATGTTTTTCAAGAAGTCGTACAGGTATCTCAAAAATTTTCCACATAAATTTTTCAAGACATATTTCTTCTACAGATTTGAATTAATTCATTTGAGTAGCTTCAGATATATGCGTGAGTCCTCCTCATTTTTCTCTCCTTTTTTTCAAATGTTTTGCAAATTAGAAGAGATAATTATGCGGGAATAGTTTTGGAATCCACGAATGTTTTTCTTCCTATCAGAACTTCTGATCCGACAGATGGCATAAAAATGAAGTTCGATCTATTCCTGCAATAAAATGGAACCCGCAAGAAAGTCTCAATTACAGCCGCAAGGGGGAGTCACCACAGTTCCTGGCGTATGCTTCTGAACAGGTCGAAATAGTATTTGATGCCACCGTGAATGTTTCAGCGAATATCAATTTTGTATTTTGTAAGTTCACGAGTTGTGAACTTCTTCCTTCACATTGTTTTCTTGCATGTTTTTTTTTATTCTTATTCAAACTCCTCCATCGGAATGATTTCGCGTTATATATATATATATACGCATTTGCAAGTTTACGTAAGGGAGCCGATGTGAGGAGCGAGCGTTTTTTTTTTGTAAAGCCGACTTCTCTTCAACTTAACACGACATCTTCATAATCCAAATTCGACTTCAAAAATCGTTTAATGTTCTAGAGCCAATCATCGGTGGATGTGTGCAAACAGCAAGAGATCATCTTCATTGTTAGGCTTATCAATCATAGGGTCTGGCTTCTCCTTCATCAACCTGTTGCCATCAATGACAACTTGGATTAACAATTTCCCCCTTTGTCATTGGATGGCAATATTTTTCTTCTCTCCCCCTTTGACATCAATGGCAATGGGGTGCCAAAGTGCTCCCTTTGTCATGCTGCTCTCACCAACACACTGTACCCCTGACATGCTGCTTGATTTAATGTGACGCAAGAGCAATGACCGCCATCTTTTGGCGAAGATACTCAAATGCTTCTCGTGGAAGGGGTTTTGTAAAGATATAAGCAATTTTCTCTTTTTTATTGACGTATTCTAACTTGATATTATGTTCAACAACTTGTTCACGGAGAAAGTGGTATTTGATTGGAATATGTTTGGTCCTTGAGTGCATCACCAGATTTTTTGAAAGACTGATGGCGCTAGTATTGTCACAAAAAATAGTAATTGGTTGCTTAGTTTCTTTGTTGACATCCTTCAAGGCTTCCTTTATCCATAAAATTTGTGTACAGCAATCAGCAGCAGCTATATATTCGGCTTCAGCTGTAGAAAGGGATATAGATGATTGCTTTTTGCTGAGCCAGGATACAAGACAATCTCCCATAAAGAATGCATTTCCACTGGTGCTTTTTCGATCACCTACGCTTTCGGCCCAATCAGCATTAGAGTAAGCTGTCACAATAAGAGTTGAACTCTTAGGATACCAAATACCGAAATCAATCGTTCCTTTCAAATATCTGAGAATTCTCTTCACAACTGCTAGATGGGATTGTTTAGGACTTGACTGAAATCTTGCTACCATTCCTACTGCTTTCATAATATCTAGTCTTGTAGCAGTTAAATATAGGAGAGCTCCAATTATTGACCTGTAAAGAGTTGCATCTATGAGAGGGGTATCATCATCTTTGCTTAATTTACAATCCGTGGTCATTGGTGTGCTCATAGGTGCACAATCTTCCATTCCATATCTTTTGAGCATGTCTTTAAGATATTTTGCTTGAGATATAAACATGCTTGCAGAGGTTTGAGATATTTGTAGCCCAAGAAAGTAAGACAACTCACCAATCATTGACATCTCGAATTTTTTGCACATATTTAGAGCAAATTCATGGCTCATTTCTTCATTATTGCTAGCAAAGATTAGATCATCAACGTAAACTAGAGTTATCAAAAGTTTTTCCTTGTCCATCTTCATGTAGAGATTGCTACCTGCCACTCCCTTTTTGAAACCCTCTTGTTGCAAATAGTGATCCAACTTTGCATACCATGCTCTAGGGGCTTGTTTTAATCCATACAAGGCCTTTTTTTGGTTTGCATACAAAGTCTTTTCCTTCAGCAAGATCAAATCCTTCTGGTTGCTCCATGTAAACTTCTTCCTTGAGATCTCCATTCAGGAATGCTGATTTTACATCCATTTGATCAACCTTGAATCCTTTTGAGCAAGTAAATGCTAAAATCATTCTTATGGCTTCCATTCGAGCTACTGGTGCAAAGGTTTCTTTGAAGTCAATTCCTTCGATTTGCGAGTATCCTTTGCAGACAAGTCTGACTTTATTTCTGATGATTTGTCCATCTTCATTCATCTTGTTTTTGAATACCCATTTTGTTCCAATTATATTTTTACCTTTTGGGCGAGGTACCAGTTCCCAAGTCTCATTTTTTTCGATTTGAGACATTTCTTCTTCCATGGCCTTTATCCAATAAGGATCTTTGCTTGCTTGAGAAAAAATTTCAGGTTCTATTAAAGATAATAGAGCCACATCATCTTTTCTAGGGGTGCTTATCATCCTTCTTCGAGTTTGGATTCCTTCATCTATATTTCCGATGACCTGTTCTTCCGGATGATATCTTTGAACAAACTTGATCTTGGAGGGAGTTTGAGAAGATTCATTTTGAGGTTCACTTTGAGGTTCTTCATTCTCCTCTTCTTTTTCAGATTCTTCTTCACTTTGTTCAAAGAAAGGCTCAACTTCATGATCTTCAATTCCTTTTTCTGGAAGGCCTTCATCAGTCTTCACATCAATGCTTTCCACTATTCTTCGTAGACGATAGTCGTAACATTTGTAAGCTTTGCTCCTAGTGGAGTATCCAAGAAATATTCCTTCGTCAACTCTAGAATCAAATTTACCTGGTGAGTCATCATTTATTTTTATGAAACATTTGCTTCCAAAAACCCTGAAATATTTTACTGAAGCAAGTCTTCCTTTCCATAATTCATAAGGAGTCTTTTCATTATTTGGTCTTGGTTGAGTTCGATTTAAGGTATAAACTGCGGTGCCAACTGCCTCTCTCCAAAATTTTGGTTGCAAATCGGCTGCTAGTAGCATTGTCCTTGCCATTTCTTGAATGGTTCGGTTCCTTCTTTCAACTACTCCATTTTGCTGGGGTGTTCTAGCAGTAGAGAGTTCTCTTTGGATTCCATGCTCCTTACATAATTCATCAAACTCTTTTGAGGTGAATTCTCCTCTATCCGTTCTAAGACATTTAATCTTAGAATCTTTCTCATTCTCAATGAGAGCTTTAAGATTTTTAAAACATTCAAATGCTTCGGATTTATATTTTATGAAATATATCCACATCATTCTAGTATAGTCATCAACAAATAGAGCAAAGTACCTTTCACCTTGAAGAGCTGGAGTTCTAGTTGGCCCACACAAATCTGCATGAATGATTTCCAAAGGTTTTTTTGTTGAGAACTCCTTAGTTTTGTGGCTAGTTCTGGTTTGCTTTCCATGTTGGCATGGGCCACATACAACTTGATTTGGTTTGCACATTTTTGGAATATCCCTTACTGCATTAATTTTGCTGATGTTGACTAGGTTATCAAAACTTGTATGCCCCAATCGCTTGTGCCACAACCAACTTTCATCTGTTTGACTTAAGTAACATTTATCTTCTTGGATTCTACTGAGTATGTAAACATTATCTGGTGTTCTTACTCTTTTCACCACAAGTTCCCTCGAGGATGGGTCTCTTATTTCATAGTTTTTTGTACTAAAGACAACATTATGTCTTTGGTCACAAATCTGGCTAACACTTAAGAGATTGTGTTTGAGCCCTTCTACCAGCAAGGTATTTTGAGCCTTTCCTAGTCCATTGACAAGGGTAGCAGTTTCTTTTCCAGTGATTTTAGCGGATCCACTTCCAAAAGATACATTTCCATTTTTCTTGTTCAATGAGATAAACTTCTTTTGGTCACCTGTCATATGTCTTGAGCATCCACTACCCACGAACCAATGGTTTTCTTCACTATGAGCACATAGAGCTAGGCCACATTTATCAGTTTTGAGATTTATGTTTTTATCTTTCTTCCTTTTGAGAGGACAATTTTGTTCATTATGATCATAATTATCACATAATGAGCAAGACGGATCAAACTTAGCCAAGGGATCAAAGGAATTGTAAGTTTTGATTTGTCCTTGCTCTTTAGGACCATGTAGTTGGTTTGTTTGATTTTTCAAACTTGGTGCTTCATTCTTATGAGCCTTGCAATGTTTAGCTTGATGCCCAAAGTTTTTACAATTGTAATAATGCCGAAGAAAAATAGTTTGATACCTGTTGTAGTACCCATAGCTTGAAACAACATTCTTCCTTGGAGTTGCTCTTTCTTCAATTCTTGGTTTTGAGATGGGACTTTGTTCCTGACGAGATGACTTTTCTTCTTTTGGATGGCAAGAGAGTACATCAGCATAACTTCTGGCATTATTGTAATATCCCGGAAGGGAAATAGACAGCAATACAAGCATACGATAATATAGAAAATGCCAGAAATAGAACATAAAGCAAATACTCATAAAAATGCTGGGAATGCTAAGCCATTTTATTAATCTGAGAATATAAAGAAATACAATAGATGATCGGAATGATAGCACCTATTCTTTCTCAAGGCAAGTGGAGAACTCTCTCAGAAAGACAGAAAATGGCTGCTCTAAGAAACTGCGTCCCAGCTGCTGGAAATCTGCCGTAAAACTGCTGCTGCTGGAATAGACTGAAAACTAGGCGCTGATCCCCTTGCCGGAATGAGCTGAAAATCTGCGGACCACCTGTACTCACCAACCCGGACAAAACCCAGAAACCATATCAAAAATGGTCAACCTCCGAAAATCACCAGAAAGTCCCTCCTCAAGGAATTATGCTGCCCTCCAAGGCTCAACGCAGATGCCAAATGATAATAGCTGAAACAGTGCCACAAACTCCTCGAGAAACCTCCTACTGGCAAAGACTGATCCTCCACTCCGGATATCAATTGAAACTCCTGCGGAAACCTCGCAACAGAACACCTCCAAGTAGAACTGCGTCCTCTCTCCCAGGGACTGCGCAGTCACAAGAGAAGCCTAGCTCCTCAGCAAAACAACCAACCAAACCTCCCGCTAAAGACTGAAGAAATGACCTTACCTGAGCAGGCACTCGAAGTCCCCCGGGGCTAAGGGTGAGATCTCCGACCGGAGACACTCAACGCACTAAACAGTGCTGCAGACAGGCTAAACAGCAAGCGTGCTCAAGAAGACAAAAGTCTAGCTCAAATATCATCAACAACAAGAACGCCCCAAATGAGGAGTGTCTTCTCCACCTTTACAGCATTGGTTTCCCCCCCGAAACCAACGTAGTTCCCTCTCTCCTTCTCGGGTGTGGCCCCCCTGGCTCTCCCTAAGTTACAACGTTGTGCTACTAGGAAGGTGTTTTATTCCACTAAAGTGAGTTAGATCCCCTTTTACTCACTTTTTTATTTATCTACAAACCACATATGGCAAAACAATACAAAGTCGAATATTCCAATTAGTTGTCGCTAATTAGGAATATTACAGTCCCCCCTGGCAAAATGTTGCTTGCCCTCAAGCAACTGAAGTGATGGATGCTGCAAAATTTGCTCGCTCTCCCAAGTGGCATCCTCATCTGGCAAAAATTGCTTGTCCTCAAGCAACACTTGAACAAGCCTCCTCTCTAGCTGATGCTCCCTACCGATACTGCAAAATGTGCCTGGGTCCTACCTAAAACTTTCCTACCGTATCACCCCCGATAGTTAAGGATATTCAATGCTGTGAACGGAAAGTGACCGTCAGCATTTCGGCCTAACCAATAACTTTCCTAGATCCCATCGCTGACTGTACACAATCGTACAAGTCCCACTACTTCGCATCGGTAATCGCTCAGTTTATGACCAATGCTCATAGAGGTGAAGTATTCACCAACAAGCATCAATGCTCCCCAAGCCTCAACAAGGCTATGTACCGTAGTCGTACACATACCCTCCAACCCAGACACCAACTCATCACCTCTTCCAATCCAAGTTTCCAAGTTGTGACCTGTCCAGGTTCCTTGCCCATGTTCATCGGGATGAGCAACAAGAACGATGTCCCCACACCGCCGCCACCGGAATCTATAACCTCTGTTATGTCCAAGGGCCCCCGCTCGAGTGTGCTCCCTACGAAGAATACCGTACCATCTAGAGGGTACCAACTCATGATCTCCCGCCAGTCCATCCTGGAAGAAGAATCCGATGTAGCAATAACAACGGCATATGGAACAAGCCTGAAGTGTTGCCGCCAACCCGTAATCAACTCCCACTGCTCTGCCCTGTCTGCCAATGAGAGCTGCCTGTAGAAGGAAACCCCTCTCTCTATAATGGGCCAAAGTGGGCAAGATATGCTGCAAGCTCCATCGATCTACTCCTGGAGAGTACTACTCACTGAAAGTACTGCAGCTCGACCGACTGTATGTACATCTATCTGTATCTCATCAATGTGTCGGCCAAAAGATGAATGCTCCACCATATCCAACAGCTCCTGCTGTCTAATAGCCCCCCGCATAACAATCCCATCGACCTCCAACATCTCTAGAGGATATGGATCTGCAACTGTCGTCACTGTACTCAGTGTCAATGCATCTAACTGCTCCTCCTCAATGGCTGACCCCGCGGTTAGCCGCATATCCATCACCGACTCGATGTGAGCCTCCATCTGGCTCTCCCTCAAAGGACTATCATGCATGATGTGCATAGCATCCTCCTCTACTGACTCAGGCTCCATCACATATAGCTCTGACTAGATCGTCACAAGTGTCTCATGGCCTAGGGCATCTCCCATAGAGTTCCCTGACTGCTCACCCTGTATACTGGAATGCAGCTTTGGTCTACTGTCTCCATCTCTGCGTGATTGCTCTCGCTCCCCAGAAGCGACCTCAACTGATCCTATGGACTCATATGAAGAAGAGTCCTCACCCTGGCATACAAAAGGAATGCCCTCTTGTTTTACCTCCGCCACCTCATCTGCACTGAATATGCCATCCACCCTCTCGATGAAGTGTAGATACAATGTCTGGAGTCCAAACGTATGCCGGGATGCTACCTCTGCTGAACCCAGTATCCTCTGCTCATGCATGATCTCAACATGCCCTGAGGGAAAAATGATGCATGTCTCCCTCATGACCTGCTCCCCAAGCGTAGGCCCAACAATGATTGATGTGCCACCACTGCAGAGGATCATCTCATCCCCTAACCTGTGGCTGTCAACTAGCGCTCCAACCCAGTGCCACTGCTGAGAAGTCTTTCCCCTAGTGTGCTGAGTGTCATCCAAATATCTTGGGTGAGCCTCGCGTACCCCGCTGCTCATGCCCAAAGTGCCAAAGGACAACAACAAAATCAGATGTGCCAGTGAGTGATGTAGAAGAGAGGCAGGTGTATGAGTCTCCAAAGATACCGCCAAGTATCGCTAATCCATCTCCCCATCGATCCTGGGTGAACTACTCCCAAAGGTGAGCTCGGTGTCCCTGTCCATGAGTCTCCCTAGCGGCAATGCTCTAAGATCCTGCTGTGCAGCACCGTATGCCCTCGCATACCACCGATCATCCATGTACTCCTCGCCATGCCACTGCACACTGAGGTATACCCCTGTATATTGCTGGATACCCCATGCTACTGTCGTACCACCCAGTACCGTCTCGTGCCCTGACTGCGTCCAGGGATCGGTCACTCTTCGCAAGCTCTCAATGTGATGTAGGACACTCCTACTCCACAATGCAATCCCACACACTACGGTAGTACACCATGCAACTCCATGTCCACCGGCAGTCCACTGCTCAATGCTAGAGGCTCCCACACATCCATGGATGTGATGACCTAGAGCTATGCCCCTACCTGTCGGACTACCACCAATCGGTATCATCGTCTCCACCGTCGCATCACTATACCTGCCGACGAATGGAACATCACTCCAAATCCTCCTCAAGGGGTCCGAGAAGTGAATCTCCCTGTGTGTCAGTAATGTTACCACCACTGCTCAGCTCCGCTGCGTCCTCTGTGCCCCACACAAAGGTGAAGAATCCTTGGCCCCATACAAGGTGCCATCTGGTGGCCTGCCAATGCCACCTCCTCCGACAAGCTCCTGCCAAGGTGTGCTGACCACCCCGTGATCCTGTGTATGAATGTCATGCCAAGACAACCTAGGGAGTCTGCCCATAAACTGGTTGGCCACTGGAGCTGACCGAAACTGCACATGCTCTACTGCTAGGCCAACTGTACTCTCCAAGACATAGTCAGCCGACCTGCCTGGGAAACGATAGGTGATCCCACCTGGATCCCAATGCCAATCTGGGGTTCCTGTATTCCCCATGCATAGAAACTCCTGCTTAGCTACACTCGGATCCATCACTATCTCCATAGCTCGCTCCACCGAGTACCAACTCAAAATCTCTTGCCATCCAACCTCAACATGTGGATGCTGTACCCTGTGCAACTCTGATCGTCTCATACCGCTATCCAAGTCAACATATGAGATCCGACTAGGTGGCTCTTCCTCTCTCTCTCCAACGGGGAGAGATGACCCAACAACACTGCTAGTCCCATCCATGCATGCTTGAAGGGGAATGATCTGACGCTCCAATGTGCCCTCTGATTGTACCATCAGGGAATCCCGCCGGTTTCGGGGCCCAAAACAACTCGGGCCGCCGACTTCAAGCGCTCACCCTCATGCCCTCCAGCCTCTTGTCCCCGCAAACAAACGACCAGGATCGATGTGGCCTTTAAGACCAAGGTCGCGCGTCCAAGCGATGACATCACCGGGTTTCATGACCATCATCCAATACCGTATCCCTAAAGGCTCATCGAATGTGGACAAATCTCTCGTCCTCTTCACCCATCTGTTGTGTGCTACTACCACTCGAAGACTCGGACACGACTCCGGTCATTACCTCAATGGATGGCTCTACTGGTGTAGGCTCTACCTTCTCCACTACGATATCAACCGGCACGGCCAAGAAGGTCTCTAATGAGGGTGAGTCCTCTTTCACACTAGGTGTATCTTCGAACTCCCTACAATCCTGTGTGCTCTCATCCTCCAAGTGCGAGGTAACCATTTTGATGGTTTCCCTCTCCGATACTCGGTCAAGTTGGAGAGAGGTATCCAACTTCTCCACCCAAGCTTTTTCCGAACGCTCGGATGACCCGTCAAATGTCGGTTGATGGAATCTACCCATTGTGCGCCACAAGCCCCCGTCATGTGACTTCCTGTTCCCTCTGTGAAAGTTGCGAGGTCTGCTATCCCGCTGGAGCTGAACAAAATCTCTGAATGGAAGGGCATCCCTGAACTCCTGCCCATATGCTTGATACTCAGCGAAATAATCACCCATGTGGCCAGGCTCTGGCTCCTGCTATGCTCCTGCCCCTGTGTTCGCACCTAGAAAAGTGGGCATGGTAGAACGTGTGGGTGTATGTGATGCCATATGCTCCGGCAAATGGTGGGATGTGCTTGATCCCTCGCCAATCTAGAAACCCCTTGGGGTTTCACGCTGTCTAGCCTCCATAACGGTGAATCTCTGCCCCATCACCTCAATCTGCCTTGACAGATCCTGTACTGATTTGAGGCGCATGTCCCCAAATTTCTTCGCATCATCATCATCTGCCATCGGCTCTTTCTGCTATGTGTCTATAGGCTCCTCATGAAACTGCCCTGCTGCTCCAAGACTATACTGCTGCTTGTCTTCGACCTCCGATTTACCCACTGAAAACTACTCAGAAAATTCTAGGAATTTGGGAAGTTGATCCTTGCCCAAAACCCAGAAAAACCTGAAAAGGGTTTCTTCTAATTCCAAACTTCAAAATTTGACCCTTTGTATTTTGGCCCTTTTTCCAATTTCGTTTTTGGTACTGCAACTACTATTACTCTCCAAAATTCCAGCAAACCTCTGTATGATCTCTTTCCCGATGTCATAGACCACAGGCTGAGCCAGATCTATGCTCTGATACCACTGTAATATCCCGGAAGGGAAATAGACAACAATACAAGCATACGACAATATAGAAAATGCCAGAAATAGAACATAAAGCAAATACTCATAAAAATGCCGGGAATGCTAAGCCATTTTATTAATCTGAGAATATAAAGAAATACAATAGATGATCGGAATGATAGCACCTATTCTTGCTCAAGGCAAGTGGAGAACTCTCTCAGAAAGACAGAAAATGGCTGCTCTAAGAAACTGCGTCCCAGCTGCTAGAAATCTGCCATAAAACTGCTGCTGCTGGAATAGACTGAAAACTAGGAGATGATCCCCTTGCCGGAATGCGCTGAAAATCTGCGGACCACCTGTACTCACCAACTCGGACAAAACCCAGAAACCATATAAAAAATGGTCAGCCTCCGAAAATCACCAGAAAGTCCCTCCTCAAGGAATTACGCTGCCCTCCAAGGTTCAACGCAGATGCCAAATGATAATAGCTGAAACAGTGCCACAAACTCCTCGGGAAACCTCCTACTGGCAAAGACTGATCCTCCACTCCGGATATCAACTGAAACTCCTGCAGAAACCCCGCAACGGAACACCTCCAAGTAGAACTGCGTCCTCTCTCCCAGGGACTGCGCAGTCACAAGAGAAGCCCAGCTCCTCAGCAAAACAACCAACCAAACCTCCCGCTAAAGACTGAAGAAATGACCTTACCCGAGCAGGCACTCAAAGTCCCCCGGGACTAAGGGTGAGATCTCCGACCAGAGACACTCAACGCACTAAACAGTGCTGCAGACAGGCTAAACAACAAGCGTGCTCAAGAAGACAAAAGTCTAGCTCAAATATCATCAACAACAAGAATGCCCCAAATGAGGAGGTTCCTCCACCTTTTATAGCAGTGGTTTCCCTCCAAAACCAACGTAGTCTCTCTCTCCTCCCCGTGGTGTGTGGCCCCCCTTGGCTCCCCCCTTAAGTTACAACGTTGTGCTACTAGGAAGGTGTTTTATCCCACTAAAGTGAGTTAGACCCCCTTCTACTCACTTTTTTATTTATCTACAAACCACATATGGCAAAACAATACAAAGTCGAATATTCCAATTCGCTGTCGCTAATTAGGAATATTACAATTATTCTTTGTACTTGATGATTCTCCTTTGAAACCAATTCCAGACTTGTCGTGTTGAGGTTTTTGAGTATTAAGAATGTTGTCGAGAGCTAGAGAGCTTTGCCAACTCCTTTTGACTTGCTCTAATTCCTTTCTTAGAGATACTATTTTAGCTTCACGTTTTTCACAGATATCATCCTTCTCTTTTAGCTTAATGTTCAAGAAGTCTTCCCTTCTTTTTGCTTCCTCTCTTTCTATTTTGAGAGAAATTATCTTCTTTTGTAGATTCTCATTTTCTTCAATGGCAATCATCAACAAACTATCCATGTTTCTTTCATCTTCTAGTTCTGAGTCATCATCATTTGTAAATACCATGAATAACGTTTCTTTGCTTCCAACATAATTACTTTCCTCAGCTGATTCATCATCTCTTTCTTTGTGATGATGCATATTTCTGGTTGATTTCTTTTCGATGACTACAAATTCATCTTCATCGGACTCTTCTTGTTTGGGGAAGAAGTTATTCTTATTAAACCCTTTCTTTTTGTACATCATCCTTTTAGAGTCTTTTTCATCATCACTATCAGAGGGTACTTACCTTTTAGCTTAGATCCCCTTTTTAGTCTTTGTACAAATTGAGCTAATTTGTTTTCAGTATCAGATTCATCGCTGTTGCAATTCCATCCTTTTCCTTCTTTTGTAGATCTTGAGGCATTGAAGGCTGCTTCTTTGAAATTTGGACTCCCTTTTCTCATCTCATAGGCAATGAGAATTCCATGGAGTTCATCCATCTTGAGAGTATCTAGATCCTTCATTTCTTCTATGGCACTTACTTTGGAGTCAAATCTGTCAGGAAGCAATCTCAGGATTTTTTGAACTATGGTGCTTTCTTCAATATTTTGTCCTAGTCCTCTAAGAGAGTTAACCACTTCAGCTACTCGGAGGAAATATGATGCAATATCTTCTTCATCATCCATTTTCAGACTCTCAAATTGTCTTCTATAGGTTTGAAGCTTTGCCTTCTTGACTTTGGTGTCCCCATCATATAGAGAAACCAACTTATCCGATACTTCTTTGGCTGAGTCACAATTCATGACTTTCATAAATTCGGAATCGGTGATTCCACTAGTGATGGAATTTAAAGCTTTGGCATTAGCAATGTAGGCTCTTCTTTCATCTTGATCAGTTGGAATATTGGCAGGAGCTTTGTACCCATCCAGAACAGAGTGCCATACTTCAGGACCAAGAGAACAAAAGTTGTTCCATCAAAGATAGGTAGTTTCCCTGTTGCTTCCATGTTCTTCATTGTGCCTAAGAATCCTTCTTCTAGCTATTAGGCTGATATTGAAGAAGCTGGCTCTGATACCAATTGTTGGAAATACTGAGAGGGGGGTTAATCAGTATTTCTTTTCAATTGCTAATTTTTGCTAGTTAGATTCTTCACAATTAGAAAACAAAGAGGTGTATAATAATGATATTATTAAGTATTAATAAGAACTTCATTCCCTTTTCAAAATAATTGAGTACAATAGATGTGTGAGGGCACCAACTCTTAAATGAATCAGGCACCAACCTGTTGCCAAGCACCAACTTGGACTTTTTAGGGTCCAACCCTATCCTTTTCAAGGCTCCAACCTTGTTTTAGAGGCTCCAACCCCTAGGGCTCCAACCCTATCCTTTTTAAGGATCCAACCTTGTTTTAGAGGCTCCAACCCCTAGGGCTTCAACCCTTCAATTTTTTAACAATTAGAGTGTGTGAAAGACTTACTTTAACAATTGATAATCTTCTCCACAATACTGCTTCAGATTTTTAATATACTTACTGTCCAAGATCTTCAAGTTCTTCACTTGTACAGGCCTCTAAATTCATCAGATCATCAGGTCTGAATTGCAGGGGTATAAGCCACAAGTCTTCATGAACTTGTCTCTTAAGGCACAATTGTCCGAGCTGAAGAATACAAGTTTAGAATCTGTCCATAACAGCCAAAGATAATCACACAAGTTCAAGCTGCTACATGTTTTAATGTGTAGTCTTCCACAAGTCTACAATTCGTTCTAGAATAAACCTCAATGGTTCTGCAGAGGAGTCACCAATTTCCAAGATGATATTCCCACAAGTCTGCAAGGATTCACAATGTTAATTTTATACAGGTCTGCAAATGTTTTTCAAGAAGTCGTACAGGTATCTCAAAAAATTTCCACATAAATTTTTTAAGACATATTTCTTCCACAGATTTGAATTAATTCATTTGAGCAGCTTTAGATATATGCGTGAGTCCACTTTTTTCTCTCCTGGTTTTCAAATTTTTTGCAAATTAGAAGAGATAATTATGCGGGAATAGTTTTGGAATCCACGAATGTTTTTCTTCCTATCACAACTTCTGATCCGACAAATGGCATAAAAATGAAGTTCGATCTATTCTTGCGATAAAATGGAGCCCGCAAGAAAGTCTCAATTACAGCTGCAAGGGGGAGTCACCACAGTTCCTGGCGTATGCTTCTGAACAGGTCGAAATAGTATTTGATGCCACCGTGAGTGTTTCAGCGAATATCAATTTTGTATTTTGTAAGTTCACAAGTTGTGAACTTGTTCCTTCACATTGTTTTCTTGCTTGTTTTTTTTTATTCTTATTCGAACTTCTCCATCGGAATGATTTCGCATTATATATATATATACGCATTTGCAAGTTTACGTAAGGGAGCCGACGTGAGGAGCATGTGTTTTTTTTTTTAAGGCCAACTTCTCTTCAACTTAACGCGACATCTTCATAATCCAAATTCGACTTCAAAAATCGTTTGATGTTATGGAGCCAATCATCAGTGGATGTGTGCGGACAGTAAGAGGTCATCTTCATTGTTAGGCTTATTAATCATAGGGTCTGGCTTCTCCTTCATCAACCTGTTGCCATCAATGACAACTTGGATTAACAATCAAGCATCGACCGGAAGGACGCCTCGTAATCAAAGAGAATAGTTCAAGAGTTGGAGCCCACACCCTTTACTTTTAAATCAAAGAAACGCAGGGAAATGACGTATTTTCAGGGTTTGGAGGAGGCGCAAAGGGGAAAATAGGTAGTCAGGATCAAAAGCGCAGATTTAGAGCAGAGAGATGGACAACAGAGATTAAATCACATATCGCTCCCTGCAAGTTTTAGCCTTTACCTCTTAAGACTTAGTCGAAACTTGTTTGTCAGTCGATGCGATTTGTTGGGACCCATCCAACCTTATCGTATTACCAAATCACATGAAATCCTTTGTTTCCGTCTTTCCCTTACCTTTTCGTCTTTTCGCACTTCTTGACGTATTAATGCCCGCATATCGCACTTCGCGAACCCTACTGTTTACCCTCCACTGCTAACGTACAAATCTTGTGATATGCAGGCGGTCCCACCTCTGTGCCACGTCACCCTTCCCCCACCGTCCATCGCATTTCGCAAAATTACAGCTTATTCCATTCTGCGAAGCGTTAAAATCTGCGATTACTGATGTGCGATATCGCATTGCACAATTTTTAACTTACCTTTCGAAATGCCCGAACCTATTTTGTTTAACTTGCGATGCGGTCGGGTCCCACCTCCCTTCAATGTCACTTACCTTCTCCCCCGCACTTCGCACTTCACTTCTTTTAGTGTTTACCACCTCCGCTTACGGCTAAACCTTAAGTTTTGCGATCTGCGGTCCGGTCCCACCGTTTGCCACGTCACTTCTGCCCATCGCATGTTGCTCCCCGCGGATCTTAGCCCTTACCCTCCATTGTGCACTGGTAAAACCTTCCGACTGCGGTTTGCGATGGGAGCAGGGCCCACCTTCCTTGCCAGATCATCTAAAGCCACCCCTCGTTCTCTAACCCGCCTTCTTTGGGTTTAAATAATTTCCACCATGCGTTAATACTATCGGCCCCACCATTACTCTTGCCATTCCCATTCGTTGTCACACATCTCGTCACCGCTAAGCCCTCCGCATCTCTCCATCACCTCTGCTTCACCCCAATGCATCCGACGGTCCTTAACGCATTTCAGACCCCCCCGACCTTCGAACTTTAACCATGGGGTGGGGGGGGTCCGAAATGGGCGGTATCCATTACCGCCCACTCTTCCACGTGATGTCCTCTCGTCATTTCCCACCCCCCCTCTTCGATACTGCTTACCACTTGACACCCCCTCTGAAATCCGGTTCTCGTTTTGCAATTCAAAAACACCGCATGGGATTTTGGGCGGAATATGCAAGTTGTGGTTTGTTCGGTCTGCTCAGGAGATCTCCACTAAAGAACCAAGTGCTCGCAGTATGGCAGGCCTCTTCATAATGGATTAAGAGGAAATCACTAGACTGAGGGAGTGGAGGTTTGCAAGCAATAGATGGAACCATATGATGACAGTCAGTATGTTCATCTACGACTGCTCCTCACCATACCGTGTTGAATTCTCCCATTATTGGCCTCCATGGGCGACCATGTCCTTTCTGTTTTCTGTTTCATTTTGATGATTTTGCTGGTGAAATCTCAATTTCGCCTTATTCCTGTTTTAATTCTCTCAGTACAGATGTAATTGCTCAATGTACGATCTGCAAGTTAGGTAGGATGTTTTGATTTCATAAGTATGGGTCGATCATAAATGATTAGTACCATAAGACCCTTGAGGGGAACTCTATATGTAGCTTGTTCCAAGATTAAAGAAGGGTTCTGGAATTTGGAAGAATTTGGCTGTAGTTTTGTATGATTGTGCTCCCTGTGCTCTGAGATACATATTTGGGAGAGCTGTTTGAACTTAATATGATACAGCGCTGTTATTTGGATTCTAGATGGAGCAATGAGTAGTATGTATCTGTTTTCTTTTGTTATCAGTAATCTTCTTTTTATGTATAATCACCTTTCATGCTCTGCTGCTTTGATGGTTTGTGTAATGTAGCTGCTGGTAGTCTACAATTTTATTCATGAATTCGTGTCTATATAACGCTCAGGTGTTAACGCTCATGTATTAAGCTTGCTGCACGCCCTTAATTCGCGCTCCATGAACCTCTATTGTTGTCCATATCTCATTCATATTTGTTTCCTTTGAGTTCAAGGGGGACAGATTCTTAATCTTCTTAAGCTTGTCTCTGATGGGTTCCTTCTTAGTTCTTTCTCAACGCCCCCTGCATATTTTAAAACTTTTGCTCATTGTTTTATACTTGGCCCATTTAAAAGCCATCATGCCTCACAGCCTCTTGAGTCCGCTCATAGTATAGGGAATTCACATGAATTGACTCCAAGGTCTTCTCCATCCATGAACCACCAAAACCATTGTTCTCTTATTCCATATTTTGTTAGAGGTATTTATACAATTGTCCACATTTAATCTCTGATTTTAAGATGTCCTATGCATTGGTCTTTTGCAACTCAAGGCTGTCTTTAGGAGCTACAACAATATCCATCAAATATTCTTTTGTGTGCATTATATCCTT
Source organism: Pinus albicaulis (assembly GCA_034641835.2). NCBI lineage: Eukaryota > Viridiplantae > Streptophyta > Pinopsida > Pinales > Pinaceae > Pinus > Pinus albicaulis. The sequence continues at coordinate 1,972,853,341 of CM076578.1, forward strand.
CAAAACTTCGATTTTCCACATAAGTAACTTCACATTTAAATGCAAGAAATTCAATTTTCTTGTGGGAGTGGTACATTTATGATATAAGGTGCTCAATCATCCTCCATATGTCCCTTGACTCAACTCTTTGACTTGGGGTAATTTCCAAGTCATTTCCATGTCATTTTTTCGCATGGAGCATTTATTTTCCTCTATTTTAATTTATTTATGGCTTAATTAATTGCCATATTTACCACTAAACTTAGGAAAAGTGGGTTTTGAGGGTCCAAAACACATTTTAACCCCTCAAAGTGTGTCTCAGTAGAAAGTTGAGGGTGAGAGGTGCAATTTTTATTACTCATACCCCATACAACTTCTCTAGACATCACTTATTACATTTGAAATACAATTTTTATTCCAATTTCTGCCCTGCGGGAAATAAAAAAAAATAAAAAATGACACCCTAGACCTAACTAAATTCCGCAAAACTTTACGAGTGATCTAGTATGGTAATATACAATGAGTCTAAGCACTAGGACTCACCTAAGGCCTCACCATCAAGCCGTACTCCGGATTTGGGGTATATTTGGAGGAAAAAACTCAATTAATTATTAAGCCCTGGGAGGGAGATGATAATTAACCAAGTAAAAAAAGCCTCCCAGAGTAGTGCTCACTTGATGACAAGGTACCAAGCTATCTAGACCTGTTACATGACTCAAAACTCATCATACTAGCATCACTTTACATCATCCCAGTAGGGCTTGAGGAATCTGGGTACAATAGAAAATGATAAGAAGAAAAAGTAGAGTTGAAAAACTCTGGTAGTATGATGACCTCTGATGCTACAAGCATTCTTTGGTACATCATTGGGTATGGAGTTTTCAAATAATCCTTTGGTGGCACTCCAGTGGTCAACAAAGTACATGAGAGGTAGAGACATATGGATGAAAGCCTGCAAGAGTAGTTCTTCCTAGGAAATACAAGTAGATATTTTCTACTCACTATTGCATTGAAATTATCTTTATTGCAATTACATTTGTTTTCTAGTATTTTTGGTGTATGCTCTCCTCATACTTTCGTTATCTCATTCTATCATTCATGGGGTTAAAATCAACCATAAGTTATTACTTTCTAGCTGTGCCTTGCAAAAGCATTTCTTATATTAATAATATTCTACATGGACGATAACCTAATTAGAATGTTGCTAGGGATATCCAAATGTCATCATGTACAACGGAAAAGAGAAGTTTAACTATGGCTGGTATTTATTGTTGTGACATTGTTCAGATATGCATCGTTTGATGAGCAACCAATTGCTTCGGCTTCCATTGCACAAGTACATCGTGCAAGATTGGCTGATGGCCAAGAGGTAGCAGTTAAGGTTTGTTCCTTTTATGTACCATTGAATTTTAAATTTTAATTGCTACTTGTGTGAAAAAATGTTTTGTAGTTTTTATTATTATTCATTTTTCTGGAGATAAATTCATTGCTGAGGTGGGCCATTGTCTGATGTTTCCTGTAATTTTGACCTTGTGGAAGAATGGGTATTAATATTTAGAGGAATGTATCAACAACTAGTTAATATAAGTTGGAAATAAACTTTATTTATATCTAGTTTTGTTGAAACTATTACCTTAATATGAAATTTTCATTTACAAGTAAATATTTGCCAACTTAATCTTGGGATGCTCAAAATAGTTGCTTGCGTGTCACTTAATTTAGAACATTTTAGAATTATTTCCTTCCACTGTTTTTGATATTAGAAGCAAATATTTTGTCTTGTAGCTTGAAGATAGATACTTGTTTGAATATTCTATTCCCTGTTTTGGCCCTACGACATTTGATGGTCACTTGGAAAAGGTCCCATCCATCCAAAGTTCAGCATATTAAATATATCTATTTCGGTGGCCATGGTGTAGTTTTGCATTTTAGTGCAAGACGATTACTTTACTTCCAGAGCTACCGTCCTTTTGTAGATTTCTGAATCAAGTGAGCCTGATTTAAGAGGAAATCTCATCTCATTTATTTTCTGTGGAATAAGCTTAATGGTGCAACCATCCCATTTGGTAAATGGTTTATGCTCAGGAATAACAGCATCAAAAGTATTATTAAGGAGGGTAATGGTAATGTACTTTGGTCAGTTTCCTGTTGGCACCTGCTTCAGCTTCAGTTGATGGATGAAGCTGCAGGTAGGAGTATCAACAGGATGATGGTAAGTACAATATGGAGTAACCAGTGTATCTCAGAAACAGTATTTGGCTAGTCCAAGACATGTTTCCCGTACTAAAAATGGCATTGTGCCAGAAATGACTTTTAAAATGTTTCCAGTTGGTTGGAAATAGCTCAATGGTTTACAAACATTTTTGTGAACTGCTGAGGCCATCGATGGCTTCTAGAAGACTTTTGAAAATTGTCTGTGGTTTCTTGAGTTTTATTTTAATAAAATTGTCTGTGGTTTCTTGAGTTTTATTTTAATATAATAAAAATACAAAATGCACAAAAGGGGGTTTTATCACCCTGCTGACTGCGCTAATCTTAGAGTTATGAATCCCAACTTCCATAAGATGAAAAATGAGCGGAATAAACAATTCATGAGAAGCAAAGGGAAAAACCAGTAGTGAACATATAAGGGTATTGTCATAGAAAGAGAAGGGTCATTTTCATGGCAGAGTAGCTCCTAGCTATTTCTTTCTGTTTTCACTGCAAAGTTTTCTTTCTGTTTCTGGAAACTTCTTTCTCGTGGTTTCCTAAGAAGTTTCCAGAAACTATATGTTTCCTACAGTTACTAGGCCCCATCAGTTGCCTCAATTATAGAATCTCATAACCTACTGTTTTGTGGTTCCTGTTACCACAAAATCTAGCTTGCCTAGTGCAAAGCCTCACTAGGCAACCTAGGTAATGGGCAAGAAAAGACAACCCCCCACTGTCACCTCGATGGTCTGTCTTCTGCTCTTTAGTGGTAGATAAATTATCCCAAGGGAGGCTTCCCTATAGGCAAATCCTAAGGGTTAGATGACTAGGAGATAAGCCAAACGGCTCCCTAGGGTTTGCGAAAGAAATCCCCCAAGACATATTTGATGGATGAGGGCTCAAGGTGAAGGAAAGGTGAAGATAAGATAAGGACAGGCCAAACCTTGAAAGGTTGAGATCTGAGTTGGCCAAAATACATGATCACTTTTTTTTTTTTTTTTTCTAACAGACAAATATCCATATATTCCATATGAGGAATATACATATTGTTCCTTAGTTAAACTGAGAAGGGGGGGTGAATCAGTTTAATACATTCATGGACTTTTAAAACTTTCCTTTAAACTTATTTACACCTTCATTTCATGATAAACTTATTATATAATGAAACAACAATCTTAATATGTGAGTAGCAAGTATTAAGCAGATTAAATACAGAACATCAACACATAATCATCATACACATGGACAACAAATATAAGTGCAAACCCATAAAGGAGAAAACCACATCTTATTATTGTTGTGATGCCAAGGCAAGCTCCAACTCCCTCTCACCACTGATTTTCTGTAGGCTCCAACTTACAGTTGGCTACTACCTCAAATTTTGCAAGCTACAACTTGCAAGGAAGCTTCAACTCCCATCTATTTTCTGCAGGCTACAACCCACAGGAGGCTCCTACTTTAACCAGCTCCAACTGGACATCTATCAAGCTACAACTTGAAATAGAAGCACCAACTCCCATGTATTTTCTGTAGGCTACAACCCACAGGAGGCTCCTACCTCAACTAGCTACAACTGGACATCTATCAAGCTTCAACCTTAAATGGAAGCACCAACTCCCATGTATTTTCTGTATGTTACAACCCACAGGAGGCTCCTACCTCAACCAGCTCCAACTGGACATCTATCAAGCTACAACTTGATAAGGAAGCACCAACTTCCTCACTCTACAATAAAATCATATGCTGATTTACCTGGATATCAACTCTGTTTTCCTCTTTCACTGCTGCCCTTCCAGCCTTCAAATCTGGTTCATATCAGCTCTGGATCTTCACAACATCTTTATCTGCTCTCTCTCATTCTTCCTCTCTCTAACATTCTGCAGCTCTCTTACATTCTTCTGCTCTTTTCAATTCCGCAACTTTTTAACCTCTTCTGCACTCTTCAAATCTACTGCATCCTCTCTCTTTCTTCCACTATTTTTTGTAACATTCTACACATGGATATTACCTATTTTATATAGATACCTTCATGATTGTTTGCATTCTCTATGGGAATATGAAGTGAACAAACATGATTCTTGCCTTTCACCTACTCATTTCTTCACTCAACATATTCCGAATGTTACAACAATATGTACAATTATTACAATATCAAATGTAGCTTTGCTTTGCCTGGGAGACTTGCCTTTGCATCACAAACAATATAAAATAATTAATACATTTACAGTTACAATCAAAATGTTCCAATTCATCCCTTTTAGCTTCTTAGCTTTCCTGTGCATTTGTCCTCTTTTGCTTGCTGTTCCTTTGTCTTTTATGTTTCTACAGTTATGTTTCAACTGTGTTGCATAACTGCCCTTTTTGCCCGACTCGACCCATGCTGTTGCACTGTTCTGCACGAGTTTCAGGTCCTTTTTCTTACTTGAGCCTTTTCTTGCTGTCTTTAGACTTTTCTTTTGTTACCTGAGTCTTTTCTTCCCCGTTCAGCCTTTTCGTTTGACTCACTGCCGCTACACTGTTCTGCATGAGCTCCTGGTCCTTTGTTATGTGTTCAGGTCTTTTCTTTGTGACCTGTGGGGTATGGCCCACTTAAACTCCTTTTTAACATGCAGTGGAATACAACTTCGGAGTTAATTTCACATACATACGTTAACGATCAAACAATGCAAGCCTGCAACTTTTAACGTTAGCACTTAAACGTATCTCTTGTCTTGTGTGATATGCGATCACATTGCATCGCATCCAAGTTACCTTACCGTGCGAACCTTAAGCACAAAAACATAAACTCTGCGATATGCGCTAATGCGCAGTGCCGACACGTGGCTCCTCCCTTTCACCACATTGCAACTTTCTAACCTTACCGCATCGCAAACAAACTAACATACCTTAGCGCTATCTGCTGACATTTGCGATGTGTGGGCTTGCGATTCGTCGTCCGCCGTTGATTTTCCCCCGGATCTAACGGTCCTCATCTGATTGCACTTTGCACTTTATAAGTTTTACTTTGTGGTTACCCTCTATTTCTTGTGCTCTGCGATATTGCGCAGCGCTGACACGTGCCCTTATCCACTTCGCATCGCATACAATTTAACTTACCTTGCGACGGCCTTAACACTATCCGCTAATATTTACGATGTACGATATCGCTTCCAGGCCGCTGCAATCTCCGTTGTTGGCTTGTCCTGGATCCGACGATCCATGCAATGTCCCCACCGATTCACTTTGCATCGCAAACTAATAATCTTAACTTGCGAAAACTCTTAATTGATACTCCTATTTTTTGCGATGTGTGAAAACGTTGTGGTTGCGACTTACTTTATCACCGTTGATTGGTGTTGGATCTATGGCCCCCATCGAGTTTGCAAATTCGATTGGTTTCATTCTGCGTTAACACAATATACACTGTAATTCCCGGTTTGCGATGTGCGCTTTCATTCTCTGCCCGACACGTGTCCACATCTCTGCTGTTAATATTAAATCTTCAATTCTGCGCTCTAATCTTGACCGTCGGCTCATCCTTCACGCAGGTCTTCTTCATCTCTTCCGCCTGCTCTGATCTCTGCCGTTAATTCTTAATACTTTGATTCTGCGATTCGATCTTTGCCGTCCGATCGTCCGATTGCACTGCTACTCTGCATCTCCACTATCCTTCCTGAGCTTTGTTCAGTTTCTAAATGCGCTGATCTCTCCCGAGCTTGTTCTTCTATTCGTTATTCACTCTGACTTGGGATTCTTACACTTGCTGCACACCGTCGCTGTTTTTCTGCTGCCATTGCTGCTTCTCTGCTGCCTTTGCCGCTTCTCTGCTGCCATTGCTGCTTCTCTGCTGCCTTTGCTGCTTCTCTGCTGCCTTGCTGCTTTTGCTGCCTTTGTTGCTTCTCTGCTGCATTCACTGCCTCTGCTGCTTCTCTGCTGCATTCGCTGCCTTGATGCCTCTCTGATAGTCTAATGCTGCTCCTTGCCTCTCTGCTGCTCCTCTGCCTCTCTTTTATGCTTTCTCACTGCATTGTTGCCTGATCTGCTCCTTTGCCTTATTTCTGGTTCTTCTCTGCTCCTTTGCCTTAATGATAGTTCATGTGCTACTTCTTTGTGCTCCTTTGCCATCAATGACAATATTTCCAACACATATTCCATCTATTAGATCAAAGTTCATCATGTCACTTGCGGGAATTGAACTTAGTTGGGGAGGATCTCAATCATTCCTCCCAACCAACTGGGATAAAAGCAATTGACAAAATACAAGTTCACTTTCCTAAGACCTTTAAATTAATAAAAAAGGGTTCTATAAGCTGGGGTTGTGTGATTCGCAATAAATAAGGCATGCAATGACATGTAGCAACAAGAACAAATAGCCTCAAAGGATATATTGACCAAAAATAATATGGCTATCCAATAGGTTAGAGGGTTTATGGGAGGAAAATATAGTTTTATGTTTAAACATGCACAAGACTACAATAAATATGATAATATCATCCTTAGAAATTGGGTTTTTAATGCATTAACCCCAAGATATTTAAATACAATTCCTATTTAAAGAGCAATTGGCCATCCATAAATTTTGCAATTTATTTCATAAAAACAATAAATCCCTAATTAAACCCTAACCCTAACCCTAGATACCCAGAAAATTAAGTAGAAAGGAGAAATTTATAGAAAAGAGAAAGGTGATCACCACCAAGTAGACTAGTGCCTTAAAACACTTGGACCATGGAGTATAAGAGCAAGTTCTATGGCTAGAGACTTGGACAAAGAGAGTGAGTGCATTAGAAACCCTACTTGTAACCCTAGTGACTTCCTCTTTAGGAGGTTTAAATTCAAGAGGAGCAAAAATTAGGTCCTCTTGAGGATCCTTGGGAAAAAATTTCACATACAATATGATATTAAGATTTCATGGAAGAAAATATTGCAATTTCTATCATGGAGCACAAGAAACCCTAATTCATAATTATAACATGCAAAATGGAAGAAAATCAACAATAAACATACCCAATTTCACATGAATCTCTTCATCAATCCACAAAGAAGTATCTTCATCCCACAAGATCACTCCCAACATAATTTGCATCCATATATCACATAGCGACCAAAAGGAAAGCATACAAGAGGTAGTGTGCACTCCTTTTGGAGAAAAAGACGTGATGAATAATGGTGAGAAAAATGAATTGAGTCTTGCCTCTATTTATATGATGGCAACCATGACTCAATTTTATAATAATACAAGTAAAACAAGTGTGAGGTCACAAGTCAACATCAAGATAGCTCAAAAACATAATATAAATGCCAAAAATATCCTACATCTATGGGAAAAAGGGATCTTCACCATGATGTCATCCTCCATAAATGTTCCAAGTGCATTAAGCAAGTGATAAAATGGGTCATGAATGTTGAGAAATCTAGGGAAGTATTATTATGTTTTTTTTAGCTTGATTTATCTTACTTTGACAAGTTCTTGTGATGTTTTATTACTTCATGTTATTATTATTATGTTCCTTCATTATCAAGATAAATGCCAAACAAATGAAGATCATGAACACAAGAAAAGAAGACAAGATGTAGGCACTTAGGTAGGGAAAAAACCCTGAGGAAGGGGAAACCCAATCCAACTCTTCCTTAGTAGATTCAAATCAAGTTTAGACATTCCTAAACCCTTGACCTAGAGCTTTCTCCATCCATCAAGTCAACTTTCCATGAAAAATAGATTATACTTCCAAAATGATATTATGCCTGCTAGAATCTTGGTCCTCTTAATTTATTTATTTATTTATTTTTCTTCTGCAATCTTCAACCTCTTTCTTTTGCAACTTTTCAGTCTCCTTACTTTTGTAGTTCTCGGTCCTTCTATTCATCTTTTCTTTTTGCAATATAACATACCTCCCCAAAATTTAGATGCTCCCTTCTGTTTTCTTCTACATAATAAAAAATAGTTGATTGTTCAATGGATCGAATGCTCTTTTATATATAGCTTCTTTAAAGGTGGACATGTCCTTTCATTAGGCCAACTTGACTTGGTGAAGAGGCCGACTTGCAAGGGACAAGGCCGACTTGATGGAGGAGAAACAAGACTTTATTTTTGACAATAAAACATTTTTCCTTCTTTGACACCATGAACCCAATAAGGGTTTTTTACATAATAACTTTGACTTTGACTGAACAAAAATCCTAGAGCACTCACTGGGTGCTTTAATCTATTGACCATTGACCCAAGCATAAAACCCATACTTTTATAAGTCAATAAAAATTTCTTTTCTAAATAGTTTTTCTTTTTCATGACTCAAATACAATTATGAAGACTGAAACTAGTTACATTCTTCAACACTCCCTCTTAACTAGGGAGGTATTCATAATTACATATATACAGAGGTCAAGGTTATTTGGGAGTAGGAGCGAGGAGTGACATTTTCAAAAGCTCGCGGTTCAGGAGCGAATTTTTATATATTTTGATGCATATATGTCAACAAAAGCATTAGAATGATGAATTAGATATAAAAAGCATAAAAACATGGATTGAACCATATAAACATCATTCATCTATAAGTTATAATCTTCATGAACCACATCCACAAGTTAGTAACATACAATACATTGAGTCTCATGATTCATCAATCCTAAAGTTTCAACCTTTCAAAATTCAATATATAACATTTATCATCATTGATCACTAAAGTTGTAACTTGTACTTGTAACCATTACCATTACCAAGTAACCAAACAATAACAAAGAATATCTAACACGAAATGAAATGTTTCAACTTTCCACTTTTGCGAAGCTTCATATAATATATTTATAATTAATTACCAATGAGTTATAATTACCAAATTCACACTTCAAACATAAATTGTCATATATTGTTTAGAAAACATATCATAATAAATATGAAAGAGTCAACAATTATAAAAACTACTAGAAACTAGAAAGGACAAGTAAATCCATTTTCTACTGCTAATGCTTGGGCCTCTTTCCATGAGAAATGTCTAATTTCTGAGAAGGCCATGGTGGTCTACTAGGAGTCTCCTCCCGTATAGTCGGATGACCAGAACTAGATGGCACATAACCTCCACGTGAGGATGTAGGCACATGACCTCCACGTGAGGATGTTGATGTAGATGGAGGTGATGGTAGCAAAGGCAAAGATTGTGGAACTCGAGCACTGTTACTGGATGATGGGGTTGGCATGGTTGTTGTTGTTGCTTCATCATCTTTCAAAATTTCTGTTTCCAATTCTTCTAGATGTAGAGCACCATCCTCCAAATTATCTTCCGCTGGGTTGTTGTCTCAAGCTATATAGGATGTATCATCTCGAGTCTGATCACAATAATGACTCAACAACCTCAAGTTGTAGTGCACTTAAACCAAGCTTTCTACCCGACTTTCATTGAGTTTGTTTCTTCTCACATTATGGATGAAGCAATAGGTGCTCCAACACCTCTCTGCAGAAGAAGTATTTACAATTTGTGAAAGGACCTTTTTTGCCAATTTTGTCAGAAGTCCCTGGCCGCCATACGTGTCCCACCATGTGATAGCATCAAATTTTTCCTATCTTCCATTGCATGCAAAGAACCAAACACTCCAGTGCTAGTGAAGTATCTGCCTAATTCAAGAAGCAGATTAGCACACTCCTCCTTTTTAGGAACTAGCTTGTCTAATGCTGTCATATACCCATTTTGTACCTCTGGAGTCTGGATCTGTATGGGGTTTGGCCCTAACCCCACCCCCAAGTGTACGTTTTCCCAACCAAGATGGAGAGTAGTATTTTGGTGTAAGGATATATGCCAAGGCATGTAGTGGAACATTAAGTTTATTCCACCACGCACACACAAATTTGTGAATTATATCATACAAGTTGGGATATTTTTCCTAAACAATATCTTTTATTTGCCCCAACACGTTACTCGTATCCCCAATCACTAGTTGAACTGTATATGCAAAACAAATCATGTTATAAATGGGCTTGGTGAATTGCAAAATTTTCCTCACATGTCCCCAAGACAGACCATCAAGAGCGGTGTTCTCCACCTCTTCAAAACCGTGCTTGTCAACTGCGGTTGGAGCCCTATCCTTTAATACCTGCCAGTGTTGACTTGATACCATGCTAGCCAATGACTCTCTTCCCTTCAAAAGGTGCTTGAAGGTGAGGTAATATCTAGCAAATCTAGTTTTCACAATCTTCAACAACTCCAAACTTGAGTCACTGTAGAAAAGCCCATGGGTATTGCTACGATTGGTAATAAATTTTAACATTCTCTTGCATCTCTTGTACAAATCGCCAATCCATTTGTATTGAGGGTGTTTTATATTATGCATCAAAAGGTTTGTTGTGTGAACCAAACACCCAGACCAAAATATGTTGGGGTATCTATCCTCAATATATGCTCCCGCTTTCTTTCAATTGTTTGAAGTAATGGTTGTGCAATGTTGATGGCAGCCTTGAACTTTTCTGAGTAATCATATGCTGAAAGGAAGATTGCACCACTAGTAGACACAACAAGAACACTTATCAATGGCTTGCCTTTTACATTTGTCCAACCATCAGATACAATGGATACCCCATGATCATTCCAAGAACTTGCCATTTTACACAAAGCATGTGCTATTTTTTTTTTCATGATCAAGTCCCATAGTTCTAGCCTTGTCATACTCGGGGCTCTTGTATCCTTTGGGGGCATCATTAATGGCGGAAACCATTTCATGCCAATAAGATGAGCGAAGAACATTGAATGGCATCCCACATGCATAGAGAAACCGATAAATTTTTGAATCCACATCATTCCAAGGAAATATGATATGGTTCTACACCTTAAAGGGATGTTTTTTCCTATGCCTCAATATCCACTTCCATGGGAGGATGTTGGTGGAACTTTTAGTCTATGTGAATGTGGGCTTGTGGTGTCATGTTCAAAGTCACCCTTCAATGTTTTAGATTTGTATTGGGCTTCCTCCTCTTCTGTTATGTATTTGGCTCTTTGCTGTTGTGACACACTTCCACGAGTTTTAATTCCTATTTGTTTATTTCCATCCCATGGCATTTTCCCACAAAGATGCTTTCTGGCATAGGTTTATGAACCTGTGTAAGTCTTTTTGCAATGGAGGCATGTAAATTTAGTGGTTCCACCCCCATTTCCTCCTTCAGGCCTGTTGGAACACCTAATCCTACATGGGTAGGTGTGGAATACAAAAAATCACAATGGAGTCCAAGTGACCTTGGAATATGAAACCAAGAGTCACACCATTGTACTATAAATGTACATCTTTGTATAATGGAAAAATAAGAAAGCCTCACGCTTATCTTTCATTGTGTTGAGTCTCTTGTGTGTGTGTGTTCATCTTTCTCATACACCATGAGTGTGTTCAACATGGTATCAGAGCGGGCAATTGTTGGCCCTGCTCCAATTGAGTGAGCCATTTGTGGTATGGTTTCGTGGTATATCTCGCAAAAAATTCGACATTTTGGCAAGATCTGTGAAGTTTTATCTCGAGAAGAGCGCATTTAAAATCCCGCATTCAAAACATTTTGTTTTGAAGAAGAGCAAAGAAGACCGTACATCCGAAGGTTTATTTTCCGCAATCGCATTTTAAATTCGTATTTGGAAGAGCCGGCCGGATACGATTTATATTGCCTCTTCGAATGTCGTGTTTTCACCTAGTGGCTTCTGAGTTTTCATTGGAAGATTTCTGAGTTTCTGCAATTCTGCATTTTCCTGTTGCTGGGCTATTGGAAAATTTCTGAGTTCTATTGACAATCTCTACATTTTCTGCTGATGGATTTATTTCTGCTATACATTTGGAAAAATTCTACTGCTGTGGATTTCCTACTCTCTGCTCTGCTGTTTTAGTTTTAAAAAAAAAAATAAAAAAAAATAAAAAAAAAAAGTCTGCAACTCTCCATGCAAACCCGCCCTCACTACTCTCAATGCCCTGCGCTGCATACGCTCTTACCATAATTTCCACTCAAACCATACAGCAGTCCCCCTCTCTGCGTTATCCAACTTCAATCCGTCCCCCCCCATTTACCATTCGGCCTCCTTTTAAAAATCGATTTTTAAAATAATATACCGCTCACCTTGTATATCTCTCCACTACTCCTAAACTCCTCACCAAACGCTCAACCCACAACGCTTGCGGCCTCACCCCGCCCTCACTCTGCAACACACGACTCCAACTCGTCGCTCAACCTCAAATATTCCCACGGCACACAAATTCCATCACCCAACGCACTCAAACCAGGCCTCTCCTCTCGGCCTCCCCTATCTACAACTTACGCTCTTCTCCCTCGCATCTTACCCACGGCCTCATGGCCCTCCTGCTCGCCTCCCTCCCTATCGCCCGGCCTCTCCCCTCCTTCCCTCACTGTCTTACACTCTCGGCCCTTCCGTTAAGCTACACTCCCATTGCTTTCCCGCTCCATTCCCATTACCTTCCCACTTGGCCTTTCGGCCTTTCCCTTGCCACAATTTTAAATTCGATTTTTTAAAATTTATTTTAATATACCTCCGCCCTCCATCTTTAAAATCCCAACCTTTTTTAAAATTTCCCTTCCCTTTTTTTCCCATTCCCATTTATATATAATTTCACTTTATTCCCATATTTTTCCCTTCCCTCTTTATTAAATTCCCTTTCCATTTTAATATTTCCTCCTCTTCCATTTTAATTTCCATCCCACTTTTAATTCGCTCCATTTTTAATTCCCTTCCCCATTTTTAACTGTTCCCATTAAATGATTTTTAATTAATTTTTTTAATTAATTAAAAAAAAAAAATAGCAGAGAGAGAGAGGAGAGAGAGAGGAAGAAGACTTGAAAAGCAGAAAGGAAGAAGAAATGGCATAATGAGAAAATGACGAAATGACAAGAAAATTGTAGATTTTACATTATATGATTTGTGGCATTGACATAAGGGTGACTTTTTTGAAGAATTTCACATTTGAAGACAAGTTTGCCATCATTGAAAACAACTATTTGAAGAAGAGAATTCAGCTGCCCTAAAGGTCTCTTGCATATTGTTTTTTCTGCACATTCAAACAAATATTTTGCAGAAATATTGTATTAAACTGACCTTGATTTGCATCTTCATTCAAGACTTGAAGTGTATTTGAGTTGAAAAATTGTTGATTGCCCTCCACCATTTGAGGAGCACGTTTTGTACTTTCAGAATTCCATAGTTGGAAATTCTTTGGAGTCATTTGTTGTTGAATCACATTGTAAACGGGTGCATTTTCGGTTGAAGCCGACACCCTTTCATTTTTTAGCCTAAGTCGTCAAAATGGGTAAAATCGATGAGGCATTAGAGTTGTTGAATGACCTCATTCATTCCAATGTTGATGACATGATAAAAATGAGCAAGAATGCTCTTTGTAATATTCAGAATTGTTTACGAAATGCACAAGAAAAGATTGAGTTTTTGCAGTTGGAAACTCAGCTTCAGCAAGATGAACTTCAGCAAAAGAGTCACCATTCTGAACCTGTTTCTGTTCAGAATATTGTGAAGGACTCTCATCAGAAGAAAGAAGACAAAGTTTCAGTTGATTCCCATTCAGTTCCTTGTACTAGAGCAGATATACATGCAGATGCAGCCATTCAACCTGCACTTCCTAAGCCCATCATCAGACCTTGGGAAGAGCTTGTCCACAACAAGCACCGAACTGGTCTTGGATATGACAAGGATGTGTCTTTTCATATTCCAGACTACACCAAGCCCATCATATTTCAGAGTGCTTTGAGTTTCGTATGACAAGCTCACCCGCATCCGTTCCGCATCCGTCTCCACTTCCACGACCAGAATGCCAACACCGTGATCGAGTTGGCCATATGAAAGATCATCGTTTTGATCTTCATCCATGCAAGCAATGTGGTCGGCACACTATTCTTCGGGGGGGGGGGGCGAGATGCTTCGTACACAAGCCTTCGAAGAACCAAGATTCATCTTGACGTGATCGCTTCTTGGCAATGGGCAATCAGTAACCAAGAAGATGTTTACGACATATGTTAGAACTTGGTTCTAGAATATTGAGCAAACTTGCGCCTGAGTTTTCGGCCATCATCTCACCTTGTCCCCATGGGGGAAAATGGTGGCCACGTACAAGCTTCTACGTCGCATCAAGCGTACCGAGCCACAAACTCTCATTCCATGTTCGCAGATGTAGCCAGAGACACGGATGCCCATGAGCATACCTTCGGTTGGTGGATAACCTAAAACCATCATCTTTGGTTGGTGGATAACCTAAAACCATCATTTTCGGTTGGTGTATAACCTAAAACCATCATCTTTGGTTGGTGGATAACCTAAAACCATCATTTTCGGTTGGTGGATAACCTAAAACCATCATCTTTGGTTGGTGGACAACCTAAAACCACCACAGGTAGTAGACCTCCCTTCTTTTAGGTCGAAGGTCTCCTTTTTATATGAGGGACAATTCCTCTAGCAGAAGCTTTCAGCTTCTTGCCAGTTTTGGAAGAGTTCCGGGAACTGCAACAAGTTTTGCATTCCAGTGTTTGTGGTCATCCTAAAACCACCTCTTTTTTCCAACATTTCAGAGAGTTGATTCAGCCCAAGTGCTGCCATGCATACTTTTTAGATTTGTATTACAACTCTTTTCTTGGACTCACACATACCCCTTCGGATTAAGGGGGGATGTTGGAACACCTAATCCCACATGGGTAGGTGTGGAATGCGAAAAGTCACAATGGAGTCCAAGTGACCTTGGAATGTGAAACCAAGAGTCACACCATTGTACTATAAATGTACATCTTTGTATAATGGAAAATAAGAAAGCCTCACGCTTATCTTTCATTGTGTGTTGAGTCTCTTGTGTGTGTGTTCATCTTCCTCATACACCATGTGTGTGCTTTAACATGGTGTTTAACAAGGCCCATAAACATATTTCCATAATGGGGTTTGGTCTGATTTGGTTTTTGTGCCCTCATCATCTCCACTCTCCTCCTCCTTCTCCTCCTCCTCACCAAGGTACTCCTCTCTAGGATTTTCAAATCCACCACTACCCACTTCTTCATCCTCTTCATCAACCCTCCTCCTTCTACTCTCCAACACCATAATAATAAAAAAAGGAACCAACATCAAGAGAATACAAAGCCATATAGCCATGATGTTTGAAGTTTTGATTCTTTGAACTTTGGTGGAGTTATAGTTTCTTTCCTACAATAAAATGGAGGAATGGGAATGGGAAACATGAAAGAGAGAAGACAACATTTTCATTTAACAATGAACATATAAAAAACACAAATGCTAGATTAGAGTCTAGATCCTACCTCTTTGGTCTTCAATCCCAAACTCCAATCTCCCTTGCAAGCTCCTCAAGCTCCCAAGCAACCTTCCCATTCTTCCTCCTCAACTCTTGCACCGATTCCAAAAGCGCTCTCCTTGCTCTCTCATATGCAAATGGTGAATTATGGGAGAGAAGGAGGGCCTTTTATTTCTTTTGTCCTTCCCCTCCCTCCTAAAACTCCTCCGCGCGGCCATGCCTTTTTCGCCCACGGGGAGTGTATTTTTTTAGGCGGGAGTGGTCGGGAGCGATCACTCCTTGATTGCTCCCACCTAAATAAATTGACTCCAAGAGCGAATGGGAGCGGTCAGGGAGTGACCGCTCCCTTGTTTGCTCCTGAAAAATCAAGGAGCAAATTTTCTTTAAGGGAGTGCGCTCCCAAGGTCACTCTAAAACTGCTCTCGAGTGGATCACCCTCTGGGAGCTGGTTCGAGGGGGGTTGGGGTGGGGGAGGAGGGGTTGCTCCCTAATAACCCTCACAGAGGTACATGGAGGATCTCAAAATGATATACTCTATGAAGAGTCACAACACATGCAGTGCTACAGATTAGGTACTTGACCAAGGTATCTAATCCGATTGGGAGTAAGGTGTGTTCCAAGGTTCAACCACTCTAGGTACCATCAGGCTTCCACTTAAACACCAACCTGGGGATTTAGGTGCATATCCAAGGTCAGAGCTCTAAGACAAATGCCACCCTCCCTACTTCGAGAACTAGACATCATCACAGGCTGGCCAAATGTCCTCCCAAGCATCTTGTCGCACCAAGATGCTTCATATCTCCTTATAAACTGAACTAGATATATCCACCAATCCAAGCATACTTCAAATGTTCGACCCTTTTATGAAGAGATCCTGCACAATCACAACCCAAATCAATAATAAACTTTGAATATATATATAGCACAAACCTTTAGGGTCTTTAGTTATTCTGATGCTGCTTAAATCATCATATTATCCAAATAAATCTCGTTGGAAGGTTCCTCCTTCAATTTTCTAGTAGCACCAAACTAAGCCTCAACACTTTCCAATGTAGCCAAGTTTTTTTTGCAACTTCATCAATCATGAACAACTTGTCTATAGTGGTTTAGCTATTCTCCAATCTCAGTCATCCTTATGATCTTTATGTCAAGTTATTAATTTGAAGAGAATAACTTTTCAACCAAGCTCCCCCTCAACTAGGGAATAAGTCCATCAACAATTTTTATTCTTTCAGCCACAAAGACTTTTTCTTTTGCGTCATCATTACATTAGAGAAATTTAACATTTCAAAGCTTCACTCCTTTAGGAACATCATCCTTTATATGGCAACAAGATCATCTATTTATTTTTAATGTCATCATCTTTCTTACAACTCCCTCTTTCCACCATGCTTATTCATCTTTAATTATGAACATTGTCAACATCTTGAAGATTATGTACTTGCAAATCTAAATCTAGTTAGGTTCATAGTCAACAAAGGTTATATCTTTTATGTTTTGGACTTCAACAACTTGCTAGGGCTTTTGTTGCAAACCCTAGACTTCATCATCGAGACTTAGAACCTTAGATACCCACAACTAAATCAGGGTAGCAATCCAATCCCAACATTTTTATATTTGGGGTTTCAATGTCAAGCTCTACTGGGGTTTTGTTACAGCCCCTAGATTTCATCAATAAAACTAAATCATGTATATCAACAATCAAGTTATCATTTCATATCTAGGGATTCAATCTTATAACAATCTCTTACTAGGGTTTCCCTAGATACACATATCTAACTTCAAAGATTAGATATACAACAATTTGATTAGACTAGGGTTTCAATCGTGCAAAAGCTCATACACCCAAGTTTTCATTATAAGGGTTTTGTCATAAACACAAATTCACCAAACCCTAAAATCTAGTGTTTTATTATTTAACTTAGATATTGTCGACAAGCCCTAAAAGGCTAGGGTTTCATAACCATAAACATCAAGAACACAATTTTATTTTTAGACTTTATCAATAAACCCTAAGTAGACTAAGGGTTTCCTTCTCAACATACCCTAAACATTAAGAGGCTAGGGCTTTATAGTGAACCTTGAAGGTTAGGGTTTCACAAAAATGATCAAACAAGAGATAATATGATAAGGGTAGATTCAATCTAATGATTAAGTACCCTAGCAATAATCCTTATGATTCAAAACCCTAAACATAAGAAAGTAATAAATTCCAAATTAATCGCATCCTTTAATGAATAAGTTCTTATGGTCTAAGACATATCTAGAGTTGCTTCTTTTACAAACCTTGTAGGGTTTCCTTTATTGAAGTGCTCCCTCTGAATTTAGCCATAATCATTATACCTGCAATACTTATTGACAAATACAACCAAGAAAAATATGTGATACCAAAAGCATCGTGTCAAATTTCTCCATCTAGGGTTTCTACAAGGGAACACTCGAATTAGGGTTAGGGCTTCCATAAAGCTAGGGTTTTCCTAACATTTCATGAACCATATAGGGTTTACAATTCCTAGATATCAACAACAATTATAATCCCTAGAGTCATCCAAGCAATCAAACCCTAGAACATTTTAAGTTAGACCCTTAATAAATTAATAAGCGAAACATACTTCATGAATAACATACCTCTGCCATAGTGGCTGCTATAAGGGGCCTGCTTCTTTGGATGCCAAGTGTATGTCAACTCAAGGTGTTCTTTTATGACTACTTCTCAAATCAAGCAATAATGCTATTGTCTTGCTACAATACTTCACGATGGGTTTCAACCTACGTTACCGGATCCGTCAAGCTAGGAGGGTGAATTGGTGGATCCCCAGATCAGATCCGGATTCGGAACCGGATACCCCTAGATCCGTCTAAGATCCGGTCCAAAAAGCTTGAACAGTGAAACGATTGGAGATCATAAACATCGCATTGTTGTCCAGATTGAGAAAAAGACTCGTAGGTGAAGAAATTCTAGATATCACTATTCCATTGGGACTTTTTTGACTGGAAATTTAATTTATTAATTTATAGTTTAGTTTGTCAACTTTAATTTAATTATTTTAATTTATTAACTTTGTCTCATAACATACCTTCGATTTTAATTTTCAATGTATAACTTTATTGACAAACTTTATAATTTTATATTAATGTATAAACTTTATTAACGAACTTTATATTTTTTTTAATATGTGTGTTTTTATATATTACAAGTTTATAATTTAAATATAATTTTACAACAAACTTTATAACTTTATATTAATGTATAAAATTTATTAACTAACTTTATATTTCTTTTAATATATGTGTTTTTATTTTAATATATGTGTTTTTATATATTATAAGTTTATAATTTTAATTATATAAAAAAATTAATGGATTAGATTAATTAGAGCACCCTGTCGTCCCGAGTTTGTTGATAGCCATTTAATATTTTAAATTATTAAATTATACCTTTATGTTGTCAACTTTAATTTATTTATTTTAATTTCTTAAATTATTAACTTTGTCATATCAGCAGCAACTTTAAGTTATTAAAGCAGTCAAATTAATTTTTAGTTTGTGTATTCATCTTCAATGTATAAAGTTATAAACTTTATAGAATAACTTTATTTTTGTTTTAATATTTAATTTTTATATATTATATATTTATAATTTAAATTATATAAAACATTAATGGATAAAGTTAATAATGACATAAAAATGTTATATATTATTTATTTTAATTTTTATATAAAAATTATATATTATAAATTTATATAAAAGTTATAAATTAGTAAATTTTCATATATTTTAATTTTTATATAATTTTAATTTTTTTAAATTATAAAAAAATATAGTTGTACTTGATGTATCCTTGTCATATCCGGATCCTGGATTTTCAAAAATCTAACGGATCATGAGCCGGATCCGTATCCGTATCCGAATCTTGGTAACTTAGGTTTCAACCAAGGACATAATGCTACAACACTTCTGAGTATAGAATTCGAAACCTCTTGTGCAACTTCACCAATTCAATAGGATCTCCTAGAAATAATATATATCGTGTATAGAGATCTCTACAATTATCCTTGCTCTACAATCAATGCAAGATGATCTCTTGCACTCCCTGTAGCTTTCCGTGACTGTCTTTAAGCGATAGAAGGATGGACTTCGAATGTCATATGCAAGTCGTTGCTGTAGCCTATAGGAGAAGAGATCTTTCTATGCCTTGCAAAATTTTTGAGAGATAGTCCCACTGAAACAACTTGAGCTTGAGTAGACTATATGCACATGTTATTTAGCTTCTTGATGAATGAGCTAGTGACTACTTGTTTCCAGAATTAGAGGAGGTCTTGGCTCCCTCTTTTCAAGGTGATTAAGGCCTTCAAGATTTTAGATTTTAATTATTTATGCACAGGTATGATGAGTAGGTCTCGGTCCTCTATCTATCAATAAGACTTATGCTCAGAATTTTGCCTTCTTTAGAGGGAGACAATAGCTCTCTCTTTAGGGATTTCATCGTTAGCTTATGCTCAAAACTTGACTCCTTTCCAAGATTGAGGGTGCTAATAAGTAGACATACTTCAGAACCATTGTAGTACATAATTTCGGGGCCTTTGATGAAGATATCAGACCTATTAAGGTCACTTTAGACCCTCTCTCTCCTTGTCATGAAACTTGACCTTCCTTATGCTGCTTAAATTTGTCTTTGGGTCCTCTAAACAAAGAACGTTTATGGCCTTGCTCTTCTTGTACAAGTCTGTGAATTTTGTCACAGTGGTGAGGGCTAACAAGGTGCCCAAAGCTTTGTTTTCTTTGTCAAGGTATTTTTCCTAAAGAGGGCTATTAGATTAGCCCTTCAGTTTCCTAGAACAAAGCTTGTATGCCCTTCAAATACTGTTAAAATTGGACAACTAGGTCCAAACTCCAGGTTGTGCTGCTCAGATGACGATCACAATATTTTTATTGGATTCCTCTTTCGGAGAGGTGTAAGATTGATCTAAAGATCATCTCGATCGGATGAGCAGAACATGTACTTTGAATTTATTCCACTTATGTGCTAGGTCGGCCTGGAATAAAATATTGACTTAAATGTCTTAAAGGACGTGTCACACACCCCTAAAGATTCCTATATATTGGAGAGACTTGGAGTTCATTTGACACACATTGGTGTGGAGGAATTCTTTCTCTCTTGATGGCGTTGGAGCTGCGTATTCTTTGTTTGGGTTGTTCTGGGGTTATGTGTGACACGCTTGGCTGTATGACCTATTGGAGACTTTGCTAGTAGAAGCATCCTGCTGATCGCCATAACGCCACCATTTCTTATCTCTGTTTTGGCTTGTCTTCTATCGATCTATTAGTATGTTCTATCTTCTTCAGTATTGTGCCCTAATCTGAAATGGCATAGAACATGTTCAGAAATTAACATGGTATTAGAGCGCAAGGAGAAGACAATGTCCAAATCTGTGTTAAAGGAATTTCTCCTGTGCCCTAGACGCAACTACAACGAGGCAATGGAATTCTTTACTTATTACTGATTCTAGCACAAGAGAAATTCTCCGAAGGAAAACGAATCCTTGTACAGGAGTATCAATTATTAAAAAAAAAAGAAAAAGGGGGCAATGTGGAATTATGAGGCAGAGGTATATTTATTTTTCACCAAATCCAGCGGGAGCGCCGAGAGTCCTTGTACACTGGAATTGAAGAGGAACGAAGTGCCGGGAGTTAAATTTCAATATATACACAGATCCGAAGAAGTCAAAATCGACGAATCTGAGAGGAATGGAAGAGATCCGTTTCTGCTACTGCAAAATCTGCCATTACAGAGGTTACACAACCAAATTTATCCTCAGATGAAGGTCAACGAATTCAACCCAAATACAAACAGACACTGGCTATTGGGTTGCTCTGCGTCTGCCCATATTTATATATGATGTTTTATCATTATAACGTAATGACGAGTTGAAAGAATCTATCCTAATTAACATGGTGATGGACAATGGAGCAACATGTCACTGGCCTGTTATATTTTTGTTTCAGGGTTGTAATTTTTTTTTGAGATTTCTGAACAGAACACGGAGGACATGCCGCTGCCAACTCTTTTCAAGCAATAGCTTTTTTTTTCCACGTGAGAAATGCTCGAGTTTCATATCTCCATGATTGCTGATACGATCATGCCCGTCAATTTTTGTGAACTCCCTGGTTGATAGATTGATGTGCTTTCCTGTGTTGGAATGCTGTCGGTCACCCGAAAAAAAAAAAAAAAAAAATTCGCGCCACGGTGTAGAGCACACAAACATCTTCCACGAAGACACTGCGGCATACCCCGCCTCGCGGTTCGATTATAGGAGCCAAAATTTACCTTCCGCGTTATATCATGTCAGCTTCGCGGCGCCATCTCGCAGACTCGAAGTTAAATGTAAACTATAAATCTCAGCGAATAATGCAACGGCATGAATCCACCGACAATCGGATAATGTGGAGAGGCACCAGCCATCAAATAAGTTTACAACTAGAGCATGGATCGAGTGCAGATCCGAGACACGAATTCAACTACCTGTGCGAAAGGGCTCAGTGAAATTGTTGACAGGACGTGCAGACCCCAGCGTATCAGTTGGATTGGGATCATCCTTAGCAATAATTTTTTGGATCAATTCGTAGCTACAGAGCTACAGGCAGATTCATGTGGGTATATCTTTTGCGTTGAAGACAAAGGACTGTTTTCTTAAATACTCCTGCACTAGTCGGCTCAATGTAAGGCTCTCATGTCAGCAGGTCTGCTGTTCAATGGGAGCAAGTAACATCGGATCTGTATTGCACAGGAAGATCTATGATACGACTACGTCTTATAGAGTTGACCAAAGATTAAAGAAAAGATGTGACGATGCCTCTGTGAAATAATCATGTGAAGAAGTCTGAAAGAAGTGCGGATAAGGGTCGTGTACAACAGTGTTAAGGTGTTGCACAAGACAGCATTAAAATGCAGATTAAAGGCTACCAACAGCAGTTAACGTCTGCCCAAAGGTAAGTTTGGATCTGCTCTATGTCGTTTTAATGCTCACTTCATGTTCTGTCTAGAATTCAAATGCAACTGAAGCTACGGTAGTCTGTATTGGAAGATTGTTTTCTGGGCAAGAAAACAAAATAAAATAGAGGTGCCTCCTCACATTTCAAGGTCATCGTGGATGCAAGGGAAGAAGTTTGCTTTACTTGAGGTGTGTTTTGGGCAAGAAGGATGAGGTAACTGCCCATGAACAATCCAACAGCCCATTCATGAGGCACCTTGCATTGCCTAGGCTGCAGCTTCTGAAGGCTGTCCAATGACTGGATAGTGGATGGTGCGGCCTGCTAATGCCCTAACAGAAATTTACAGTTGTATACAAAAACCAAGTAAAGCCTTGAATTACTAAGCATCTCTTTTGGACAGTCCCTGGAAAATAATTATCATATACAGTTTTATGATATGTTTGATAAAACTGTCACTTCTGCAATTGATTTCTTGACTACATGTATATATTAGGGCCTGCTAATTATTGGTCATCATCAGCAAAATTCATTTCTATGGAAGTCATCTTTAAAATTTTCATTCTCTGGATTGTTTTGAAGATACAGGTCACTTTGATGAACAAAGGAACACATGTAACATGTATTGATGACTCGAGGGGCAGTGCAGTGTCTCATTTAACAGTATTATGATACTGTTGTCTAGTGACAGTGGTTGTGAACCAGCATATACCTGGACTTAATCTATTAAATAGTGACCTTAGAAAGTGTCTTGTCCACCTTTTTTTTTTCCTGTTGGATGATTGGGGCAGAAACATTGATGAGCAGGAGTACCATTATGACTGTGTTGAATCTGCATGGACTGTCATGAAGAAGGGTAAATTCTGTGTTTTAACATCTGTATGATCCGTTCCTAGATCTGTGAAATCTAGGAGAAAAATCACAGAACTGAGATCTGAAGTCTTGGGCAGATCTGTAAATAAGAAGCAGTGCTGGATGAGATGTCAGATGTAGTAGATGAAGCTCTCAAGTGCAGAATTATGAGAGAAGGAATCATGTTTGGATTCCTAGTTCTGTGGGTAGCAGTAAAGAGGGTTGTTTGAGGAAGCTACAACAGACCTCCTCAGAATAACAAGACTTCTAACACAAGCTGAGGCTTGTTGATATATTCTCCCTGTTGGACAGTGACATAGATGGACACCTATGTAGCAGTTAGCACAGACACCTATGCGCAGCCTAGAGCATAATGGTAAAATGTGTTTCGGCAGCTTTCAGATCTTGAACCATAATCAACAAAGCCTGTTGGATGGCTTTGACTGTGGAAGATTAAGTCACCCTTTCAAATTGGTGTCTGGGATGCCCTCATTTGAAATAGATGTTTTTTTCTCAAGAGAGAAGCTGGCATTAAGAGGGAGAATACATCTCTGTATTTACTCCTGAGCTAATATCGTTGCTGAACGAAAGAAGATCCTCATGGCTCAAAGACATATGGCTTCAGAGGGGGAGAAAACCGAGAAGCCATATAAATACCAGGAATATCTACGCTGCCATGAGTACTATTGTACAATCTGACCTTGGATCCTTTGAGGAAGTTGTAAAGCATCAATTCTGGAAGGATGCTATGCATGAAGAGTATGAATCCATTATGAAGAATGATGTCTGGGATGTGAGACCATAGGACAAAGCAGTTGTCACCTCGAAATGACTCTACAAGATCAAACATGGATCTGATGGAAGTGCTGAAAAGTTCAAGGCAAGATTCGTTGCCTGTGAGGAAGGTATAGACTATGATGACATTTTTGCACCTGTGGCCCGATTTACCACCATTCGATCTATTATAGCCCTTGCTGCTACACAAGGATGGAGTCTTCATCAGATGATGTGAAGACCGCATTTTTCTGCATGGTGTGATAAAGGAAGAGATATATGTGGAGCAACCTCTAGGGTTGGAAGTCCAGGATCGGGACACCCATGTCTGCAGGTTGAAGAAAGCCCTCTATGGGCTGAAACAAGCACCCTGAGCTTGGTACGAGAGGATAGATAGCCACCTGATGAAGCTGGGCTTCACTCGTTGTATTGCTGATCTGAACCTTCACTGCAAGGTTAATAGAAAGAAGCCTCTCACTCTGGTGCTGTATGTGGATGACCTCTTCCTGACAGGTGCTGACCCTCTCATTCATCAGTGCAAGAGGGAGCTCGCTGCTGAGTTCAAGATGAAGGACCTAGGACGAATGTCTAGGCCTGAAGGTCTAGCAGAGACCTGGCAAGATTTTCCTTTCTCAAGGAAAACACATTATGAAGTTTCTGGTATGATGGACTGTAAGTCCATGGAACTCAACTTTAAGAAGTTGAGTAGCAGCGTTTCTAGGTCCGTCATAGGGACCTTGATGTTCTTAGTGAACACTTGTTCGGACATATGTTGTGCAGTGAACACTTTGAGTCAACACATGGTTGATCACAACATTCACTGGGTTGGTGCCAAGAAACTCTTGAGATATCTCTGAGGCACGATAGACCAGGGGCTGAGATACACTGCCGGGAGTATGACACTCCATGGATATACTGATGTCGATTGGGCTCGCAGTGTGGTGGATCGCAAGAGCACATCTGGATGCTACTTCACATGTAGATCTGCTTCGGGCAGGAATCTAAAAGTCGGTAGCCTTGAGCACCGTTGAGGCCGAATACATCGTAACATGTATAGCCTATTGTAAAGTCACTTGGTTGCGAAAGCTCTTCTGTGAGCTGTTCGAGCATGTGCTAGATGCCACCGTTATCCTTTGTGATAACCAGAGGGGGATTCATTTGTCATAGAATCCCGGGTTCCACGATTGATCCAAGCATGTTGATGGCTGGTACCACTTTATCCGGGATATGGTACAGCGAGGCGCCGTAAGGCTCGATCATAGGAACTGATGAGCAGGTCGCGGATATTCTCACTATGCCCTTGGGGAAGGTCATGTTCATAACCCTCCGTGAGAATCTTGGAATCATGGAACGATCCTATTCTGAGGATCTTGTTGGACGATGAGCTCTGGGAGCTCTGGGGGACTTTGGGGACAGCTTCTCGGAGCTATGAGCAATCACAAGGCTAGGCTTGTCGAACCTTGTTGGTGTGCTTGGACCCCACCGTTGTGATTATTGAGTTGGTTTACCTCTCATTATCTATGCCCCGTATGCATCCTACCCATTGAGCTCAGGGCTCATGGGAAGTACCTCTCATTTGGCCAATGAGATGGGAAAGGCTAGAGACTAGTAGCAAACACTGATGGACGCATCAGAAATTGCCGTACTCTCTATCTAGGATGGCACGGTCCAACCACTTGATCTGGGATCAAGTCTTGTGAGGTCTCAGACCTCTGCCTGACTTCGGGTTAGATGAACCAACTTCGGGTTGGTTGGAGACTCTTTGTGAGTCTAATAGAGGTTTTGACCTCTGGGCTGAATCTGTCAGCCGGGAATGATGTCTTTGTGACTGACCCACTTCTGTTCTGAAATAAAGAGGCCAACAAAGCAAGTTACGGCGAGATGACGCACGATGTTTGGATTGCACTAGTGGACGGAGTTCTCCCTAGTTGAGAGGGAGTGTTAAAATTGGACAACTAGGTCCAAACTCCGAGTTGTGCTGCTCAGATGACGATCCCAATATTTTTATTGGATTCCTCTTTCGGAGAGGTGTAAGATTGATCTAAAGATCATCTCGATCGGATGAGCAGAACATGTATTTTGAATTTATTCCACTTATGTGCTAGGTCGGCCTGGAATAAAATATTGACTTAAATGTCTTAAAGGACGTGTCACACACCCCCAAAGATTCCTATATATTGGAGAGACTTAGAAATTCATTTGAGACATTGGTGTGGGAGAGATTCTCTCTCTCGATGGCGTTAGATTTATTGTATTCTTTGTTTGGGTTGTTACGGGGTTATGTGTGACACGCTTGGAAATTTCTTTATGACCTATTGGAGACTTTCTTTGGTAGAAGCATCCTGCTGATCGCCGTAACGCCACCATTTCTTATCTCTGTTTTGGCTTGTCTTCTATCGATCTATTAGTATGTTCTATCTTCTTCAGTATTGTGCCCTAATCTGAAATGGCATAGAACATGTTCAGAAATTAACAAATACCCTCGCTCTTCTTGAATATCCTTGCAGTTAAACCACTATTATTAGGGCTTGTAATTATGCCCACAATTGCAAACTACTTCTTCTAGGAGCTCGGTCTTAGATAAATGATTCCTTTGCTTGACAAGTAGCCCTTTGTGACCTTCTTCCTGCCCTTATGCAAGTAAATCTAGCTCTGAAACCATGTTGAGAAATTTTGGGTAGTATGATTAGGTTTTCTTTTAGCTTGATTTCTCTTACTTTGACGAGTTCTTGTGATGTTTTATTACTTCATGTTACTATTATTATGTTCCTTCATCATCAAGATAAATGCCAAACAAATGAAGATCACGAACAAAAGAAAAGAACACAAGATGTGGGCACTCAGCAAGGGAAAAACCCCTAAGGAGGGGAAAACCCAGTCAAACTCTTCCTTAGTAGATTCAAATCAAGTTAAGACATTCCTAGACCCTTGACCTAGATCATTCTCTATCCATCAAGTTAACTTTCCATGAAAAATAGACCAGACATCCAAAATGATATTATGCTTTCTAGGATCTCGGTCTTCTTTGTTTCTGCAATCTTCAACCTCGTTCTTCTGCAACTTTTCGGTCTCCTTACTTCTGCAGTTCTCCGTCCTTCTATTCATCTTTTCTTTTGGCAATATAACGGACTTCTCCAAAATTTCAATGCTCCCTTCTTCTTTCTTCCATAAAATAAAAATAGTTTATTGTTTAATGGATCAAATGCTACTTTATATATAGCTTCTTCAAGGGTGGACATGTCCTTTCATTAGGCCGACTTGCAAGGGGACAAGGCCGACTTGATGGAGGAGAAGCAAGACTCTATTTTTGAAAATAAAACATTTTTCTTTTTTTGACACCATGAACCCAAGAAGGGTGTTATGAATATGATTTATATAAAATTAAATAAATGCAAATAAATATAAATAATAAATAATTGTAGTTATATCTTAAATAGTCATTAGTTAAAATGGAAAGGCATGTCTGAAAAGACATGTCCATTCATGAAGGGGCACCTGCCAAATATGTAAGCCGGCCCTCGTTGTAACCTTCAACACCCTTTCAATCATCATATCAATAAAAAATATTACTTCAAATACATTTTGTGTATTTTTACATTTTAAAGTGCAAGAATTGTAAGTTCTGTTGCCACAATGTTATCAGAGCCATTCGATCCTTTGGACGCTATCTGATGCACAATCTACCATTAAGTTTAGCTCTTGAAGTCATGGAATTAAGCGAATCTCATAAATGTAAAATTGAGTTGTTAAGTGAAATTCAAGAATCATTACAACAAATAAAAATACCATTTACAAAATCATAAGGCTTTCGAAATACCAGATTCAACACCTACAATGGAAGTTGACATTGACATGAAAGGAACTAACATTAAACATTTTTATAACTGAGAAAATGATGATCTTTACAATGCTTTAAATGTGAGTTTTATCCAGGCACTTTTGACTGCCTACCGCCTACCAAACCACCAAGCAAGAAAATGTTGGAATCGAAGGGCCCATCATAAAGTTCATTTTGGAGTCGATCAGGCTACTGGAATAATCTCAAGGGAAATTGGTGAGGCTTCTATTGGTAGTGTGGGGTACATCAAACATGATGAAATTAATAAAGTTGAGCAAGGAGCGATCAATGGGAATATTACTGAATTTTCTAGTGGATCTCGTCCTAAAAGGAACCTTAGGGAAGATGATGAGGTAGAATCAAATATAGATGTCCTTGAAGTATTATGTGGTTGTGCTAGAAATGTAATTGTAAAATTTAAAGAGTGTGTGGCTTGAGGAAGAAAAGGTGGATTGAATGTTGATGGTGGATCAATAGAATCAGGAGGAAACAATTTTGGTGCTTCTTCCGGAAAGGGCAGTATGTCATCTCTTACCAATTCCACTTCCAATAGAGTATGTCGAGCAATATATCCTGCTGCCTCCACTTCCAACTGAATAGGTCCAACTTCAACTGAATGCACAATTCACAACGTTCCAATCACCGGTTGTATGCTGCCACCTTGTTCTGTCCTCCTCTGCTGTTCTGGCTGCAAACTCTATCCGTCATTCGCTGCTACCGTCCTGTACTGTGTTCCATCGCTGTCCGATTCCTTGCGCGGCTCCCTCTCGTCGCATGTCCCAATTTCCCTGTGCCCATTGACCTTCGATATCCATCCTCCGCGTCCCCGACCAGACTCTGTCAAGTTTTTGTCGCTTGACCAACCATTGTTCTTTGCACTTCCACTGGTTGTTTACCCAATCCGCACGCTTCTGACCAATCCTCAACCATCGCTGTCGGCCAACAAACTCAATGCTGCAGTTGATCGTGCTGACACCATTCAAATTGTGGGGTCTGTGAAAATTCGGAAGCCCAAATCCTACTACAACATCTGATATAGTTTCTTCTATTTGTTAAATAAATTTAGCAAATTATTTACTGTGTGCTATGGTAAATATCAAAACTAATACACTGCAGCCTTCATAAATAAAATATTGCGGAAGAAAAATAACACTGGAAAGATAGATGCCCACACACACAAATACACAATTATATTTGGACTAAATCCCCCGAATAACCCAACTCGGGAAAACTGATGCACCAACTGAGGGTTTGATTATTATGCAGTAGTAAATTTGAGTACAAAAATATGAATGCTTAAATATAGCAATCCATACAGAGAAATGACTGGCAGTAAATCTAATGAGAAAAATCTCACTCCCACAGGCGATCTGACACTTACCTTAGCTCAAGTTGAGCTACTCCTTGCTGCCTCTGCGCAGTCACTGTGTCCCTGCAACTCTGAACTGTTTTCCCTCACGCTATCTGATCAACTGCTATCTGGGAAATGGATCCTCCAGGCCTCCGGGCTCTCTCTCCGACTTCTAGCACTGAATCAACACTTCTCCCCTGTTGAGAATTTGGAGGGCTGGAGATTTATACAAATTCTCTTCTTGATAATTACTTGTGAGCTTACTTGAGTTACTGATGTCTTCTCTTCGTTATCTTGTTTAGTCTTTCATCAAGTCAATTATCAAAATAAATACAACACAAACTTAGGCTCCTAAAGGGCAAAACCTCTCCCTCTTGGAGAGGAAAACCCACAAAGAATTCTTCTTATAGATCTTCGAATGACAAGTACCATGACCAAGACTTAGACCGTTGACCTAGATATGCTTCCAAGACCTTGACACAACTTCTTGATTCTTCTCTTTTTCAACAATTTGCTCTGTTCTGCACTAGAGAACTCAGTCTCCAATATTCACTACTTCTAACTGAAGTTAGTAAGGTAAATCACAGATTTCCCTTCTTCACCCTTTCACACTTTTCAAATTGCTCTCTTTTCATGCACTGTGGGAGTGTATATACTTCAGTATCTTCTTCAGACAAATCCACACTTTAAATGCTGCCCTTATCTTTACTTCTACTTCAATTTTGTCATGCTATCATTTCCTCCAGGATTGTTCGTGTATGGTCTTATTCTGATCAGCAATTGATTTCAGGTCCGCATCCTTTTCTTCTTATGTAGACAACATATATACTTGTACCTTGACCCTGTACATACTCACAGAAATCCACAATACTGTTTTTCACTGAGATCTGTAATTCGCACTATTATCTTCATCCGCACTGTGCTTGTCTTTTTGTCCACACATGTGTCTCCGCAAGATTCGTACTTCCTTTTGGGGCTGAATCCGCACTTAACTTCTTTCTTAATTCCTCACCCTTTGATTCAGAAAGATCCGCAAATTCTGTCTCTGTATTATTCGCACTTCGTTATATGTATAGTCCGCACTGTGTCATACGTATTGTTCGCACTTCCTTATAGGTATGATTTGCACTGTATCACATGTATCGTCCACATTTCCTATTACAGAGATCTGTATTGTATCACATATATCGTTTGCATTTCTGATTACAGAGATCTGCACTATATCACATAAATCGTAATCATAATCTGTGACATCCGCATTGACATGCTGTTCCTTTGTCCGCACTTTCTTATTGTAGATGTCCGCTTTCTTACTTAGATTCATCCGTTTTAGGTTCAGTGTTATTGTAATCCTTGGTTGTCCCAAATGATCCGCAGTCTAGGTTAATATATAGTGAACTGTTCTCATCTTTTTAGGCCGACCATCCAAACATAATTTACGCCGACTTTACCACAACATGTATGCTGACATGACTGGTAATTTCTTCAACATTTTCAAGAGGTGTTTCTTCACTTGTCTCTCATTGTTGCATTGAGGGTTGTTGTAAGCTTCTTCCACAAGGTCTTGGAGCATGTAACAAAACTAGATCTGACACTTACTCAAACCTAATGGTCATCAAGAAGAAATCCATCTACTTAATAAATTATGCTCATGAAACCCATGAAGAAAATACAACAATAATATATATTACTTTGACCTCTTCTTTTTCATAATTACATATTTACATAGTCAACATGAAGACCGACCTAGTTACACTTTTCAACACTCCCTCTTAACTAGGGAGGTATTCATACAGGTACATGGTTACTTTCAAACTGAAGAATCTCATAAGAAGAATCGAATTGGTAATTGCATCTGTATAACATCATATCCACTAGCATTGTCCTAGTGCAAAGCCTTGACTAACAACCCCATCTCTCAACGAGACAATGGGCTACAATGCTGGCGAGACACATGACTAATACACACCATAGTCAATGTCTCTCCAAGGTACATGTCCCACCTAGGTGTTCCCAGAGTATGACTTTCTTAGACTATTCTTCTCTTGGGTAGCCAACCCTCAAAGAATATCGGTCCATGACTACTCTTATCTTGAATGGCCTATCTCATTCTCAAAGAGTATCGAATGCCAGATGATTACCCAATCCTCCATTCTGTCTTCCAGGTGAAGACTAGAATGATGTGTCTATCCATTCTCTTCACATGGCCTTTACGAAGACTTACGACTATTAGTCCTGGTCTAGTGCATGAAAAATGTAATAGAGAATTACATACATACTTCAAGTTTCTTCTAAGCAAGAAACTTACCACCAGGCTCACTCTCAACCAGGGTCCTGCAGCAGCAACCCAGCTACTCATGAAGAATTCCTTCCCTCGATGTCATGGATTATTGAGGAATCTTCAACTTTTGGCTTCATAGGGCATAAATCATCCATAACTTTCAGTCACGAGTCATGTCCACTATCAGAAAGTGATTCATCAGTCTTTCTCATCTGGTCCACCATCATGCCATGTTGCTTTCCTTCGAATCATCTCCAAGGATCATACATCCTTTCTTATGATTAGCAGCTCTGCATAAATTCATCCTGATAAACATATACATATGAAATTTTAGAACAACAATTAGCTTAGTGATGATCTTTCACCATGACATCTTCTTGTAGGCATCGACATCCTTCATACAGATTGACACATCTCCTACTGATATGTTTTGTCAAGGGTCTTCTTCTTTATCAGACTTCCGTCAGAGTCTACATATCTTCTCAGTAGATCTCCTAGTCACATCTTCTTGGCCTCTGGATGATAACTGCCTCTTGACATGGTTATATTTCATGATCTCTTCCTCTCTGTACATTCTTCATTCCCAGGAACTTACACATTTTCAGTGCCTCGTTCATATACAACCACCTCATATTCCATGAGGACATATTATGTTGATTTAATCTGTCCGTGCATCGAGAGATAATCCTCCATAAATCATATTTCTAAATACAGAAGGCCATTACTTGCAACCATATGACATGACTTCACAGCATCGAATGTCAACATATAAATATATACATACCTCATACCTTTTTCCCTTGAGTCATCCTGTAGCAATATCTCAGGAATGAAGATCTTCATTCCCTTGGCCTGCTCCATCAATTTGTCATCACATCTCAGAAATCTGTTTCCATGATGACCCTTGCTCTTGATCACCGCTTTCCATTAGTAATGTTATCAGAGAGGTTTTCTCGGAGCTGATTCACCAAGAGCTCCTACCATGCTTCGATCAAGATGCTACACTGCTTCCTATCATACAGTCAACAGAAATCACCTAAAGGAGAAGATGATCTCGTCAACATCAAGATCAAGAAGGAGGAGGAGGAAGATGCGACTCTCGCATCTAAGGGACAACATGGGCAACAAAGGAAGAAGAAGAAAGACCTTTCAAAGGTCAAGTGCTTCTGGCGTGGTAAACTAGGATATTTCACCACACAATGCCCTCAGAAGAAGAAGGGTGAAGACAAATCTGATTCAAAGGTTGCCGCAACTAAGGACGACGATGGAGATGATGACGATGTGGCCATGAGTGCTCATGTGCCTCGGGAGAAGAGGTGGGGTGACATTGATTTGTAGTTCTTTCGAATTGCAGTGGGGGGTAGGATCCTTGAGGTGCCCAAACTCTTGGATCACATACGAGCTACGAGAGCCCTTAATAACAATAGCAGGATGACTGGAGTCAGTTCGTGTGGAGGATAATGGAGCAGCATTGGCAGAGCTAGGATGCTGAAGTCTTAAGCAGCGCAGAGTAGAGGCAGCAACAACGTGGCATCAACGCAAAGGTTGATGGGATTTCAATAACGCAGAGGCAGTGCTCATGCAGTGCAGAGCAGCAACAACACAGAGCTCTAGAGGGTGCTTCTGTTGATTTTTTGTAGCATCGGAAAGTGATCTAAGTCTCTAATTTGGTGAGGAGGCTTAGACATGAGTATTCCAAAGAACCCATAAATCATTTGTGGAAATTTCACTCGGTTCATGCTTTATTAAAATAATTAATTATTTTAATGGAGACCCTAAGTCTAAACTTAGGGAAATTAAATAATTAACGGGTATTAATAAAACAGTGTGAGAATCTTCTAGAGAAGAAGATCAAGTCAAGTGTTAATCTTAGCCATTGATTAAACTTCTAATCTGGGTTGTTGATTCTTCAATGAGAAGATTATAAAAGAAGGCTTAAGGGTCATTTGGAAAGCAAGTTGGGCAAACTTTCAGTAACCTGAGGGAAGTTGATTTTGAAGGAATAAAATTCGATTTCAGAGGGAGATTTGCAAGGGCGGAGGAAGCAGAGGGCATCAACATTTTCAGGGCATGAGGGAAGGAGGAAGCAGGGAAGCAGAGAGGCAACACTCAGGAGCACTGCAAAAGCCTCACACAACAGTGACGTAGGCTTACGATGGCTCTGCGTAGAGAGCTACGCAGGAGGCACGCATAGTGATGCAGGGAGAGCCAGGGAATCCCTTAGGTGTCAAAAATTCTTCGGAGGACTGAAGAAGAATTATCTCAGGTGTATCTTGAGAAAATTTCTTAGTTATTTCAACCAGACTTTCCTGGTAAAGATTTCACTGCTGAAGATTAATATATAAACCCTCATCTGTAGCACCGGTTTGACCACATTGAGTTTTTCTAGGACAATTGTCCAAAAATATGTGATTGATTCTTATGCTTGTATTCTTTATTGTTTTGTTCTCTGCATTTACTTGGGTGATTACTGCAGTAGTGTTTATTTCAAAATTTACTGGAAGAATTCTGTAAATAACTTATTGGAAGAATAAGTAGGAGAAATAAATCTATCACTGCAGTAATATTTCAGGATTGAAATTTTCACATGGTATCAAAGCTTGAGATGAGAAATAGGAGTGGATACCCTGCAAAGGAACAAAGACTGGATGTTGCTGCTGCAACAACTCAGAAGTGTTCACACAACTCTCCATAGAGAAGGGAAAGCGTGAAAGAACAGATGGATTACGACATCTCTGTACTGACGTCCAAACTAGAAGAAGAATTTGCTTGTGTGTCAAGCTCTGCTTCTCCAGAGATCTAGTATTATTGACAGTGGAGCTTCTGCACACATGACAGGGGTATGAGAACGTTTCTCCAGCTACCGAGATGAGCAGATGAACTTTCAAATCAACACCGGCAATAGGGAAAAATGCACCCCTGTGGGAAGAGGAACCATAGTGTCTCAAACCAAAGCTGGTAATAAGCTTCGAGCCACTAATGTGTTGCATGTGCTTGGTTTGGGAATGAACTTACTCTCCGTATCTCAGCTGCAAAACAAAGGCTATGACGTTTACTTCATTGGCAAAAGAGTATACGTCAAACACCCGAGTTGGAAGAAGAAGCCACAATAAGAGTCAGGAGCAATAAACTCTATAAGTTGCAGCTCGAATCCCCAATGGTGCTGATAGGAAACAATGATGAGAAGGATTTGAATGAACTATGGCACAGGAGAATGGGGCACTTACACCATGGGGCTTTGAGAATTTTCAAGAAGACCGTCACAGGAGTTCCAAAACTAAGCACCAAGTGAGATGACGTATGCAAAGGGTGCGTATTGGGGAAATATGCCAAGGCAGCGTACCCCAGAAGCAACAATAGGGCTAAGAGTGTGTTGGGATAAATACACTCGGACATCAGCGGACCAATGTCCACTAGATCTCTCAGTGGTGCCGAATATTTCATCACCTTTATTGATGACCACTCCAGGAAGACTTGGATCTACATTCTAAAGACCAAGGATGAAGTCTTTGATCGATTCAAGGAGTTTAAGGCTCTGGTTGAGAATCTGACAGGAAAGAGGATAAAGACACTGCGATCAGACAATGGTGGAGAATATATAGATAAAGACTTCATAGAGTTCTGCGCAAGGGAAGACATCAGAAGAGAGTGGACTGCTCCATATAATTTGGAGCATAATGGAATCGCAGAAAGGAATAATAGAACTATTGTCGAGGCTACAAGGGCTATGCTATATGATTAAGACATGCCTAAATTCCTATGGGCTGAAGCTTGTAATACAACTGTATATGTTTAGAACAAGATTCCTCATAATGCATTGGGTAAGATCACTCTAGAAAGTGTCTTTAATGGCAGGAAACCATAGGTAAGCCACTTCAGGATCTTTGGTAATGTGGCATACTGCCATGTACTCGAAGAAAAGAGGAAGAAGTTGGATAGGACTGCTGAAAAGGGGTATCTGGTGTGATACAATGAAAATGCTAAGGCTTACAGAATCTACATTCTTGGGAGCAGGAAGGTTGTAGTGCGGTGGGATGTAAAGTTCATGGAGGAAAGAGCTTTAAGAAAATCCCGAGAGATGCCTTCAACAACGCAGTCTGAAGATGCCCATTGGTCCAGCCTCTACGACCAGATGAGGTTAGCCCGAGTGCTTCTCCAAGGCAGAAATATCCAAGGGATTTATCTCCAAAAGATTTGCAGGAGGGGGAGCAGGTAGAGCCACCCACTACCAGTGGTAGGACGAGCAGGGAAATACGACAAATTCTGAAGGATGCAGAGGAGTTAGTCGTGGCTCTCATAAATGAGAAGATGGAGCGTAAGCAACCAGACAGGTACCAAGCCTTGGGAGCCCAGGTTGGGGAACCCTCTAGTTTTTAGGAGGCAACTCAACATCAGGTATGGATCGATGCAATGGTGGAAGAGTACAGTTCCATCATGACAAATGATGTCTGGGAGGTGGTTCCTAGGCCTCAGAACATATTAGTTGTGGGTTTGAGATGGATCTACAAGATCAAATATGCTGTAGATGGCAATGTAGAAAAATTCAAAGCCAGGTTTGTGGCAAAGGGGTATGCTCAGAAGGAAGGGATAGACTATGAATAGACCTTCACTCCAGTCGCTAGATATACTTCTATTAGATCCGTGATATCCATTGTTGCACAGATGGGATGGGAGATTCACCAAATGGACGTCAAGACTGCGTTCTTGAATGGGGTGATAGAAGAAGAAGTATATATCGAACAACCAGAGGGCTTTGAGACGCATGAGCATAAGGCTCATGTGTGTAGGCTTAAGAAAGCCTTGTATGGACTTAAGCAAGCCCCTAGAGCTTGGTATGGTCAAATTGATAGCTACTTGTGGAAGATGGGATTCGTCAAGAGAGACGATGATCCAAATCTCTACTATTTGAGAGTAGGGGATGAGCCTTTGATATTGGTGGTGTATGTAGATGATCTATTCCTGATAGGATCATCTAGGCTCATCAAGGACTGCAAGGAGAATTTAGCTGCAGAATTTGACATGAAGGATTTGGGGCTGATGCATTATTTTCTGGGGTTCAAAGTTTGGCAGCAGAAGGGTGAGATCTTCTTTGGTCAAGGGAGATATGCTACAAAAATAATGAAGAGGTTCAAGATGGAGGACTGTAGACCCATGGCTACACCATTGATCACCAACTGGAAGAAAATTGATACTTCTGAAGATGGTGAGGCTGATCCTACCTTGTATAAGCAGCTCATAGGGTCCCTAATGTATCTGGTCAACGCTAGGCTAGACATTTGTTATGCTGTCAACACCCTCAGTCAGTTCATGGTGGAACCAAGGAGGGCACATTGGGCAACAACCAAGCATGTTCTCAGATATTTGTAGGGAACAGTCGAGCTTGGATTGAGATACACCCGAGGCAATGACATTAGATTGGGTGGGTTCACTGACGTAGATTGGGCTAGGAGCTCAGTAGATCAGAAAAGTACTAGTGGGTATTGTTTCAATGTTGGATCAACAATGACTTCTTGGTGCAGCAGGAAACAAAAGTCTGTGGCTTTGAGCTCAGTTGAGGCAGAATATATGGTTGCAAGCATTGCTTTGTGTGAGGCCATATGGCTTAGGAAGATTCTTGTAAATCTACTAGAGGAAAAGATGTAAGCGACCAACATTCTATGTGATAATCAGAGTTGCATCAAACTCTCTGAAAATCCTGTGTTTCATGATCGATTGAAGCACATTGACATCAGGTGTCATTTCATCATAGAATGTATTCAACAAGGCGTTGTACAATTACAATACACTGTGACAGGAGAACAGGTGGCAGAAAACCTCACTATGGCTCTGAGAAAGACAAAGTTTGTCTACTTCAGAGAGAAGATGGGGATGATCAAGAATCCATTTCAATAGTAGAAATGGACTGATGCAGAATTGAGAGGGAGCTGCAGTACAGATGAGGCAGTGGCAGTGTCATGGGTTGCAGTACAGAAGGCAATAGCGCAGCAGATGAAGGGCAACAGTAGCCAAGCATCAGCAGCGCAAAGGATGCTTCAGGGTCAGAGCAGTATGCAACATGCATATTGCTAGAACACTTTCCTCGCTAAGAGGGAGTGTTGATTTTTTTTGTAGCATCGGAAAGTGATCTAAGTCTCAAATTTGGTGAGGAGGCTTAGACACCAGTATTCCAAAGAACCCAAAAACCGTTTGTGGAACTTTCACTCGACTCATGTTTTATTAAAATAATTAATTATTTTAATGGAGACCCTAAGTCTAAAGTTAGGGAAATTAAATAATTAATGGGTATTAATAAAACAGAGTGTGAATCTTCTAGAGAACGAAGATCAAGTCAAGTTTTAATCTTAGCCATTGATTAAACTTTTAATCCGGGCAGTTGATTCTTCAATGAGAAGATTATAAAAGAAGGCTTGAGGGTCATTTGGAAAGCAAGTCGGGCAAGCGTTCAATAACCCAAGGGAAGTCGATTCTGAAGGAATAGAATTCGATTTTAGAGGGAGATTTGCAAAGGCGGAGGAAGCAGAGGACATCAACAGTGTCAGGGCACGAGGGAAGGAGGAAGCAGGGAAGCAAAGAGGCAACACTTAGGAGCAACGCAGAGGCCTCACGCAGCAGTGACGCATGCTTACGCTGGCTCTTTGTAGAGAGCTACGCAAGAGGCATGCAGAGTGATGCAGGTAGGGCCAGGGAACCCCTCAGGTGTCAAAAATTCTTCGGAGGACTAAAGAAGAATTATCTCAGGTGTATCTCAAGAACATTTCTCAGTTATTTCTGCCAGACTTTCCTTGTAAATATTTCACTGCTGAAGATTAATATATAAACCCTCATCTGTTGCATCGGTTTTCCCACATTGGGTTTTTCCGGGGACAATTGTCCAAAAATATCTGTGTCTATGTGATTGATTCTTATGCTTGTACTCTTTATTGTTCTGTTCTCTGCATTTACTTGGGTGATTACCGCTGTAGTGTTTATTTCAAAATTTATTGGAAGAATTCTGTAAATAACTTATTGGAAGAATAAGTAGGAGAAATAAATCTATCACTGCAGTAGTATTTCAAGATTGAAATTTTCACAACTTCAGTATCGAGGTACACTCAGAGTGACTTCTATGTCATGTCTTTGAGATTTTTCAATTGCTTACCTCTCAGCCGCTGAGTTGCAGTGCAACAGTTAGCAGTGGTAATGCTATGGGTAGCATGATGCAACATTTGAGAGGGAGTTGCAGTATAGATGAGGTAGTGTCAGTGACAGTGACATGGGCAGTAGTACGGATAGCAACAGCGCAGTGGATGAAGGGCAGCAAGTCGAGCATCAGCAACGCAAAGGACCAATGCTGTGGATCAGGGTGATGCTTTAGGTTGAAGTGTTGCTAGAGCACATTCTTCACTAAGAGGGAGTGTTGATTTTTGGGTAGCATCGTATGTGCTCTAGCTCCGAAACTTTGTGGAGGGGCTAGAACACATGAGATCTCCATGACTCAAAAATCGTTTGGAGAAATTCCACCTGGAGCTTAAGTTATTCAAATAATTAATTATTTTAATGGAGACCCTCAGTCTAACTTATGGAAATTAAATAATTAAAGTGAATGAATTTAACATGTGGGTGAGAATGTTCTAAGTGGCGAGGATGAAGTCTTTTCTAATCTTAGCCGTCAATTAGAGATTAGATCACGACCGTTGATTCGTCAATTGGAAAAGTATTAAAGGAAGGCTTGGGGTCAGTTGGAGAAGACATACAAAGTGGCAACACTTGAGCTAAGTCGAAATTCTGGGGCGCGGTTTGCTGTGAATTTCGGAGTGAGCTTGTAGTGTAGCGAGGGGTAGTTCAATAGCGAAATTTTAGATCCAAGGCCGAGAATGCAATTGTAGAGAGGTAGATCTACCCAGGAGAGACAACGCAACCCTCGAGAGTGTGATGCAGGCCCAACTGGGCTCATGTAGAGCTGACGCAGAGGCTGATGCAGGCCGAGAGGGGTGACACAGTGCAAGATGAGGTGACGCAGAGCTAGAGGCTGCAACGTTGGGGTTTCTATGGGGCAGATCAGGCTCAATTTCAATAGATCGAAGAAGGGTGACGCAACCACTAGGAAGGGTGATGTAGTTCCAACGTAGAGCTTGCTGGGGACATCATAGGCACCTATGGGGTTCGTCATTCTGATGCTGGATCAGCCATAATATTTGTCTCTGGATAGAGGTACTTCTGCCAAGGAAATCTCTGTTGGGTGAGCTGTTTATGGCACCCTAGTTTGTATTCAGAAATTTGCATAATAATAAAAACCCTCAAGAGCTGCTGCACCGGTTTTCCCATATTGGGTTTTTCTGGGGACATTTGTCCGAAAAATCTTGTGTCCTTTGTCTGAATGTGCTTATTCTTCAATTCCTGATTTGTATAATTGTGTTGGCTGCAATGTGTTTTTTTCAATGTTTTCATGAATATTTCCGAAAATAACTTGTTAAGTTAAATACACAAGTGGGAGAAGTCAATCAGATTTCTGTAATTAAGATTCAGAAATTTTCACATATAGTGAGTACAAAGAAGAAGATCTTACATTGCAATTTGCAAAGCTTTGAAAATAGGAGGAAAAGGCCCAAGAATTGACCCATGTCATCATTTTCCACTGCATATGCTTTGTTGTTCAATCTTGCAAACAATGGTTGAATTCAACTGCTCAGGTTACAAAATAAGAGTTATTTTGTGCTTTGTTTTTATACAATTTTTAGGTGCTTATAATTTAGTGTCAGTATATACATGCAAATGTAATGTCTGGTAAAAGTTGTATTTTAAAATTAGTATTATGGTCCTAGATTTATGTAATTGTTCTGCATGGTGTGGGAAGGTACAATCAACCTGGAATGTGAATTCCTTCTATCCATCATTTCATTTGTATAGTTCACGAAGAGACGTTTTAAATATTGAAAATCAGAATTCCAAATGTTATATATTTATGGGTGCTAGGGAAAGGTG
The DNA here is from genome assembly GCA_034641835.2 of Pinus albicaulis. Lineage (NCBI taxonomy): Eukaryota > Viridiplantae > Streptophyta > Pinopsida > Pinales > Pinaceae > Pinus > Pinus albicaulis. The sequence goes on from CM076578.1 coordinate 1,972,893,808, forward strand.
GAACTTAGTATATTCCTTTTTTATTGTATAAATTATTATTGCAGGCTGGGTCCTATTTGGTATGTTCCCTCTAGCCGACATAAGGGCCATTTATATTGTTCTTTCCATCATCTAATGGGTTTAACATAACCAGCAAGCCAAATTGGTTTAAGTGGACCTTAATAGGATACTTTATCTTGATTAAATAGTAGGAAGGTATGATCAAGCTGGAATATGATTTTTTTGTATCCATCATTTTATTCATATAGTTCACAAATGATGCATTCAATATTGAAAATCAGAATTCCAAATGTTTTAGATTTATGGGTGGATAGTGAAAGGTGGAACCTAATACATTTCTTTTTTATTGTATAAATTATGATTGCAGGCTGAGTCCTATTTGAGATGTTCCCTATAACTTAAGTTGCACACAACGGGGAAACAGAAACAAGTTTCCGAAACAAGAAGCGATATGAAACACGACCCCCCCAAATTTTGGAAACGGGGAAACACGGTGTAACCATATATATATATATATATGTTATAATTTAAATTTATATTAGAATTTAGGACATTTAAGAAATGTTATGTAAAATCATAAAAATTTCAAACATACATGATAAATTCAAAGCATAAACTATTACAAGTTACAACACATTTACTCATGAATGATAACAGATACATAATGAAAATAGAAATATTGGAATATCCAAAACCATCATTTATTATATATCAAAATCTCAAAATCAACCTTTATTATATATATGAGGCTGCAAGTACAATAAAGTCAAAAGACTAATACTCATTATCAGAATCCTCATCAAATATAGCAGCAGAAGCATGATCAATAGTGGATGGTGTAGCTGAAGAAGATGTTTGGCTAATTTCGCTTCTATGATCCTGGTTCTCAATATTCAAGGCATCAAGAGAGAGATCCAAATCAGGATTTTCTGGATCCACATCCCATTCCTTAGAAGGACCATTGCCATATTCTCGACCCCTACGAGATGCAAGGCGAAGGTTGGAGTGCACATAAACAAGATCATCTGCCTTTTGTGAGCCCAACTTGTTGTGCTTCACAGAATGAATTAAACCATAGGTGCTCCAATTCCTTTTTGCTGATGAAGAGCTTGCCACTTGTGAAAGGAGGCGAATGGCAGGGTTTTGCAAATGTACACAATTTGCTCCATGACAAATCCACCACCTAACTGGATTTATGGTGCTTCTCTCCTCCAAAGATGATATATCTGAAAAATCATCTATTCCTATAGCAAAACTGGCAAATTCTTCCTTCAACTCCCTGTGTAGATGAGTTGGAAAAATTCTCAGAAGGGTTTTTTTCACCCCATTAGCCACCTCTCTATCCTTATGGGGTGCCTTCCTCTTCCCATTGCTTTGAGCAATAAGTTCCTCATCATAAAATTTTGGGTTCGAGGCATGTGCTAAAGTATGCAATGGAGTGTTGAAATTGTTCCACCTATCAACAATGATTTTCTTGATTAATTCAACAAAATGATCATCTACAACAAAAAGCTGTGGAGACCCTTATGAAATGATTTCCATAGTTTTCTCAACCATGGAATCCATGCTATCATATACCTCTCCTAAAAAAGGTTGGTCAGTGTTAGCATTCCGAAGAAGCTCAAATGCAGGGGTTGTGAACATTAGCAAGAAATCTATCTTGCTCCACCAATCCTCATCAAGGCACAATATACGCACCGTAGATCCCCCGCTTTGAATCTGCCTATCTCCACTCAGCCCAAAGTTGACTCACCACCATAGACACTAATGCTTGCTTAACCTCAACAAGGCGACGCAACATTATGAAGCTTGAGGCATATCTTGTCTCAACAAATTTTAACAACTCCAATTTGGAGTACTCTCGAAATATTGCTTGAGACTGGTGGTGGTTGGTGATGAATTTAACAATTTCCCTTGCTTCCCCTATGAGTTCCTTTATCCATGGAACTTTATTGTCGATCTCCTCTAAGATCAGATTCAGATCATGGACATTGCAGGGTGTCAAAAATACGTGGTCATACCTCCCCTCAATAATCAAATCTGCAACTTTGCATATAGGTGCATTATTTGTGATAACTTGCACCACTCTGTTAGGACCAACTTGTTCAATAGGTTTGATAATAACACTAGCAATGAATTGTTCATCTTTTACCTCTCCCGGGCAGTCTTCCACCTTTAAAAACATTACTCCTTTTGGTGAAGTGGCAATGATATTTATCAATGGTCTACGCCTTGTATCTATCCATCCATCTGAGACTATGGTAACCCTAGAGCTACTCCAAGAAGAACGAATTGGTGATCACACATCCTCCACAAGATCCTTCTCATTTTTGAGAAGCTGAGTTCTAACTTTCTCATAGTTGGTCCCCTTGTACCCTTGAGGAGCTTTGTTAACTGCCCTTATCATATCTTGCTAGTAAGGAGAGTGAACAACATTGAATGGGATACCACATGCATAGATGCACCGATCCACTCTAGAATCAACTTCTTCTCTTGCTTGCACATTCACCAGTTTAGCAATTCTGCTATTTTGAACTGTATCGGATGCCCCTCTGGATGGTGGTTGTTCTGGTTATTGAGTGCCTCTCCTCTTCCTTGTTTCAACTACAATCCTTAGCTCAATGTTTGCTGGAATTTTAGCTTGACTAAGATCATCATATTTTCTTTTAATTCCATCAGTCTGATCTTGCTCTCTTTGATATTCCCTCCTTGCCATAGGGTTTGATGTTTCCATGCAACCTGCAATCCCCTGTCCTCCTCCATGCAAAATATGTGCCTTCACTCTTGGGTAAGAGCCCTTGTAAGAATTATTGCAAAGATTACACCTCCATTTCCATGAGCCACCACCTCCACATCTTTGCCGCTTCTCAACATGCCTCCAAAGAAGATAATATTCAGCCTTTGGGTTGGCCTTGGGGTTTGAACTTGAACCTTGGATGGAAGCCATTGCTGCAAAAAAAATTAAAAAAAAAAAAAAAATCTTCAAATAAAAAAACGTTTTTTATAATTTTGGTAGCATAAACCCTAAAAAAATAGATTAAACAATGGGAAAAAAACCAAGAAATTGAATGCTTCTTACCCAAATAAATTTTATGTAGCTGAAGCTACCCCAACATGCCAGAAAAAACAAGAGAAATATAGCTGTAGCTGAGCCAAAAACCAAGAATGCCTTAGCTGGAAACTTCACACTCCAAATCTGCTTTTGACATCGGTTTCTCTTCCAGCTGAAATCTCCTTTGCTCACTGGTGAAAACACCCTATCTGAAGCACTACTCTCTTCCTCCTTTCTCCTTGCTAAAATCGCTCTTCTCCAAGTGAAACAACTTGCTCAATTCGTGTGATGAGAGAATGAGGCGAATCGTCTTTTTATAAGTTTAGAAAGCCATCCAGAAGCATCCAAAAGACAAACAAAATAATTAAAATAATTTTAAAAGGCACGAAAAACGAAAAGAAAAAACACAACTTGAAACGCTGTCCAGGGAAGGAAACGCGGCTGTACGGCCGGAAAACACATTTCTGGCCTTACTGGCAATGTTTCCCGTACGGGAAACATACCAGTATGGCCGGAAATGTGTTTCCCGACCGTACGATACGCGTTTCAGCGTTTCTGTTTTTCTTTTTTGGGGAAATGGGCCCTAGACCCACGTTTCCTGCAACTTAGCCTATAACCAACATAAGGCCCATTTGTACATTGTTCTCTCCATCATCTATAGGGTTTATCCGACAAGCCAAACTGGTTTAAGTAGACCTTAATAGGATACTTTGTCTTGATTAAATAGTAGGTCATCTACGATTGGGGTCTTGATGAGAAATATTGGACACACACACACACACACAAATATACATATACATATATGGGAGCATTACATGCTCTCTCATCACACATGGATGAATATGACATTTGATAATATTACCTTTTGTGTATTTGGAGATATGCTCTTTTATTTTAAGTATTGCTATGCAACTTACCACCCTTGTAATCTGGAGCAATGCTCCTCAAACATTCATATTATGCTTTTGATGTGTAATATTGATGTGTGTTATCTACTGTTCATTATTTTGGGTTATTAAGCAATTAATAGGAATGGGAATGCTCTGCCATTAAGATGATTTGTTTGTGTGTTGAAACTCTAGCTAGCTATTTAAGGTATTTATTATTGATTTTTACAAAGCATCTAAAATGAACAAACTGTGGCAATATTGTGATTCGTTTTGGATATCATCTGCTTGCTCCTTTTGGATTCCACCCTATGTTTTCTGAACATGTATTTGTTGAACTGATTTATCATGTTGCATGTGTTTTGCATGTTTTGGGTAGCAGGTTCAGTATCCTGGGTTACAACAACGGCTGAGAGTAGACATCAAAACAATGGGCATTCTTTCACATGCGATATCATGGGTAGTTAATCTTTCTTTGAATTGTTGACTCAGCAATAGAATATTGTCAGTAAGACCATTAAAAATAAATTTATCAGTTAGTGAGCGTAAATGTGTAGAATTGAATAGTCTAAATACACATATATAGTTTTACTGCTCGTTTATGAATATGTCTGCACGTTTGTGTCCATATGATTCTGATAATATTTTTTATTTTTATTTTGTTGTTTTGGTATCTGGTAGTGGTTAGTATTGAAATCATCATATTTCTTATTAAAGAAAAAAATTAAATTTTTCTGTCTTATTTTCAACATTGAGTTATACTCTATGCTATAGAAGTAGAATGCCGTAATAGAGATTATGCTTTTACTTCACATTTGTGAAACATATTATGTCTCTCATTCATGGAGTATAAGTAACGTTTAAAACGTTTGGCTATATGCTTAAAGGATGGTTAGTAGTGACAATGAGGTTTATTCTGGATTTCTCTTTTAATGAAGATGATCTTGTAACTGGAGGGTAGCCTCAGTTTCCTCCCTTTGATGCATTCTGTAGTAACGATGGGAACATATGCTGTCAAAGAAATTACACCCTTTCAATCCACTTAAATCTAATTATCTTTCCAAGCTTGCAGATTTTTCCTGATTACCAGTTTGAATGGATCGTGCCAGAATTTGAAAAGACACTTTCTAAGGAACTTGGTAGGTTTTGACTTTTGTGATGACATTGTTCCCAGATTTAATTAGAACAGTGCACCGCAAAAGTTCCACAGCAGTCCAGAACAAAAGTTCAATAAAAATTTCTTTGAGGAATGAGATTGAGGTTAATATAAAGAAAATGCATATAATAAACTCTCCACAAAAACTGAACAATTTTTTCATGGTGTATTTACTTTCCTGGAGCCTTTAATTATTGCAACTGAATTTACTATGTTTTTCCCAGATTTTCTTCAGGAGGCAGAAAATGCAGAAAGAACAGCAAGAAATTTTAGGAAACACAAATCGGTTAAGGTTCCTCATATCTTCTGGGTATATCATCCAAAGACCTATGCCATGAAGTTGAGTTTAGTTTAACTATATAATTTCCTGCAACTACTTTATATTTTGCACTTTGCATGTACACCCATGCATTTGTGTGCCTCAATTTGGTATCTTTGCTCCGAGGCTGTGATTTTGGACTTGAATTTTATTAACATGATTGCTTAACGGTTGATTTTCAGGATTTTACCACAAGGCAAGTTCTTACAATGGAATTTATGCATGGCTGTAAGGTTTGGATTTTTTTCTTGTTAATCATAAAAACCAGGCCCCATTCCAAACTTTCTCTATCTTGATTGGTATTCAGATTCTTTCTTTTGGTTTTATCTTTTGATGTTCACCTCTTACTGGTTACTTGAGTTGCTGGATAATTAGCACTATGTATTAATCATATTCTTGAATCCTGCTTGCTTTTGTGATCCTAGCCGTTAACACTATAACTTCATCCATATGTATGGATTTTGTTTTCCTTTTAGAGTTGGAGTTAATACATATAAATTGATGATTAATGTGATTTTATTGCAGATTGATGATTTGCATTGTTTGTTGAGATCAGGCCTAAATCCAAGAAAGGTCAGTGACCAAACATGCCAAGTTCAAACAAATTCATTCCAATTTTGTTGCTTTTCTAGGAAAAATTTTGAGAGCTAAATGTACATAAGTATAGTTGTTAAGTTTTCAGACTTTAGACAACAAAAACATATTTGTTATAGGAAAATGTTGAAGAAAAGTCATATAATTTTTATGTTGCATGGGTTCCCGAACCCAGGGGTGGGATTCTCGAACCCGTCCCGTGTTCTTGAACCCAAGAACTGGATTTGGGTACGGGTTCTTCCGAAACGAACCCATAAGAACCAGGTTCTTCTACCAAGAACAAGGTTCTTTGTTAAAAATTTTTGGGTGCTTTTAACGTTTAGGGTACTTGGAACCCCAAAATTTGGTTCTTAAGGGTTCTTTGTTGAACGATTTTTGAAATAAAAATTTAAATATAAAAAATCGTGGAAATTCAAAAGGTGAATACATAATCCGTACAACCTATAATCACTTTAGTCTTCGATGATGACATTCCATTTGAGACAACAACCATTCGGTTTGACTATTGAGATGACGAGCATTCCCTGGTGTGTTTGGGGCATTCGCTGATGTGTGTGCCGGTGAATGGAGGTTCCCACAGAGACGCAATCGACAAAGATGCAATCCCTGCTTGAAGATTAACAGGTAACTCTTGAAGATTCACCGTGCGGCATGAATTAATTCTAATTTCTGTGTGTTCAAACTTCATTGTTTGCATAACAAAATTTGTAAATTAAAATTTAATTTTAAATAGTAAATCGACCCATTATGTCAAAGATGGGAAAGCTTCCTTATGACGAGTATTATAATCTTGAAGAAAACACAATAACTAGTCTACTGCCATATACTGCGATTCCAAACTCTTGTTTTTCTACTGTAATCTCCACATTCTCTCATGGCCAACCAACATCACTTGCTTTTCTAATCACTCTTTTAACTGTGTTTTTTTTTTTTTACATTTTTTGCCAAGAATGTAACTTTTGGCCTTCTCTTTCCCTACTAGAGTTTTGGGCAAAATTGGCTTGGGGCCAGATTTATAAGTATGTGTAAACTCCAATTTTTTCTTGATATCAAACTAGAAATTTTGAAATTTCAATGTAAATGTTGAATGTTCAATGATGTGTATGTTTAAATCTTCAAAGTTTAAATCATAAATATTTTAGTTATACAAATTCACACACACACACATACCCCTGACGAATCCACACACCCTGTTTCAAAAAATGATGCACCCGTCCCCGTCCCCATCCCCACGTTTCCTGGCAACATAGTATAATTTTGTACTGCACAATAACAATATTGACAACAAAGAGAAATCCATATTAGAAGTCTCTAGAGAGGACGTGTGTGTCAAATGTGCCCCCTACACAGGAAGTACGAGTACACAGGAGGAAGATGTGGAATGACCATAATCAGATTCTTGACGATTTAATGATTGTCACATGTGTGAACTTTGACAAATCATATGGAATATGGAATGAATTTTGCATAACTATCATTTTGTAACAATTCTATATAATTTAATTTAAGCATTAAAGTCCAATGGTAGCCTCACGTGGCCAATGGGCAATAAAGTACAACAATGAGTAAGTGTTGGGAGTGCTAACACATCTTCATAAGAAGTGAAACATACATAGAAGAGTACAATGAAAATGCCATAATAGATACCATCGAACCCTAGTGAGCCTAAAAGAGATACTTGTTGTTGCTTCGCTTGCACACCTTAGTTAATGTGGGAAAAATTCTCAACCCCACAAGGTGTGTTCTTGGTAGAAAATTTAGAGAAGAGGCTGTCACCTAATCCCAACTCTCTCCGTTAAAGCTCTCTCCCAATTAAGCTAAAAGGGGTGGTCCCTAGGAATGGCTAGTAAAGTGAAATTTGATGTTCTAGGAGGCTCAGGTTAATGGAAATAGTTCTCAAGGGCAACTTGATTCAATATTTAACAAGTATGTAAATGCATGAGCAATATAAAAGATATATTCAATGATAGTCAATATAACATTCAAGAAACCAGTGCCTTGTAAATAATTACTCAAATAAAGATAATAAGCACTTGCAATATAGAAATGAAAGCTCAAGTTATAATGACAAGTAATCTTACAAAACCAATGTTAGATCAAGATATGAAATTTGAGCAATAAGAAATTTAACTCGCAAAAGTGAATAGAGCTTGCACTTTGTAAAAAAAATGGTCATGTAGAAATAGAAAATGACATCAAATAGCCATGAGCCAATAAATATCAAAATGACAAGAACAAGGGTTAGATAACAATATTGCAAGTAAAATTGAAAATGCTCATAAGACAATTTGATAAGGATGATATGAAAAACTTGTTGGGAATTGGATAATCCAGCAATCCCCGTGTGTTTCGCAACATGGCTTAACCGCCTCTCATGGATCCGTTAACTCTGCTGATGTGTCCGTTTACTAGCACCTGCGGGTTTTGGTGTAACGACAATCGTGATTCCAACAAGTGGTATTAGAGCCAAAAGTCTCAAGTTCGAATCACACCCGGCTCGTGTTGGGGGGTAGATTGTTGGGAATTGGATAATCCATCACTCTCCGTGTGTTTCACGACATGGCTTAACAGCCTCTCGTGGATCTGTTAACTTTGGCGATGCATCCATTTACTAACACCCGCAGATTTTGGTATAACGACAGTCGTGAAATGCAATTATATTGGTTGGTTTTAGATGCCTAATATAAGGTGAGAGATTCCCCTTTCAAATTCTTAACAAAGGGTAAAGACTGGGGTGACTTGCAAGGAAGAGGGGCTGAGGAGGCACTAAGTTTGTCGTTAACGGTACCCTTCACCCAATCCTTACAAATGCACGTGCCTTTGTTCCTACAAGGGGACAAAGCCTCCAAGAGAATTGCGAGGTCACGTGTTGGAACCTTACTCCGTACTAGATGGAAGAAAGATTTGGAAAATGTTTGTCCTATGATTTCTATACAACCAAGCTTATGCTTGGAGATAAGTTTTAAATATGCAAGTCTAATACTAGAATGCCTAATAAAATGATTGAGTGTTAATGCTTCCAAAGAAAAGTGTTGGTAGCAGTGCTTCCAAATAAACGAAATGAGATAATGCTCAAGATAAATTGTACCAACAACTTCAAAGGAAGAAATTAAAGTGGAACTAGCTGAATGTCACTTCACAAGCTTTGAAATGAAAATTGCATGGAATCATATATTTGACAATTGCTTGCAAACCAAATTAGCCAAGTGAAATTAGACAAGTAAGTTGCTCAAATTAAATTGCTTCAAGTAAATGATGACAAATGAAATGATCCAAGAAGTATGTCAAAAGAGTAGTGTAATCAAGATGGCTCTTAAAACATAAATTGACATGAAATGATTAAGCATATACCCAAATAGCTTATGAAACAATTGCCAAGTAAAGTAGATTGGTGAGCAAATCAAAGTTTGCCGATGAAAATGTAAAGTACTTGCTTATGTATTGTAACTTGAAAGCACATAAAATGAGTTGCTCAAAAGATATGTTGCAAGTGTTGTAGCTTAAGCAACAATAAATTGCACAATACAAGAACCTTGGGAAATGAAAATGGAAAGCTTGACAAATTCAACTTTGCAAATGAAGAGAATTGTGTGTTAAGTCTAGAGACTAATTATGCATGGAACAAATTGGATTAGCAGAGTGCATGCAAATGAACTAAACATGAGAGTTAGAAACTAAATGATGAAAATCAATCCATCCAAGAAAGAGTCATTCTAAATGACGATGTGGATACCATGTGAAAATTTCTCAATCTCCCTCGAGAAAACTAGCCTTTTATTAGAGCGATGTTACAGTGAAGAAAGCCCTTTTATATGTGAGTGAAGGGCTCAAGATTTGAGGATGCTTTTCACAATGAAATTCAACATTGAAGCACTAGGATCCTTCCTCTAGAAAACAGAAACAACTTTTACAAAAAGTGGATGGCTGCAAGATTCCAAGGGTCTTCATATATAGTCTGGAAGATTGTGACAGAATTCTGTCCAAAAATTGCAGCCATTTAAAAACTACAATCAGTCCCAAAAAAAGGAAAGATGAGCCTCCCTCCAACTCTCGATCTTGTAGGAGATTTATGCTGCCTTCAAACAACCCACGGCCTCCTAAAAATCTGCCCAAAGTATGCATTTGGCCCTGTCAAAAGACTGCCAACGAGATGCTAAAGGTCCTGCAAAGAGTTTGTTAGTAGTTTCAAGCTTCCTTCCTCTTCAAAATTGCCACAAAAGGTTAGCACAAGGCTCAAAACAAATCTGCAAAGCAGCTGCAAATGTTAGAGAAAGAGAAAGGATAGTAGAATGGAGATGATAATCTACAATGGATATACAAAGACTAGATCAAGTTATGCAAGTAAAACTTCCATCCTTTTCTAACTATAATCATGCTTTACATAGCAAAATAAAATCAATATAGGCACAAAAGTTTTGAGATGAATGACTTGAAGTGAAATTTGACTTGCCTACAAGCCAATGCTAGGGTCCCTGCAAGAAAATTCGAATGATGAGACTATGAGCTGAAACAAATGAGAGTTCCTCCAAGAGCACGTTCAAGAGTGGGATGGTTTCTCCTAAAACTTCCCCTCATGCTTGAAACTTGATCAAATAATGATATTCCCTTTACAATGCTCCAACAAAGGTTAGCTCCATATAGACTTATTAGAAATAAACAATCATAAAGGAGTTCTAAAGATCTATTTTAAATTAGTTAGAACATTCTATATCTGGAGAAAATTTCTAAATCATATGTCAATGCACGGTTGCTTTACATCAACATATCTCTAAAATCCTATGGAAGCAAGTAATATAATAGCACAAGTAGAAAGAAATAAGAGCATTGATAAAAAGTTCATACCATAGTCAAGGAGGAATAACTTCCCATAAGTGAAACCCCAAAGTCTTTATTGCATTGATGAATGAAAGTATACAAAGGGGCAAAGCTTCTGCAAGCACAATAGCTCTTATCAAGTGTCAAAATGTGAGCTCAAAGCTCAAATAAATAAGATGGGAGTCAATCCTAATGATGAATGGTGGAAATCCCAATGAGAGAAACCCATGCAAATCGAATCCCAAGTGGCGACTCGAATTCTCCAAGAAAGGCCCATGCATTCCTTGATGAGGAACTTGTGGGGATGAGGAATGACACGTGTATAGGAGTGGAGTGGTAGGAGATCACTTCTCCACTCTATCTCCATGAAATTGAACCATATCTTGAGTCAACTCTTTATCACTCTAAACTTGAGTTTTCTCGACAAAAAGTGCGATTTTGTCTTTGGAACTCGTGGTCCTTGTTGGAAAATGAAAAAGGCAGAAAATTTCTCTTATATAGATAATTACTTGTGATATTCTTGTAGACTTATTATCTTCTCTTTATGTTTTTTTAATCTTTGTTTCATCAAGCAATCATCAAATCAAAAACATGAAGATCAACAACACCAAATGTAGGCACTTAGCCAGGGCTAAAACCTCTCTCTAGGAGAAAACTCAGTCAAACTCTTCCACTAATCAAATTGAGATAGACCAAGACCTTAGACCTGACAAAAAGACCTTCCTCCTCCACCAAGCTAGCCTTTCAATATGATTCAACAAACTTCAATAATCTCTTCTTGTCCAGCATCTACAACCCAACAACAATCTAGAATTTCGGCTCCCAACATCCAGAATTTTGGCCCTATTGTAGATCCAAAATTTCAGCCTCCCCAATAACTTCATAATTTCGCACGTGTGAGAGTAGAGAGACAAAATTTGATTTTTTATTGCTTGAAACGGATTTCCTTCTTCTTCACTAGCGTTTTCTTCCTCTTCCTTGAACTTCACACCTTTTTTTTTCCTCCAGCTACTGAAGATCGAACTCGTGGTATATGTGCTCCAAATGAGTCAAGTTGCTGCCCTTTTATAGTGGATTCTGCTTCCCTAATTAGGCCGACTCGGTGGAGGAGGCTTAATGACCTATTTTACATAAAAATACATTTCTTCTTTAATAGATAAAGCCCAAGAAGGGTATTTTACATATTGACAAGGACAAAGACTCTTGATATAAAGCCTAGAAGCCTATAATGGAGGCTTTGACTTAGAAATCATTGACTCAAGCATGAAACCCATGCTTTAATATGTCAATTTATTTTATAATAAAAATTTCTTTTTATTTCTTTTGAAAAATATATTACGTCATGATTCAAATACAATTATGAAGATCGATACTAGTTACATTTTTCAACACCCTCTTAACTAGAGATGTATTCATAGTTACACATATACAGAGGTACATGGACTAAGGCACTCTAATCGGGTGGGACTAAGGTGTACTCAAGCTTTAGCCATTTTAGGTACCATCCGAATTTTAAGCTCTTAACACCAACAGAAGGATCTAGGTGCATATCCAAGGTCAGAGCTCCATGACCAATGCCACCCTCCCTACTTTGGAATCTAGATATCAACACATAGGCCGACCAGATGTCCAACACATAGGCCGACCAGATGTCCTTCCAAGCATCTTGTTGCCACAAGATACTTCATCTCTCCTTACTATATATATATATCCATCAGTCTGAGCATGCTTCCAATGTTCAACCTTTTTACGGAGAGATCTTGCACAATCACAACCCCAATTAATGATAGACCTTCAAATATATATACAAGTCAAGACAAACCTTTGGGGTCATTCTGATGCTACTTATATCATTATCAAGTTATCCAAATACTGTTAGTTTTTGTAGCATCAGATGGTGTTCTAGTTTCGAAACTTTGTGGAGAGGCTAAAGCCTAAAACACATGGGTTCTCCAAAACCCATAAATCATTTCTGGAAATTCCACCTAGAGATGGCTCAATTAAATTAATTAACCATAATTAAAAATTTCCGAAGTCTAACTTAGGAAAAATGGTTAATTAATAGAAATTCATTGAGAAAGGTCTGAATTATTTAGAAACTCACATGGATCGAGTTAGAGATAATCTCAATCATTGATTAAGTTTTAATCATGGCCGTTGATGTCTCAAATAGAGATTATAAGTAGTTGATGGGTAGATGGACACACTTTGGAGAACACTTGAAGGTGAGAAGCACTTGAGAGTGTGACCAGTTGCAAATACTCAGTGATCTAGACAGATTGATTCTCCAGTGTAGGTGATTCAGCAGTAGTGATCAAGTTGGAGATCGAGTAGCAAAGTGTTAGAGGGGCAAAGATAGTGATCCGAAGGAGGATTTCCAGTTTCAAAAGAGGCAAAAGTGAGTGACTGAAGTATGCCACAACACAGCTAGCCCAAATCAGCCGCAAGGGTTGCGCAAAATTTTTTGTCGGGTCACACATATGGTCGCATGAGTTTTCGCAGTACAACCACGGGGATCACATGAGTTTTCCCAACGTAGCTGCACAAATTGATTAGAAGCCGCGAGGGCCTGCGTAGAGGTTGGATGACCAATTTTCAGAGGCCGTGGTTCGCTTGTGGAGGGAGATAACCTGCTCTCGAAATATTATTCTATGAGATCTTGCTGATTGGATAGTCACATGGGCTTCCAAAGATTGTACTTAGATTTTCACTGATGTATAGTAAAATAAACCCTCATTTGCTACACTAGTTTTCCCACATTGCGTTCTTTCGGGGACTTTTGTTAAAAAACAACCATGTTAATTTTGTGTGTGTTAGTACTTATCAGTTCCTATTTTTGCTTCCACGGTATTTTGTTTGGTGAAGAAATTGCAGTGTGATTAATTCAGATTAATAAACTGTTAATCAGTTAGGAGAATTAATTTCCAGTTGCTGCATTTCAAGGGAATTTTCACATGGTATCATAGCGTATTTGACGGACAAGAAGCTCAAAGGTGAAGGGAAAATTTCGCAGCTCAAAGGGAGCTGCACTACTAATTTTTCGAAGGGCCGAGCAATTTAGCTCAAAACAACTGTGAGAGCCTTGTGAGATTTTCTTTTACAGACGCGCGGATCACGTGAGTTCAAACTAAACAACCACGTGATTACGGAAAAAGTTGTGAGTGTAGCAAACGCAGAGCAACAACAACTTCGACCTTCACATAGCAAATTCTTGTCTAGCCATAGAGGGTTTGCAGCAGTTCGCTAGAGCAGATTCAGTGCCGGGAGAGAACGTGCATACACAGAGGGAATTTCCCTCAGAGGATTTCTAGCTTCAGAAATCCAAACTTCCAGATGCAGATGGCAGTAGAAGGTAGATTCTCTCACTCCAGAAGCGAGTGCGAATAACAGTGCTGGCAGCCGAGCAATGAAGAGAGGGAGATTCCAGATTTATTTTATCCAGTTTTGAGTTTCCAGATTTTGCACCTCTACAGAGATGATCGTACGAGATTGGCAGAGTAGGCCGTGCGAGTTAGCTAGAATGCAGATCTGGGCAGTAGTTCGATTTCCAGTTGTTAGAAACAAGTGCCGGAGGAAGTGCGAGTTGTCTTGTGCAAGTTGCAAAGAAAGGAAGGGTCCCTTCCAAGGACTAGGCTTGAAAGGAGATAGTGGGGCACCAGATCTAGGAGGAGGAGGAGTTTGAAACTCCAACGTGGCGAATAGGCATAGTCCCACATAGTTGCAACAATGAGATCAGTCAAATCAATTTGGATTGTTGCAGCGGGACCATCACCTTTGCTATAGGAGCCCATGTTGAGATTTTGGGGTAGCATCGAATGTGCTCTAGCTCCCAAATTTTGTGGAGGAGCTGGAGTACATGAGATCTCTAAGACCCAGAAAGCGTTTGGGGAAATTCCATCAAGTTTAAGAGATATTCAAATAGTTAATCTTTCAATTAAGGACCCTAAGTCTAACTTAGGAAAATTAAAAGATTAAAGTGAATTAAATTAAACATGTGATGAGAATGTTCCAAGTGATGTGGATCAAGCAACTTCTAATCTTAGCTGTTGATTAGAGATTAGATCACGACCTTTGGTTTGCCAACGAGAAAAGTATAAGACAAGTGCTTGGGGTCAGTTGGAGAACGCACATATTAGTGGAGCACTGAAGCTAAAGCTGATATTCTAGGGCGTGGTTTGCTTAGAATTTCAGGAAGAGTTTGCAATGCAGCGAGGGGCAATATTGACAAGGGGATGATTTGATCCCAGGCCAAGAATACAACAACGACAAAGAGGCAGCATATCCAGCAGCGTAGAAGCAGCCAGGTGCTACGCAGTCCAGTAGAGGCCACGCAGAGGTAGCAGGAGCCACGCAGGGCTGACGTAGGCCCAATTAGGGCAGTGCAGGGGCAATGTAAGCCCTTCATGGGTGACGTAGACCCCCTTCCAGAGCAGCGCAAAGGATGACTCAAGCCAAGATGGCTGATGCAGAGGGCTGAGGAGAAACGCTGGGGTTTCTTGTGTGCCATAAAGGGCTTGAATTCATAATTGCCCGATGAGGGTTTAATGAGCCATATTTTCTGTCTCCGAGAGAAAGAGGTATAGCTGCTGTGATTTTATTTGTAGGGAAAACCATGTATGGTGCCCAGAAAATGTTGTATTCATAATCTGCTTAATAATAAAACCCTCCAGAGCTAGCTACACCGATTTTCCCCCATTGGGTTTTTCCGGGGACATTTGTCCGAAAAATCAGTGTGTCACTTTGTCATATGCGCATGATATTCAGTAAATGATCTGTATGTGTAGGCTGCTATTTATATTTACTTCGTTGTTTTTCCGAGTATTCAGATTAATAACTTGCGTAATTAATCAAGTAGGAGAAGTAAATCGATAGTTAGCAGTAGGATTTCTTGGATTAAGAATTTTTCACATGGTATCAAAGCATTGCAGATCAAGTTGGATCTCTAGCAAAATCAGCTGAATAAATTTGTGTTGTAGAGAGCAGCAGAGATCCGGAGAGGGCAGTGCAACATCAGGAGGATGCAGTCCCAACAGAGGCTACGCAGGGGTTGACGCAGAGACAACGTAGTGCCTTCCAAAGGGATGCAGGAGCAGCCTGCGCTGAGCTAGTTTGCTCACATAGAGGCCATCTAGAGGGACGCAATCTAGTTTCGAGTTGCTGTGAGAGTTGCGGTGGTCTGGAAGCAGAGCTTCAAATCTTCAGCAGTTGCTAGTGTGGCAGAGATTCTGTCGGTTCAGAATTGTGCCTAGCTAAGTTGATAAAAAGCAGGAGGAGAATAGCTGCTCAACGGATTTTTGCCAAAGAAATCTGAGGATCGATCGTAGGGTGATCGAAGAGAGTTGATTCAGAATATTTGGTAGATTTCCAAGGGAGGAAATCAATTGTCAGAGGGAGCAGAGGGTGCCTTTCTCACCAAGGACCCTAGATTCGAGTTTTTGTTGAGGGTAGCAACAAAAGCATGGAGAGGAGGATCTGCTTCGATAGATTATTTCTGAGTAGATGGAGCCATATGGACTACGTGATCAGGATAGGTTGGATGGCTTGTCCAACTTTTCTATCTGGAAGGCTAGAATCCTAACAGTCCTGGAGGTAGACGAACTACGGGAGCATGTAGAGCGTCTTGGCTACACCGACCAATGTTGCTCTTCTCGTGAAGCATAATGAAGCTGAAGCGCATGCTAAGTGTTTCATCATGGATGGGGTCAAGGATCATGTGGTCCCACACATAGCCGAGAAGAAGATGGCTAATGGTATGTGGAAAGCATTAACCACATTGTATCAAGGGAAATCCGTCTAGAAGAAGATGCTTTTGGAGAACCAGATGAGTTTGTTTATGATGACTAAGGGAGAGGAAATCGATCCTTTCCTCTTTAGGTTGCAGGCGATTCGGGATCAACTGATTGCCATGGGGGTCAAGGTGGAGGATGATGTCATGGTGAGGACTGCTCTAAATGTGGTTACAGATGATTGGGAAACGTTTGTCCAAAGCATCTTGGGCAGACAGGACCTTCCAAACTGGGATGACTGAGAAAATTCACTGTATGACCAAGAGACAAACCAACACCGGGTCAAGCAAGGTGAAGGGGGAGGAAGAGGAAGATGCAACCCTGGCATCTAAGAAGCAACAAGGGAAAAATAAGCGTGATCTATCACTGATCAAATGTTTCCGATGTGGTGAACTTGGACACTTCGCCACCAATTGTCCTCTAAGGAAGAAGGACAAAGAAGCTTCTAGTTCCAAGGTTGCGACAACTAGAGAAGACGATGGCTCCGACGATGACGTGGCCATGAGCGCTCATGTACCTCGAGAGAAGAGGTGGGGCGAGATTGATCTGTAGAGCAACTATAGAGTGGAGTTGGGATCCTTGAGTAGCCCAACTCTTGGATCACATCCGTGCTACGGGAGCCTTAAGATAGTAGCAGGATGACTGGAGCAGTGGGTGCAGAGAATCACGGATGGAGCAGAGGCAGAGGATGAGATGCTGTAGAGGGAGCAACGCAGTGAAGAGGCAACAACAACATAGATGCAACAACGTAGAGGGGCTGATGGGACTTCAGCAGCGCAGAGGAGGTATGCTTACACAGTGTAGAGCTGCAGCAACACAGTGGCTTCAGGAGGACAGTGCACTGCAGCCGCCTAAGGAGCTTTAGTGATGAGATGCAACCCGACTGACTTGTCTATCAGTGTTTGGGTAGGGGAGTAAGCAACTGAGTTGCAGTGCAGCAGTTGGTAGCACGATGCAATAATTTGAGAGGGAGATGCAGTACCGATGTAGCAGTGACTGTGGTAGAGTCATGGGCAACTGTACATAGAGCAAAAGTAGCATAGTGATGGAGAGGCAGCAGGCCAAGCATCAACGCGGAGACCAATGCCAGAGATCAAAGCAGTACTTCGGGGTTGATGTATTGCTAGAGCACATTCCTCGCTAAGAGCGAGTGTTGAGATTTTGGGGTAGCCTCAGATGTGCTCTAGCTCCCAAATTTTGTGGAGGAGGTGGAGTACATGAGATCTCCAAGACCCAAAAAGCGTTTGGGGAAATTCCATCAGGTTTAAGAGATATTCAAATAATTAATCTTTTAATTAAGGACCCTAAGTCTAACTTAGGAAAATTGAAATATTAATGTGAATTAAATTAAACATGTGATGAGAATGTTCCAAGTGATGTGGATCAAGCAACTTCTAATCTTAGCCGTTGATTAGAGATTAGATTACGGCCGCTGGTTTGCCAACGAGAAAAGTATAAGAGAAGGGCTTGGGGTCAGTTGGAGAACACTCACATTGGCGGAGCACTAAAGCTAAGTTGAAATTCTAGGGGGTGGTTTGCTAAGAATTTGAGGAAGAGTTTGCAGTGCTGCGAGGGCTAGTATTGGCAAGGGGATGATTTGATCCCAGGTGAAGAATACAACAACGACAGAGAGGCATCATATCCAGCACGCAGAGGAAGCCAGGTGCTACGCAGTCCAGTAGAGGTCACGCAGAGGCAGTGCAGAGGCAACAGGAGCCACGCAGGCCCAATCAGGGTAGTGCAGGGGCAGCGTAAGCCCTCCAGGGGTTACGCAGGTCCTTCCAGAGCAGCGCAGAGGCTGACGCAAGCTAGGAAGGCTGTCGTAGAGGGTTGAGGAGTAGCGTTGGGGTTTCCAGTGGTCCAGAAAGGGCTCGAATTCATAATTCCTCGATGAGGGTTGAATCAACCATATTTTCTGTTTTCGAGAGAAAGAGATATAGTTGCTGTGATTTTCTCTGTAGGGCAAACCATGTCTGGTGCCCAGAAAATGTTGTATTCAGAATCTGCTTAATAATAAAACCCTCCAGAGCTAGCTGCACCGGTTTTCCCGCATTGGGTTTTTCCAGGGACATTTGTCCAAAAAGTCATTGTTTCACTTTGTCATATGAGTGTGCTATTCAGTAAAGGATCTGTATGTGTAGGCTGCGATTTGGATTTACTTCGCTGTCTTTCTAAATATTTCGATTAATAACTTGTGTAATTAATCAAGTAGGAGAAGTAAATCGATAGTTAGCAGTAGGATTTCTTGGATTAAGAAATTTTCATAGCTCACAGTATCATAGTAGCAGGATTCAGAGTTAGCAGACAGTTAGTCATTCAGATGACAACTACAAATATAGTTGCAGTTAGTACACGTGAGACAGTTGCAGAGCGAGATGCAGTGACACAAGCATCGCGAATTGCCCAATTGCAGGATGCAGGAGCTGTTCTAGCGAGGAGATTTCCAGTGCAGAGCTACGCAGTCTAGTAACTAGTTTCCAGTGCAGGAGGACAGTGCGAATTGCCAGGAGAGAGTAGAGAGATTAAGGATATTGAGACTCAGAGGGAGTCTAGTTTCATAGGGAGCATCCCTATGGAAGCTAGTGCTTCAGGATTTGGGGAGTTCAAACTCGTTATTGCAGTAGTTGGAACAACAATGCATTGATAGTAGCAGGGCATTAGCAACAACAATATGAGTAGATCAGAGTTTAGAGTTGCGTAGTGTTTTGGGCAGGGTCCATTGAGGTGTCTTCCTCATGGATCATTACCTTGCTACGAGGGACCACAGTATTCAGTAGCAGGATGGATCAGTGTTAGAGATGTAGTCAGATTCCAGAGTGACAATGTAGACTAGTAGCAGTCGAGTGTTGAGGAGCGCAGAGCAGTGTTGATAGCAAAGTAGGAGGCTAAGTAGTAGAGTCAACAACAACACAAATTCCCTAGTAGACAGTGTAGAGGCTAGTAGCAGTCAAATTCTCATAAGACAGATGTAATACAAAGACACAATTGATTTAGTATTTCAGATGCTTCTCAGTTGCAGTAGTTACATAACAACAACAACAATTGAGAGGGAGTTGCAATGCAGATGCAAAGTTGGCACCAACAAAACAGTGTCAGCAACAACATAGATGCAATATCAGAGTTGTGCAATAGTTGGTGTGCAATGGCAAGCTGTCACAGAGGCCAAACATCTTTAACATATACAGTGGGTGATGCAAAGACAGGGTGTTGTAGTAGTTCAACACTAGAACACCTTCCTTACTAAGAGGGAGTGTTAACTTTTGTAGCATCGGATGGTGTTCTCAATTAATTGAACATAATTAAAAATTTCCTAATTCTAACTTAGGAAAAAGGTGTTAATTAATAGAAATTAATTGAGAAAGGTGTGGATTATCTAGAAACTCACATCGATCGACTTAGAGATAATCTCAACCATTAATTAAGTTTTAATCATGGCTGTTGAAGTCTCGACTGGAAATTATAAGAAGAAGTTGATGGGTAGACAAAGGATACACTTTGGAGAAGCACGTGAGAGTGTGACTAGTTGCAAATACTCAGTGATCTAAATAGATTGATTCTCCAGTGCGGTGATTTAGCAGGAGTGATCAAGTTAGAGATCAAGTAGCAAATTGTCAGAGGGGCAGAGATAGTGATCCGAAGGAGGATTTCCAGTTCCGGAAGAGGTAAAAACGAGTGATTGAAGTATGCCACAACGCAACTAGCCTAGATCAGCCGCAAGGGTTGCGCAAATTTTTTTGACAGGTCGCAGTTATGGTCGCACAAGTTTTCCCAGTACATCCACGGGGATTGCGCGAGTTTTCCAAAGGAGCTGCGCAAATCGATTAAAAGCCGCGAGGGCCTATGCAAAAGTTGGACGACCAATTTCCAGAGGTCAAGGTTTGCTTGTGGAGGGAGAGAACCTTCTCTCCAAATATTTTCTGTCATGTCTTTCTGATTGGATAGCCAGTTGGGCTTCCAAAGATTGTACTCAAATTTTTAACGCTGCATAATAAAATAAACCCTCAGCTGCTGCACCGGTTTTCCCACATTAGGTTTTTTCGGGGACTTTTGTCCAAAAATAACCGTGTTAATTTTGTGTGTTAGTTTTTCTCATTTCCTTTTTTTGCTTCTGTAGTATTTTGTTTCGTGAAGAAATTGTAGCGTGATTAATTCATTATTAATCAGAAAATTAATAAATTGTTAATCAGTTAGGAAAATTAATTTCCAGTTGTTGCATTTCAAGGGAATTTTCACATGGTATCAGAGCATATTTGACGAATAGGAAGCTCAAGGTGAAGGGAAAAAATTGCGGCTCAGAGGGAGCTATAATACGAATTTTTTGGAGGGCCACACGATTTAGCTCAGAACAACTGCAAGAGCCCCGCGAGATTTTCCTTTACAGACTTGCGGATTGCGTGAGTTCAAATTGAACAACCGCGCAGTTACGGGAAAAGCTGTGAGTGCAGCGTATGCAGAGCAACAACAACTCGAACCTTTGCGAATCAGATTCTTGTTTGGCCAGAGAGGGTTTGCAGTAGTTTGCTAGAGCAGATTCAGTGCCGGGAGAGAACGTGCACACGCAGAGGGGGTTTCTCTCGGAGGGTTTCTAGCTTTGGAAATTGAAACTTCGAGTTGTAGATGGCAGTAGCAACAGGTAGATTC
This sequence comes from Pinus albicaulis, assembly GCA_034641835.2. Taxonomy (NCBI): domain Eukaryota; kingdom Viridiplantae; phylum Streptophyta; class Pinopsida; order Pinales; family Pinaceae; genus Pinus; species Pinus albicaulis. Next base: position 1,972,915,058 of record CM076578.1, read on the forward strand.
TCTCACTCCAGAAGGGAGTTTGAATAACAGTGCTAGCAATCGAGCGAGGAAGAGAGGGAGCTTCCAGGTATATTTTCTCCAGTTTTGAGTTTCCAGATTTTGCAACTCTACATAGATGACCGTACAAGATTGGCAAAGGAGGCTGTGTGGCCAGAATTCAGATCTTGGCAGTAGTTCGACTTCCAGTTTCCGGAAACAAGTGTTGGAGGAAGTGCGAGTTGCAAACAAAGGAAGGGTCCCACCCAGGGACTAGGCTTGAAAGGAGATAGTGGGGCACCAAATCCAGGAAGAGGAGGAGTATGAAACTCCAGCGTGCCAAATGGGCAAGGTCCAACATAGTTGCAACAATGAGATCAGTCAAATCGGTTTTGGATTGTTACAGCGGGAGCATCACCTTTCCTACGAGAGCTCGCAATATCATAGTAGTAGGATTCATTGTCAGCAAACATAGTCAGTCATTCAGATGACAACTGCAAATCTAGTTGTAGTCAATACATGTGAGCAAGTTGCGGAGCTAGATGTAGTGACACAGGTAATGCAAATTTCCCGGTTGCAGGATGCAGGAGCTATTCCAGCGAGGAGATTCCCAGTGCAGAGATATGCAGTCTAGTAACTAGTTTCCAATGTAGGAGGACAATGCGAGTTGTTAGGAGAGTGCAGAGAGATTTCCCATAAGGAGATTGAGACTTAGAGGGAGTCTAGTTTTAGAGGGATCATCCCTATGGAAGCTAGTGCTTCGAGATCTGGGGAGATCAAAATCATTATTGCAGTAGTTGTAGCAACAGTGCATTGATAGCAGCAGGGAAGTAGCAACAACAATATAAGTAGATCAGAGTTCATAGTTGCGTAGAGGTTTGGGCAGGGTCCATTGTGGTGTCTTCCTCATGGATCATTACCTTGCTTCGAGGGTCCACAATATTTAGTAGCAGGATGGATCAGTGTCCGTGATGCAATCAGATTCCGGAGTGGCAGTGCAAACTAGTAGTAGTCAGGTGCTAAGGAGCTCAAAGTAGTGTTGACAACTGAGGAGGCTGATTGCCTACATCTTGTGTCCTATTGTCTCACTGTTCTTTAGGATTTGGTAGCTGTTTGATGATGGAGAACACTAATAATAATAAAGGAAAGAAGAAGCTAATCAAGTAAAGTAAAAATACATCACAAGGAGTTATCAAAGTAAGAGAAATCACCTAATCTAGCTGCCCTAGATTTCTCAACATTAGGAGGCCCATCTTCAAACATACAATCATAACAAATGGGAGAGGGACCACATGGCTAGTTTAGGTGGCGAAGATAGTGGCACATCAAGATATCTGGTGGCTATAAAGGGCTGTTGGCTGCCGACTGAGGACCATCTAGGAGTAAACATTTCTCCTATATACACTACTCACAGGGGGTGGGTAACAAACCCTAACTCAGAATTTCGGCTAGATGTTGCAGACCTGCAATTTCGACCTATTCTATAGGAACCCTAGGTCACACGTGTGGCTGGAATATGGACAAATTTGCCTCTTTTTGACTTTGCTTGACCTTGACTCCTTTTCTTGATAATTTGGCTTGCTAAATAGACCAACTTTGACCCAAATTTTGGCTCTCTTAAGTGTCTACAACTTTCGGTTTCTATTGATGTAGGATGATGCCCTAATCTTTGCATGTATGGAGGTATTTTTGCCTAAAATAGATCGAAAATGATTTGTCTTCTTTCTCTTTCACTTGGTATTAGGCTCCTTTCTTCTTCTCGATTGAACTCTTCTTGGTGAGTGAGTAAGTCATCCTTGAGTGAGGCCAAGTTCACCTTTATATAGTCTCATCTCCCATGCTATTAGGCCGACTAGTCATCTTTCCTAGGTCGACATGTCCTTCTAGATAGGTCAATTTCTCCTTGGTAGGCCGACTTGATAATTAGCACTTGACTTGATCTTGTAGGGTTATTTGACTTGACTTTGACTCAAATAAACTTTCTTTACAATATGTAACATGCCCAAATGGGTCTTTCATACATGAAAATGAACTTAATGACTTAATGACAAGCCCTAAGAGCTCACAATGGGAGCTTGACCTAAAGATAATTTTTCCTTGAGCATGAAACCCATGCGTCAAGATTAACAAAAATAATTTTATTTTTCCTCATTACTTCAAATACATAAAATCATGATTACATATGTCATTATGAAGACTGAACCTAGTTACATATTTCAACAAGAAGAAGACATTTGTTAAATAAAAGGAAACAGTCTATATCAGTATAAGATGCAACCTATTTGAAGAGACTTGCATAGCAAGGCTGAGACCTATAAGTAACAAAGAAGCCAATCTCTGCTGTACAAGACATTGAAGAAAGGAAGGCCTTGATAAGCAATCTTAGTATCCCTATTGTTGAGATTGCAACAAGATGATGAGCTTAGTGGAAAGGAGTCGCCTTCACTAAGTGGGCCCGCAGGCTATTTTTGGCGCAAAGTCTATTTTTAGACTGTCTATTTTCAGACATATGGATCATGTTCTATGAGTTGCAGGATGTTATTTGTGGATGGTTGGTCAAGTCGGAAAAAACAGATGGACTTCTATTTTTAGACATATTGGCGGAATCTATTTTTAGATTGCCAGTCTAAAAATAGATATGTCGAATATTATTAGCTCTTAATAATATTTGGACTATAAACATTATCTTATTCTCTTGGAGCACTTCAGTTAAGTGCACAGATGTGGCACAGGAGCTGACAGAAGGAATTACGATATTCCTGAGGGTTATTTGGAGCTATTGCATGGATACTTCAGTTAGAACTCATGTGACAGAGTTTGGTGGAGTTGATTGAGGAAGTTAGTGGAGTTGTATTCAGTTTAACTAATCTAAACATAGTTGAGCTATTTGTATTCAGTTTAACTAATTGATACAAATAGTGAGAGTGGCGTAAATTAATTATTGATTAATTCACTAATTATAAACTCATAAATCAACTAAAGAATGCATCAGTTAACTTCAGTGCATGGACAGTTTCAGTGGAGACCAGTGCAGAAATAGGTGAAAGAGCAGGTTAACTATCAGTTGTGACTATACTGTTGCTATTTGCAACACAAAGATAGGTGGAGTAGCCCATGAGGATTGCGCAGTTCAAGCCAGGTGGTTTATCTATTTAATGAAGCCATCCCATAGCATTAATTACGCAATAGAGGCTGGCTATCAAGTGGCAAAATATTGGAGCATGTGTTTTGCTAGATCTAGTTTGATAGTGTGTAGCAATTGAGGGTGTGCATGAGAGCTTGTGAGGAGCATTTGTACTATGATTGTTACATGATCTCCATGACATATAATACACAGATAGTTGGGGTTATCAACTTTAAGCTTTCCCATTAAATACTGTGTTCATATGTGTGATTGTTTGTGGTTTTAATGTATGCATGCAATTGATTTTATTTCCGCATGTGATGATCAATGGTAGAAGAGATTCTGTATTATGCATGAAGCTAAAATAGTGTGTGATCAGAAGAATCTCGGTGAATAATATCTCAGTTATTTAAAATTTCTACATGGTATCAGAGCGATATTGATCATTGGAGCAATTGCAAAACATTGAAGCGGTTGAGTTTTGTGTTGGTGGAATTCGAATTTGCAGCAGTGTTTTCTTGGTGTCGAAGTTGAGATGTCTTTCAACAGATTGCGATTGGAGTATGCCTTTGAGGGCAGCTCGAATTATATTGCATGGAAGGACAGGATGGAGGCGGTGCTGGATGACAATGGGTTGAAGGAGTTCATAGATGCAGAAATTCCAAAGCCTACTTCTAGTGATGCTGCCGTACTTGATGCATGGAAAAAGAAGACAACAAAGTGTCGAAGGATTCTATTGGAAGGTGTGAAGGATCACATAGTGTCCAGCCTTCATGGTAAGGCTTCTCCATTCTTGATGTGGAAAGCCTTGACAACATTTATTCCAAAGCAAGAGCGACCGCAGGCTGGTTTCTATGATAGACTCGTAAACATAAAGATGGAGAAAGGCTTAGCGTATGCCCAAGTACTCACGGTTCATCCAATGGGATGAGCCGGGAAGTGGGGGGGGGGGTGACCGTAGATGATGAGGACTTGGTGAGCTTGGCTCTCCTTGGGCTTCCGAAGAGTTGGCAGTCCGATCAGGACTCTGTCAATGGTCAGGAGAAATTGCTAGGATTGGAGTGACTTTGGTCGGATCTTGTGCAAGAGGAGATAAGGCGGAGTACCAGGGACGAATCGTCATCAAAGAAATCTGATGAAGAGAATTGTGCTTTGGTTGCCAAAGCAAAGAAGGGGAAGAGCAAGAAATCTTCTCATTCTGATGCGAAAGGCAAGAAGCAGGACATGTCCAAGGTGAAGTGCTTTCACTATCACCAACACGGAGATTACGCCACTAATTGTCCACAGAAGAAGAAAAATAAGCAGGCTGCCGGGACTGCAGCTGGAGAGGCCTTAGCCTCGCAGTTTGAGCTGGATTTTTCGTTGATCGCATGCTTGGTCTCAAGTATGACGGGATCAGTGTGGTTTCTTGGCAGTGGTGCGTCTTTTCACATGATAGGAGATCGAGATTTTTTTTTCTAATCTGGATGAGAAAGATCTTGGAGTGCACATCGAGATGGGCGATGATGGTAGATACAGTGCGATCGGTATCGATACCATTTCCTTTGAGAGGGAGTCTGGTAAACCCTTCGTATTGAAGGATGTGATGCATGTTCCAAGATTGAAGAAAAATCTTATCTATGTGGCGATGTTAGAAAACAAGGGATATGATGTTGTCTTCAGCGAGGGAAAGGCTTTCCTGCACAGTAAGGCAACTGGTGAGACCCGGAGGATAGGGGTTCGAGTTAAGAACCTTTATAAATTGCAGGTAGATGGCTAGGTAGCAATGGCAGGCAAGGCAGAAAGAGTGGTGAGTTGGGATGATGGCGAGTTGTGGCATCGGAGATTGGGCCACCTTCACCATGGAGCTTTGAAGATATCGCAGACTACATTTCTCACTGGCTTCCTAAGGTACCTTTGCGGTCAGATCGCTGCAAGGGGTGTACCTTGGGAAAATTTGTGAAAGCCACCTTTCAAGAGAAGGATAGTCATGCCACAACGATCCTTGAGAGAATTCACACAGACGTGTGTGGACCTTTCTCAATAGCTTCGACAGAAAAGTACAGGTATTATGTGATATTTTTTGATGATTTTTCTCTTAAGTGCTGGATCTTCGTCATGCAGAAGAAGAGTGAGACATACTCAAAGTTCTGTGAGTTCAAGGCACTGGTTGAGAAAGAATCGGGGAAGCAGGTGAAGGCTCTTAGGTGCGATAATGGTGGTGAATTCATCTCTAGCGAATTCAAGGACTTTTGCAGCACAGAAGGAATTTGAAGAGAGCTCATAGCACCTCATAACCCACAGCAGAACGAGGTTGCTCAGCGGAAGAACATAACGATCGTGGGTGCCGCACCGGCGATGTTGCATGATCAGGGCCTTCCCATACACTTGTGGGCTGAGGCATGCAATACTGCAGTATATGTGCAGAACCGTTGTCCTCACTAGATACTTGGCATGAGTACACCCGAGGAGGCGTTTTCTGGTAAGAGGCCTGATATTTTCCATTTGAGGATTTTTGGTTCACCTGTTTACATTCATGTGACGAAGGATGCCAGGAAGAAGCTAGAGCTGACTGCAAAGGTTGGGATATTTTTGGGGTACACCGATACACCCCACAACTATCGTGTGTATTTTCCAGACAGTCGCAAGACTGTTGTGCGACGGGATATCAAATTTCATGAGGAGAAAGCCATGAAGTGTTCACTTGAGAGGGAGCCACACTTGAAGTGGTGAGGGAGGATGATAACCTAAGGATGAGCCTCCCAGGATGTGGATCAACCACAAGAGGAGGTTCATGTGAGTGGAAGAGACCACCCATGCGCCGCTCAACCATCGAGGGCTGTCATCAGGCCGAGAAGGATCGGGCTCAAGATGCAGAGAATGTTGTAGGAGCAATTCCATATCACAACATAGACAGAGACAACACCTAGATCAGACATCGGATACATGGCTCTTGTGAGCAAGGTACGTGACAGAGCCATCCTCTTCGAGAAGCTCAGGAGGACCCCGCATGGGTAGATGCCATGGTGGAAGAGTATGATTCGATTGCCGGAAATAGTGCATGTGGGAGATTGTCCCAAGACCGGAGGGGAAATCAGTGGTGGGTTCGCGATCGATCTACAAAGTGAAGCAGGCGGCTGACGGGAGTGTGGAGAAGTACAAGGCGAGATTTGTCGCCCGTGGCTTTTCACAGATCGAGGGGATCGATTATGAGGAGACTTTTTCACCTGTCGCAAGGTACTCTTCCATACGGACGATCCTTGCTCTCTCAGCGCAGATGGAGTGGCACATTCATCAGATGGATGTGAAGACTGCGTTCCTCAATGGAGTTATTGAGGAGGAGGTGTACATAGAGCAGCCTGAAGGTTTAGAGATCTTCAGCAGCGAGTCGCATGTGTGCAGGCTCAAGAGAGCGTTGTATGGGTTGAAACAAGCACCTCATGTTTGGTACACACGGATAGACAGTTATTTCACCGGACTTGGATTCTCCAAGAGTGAGGCGGATCCTAACCTATACCAGATTGTGGTGGAGGGTAAGTTGCTAATCATTGTACTTTATGTAGATGATTTGATTTTGACAGGTGATGAACTGTTGATACACTCATGCAAGGCTGATCTTGCAAAGGAGTTTGAGATGAAGGACTTGGGCCTCCTTCATTATTTCCGGGGATTGGAAATTTGGCAGCTCAGTGATGGAATGTTTGTTTCTCAAGGCAAGTATGCCTGGGAGATACTAGAGAAGTTCAACATGCATGGCTTCAAGCCTGTTGATACTCCTCTTCCTGGTGGTTGGAGGAAGGAGGATGCTACTACGTGAGGTCGGGATGCCACCGTTATCGATAGTTGGTGGGGTCGCTTATGTATCTGGTCAATACATGACCCGATATATGCTATGCAGTTAACCAGCTTTCACAAGCTATGGTTAAGCCTACCAAGCTCTTTTGGAAGGCGGGGAAGCATGTATTGAGATATATCGTAGGCACATCGTGATATGGATTGTGTGGTACGTACAACATGAGGTGAGGCTATGTGGTTTCACTTGACAGATTGGGCAGGAGCCCAACGACGTAAAGAGCACATCTGGAGGGATTTCGCATTGATCGACAGCCGCTCGTGCAAACAGAAGTGTAGATCCGTGGCACCTCCGCCCCGGCGAGGCCGAGTATATGGTAGTGAGTTTGGCTGCTTGCGAGGCTATATGGATGAGGAAGATCCTGGTCGGGTTGTTCGGTTCACACTTAGAGCCTACTGTGATTTATTGTGATAATTAGAGTTGCATCAAACTCTCGGTTAATCCAGTATTTCATGATAGATCTAAACACATTGACATCCGGTATCATCATATCAGATATTGTGTGCAGTGGAAGGTCATCTTACTTTCATACATTCCTACGGAGGATCAGGATGTTGATATCTTGACGAAGGCGCTCACCAGGAGAAAATTCAAATACCACAGAGGCAGGATAGGGGTTGCATATAATCCATATCTTGTTGAGAGGGAGTGTTGAGATTGCAACAAGATGATGAGCTTAGTGGAAAGGAGTCGCCTTCACTAAGTGGGCCCGCAGGCTATTTTTGGCGCAAAGTCTATTTTTAGACATATGGATCATGTTCTATGAGTTGCAGGATGCTATTTGTGGATGGTTGGTCAAGTCAGAGAAAATAGATGGACTTCTATTTTTAGACATACTGGGCGGAATCTATTTTTAGATTTCCAGTCTAAAAATAGATATGTCGAATATTATTAGCTCTTAATAATATTTGGACTCTAAACATTATCTTATTCTCTTGGAGCACTTCAGTTAAGTGCACAGAAGTGGAACATGCAGCTGACAGAAGGAATTACGCTATTCCCGAGGGTTACGTGGAGCTATTGCATGAAGACTTCAGTTAGAACTCATGTGACAGAGTTTGGTGGAGTTGATTGAGGAAGTTAGTGGAGTTGTATTCAGTTTAACTAATCTAAACATAGTTGAGCTATTTGTATTCACTTTAACTAATTGATACAATTAGTGAGAGTGGTGTGAATTAATTATTAATTAATTCACTAATTATAAACTCATTAATCAACTAAAGAATGCATTAGTTAACTTCAGTGCATGGACAGTTTCAGTGGAGACCAGTGCAGAGATAGGTGAAAGAGCATGTTAACTATCAGTTGTCACTATACTGTTGCTATTTGCAACACACAGATAGGTGGAGTAGCCCATGAGGATTGCACAGTTCAAGCCAGGTGGTTTATCTATTTAATGAAGCCATCCCATAGCATTAATTACGCAATAGAGGCTGGCTATCAAGTGGCAAAATATTGGAGCATGTGTTTTTCTAGATCTAGCTTGATAGTGTGTAGCAATTGAGGGTGTGCATGAGAGCTTGTGAGGAGCTTTTGTACTATGATTGTTACATGATCTCCATGACATATAATATACAGATAGTTGGGGTTTTCAGCTTTAAGCTTTCCCATTAAATACCGTGTTCATATGTGTGATTGTTTGTGGTTTTAATGTATGCGTGCAATTGATTTTATTTACGCATGTGATGATCAATGGTAGAAGAGATTCTGTATTATGCATGAAGCTAAAATAGTGTGTGATCAGGAGAATCTCGGTGAATAATATCTCAGTTATTCAAATTTCTACACCTATCTCAAGAAAGGAAGAAGTCTACAAACTAGTTTGTCTTACACCAACTTGTGGAAGTAGATTTAAGGATCTCATCAAAAGTCAAGTATTGGTTATTTTGTTTCGTTATTCATCTAACATTATGACTACAATTTGCAAGAAGAGCAATAAGCTCAATGAAGCATCAAACTTTTAAGCATAGGAAGGTTGAGATATGTAATGTATATACTATAGAATAATTACTTGTTAAATGGTCTAACATGAAATGTTTTAGGGTTTGGTTACTCATATAATTCTAGGGTTGGCTAGTTTTTATTGTAATGAAGATTGTGAATATAAACCCTAGACAGTACATATGAAAAACCCTCACCTTATTTGCACATTCCCTCTATGAAATCCTAACTCATGATATCTAAGATTTGCAAGTATATAACAATCTTTTGCTAAATAAAAATTAAATAATTGCTCTTTAGAGCTAGATAGGGTTTGTACTAAAAAATCTTTAGGAATTCATTATCATCTCACTCTTGTACTTGTATATTTTCGCTGTGTTTTCCAATAATTATTTTCAGGTATATATTGAAGGAAGTAAAGATAAGGTAAAAATGCTAATATGAAGTTGAATGCTTGGGCACAAGTTGACTCATATGGAAATAGACCATTAAGATGCTAAGAGGGATTCCTTCAATAAGGATATTCTACTAGGTTTGTAAAAGGAGCAACTCAAGGTATGTTCAAAGATCACATGATTTATAGCTAGTATTCCTTACATAAAAAGGTATGGTTATTTTGGGAATTTACTTTATATTACTAACTCTCCCATGTTTAGTCTTTTGAATTATAAAGATTCTTGTTAGGGTGATTAATCTTTAGATTAAATCTAGCTTTGTCATACTATCTCTTACCATTTGTTCATTTTGGTGAAACCCTAACTTTTAGGGTTCACTGTAAAACACTAACATTTTGATGCTTAGGGTATGTTGACTATAATAATGAGACCCTAGTCTACTTAGGGTTTGTTGATAAAGTCTAAAACATATAATGATATCCTACTCCCTTGATGTTTAGGTTTTTAGTGATGTTATGAACAAACCCTAGCCTTTTTGGGGTTTGTCATTGTTATCTAGGTTATATGATGAAACCTTAGATTTTTAGGGTGTGTTGAATTGGGGTTAATGACAAATCCCTTATGATAGTCTATCCTAGGAATAAAACCCTGGGAGTACGAGCATCCACATAATTGAAACCCTAATCTGGTCAAAATGTTGGAGTTTGATGTGTATCTAGGGTTTACGATAAAAACCCTAGTAAGAGATTGATAAAGGAGATAATAATGAAACCCTGCAATGCTAAGATGCTAACTTTATTGTTGATACCTATGAATGAAATCTAGGGTTTGTAACAAAACCCTAGTAGAATTAGACATAAATTTCTAGGGCATAATATTGAAGCTCTAGATGTAAAGTGCTATGATTGGATTGATAACTTAATTTAGTTGCTGATATCTAAGGCCTTAAGTCTCGATGATGGAATCTAGGGTTTGTGACAAAACACTAGCAAGTTGTTGAAGTACAAAGTAGAAAAGATGAACCTAACTAGATTTAGGTTTTTGATGTCTAAAGCTTGATTGTTTTGATGTAATATGACTTGATAACCCTATTTTGATAGTTGAGTTCTTGCTTCTGTATATTTGTACTTGGTTGTACTTGTTGATGAATATTTGCAGATAAAATGATGAGCACGTTGGAAAGAGGGAGCTATAAGAATAATGATAACATTAAAGATAATGTTCCTGAAGGAATGAAGCTTTTAAAGGTTGAAGTTATTCATATGATATGGTACAAACAAAAGAGCTTGTGTGGCTGAAAGAAAGAGGTTTTTGATATAAAGAAGTTTGGATATAAAGAAAGGATATATTTGCCTAGTTAAGAGGGAGGGCATGCTATGATAGCTATAGTGAATACCTTGAAGCAATGATGAAATCAAAGAATGAATAAAAGCAGTACAGATGGATGTTCTTGATTCATGAAGTTGCAAACAAAGACTTCGCTGTGTTGAAAAGTGCTGGGGCCGAGTTTGGTGTTGCTGAAGAAGTTAAAGAAGAAAGCTTTCAACAAGATGTGATTGGATAGAGGAACATTAGAATGATTAAGGACCCCGAAGGTGTATGCTAAACATATATATTGAAAGTTTATTACTAATTGGGGTTGTGATTGTGCAAGATCTCTCCATAAGAAGGTTACACATTTTGAAGCATGCTTGGACTGGTGGATATATTTGATTTAGTTGATAAGGAGAGATGAAGCATCTTGGGGCGACAAGATGCTTGGGAGGACATCTGGCCGGCCTATGATGATGTATTGATCCTGAAGTAGTTAGGATATCATTGGTCTTGTGGAGATCCGACCTTGGATATGATACCTAGATCCTTGGGTTGGTGCTAGAGTTGAAGCTTAATGGTACTTGTTAGCACTGGTATTTACATCCCAGCCATCTCGCCTTATTTTACTCTGCTTTCACCTCATCTCCGTCATTATCATTGACCTCGCTTCGTTTTTTAACCATTTTTCCCAAGGGTGCCCAAATCATCATTTTCCACAAGCACTAAACCCTAATTTCCTCTCCCACTGAGCTAGGGTTTGCTATGGAATCAGAGACATCTGAGTAGAGGAGGCATAAGGGAGGTCATTTCAGAAAGTATGAGGTCATTTCAGTACATAAACCTCATGTCTCCATCATTTTTTGAGAAGTCAAGTCATTTGGCACTCATAGGGCGAGTTTTACTTCAAACTATGTTTTTGACCAAACAGAGATGAATTTAGCAAAAGTGAGAGAGCTTTTTGTCCATCATAGGTCAAGGAAGAAAAACCTCCTTCAGGTTTTACACATGTGTCATGGTTTTAGAGAAATGTCAAAAATACAGGTGCCACAGGAGAGTTGATGTACTTCTGGAGTGACCTTGGAAAAATCAAGTTTTCTCCTAGCTGGAGTGTCTAAATGACTTGTTTGATGTGTCAAATGATAACTAGACAAGATAAGCTTTCCAATGAGCTATCCTGGGCCTAATTTGGACACCGAGAAGGCACCCAAAAGCAACCTTGAACAGAGAGGGCGCATTTGACACAGAAAGGGCGTGTTTGCCAAGGAGATGACGCGTTTACCAGTCTTGGGAAAATGAGTTTTTGACAAGGCAAATGAGCTTCATTTTGCAAACTAAAGGCATGTCTAGAAAGTAGACTTGAAGGGCTTTCCAACAAGCTATCTTGGAGCCCATTTGGACACCTGCAACCCAGTAAAAAAACAACCTGCAAGTTGGTGGTAAAATGACGCTGTGCATAGGACAAATTTTCTGAGTTTGTTGATATTTTCCAATTTTCTCAAATTTTTCTAGTTTGACCATGGTCAATGGGATTTTTACCAATGTAAATCATGAATGTAAAAATAAATATCATGTGGTTGACTTACCTAGGTTAAATACATTAGGTTAAAACTCATGATGAGGTGTAATGAATCTGTTTGAAAAAAGTTAGGGTTGAGTTGCTTTGACCACCCTACACTCTAGGTTTCAGTTCAGACTTTGGTGGATCAGCTCCTCCTCTCATGGATTCGACCCCTGAGGTTGGGAGAGGTTGTTTGAGGCCTATATATTGTACTTTTTGACTCATTTTCAAAGGTTGGAATCAGTTTGATGTTTGCTAGTTGATCAAGGAAACTTTGTACTCAGTTTGGCCAAGCTAATAAAGAGGAGTTGTAGCTACTTTTATGGGATACTTGTGGTATTAAATGTCTATCATAGTTTCTTCTTCAGTATCATATGTTTGAAAGTATTGTGTTCATGTTCAGTGTCATTTCTATGTTATGATCTTTTACAAGTTAGATAATCAGAATACATGTTTGCACATGCCCTATTTTGGGTAACTGATCATATTTTGTCTTATAAAAATACATCTCCTATGCTTTTCTTAGTCTTCTTACAGCTTCAACACCATTCCATAACAATTCTCTTCAAGTGATAAGCATTATACCTACACTGCCCCATTGATCCCTGCAACCCTTACTCATTTGCCCTGACCTAGCTTTCCTTGACCTAATTCCTTCATTCCGTGATTTCCCAACCAAATCAAATTCAAGCAACCCCCTGCACTCTATATCTAGCCTAAAAACCCTAGTTGCTCCAGCCCTCCTGGCTGTGACCCTTTTGGAGAGAGCCCTCTCCGACTTGATAGGGCTAGCTATGAAGTCAAAAGCTTGGTTTGTGGTTACCTCTGTTGGGATTCCTTCTTCAGCCTTGGGAATTTGGCAGATTGATAACAGTACCTATGGTGGCTGAAGCTTGGAACACACCTTAATCCCACCCGGTTAGATACCTTGGTCAAGTATCTAATTTGTAGCACTGCGTGTGGTATGACTCTTTGTAGATCATATCATTTTGAGTTCATTCATGTACCTATGTATATATGTAATTATGAATACCTCCCTAGTTAAGAGGGAGTGTTGAAGAATGTAACTAGTGTCAGTCTTCATAATTGTATTTGAGTCATGATGTAATATATTTGTCAAGAAATTTATTTTTATAAGCATGAGTTTCATGCTTTTAGGTCAAGTCTCCATTCTAGGATTTTAGGTTTGTGTCAAAAGTCAAAGTCATAGACCCTTCTTGGGCTTTACATATCAATAAATGGAATTATTTTGTTGTAATGTCCTCCATCATCAAGTCGGTCTACCCACAGTTCAATTCGACCTAATAATGGAGCCTCGAACAACTATATATACCCATGAACTCGACCTTGTTTGAGGGGAAGCAAGAAGTGATTCAATCTGCAATTTCAAAGTAAAGAAGAAGGTGCGAAATACGAAGGGAAGCATCTACCCAATCACCAAAAGGTCTAGCATAAAAAGAAGACATGAAGTTTAGCGAAAGAAGAACAAGTCTGAAATTCTGTCACATTCTGTCACTCATGCGATGAGACCAAGATAGTTGCAAGACCGAGCTTCAGAGAGGACCGGAATTTTGTTGAAGAGCTGATGTTGACTAAAGGTTTGAATTGGGAGGCTGACTTGATGGATGAAGGAGAGTCTGTAAGGTCTAGGTTGTCTCAATCTGAGTTGAATCTACTAGTGGAAGAGTTTGCCTGGGTTTTCCCCTTCATAGGGGTTTTTTCCCTGGCTAAGTGACTATATGTTGTGTTCATCTTATATAGTTGTGATCTTCATGTTTTTGGCATTTATTTGATGATAAAGAACACTAATGTAATGAACAAATGGAAGATTTAATATTAAAGGTAAATGTGAAGTAAGAGAAATAAAAAATAATATTGCCCTAAAGCTGCCTTAATAGATTTCTCAATGAGTCACCTCTTGGATTCTAAGGTTTACACTTTGCTTTAGCCCTTGGTAGAGAGTGTAGGCCTTTGCCACATTGTTAGAGGCATTATTAAGACCCCAAGCATACCATAATTCTTCTTGTTTCTCAAGATGAAAGATCACCAACCACCCGCTCCTACCACCCCTTCTTGCCTACAAAATCATAATGAAAACTTATTTACACAAATTAAGAAGTTAAAAAATGATAAGGAGTCACAACAATGAAAGTGAGAGAAACTTAATAATAAGGAAACATTGATTGATAAAGAAATAATGATCAATCCAATTGAATTAGAAGAGTCATTAGGTGTAAAAGGCCAAGCATTGGAGAAAACAACCAATACAGATCCAACAATCATCATCATCATCAGAAAGATGCAAAACCAATAAGTAGTGTTATCTTTAGATTATGAAGTACAAAACAATAGATATAGAAAACCTATCAAATCCAAATATTTTTACTAATAAATAGTAGAAGGGTCAACAGAATGGCACAAGTGTATGAAGAAGACATAATACAAAAAGCAAATCAAGAAAAAACTACAAGCGTGATAACAAAAGATCTTGTTACAAGAACACTTATCAACGTCCTAAACACAAGAGCCTATACGTGAACCACTTTGTGTATCAACATTACTTCGAACAAAAACAATATTTCAAGTTCCTTCCAAAGAATATTAATTCTGGTACATTTGGGTCTCAAAATAGAAGTCATTTTGAGTATCACAATACAAAAGGTTCCTATCCAAGGGTCCTATAGATACAAAGTTCTGTATGTTAGAAAATCGGAAAGGCAGAAAGATTTTTGTATGTTGATGTTTACTTGTGATATTATTATGTTCTTATTAGCTTCTTAATGTTCTTCCTTTATCTTCTTTTCATCAAGCAACCATCAAAGCAAAAACATGAAGATCAGGGACACCAGAAGTAGGCACTCAACCAAGGTTAAAACCACTATATAGGGGAAAACCTAGTAAAAAAATCTTCCTTTAGTAGATTCAAAATGAGATAGACCAAGACCTTAGACCAACAAACCTTCTTCCTCCACCAAGTCAACCTTCCAATATGATTTAGCAATTTCTAGTAGTCTCTTCTTGTCCAACAACTTAAGCCCAACAACAACCCAGAAATTTCAGCCTCAACTTCAGAATGTCGGCCTCCCAGCTATTGCAGAATTTCGGCCTCATGTAGGATAGGAGAGAGAGAAACTCAACCTCTATTGCTTGATAAAGTCCTCCTTCACCGTCGTTAGGTTTTCTTCTTTCTTCCTTGAATTCATACCCTTTTCCATCTTCCGCTATAGTAGATTGGACTTCTTGAGTGAGTGATCGAATTACTCCAAATGAGGTCGAGTTGCTTCTCTTTTATAGTGGTTTCTGCACTCCTAATTAAGCTGACAATTCTATATTGAGGCCAACTTGGTGGAGGAGGCCTATTTATCCTATTTTATAATAAAATAAATTTCTTCTTTGACAAATAGAGCCCAAGAAGGGTCTTTTATGTTGTGACATGGACAAGGACACTTGACATAAACCCTAGAAGCCTTCAATGGAGGATTTGACCTAAAAAAATTGACCCAGGCATGAAACCCATGCTTTAATAAGTCAATTTCTTTAATAATATAATTTATTTTTCTTTATTTTGAAAAATACATTTCATTATGACTTAAATATAATTATGAAGTCTGACACTGGTTACATTCTTCAACACTCCCTCTTAACTAGGGAGGTATTCATAATTGCATATATATAGAGGTACATGGAAGATCTCAAAATGAACTATGAAGAGTTCTAACACACTTAGTGCTGCAGACTAGATACTTGACCGGGGCATTCTATCTGAGTGGGACTAAGGGGACTCAATCTTTAGCCAACTCTAGGTACCATCAGGCTTTTAAGCTCTACCACCAACCCAAGGATCTAGGTGTGTATGCAAGGTCAGAGCTCCATGACCAACACCACCCTCCCTCTTCGGAATCTAGACATCAACACATAGGCCGACCAAATGTCCTCCCAAGCATTTTGACCTTAGATGCTTCGTCTCTCCCTAATAAACTAAATCATATATATCCATTTGTCCAAGCATGCTTCCAATGTGTTCAACCCATTTATGGAGAGATTTACCTGTACAAACACAAACCCCAATCAATGTTAAACTTTCAAATATACATACAAGTAAACACAAACCTTTGGGGTCCTCAATCATTCTGATGCGATTTTCATCATCAAGTTATCCATATACAATTTGTCAGAAGCTTTCTTCTTCTTTCATTTCTTTAGCAACACCAAATACAACCTCAGTACTTCTCAAGTCTTTGTTTGCAACTTCATCAACATTAATCTTACTTCAAAGTATTCATTGTCATAATATGCCCTCTCTTACAACTGGGGAGATATCCCCTTTCTTCTATTCAGGCTCCCTCTCAATTTAGGGAAATCAAGAACTTCTTTCTTCTATAACATCGAAGAGCCTATCATGGCTCCATTCCTTCTTACGGCATCAAGGTCATCATGATCATCATCATTCATATAACTTCCTTCGTCATGCTTGTTAGTATCATAAGAACATCTTCATCATCTTTAAGATTATGTACCTACAACACTTAATAGCAAATACAACCAAATACAAACATGAAGTTAACTATATCAGAATCATATTGCTATAATGGAAGCACTTAGATTTTAGATCTCAAACACCTAAACTTAGGTTCATAAGACACACATACTAGACTTCGAATTTTTGCTAGGGTTTGTTATAAACCCTAGACTTCATCTTCGAGACATAAAGCCTTAGATATCAACAATTCAATAACAATCCAATCATAGTACTACACATCCAAGGTTTCAACAATATGCTATGATAGAATTCTACTAGGGTTTGTTGCAAACCCTAGATTTTATCATCAAATCTAAATTATATCAAAAACAATATCATCATATCGTAGAATATCAATCTTCTATTAGGGTTTTGTTACAAACGCTAGATTTCATGATCATCAACAATTAGGTTAGCATACTCACACACTGTTGATAATATCGACGATATTTCGTGAAATATTGCGATATTTTTAGGCAAATGATATTTCAGCAGGTAAATATCGCAATATTTTCAGATTTGAACATATTGCAATATTTTGAAAATCTTGGCTAAATATCGCGATATTTTGAAAAAAAAATATCGGCTAAGTATCACCATATCTTGAAAGTATCGGTTAAATATCGTTATTGCTTTATATGTTTAAAAATCTAAAAAAAATTGTTTTTTATGTTTGCCAATATTTTTCGATATTTTGTTGATATTTTCACCGATATTGCCAATAAGATGTTTTCAGGACCCTCGCCTATATTTTGTCGATATTGATATTGTCATCACTACTCACTCACATATACATATCTAAGATTTCATATACTAGCATCTCATATCAATATTCATAGTACATATGTACTAGATAAACCCAGGACACAAACAATTTTCTCCGAGCTAGGGTTTCAATTGGACGAATATACACCTATGGTTTCATTCCTAGGATCTTATTATAGGTATTGCAAGGGTTTTCTTATACACCTTAATTCACTGAACCCTACAGATCTAGGGATTCAATACATAATTTAGACATTAACAACATTAACAACAAACCCTAAAGAGCTAAGGTTTCTATCATAACAATACCAAAACCCTAAACATCAAAAGAATATGATTTCTAGATTTCATTCACAACCCTAAGAAAACTAGGGTTTCATATTCAATATTAATATACCCTTAGCAACTAGAGGCTAGGGTTTTGTAGTGTACCCTAAAAGTTAGGGTTACACAAGAATGGTCAAATTATAATGTGATGAGGGTAGATTCAATCTAATTATTAATCACACTAAGAAGAATCTTTGTGATTCAAATCCCTAGATATAACGATGTCAGTAATGTAAAGCAAATTTCGAAAGAAGAATGATTTTACGTTTTACATGAAGATAACTTTATAACAAAGCTTATAGTCTAAGACCTACCTTGAGTTGTTCCTTAACAAACCTTGTAGGACATCAATTTTTAAAGGGCAAAACTTCTTCCATGCTTCAAGTCTATCCTTTGAAGTCTCCTCCATAACCCTTGACCATTCAACAAGCTTTCCTAACCAAGGAAAAGATAAAGAGAAACGTTATTAACATACAATACAAACAAGCCTTGATGTGAGGAGGAAACCAAACATGAAAAGATGAAACAAAGAACAATATACTTATCTTTTGGAAAACGGTGAAGGCTCCCTCTTAATCGAATTCTTTTGAGGGATACCTACAACCTATCAAAATCATTCAAAAATGTTCTAATAAGACATGTTAGACTTACAAACTCTAGAAATCAAAACATAAAAGAAAACATTGCAAAACTTAAAGTAGAAGGATATGCAAGTGATAGAGTCCTTAAGAGTCTCTAGTAAATAAGTCTTTGACTTCGCATTCTTCCATCTTGTTCTTCTTTGGTGGAGCTTCATTGCTAATATTCACATGTTCTCTTTCTCTCTTTCTATTCCTTGGATTCTCAATACATTGACTTTTATAATGACCCATCTTATAACAATTGTAGCGTTCAATCTTTGATAGGTCAACTTTATTCTTTGGTCCCTTGAAATTTTTGAAGGTTCTCTTCTTCTTGTGATGAGAAGAATATGCATTTGGCGTGATTTCTTCTTCATCCTCCTCCTTGTTGTTTACTAATGATATTTTGGCTTCTTCTTGACTGCATGCATTCCACACTTGTTCAAATGTTGGAATATCCTTCCAACTGTTGATTCCTGATGCAAAAGAACTGCAAGATTTTGGTAGTCCTAGAAGAGCAGTAATTACGAGCTCTTTTTCTAGTATAATTTCATCTATTGCTTGGAGTTCATATCTTACTCTGGATATTCTTACAAAATATGATGAAACAATATCATCTTTTGTCATCTTAACAGTTCGTAGTTCATTCTTGAGGCTTGCTATTTGACCAATGTTCTTGATTGTGAATAATTTGGAGAGAGCCTCATACATTTCTTAAGCGGAAACTATGTTGGAAATATATGGAATTAAGTTGTCCTTTACTCCATCCACTCTTAGGTTCATGGCTGTAATTTCGAATTCTCTAAACTTCTCTTTCTCTGCTTCATCTCTTGGTTTCTTGACTTTCCCTTGAACAAGATTCAATACTTTGTTCTTTTTGAGGATAAGGTCTATCCTCTTTTTCCATGCCATGTAGTTGGAGGCCCCTTCTAGTTTATTTTCAGCCTGTTAGAAAATAAAAAAGGCAAAAAGATTTTCTTGTTCTTGATTATTTACTTGTGATGTTCTTTAATTCTTATTATATTCTTCTTGTCTTCTTTCTTCTTAGTTATCAAGACAATATCAAAGCAATAGCACATAGATCAAGGACAACTAATATAGGCCAGTAGCCAGGACAAAACCCCACTCTAGGGGAAAATCCAGTCAGTAATTCTTCCTTCAATAGTTTTCCTCAGACTCTAGACCTTGACTCACACTTCCTCCACACCAAGTCAACCTTCATTTTGATCCTCCTTTCGACCTAGCAGTAGCAACAACAACAACAACACTATGTAGCACTTCTTCGACCTTCCTTCTGAGACTTCGACCTTGGAGAAAAGACTTCGATCTTGCTTCTAGGAGTTCGATTTTGACCCAATAAAACTTTTCAAGGCATCAATACCCAACAAAATTAACTTCAACCTATTCTTCTCTTTGCAAAAACAACATGCAGCAACTAGCAGCAATAAAACAATGAGGGACTTCGATCTTCGAATGTAGGGCACATGAGAGAGAGAGAGAGAGAGACACCAAAATTTCGTTTTTCCTTCAATCCTTTAGCTTGTCCAAACTCGCACTCCTTTTTGTTGAAAAGTGTAACTAGGATCAATCTTTATATTGACTATGTAATTATGAAAAGAAGAAGACAAAGATAATAAAATGTATTTGCTGTACTTGATTCATGGGTTTCATGAGCAAGAATTTTATTATAGGTTAATAGACTTCTTCTTGATGTCTATGTAGGGTTTGTCTTCTATTTATAAATGTAAATAGAGTCATGTATATGAAGAGCATTTTCATCATTAAAATCTCCAAGACCTTGTCATGAACCTTGTAAAAGAAAGGCTCTAACAACCCTCAAGATAGCTCTCCTTCAAACGCTGAAAAATATGTAATGAAGTCGGCCTCATAACAGATGTCAAATCAACTTAACAGTCATGTTGGCTCTCAAAATAGTCACATCGGTTCACAAAGTTAGGTCAGCTTATATACAGGGGCAAACAACTATAAATACCCTAGTAGACTTCGTAGAAAATCATAGAAAATTTCAGACATCTTTGAAGCAATCAAAGAAATTGCAGATTTTTCTGAGGATTACAGAGGTAATTAAAAGTGCGGATTTCAGGAGTCTAAGTGCGGATTTCAATGGTATAAAGGTGCGGTTTTCAGAGACTGTTGCAGCATAAAGGGAACTTGGAATATTGTGCTAATAAGTTTAAAGAAAAGGATGCGTACTAGCCAATAGAAGCTGCGGACTTCAGGAACAATAAAATCTGATATATATACATTTGGTCAAGGGTCTGTTCTCTCCTCGCATAATCTAGGAAGGCTAAGGTGCTGAACTCAAGGGCTACTTAACAAAGAGACACTCCAGGAAGCAAAAATCAAAGTTTGGGTGAAAAGTCAAATCAGTTTGCAAGGAAGACTCTCAAGCTATTTTCGAGAAAGATCTTCATCTCATTCAAATGATCAAATTTTCAAGAAAGTAATCTTTTCCATCAAATATTTACATTCAAGACATTGTTAGAAGAGCACATCATCTTTTGAAGACATCCTTTTCCATCAAGGATCCAAGATCACCTAGATTGAAGATTTCTATCTTAGAAGAAGCTCCTGACTTCATCAAGGAAGTTGCAAGCCTCTCTACTCAAGTAAGTATCTGTAACCTTAAAATCCGTCTAGATGATTTACTGTAAAGAGAGCAACAAGCTAGTTGGGTCATCAAACTTTAGCGCATGGAAGAAGATGACAGATTCGAATTTAACTGAAGGCGAAGTTATGGACTACATCGAAGGATCTACAATTCAACCACCAAAAGAAGATGCTCCAGCTCATGCCAAGTACATGAAGGAAGAAATCAGAGCCCAGGGGATTCTCATAGAATCCATTAAGGACTCACTCATTCCCTATATATCAAAACTAAAGTCTGCTAAAGAAATATATGAGAAACTGGTGGAGCTATTCTCTGTAAGTACTGCAGGAGAAGCAATCTCTTTGAGACAAGAAATATATAAGATGAAATTGTCAAGGGAAGAAGAAATCACTCCATACTTTATGAGGATTTATGAAATAAGAGTTCAACTGCAGGAACTAAGAGTAGTAATGTCTGACACTGAAATGACTACAGTGGTGCTGAGTGCTCTACCAAAAGAATGGGGAAACTTCACTTCAAGTTTATACGGGAATAAAGAAGCCACACCATTCCATGATTTATGGTCTCTATGTAAAATAGAGGGAACAAGACTGAAAGCCAAAGCTGATACAGGACCAAGTGAAGGGAATCAAACCTTTGCAGCCATTTCCAGGAAGAAAGGACGATTCGGTAAATTTGGTCCTCAGAATAAAAGAAGAAATATGGACAAAGTACGGTGCTTTGGATGTAATGAACTTGGGAATTATAAAAGAGATTGTCCTAAATCTGAAAAGGACAAGAAAAAAAGGGGAAGAAGCCCATATCTCTGATATGAGGGAAGAACCTGATGCAAAGAAATCTAAGAAAGAAGTAGCGAGGGGTCTATACTATAATTGAGATCATATTCTCCTTTAAGTGATTTCTATTGGTTGTAAAATAGTATAATAGGAAGCTATGTATATTGATGGCATCATGATAAAAGCATGGTAGGCGCTCTTGGTGAAATAGCTCGGGGAAAAACCTCTCTGATAACATTACTGATGGAGGGCAGTCATCAAAGATGAAGGGTCATCATGGAAAAAAAAATCTGGACTGTGATGACATATTGATGGAGTAGGTCGTCAAGGGAATGAAGCTCTTTATTCTAGAAAAACTGCTATAGGATGATTCAAGGGAAAAAGGTATGAGGTGTATATATATTTATATACTGACACTGGATGTTGTGAAGTCATGTCATATGGTTGCAGGTAATGGACTTCTATATATAGAAGTATGATCTATGGAGGAGAATCTCTCACAATGCACTGAAAAATGAAATCAACATAATATATCCTCATGTGGAATATTAGGTGGTTGTATATGGACAAGGAACTGTAAATTGGAAGTTCTTGGGAATGAAGATGTGCAAAAAGGAAGAGATCATGAAGTGAAACCATGTCAAGAGGCAATTATCATCCGGAAGCCAAGAAGATGTGACTAGGAGATCTCCTGGGAGGATATGTAGACTCTGAAAGAAGTCTGGTAAAGAAGAAGACCCTTGACAAAACATATCTTTAGGAGATGTGTCAATCTGAATAGAGGATGTTGATGCCTACAAGAAGATGTCATGGTGAAAGATCATCATTGAGGTAACTTTTGAATTATAAATTCGTATGTATATGTTTATCTGGATAAGTTTATGTAGAGTTGCCAATCATGTGGAAGGATGTAAGATCCTTGGAGATGATTCGTAGGAAAGCAACATGGCATAAAGGTGGACCAAATGAGAAAGACTAATAAATCACTTTTTGATGGTTGATATGACTCGTGACTGAAAGTGATGGATGATTTGTGCCCTATGAAGCCAAAAGTTGAAGATTCCTTAATATCGAAATCCATTACATCGAGGGGAGGAATTCTTCATGAGCAGCTGGATGTCTCACCATTGCTGCTGCAGGACCCTGGTGGTAAGTTCTAACTTGGAAGAAACTTGAAGTATGTCCTTCCTGAGTTGAGAAGGAGTGACGTATGTGATTCTCTAATACATGTGTCATGCACTAGACTAGGACTAACAACCGTAAGTAGTAGTGAAGGCCATGTGGAGAGAATAGATAGACACATCATTCTGGTCTTCATTTGGAAGACAGAATGGAGGATTCGGTAATCATCTGGCATTCGATACCCTTTGAGAATGAGACAGGGCATTCAAGATAAGAGTAGTCGAGGACTGATATTCTTTGAGGGCTGGCTACCTGTTAAATTTAGATAACCATGGTGTTCTATGCTTGATGCACTTTTACTTTAATCTTTCTTAGGCCCAATACAAAATAGAAATCTCATAAACTTGAAAGTAAAATGCTGATAGAACACAATAATAGGTCAATAAAAGACAAGCCAAATAGATCAGATTTACAATTCCTTTTGTCCAGCAAAGATATGAGATATTGTGGCGTTACGATGGTCAGCAGGATGCTTCAACCAGTAAAGTCTTTCTCGGTCAGCGAACACTTTCATGTGTCACACCCACAGCCCTCAAGGACAGCTCATCACAAGTCTACACAAGTCAAACCAGGGACAACGCAGAAAATTCAACGTAGGAAGCTTTAGAAAATTCAATGCAGCAAACTAGGGCTTCAGTCAAACTGCCCGAAATTCCTCGATTTTAGTGCCCAACTGTACGACCTCCTAAAGTCCGAATTTTTGCAGAAGATCGAGGTCAAACCATGGTTACTTGGGAGCGGGAGCGAGAGCGCCATTTTCAAAAGCTCCAGGTCTGGAGTTTTGTTTTTTAAAGATATATATTTTTTATATTTTGATGCGTATATGTCAATAAAAGCATGTAGAATGATGAATTAGACATAAAAAACATAAAAACATAGATTGAATCATATAACATCAATCATCTAGAAGTTATAATCTTCATCAACCACGCCCACAAGTTGGAAACATACAACATATTGACTCTTGAGTCTCACGAATCATCATTCTTAAGGTTTCAAACTTTCAAAATTCAATATATAACATTTATCATCATTGATATATAACATTTATCATCATTGATTGATTGATTTCAAATTTCAATATAGAACATTTATCATCATTGATTCATTGTTTTCAAAATTCAATATATAACATTTATCATCATTGATTCATTGATTTCAAATTTCAATATATATCATTTATCATCATTGATTTCAAATTTCAATATATATCATTTATCATCATTGATATATAACATTTATCATCATTGATTCATTGATCACCATATAACTTTCATGAAGCATCATATTCATAATTCATAATGACTTATAAACTTATAAATGCCAACTTCAAAGATTCACCTTTCAAATTCAAACCTCAAACTTAAATTGTCATATATTGTTTACAAAAATTATCATAATAAATATGAAAGAGTCAAGTTTCAACTATTCAACAGTTATAAAAGTTAAAAACTACTAGAAAATGGGAAAGACTAGTAAACAACAAATCTATTTTATCTATTGGCTGGCCCCTTGCCACGCCCACGAGAAATGTCTAATTTGTGAGAACCACGAGGCAATGGTGGTCTTCTAGTACTCTCAGGAGTACCACGACCATGACTAGAAGGCGGAGGGCAACTTGAGGATGTAGGTGGACTTTGAATCTCTAAAGGAACAATAATTGGATTTCGAGCACTGGCACTGGCACTGGCACTGCTACTGGATGGTGGGACTGGCCCTGTGTGTGGTGGTGGCATGGCTGCTGATGCTTCATCATCATCCCTCAAAAGTTCTGCTTCCAATTCTTCCATATGTACAGTGTTGTCCTCCAAATTATCATCCTTTGGGTTGTTGTCCCAAACTTTATATGATTGATCCTCATATGCTCGATCACAGTAATGACTGAACAACCTCAAGTTGTAATGCACATAAATCAAGCTTTCAGCTCGGTTTTCATTCAACCTGTTTTTTCTCACATTATGTATGAAGCTGTAGGTGCTCCAACACCTCTTTATAGAAGAAGTATTCACAACTTGTGAGAGAACTTTTTTTGCCAACTTTAGCAAAAGTCCCATGCTGACATATGCTTCCCACCATGTGAGAGCATCAAATCTGTCTCTATCTTCCATTGCATGGAAAGAACCAAAGTTACCAGTGCAACTAAAGTATCTGCCTAATTCAAGGTGCAATCTAGCACACTCCTCCCTGTCAGGGACCAACTTGTCTAATGCCTTCATCTATCCCTCTTGTACCTCTGGATCTGTGTGAGGTTTGATCCTAACCCCACCTCCAGGTGCAGGTTGGCCCAACCAAGATGGAGAGTAGTATTTTGGCATAAGGATATATGCCAAGGCATGTAGTGGAACATTGAGTTTATTCCACCGTGCACACACACAGTTGTAAATCATTGCATACAAGTTGGGATCATTATCCTTAAAAACATCTTTTATTTGCCCCAACATGCTATCCATTTGCTCATAAACCTCCCCAATCACTGGTTTATGTGTATCTGAAAAACGAATCATGTGATAAATGGGCTTGGTGAAATTCAAAATTTCCCTTACACGTGCCCAAAACAAAGGATCAAGGGCGGTCTCCTCCACATGTCCAAAATCTTGCCTGTCAACTATTGTTGCTGCCCTGTCCTTTAATACTTGCCAGTGTGGACTTGATACCATGGTTGCCAATGACTCTCTTACCTTTAAAAGGCGCCTGAAGGTGAGGTAATAGCTAGCAAATCTAGTCTTTGCTATCTTCAACAACTCCAATTTGGAGTGAGTACAAAAAAGCCCATGGGTATTGCTATGATTTGTAATAAATCTTATCATTTTTTTACGTCTCTTGTACAAATCACCAAGCCATTTGAATTGAGGTTGTTTGTTTTTAATGATATCATGCATCAAAAGGTTCATTGTGTGAACCAAACACCCAGACCAAATATGTTGGGGTATTTATTCTTAATAATTGCTCCTGCTGCCTTACAGTTAGCAGCATTATCATTGATGACTTGGATGACATTGTATGGCCCAATACTTTCAATTGTTTCAAGTAATGGTTCTGCAATGTTAATGCCGGTCTTGAATTTGTCTGAATAATCATATGCTGAAAGGAATATTGCACCACTAACAGACACAACCAGAACACTTATCAATGGCTTTCCTTTTACATTGGTCCATCCATTAGATACAATGGACACCCCATTCTCATTCCAAGAATTTGTCATTCTAGCCAAAGAATTATTTATTTTAGCTTTTTGATGATCAAGTCCCGCGGTTCTGGCCTTGTCATACCCAGGGCTCTTGTATCCTTTGGGGGCATCATTAATGGCAGAAACCATTTCATGCCAATAAGGTGAGCGAAGAACATTGACTGGCACCCCACATGCATATAGAAACTGGAAAATTTTTGAATCCACATTATTCCTACACCCTTCGTTAAGGAAATCGGATATGGTTCTATGCCTTAAGGAGATGTTTGGTCAAGGTGTGCCAACATATCCACTGCCATGGGTGGAAGTTGACGGACTTCTTTGTCCATGATGTGATGGATCTGATGGTGCATAAGAATCAATGAAACCCCTAGATCTTTTAGATCTCTGTAGGGCAACCTCCTTTTCCTTTCTATATTTCTCTCTCTCTGTGGCTGGCACACTTACACAAATTTTGATTCCTAGATTTTTCTCTCCATCCCCCGGCATGTTCCCACAAAGGTGCCTTCTGGCACGGGTGTATGAACTTGTGTATTCTTTATTGCAATGTGGGCAAAGAAATATAGTGGTTCCACCACCTTTCCCTCCTTCCTGCCTTTGAACATATTTCCACAATGGTGTTTGACTTTGGTCTTGTTTAGTTGGGGTCTCTGTGGCCTCATGTTCTCCACTCTCCCCTTCCTCCTCAGCGTACTCCTCCTCTTCAGGATTTTCATCAAATCCACTATAACCCACTTCTTCATCCTCCTCTTCTCTAATGGGCCTCTTTCTTCTACTCTCCAACACCATTATTACAAAGAAAGGAACCAACATGAAGAAAATCCCTAGCCATATAGCCATGATGTTTCAAGTGTCTAGCATGCAAAAAAAATGGAGGAATGCCAAATGGGAATAGGAAATGCAACATAGGAAAAAAACAATTCAATTTTTCACTTTTCAACACACTAAAATGCAACATTGAGAAAAAAATTCAAGTTTTCATTTTTGAACAACTTAAAAATGCAATATAGAAAATAAAAAAACTAGATTAGAAGTCCTACCTCTTTGTCCTGACTCCTGACTCCTGACTCCTTCAATCCTCCTTTTGCTCTCTTGCAGCTTGCTCCTTGCTCTCTCTTTTCTCTCTCCTTGGCACTTCCGCTCTCCAAACTCTTAAGCTCTCTTTCTCTCCAACTCTCAAGCTCGAGCTCTCAAACTAAAACAATGAAAAACAAATGAGGGGGGTGGACTTTTATTTACCTAATGCCCCCCTCCCTCCCAAAAATAAATTCGGAAATTTGTCGTTCGAATTTTTTTTACGTGTCGGGGAGCGTTTTTTTTGCTGAGGAGCATTCAGGAGCGAACGCTCCCCGACCACTCCCTTCATTAAAAAAATGCTCCTGAATCGTTTTTTTAATGGGGGAAGCGCTCGGGGAGCGTTCGCTCCCGATCGCTCCCTGAAACGCTCCCGAAAAAATAGGGAGCATTTTTTTAGGCTCGGAAGTGCGCTTCCCGAACGGAGCGCGTTTTGGGAGCAGGATCGAGGGGGGGGGGAAAGCTTCCCCGTAACCTTAGGTCAAATGATCAAGGGTTGACCATGGTCAACGCTGCAGCAGAAAAGCCCTAAACAGATCAACGCAGAAAACAGAAAGCCCTAAACAGATCAACACATAAAACAAGAGCTTTGCTCCACATGTGTGAGGGAAAAAGGCCTCCAAAGGCTATCGAACCAATCAGATCACAATGAGAGAATGTGTGACGAGATGATGAGAAAATGACCTCCATGTCTCTCCAATTTATATTCATCAATGAGGGTGTGTGACACATCTCTTAGGCACGTGGGATAAATCTGGCCGACCTTGCACATGTGGAAAATAAATTCAAAATCAATGTTCTGCTCATCCGATCAAGATGATCTTTAGATCAATCTTGCACCTCTCTGAAAGAGGAATCCAACAAAAATATGAGCATCGTCATATGAGCAGTGCAACATGGAGTTTTCACCTAGTTGCCCAAAACTAACACTCCCTCTCAACTAGGGAGAACTCCATCTATCCACAAGTGCGATCCATCATGTACCAAACCAAACATCATGCGTCATCCCGTCGTAACTTGCTTTGCTGGCTCTTTATTTCAGAACAAGAAGGTGAGTCAGAAAGACATCACACACTGCTGACCCAAAGTCAACTTAGAGGTAGAAACCTCTCTCGGACTCAAAAGAGTCTCATACTAACTTGAAGTTAGTTTACTGACCCAAAGTCAATTTAGAGGATAAAACCTGATCATACTTGATCCCAGATCAAGGTGTTGGACACGTGCTATCCTAGACATAGATAGTACGACGATCTCCGATGTGTCCATCGGTCTTGCTATGGTCTCTATTCACATTTCCCACCTCATTGGCCAAATGAGAGGTACTTCCCATGAGTTCGAAACTCCATGGGTAGGATGTGTGCGGGGCACAGATCAGAGAGAGGCGAACTAACTCAATATCATAACGGTGGGGCAGAAGCACCACAAGGTTCAACCAGCCTAGTCCCGTGAGTGCTTATAGCTCCAAGAAGCTATCCCCAAGCCCCCTGGAGCTCCCAGAGCTCATTGTCCAACTCAAGCAGGACCCTCAAAATAGGGTCCTTCCACGATTCCAAGCTTCTCACGGAAGGTTAGGAACTTGAACTTTCCCAGGGGCTTCGTGAGAATATTCGCGACCTGCTCATTAGTTCCTATATGATCAAGCCTTATGGTGCTTCGCTGTACCATATCCCGGATAAAGTGGTACTTGATATCAATATTCTTGGATCGATCGTGGAACACGGGATTCTCAGAAAGACGAATCCCACTCTGGTTATCACAAAGGATAACGTTGGTATCTAGCACATGCCTGAATAGCTCACTGAAGAGCTTTCACAACCAAACAACTTCACAACAGGCCATACTTGTTGCAATGTATTAAGCCTCAGCGATGCTCAAAGCCACCGACTTCTGCTTCCTGCTCATCCAAGATATCGAAGCAGAACCCAAGGTGAAGCAACACCCAGATGTGCTCTTGCGATCCACCACACTGCCATCCCAATCGGCATCAGTATATCCATGGAGTCTCAAACTCCCGACAATGTATCTCTGCCCATGGTTGATTGTGCCCCGAAGATATTTCAATAGATTCTTGGCACCAATCCAGTGAATGTGATGAGGTTCAACCATATGTTGACTCAAAGTGTTCACTGCAAAACATGCGTTCGGATGGGAGTTCACTAAGAACATCAGGGCCCCCACGAGTTGTCGATACTCGGTAGGATTTGCTAGCACGGGCCTAACAGCGTTTCCACTCAACTTCTTAAAGTTGAGTTCCATTGGTGTCGACATAGACTTACAGTCCACCATACCAAATCTCTCCAGCAGCTTCACGACATATTTTCCTCGAGAAAGGAAAATCTCGCCTGGCCTCTCTGCTAGACCTCCAAGCCTAAGAAGTAGTGCATCAGTCCTAGGTCTTTCATCTCAAACTCAAAAGCTAGCTCCCTCTTACATTAATGAATGAGAGGGTCAGCACCTGTCAGGAAGAGATCGTCCACATAGAGAACCAAAATGAGAGGCCTTTCTCTATCAACCTTAAAATAAAGGTACATATCAACATTACTTCTAGTGAAGCCCAACTTCATAAAGTAGCTATCTATCCTCTCGTACTAAGCCCTGGGGGCTTGCTTCAACCCATAGAGGGCTTTCTTCAACCTGTATACATGGGTGTCTCTATCTCGGACTTCGAACCCCAGAGGTTGCTCTACATACACCTCTTCCTTTATAGCACCATGTGGAAAAGCGGTCTTCACATCCATCTGATGTAGAATCCATCCTTGCGTAGCAGCAAGGGCAATAATCGATCGAATGATGGTATAACGGGCCACAGGTGCAAATATATCATGATAAGCTATGCCTTCTTATGAGAGAAGCCTCGGGCAACGAATATTGCCTTGTACTTTTCAGCACTTCCATTAGATCCATGCTTGATCTTATAGAGCCATTTCGAGGTGACAACAGATTTGTCCTCCGGTCTTGGGACCACTTCCTAAACATCATTCTTCATAATGGACTCATATTCTTCGTGCATAGCATCCTTCCAAACTTGTTGCTTTACGACTTCTTCAAATGTTCTAGGCTCTGATTGTACTATCATACTCATGGTTGCTACATACCCTCGATATCTCTTTGGCTTCTTGCTTTCATGGAATGTCCCCCTTGGGGCAATGTATCTCGACAACTTCGAGAATATCCCTAAGCCATGAGGGTCTTCTCTTATTTGAAGGAGGTGGATCAGTGGGATCCACAGGTCCTTCAATATTGGGCATCAGGTCATCCTTCGGCTCTTCCAACTTCCGTGCTTCTTCATCTTCTTTGTCTTCCTTGGAGATAGGAAGATTTCTTACTTTCTTGAGAACATCTTCATCGAAGGTGACATTGTGGCATATCTCCACTTCTCTTTGACCAGGCACATAGATTCTATATGCCTTCGAAGTTCCACTGTAGCCCACAAAGATTCCCTTCTTTCCAGAAGCATCCAACTTGCTTCTCTTTTCTTTCGGCACATGAAACTAAACTGGACAACCAAAAGCGCTAAAATGAGAAACATTCGGTTTCTTATCAGAGAAGACTTCTTCGGGAGTTTTGGAGTCCAGAGCGGAATGCGGGCATCTGTTTTGAACATACACAACAGTGTTTGCAGCTTCTCCCCATGGAAACTTCGGAAGACCTTGGTCACATAGCATGGCTTGGGCAACTTACACAATGGTCTTGTTCTTTCTTTCAGCAACACCATTTTTCTCCGGAGTGTACGCAGTTGTGGTCTTGCTCTTAATACCAACTTCTCTACAAAAGTCATTAAACTCATTTGACTCATACTCGGTCCGATTGTCGGTCCTCAAAACTTTGATTTTCTTCTCGGTTTGATTTTCCACCAAGGCCTTGAAGGTATAGAACCATTTGAATGCTTCGTCCTTCTTCAAAAAAATATCCAGGTCTTGCAGGAGAAGTCATCTGTAAAAGTCGTGTAATAGGAGCATCCTCCCAAGGATGTCACAGGCAGCATACCAGATAAGTCAGAATGTATCAATTGCAAGTTATCAGTTGTCTTTGTGACACTTGAGGGGAATGGTCCCCTTGTATGCTTCCCTTTGGCACAACCCTGACAATCACTTCATGATCATCTCTCAATTCGGGCATCCCTATCACCACCTTCCTTGTTTCGGGAAGGGCTTTGTAATGAAGGTGTGCAAACCTCCGGTGCCATAACTCTGTTTGAAGAGTTGTATCACATGTCATAGCCCCTAATGGACTTCCTCTAACCTGGTAGAGTGTATCAACTCTAAAACCAATACAAAGAGCTTCCTTGAAGTTCTTCTTCCAGATAAGTACCTTTCGATCAACGAATGCCACCTTGAACCCTTTGTCTTCCATTGCCGAAATGGACACAAGGTTCTTCTTTAAATTAGGTACATACAATACATCTTGCAATTGGATACTTGACCTTGAGATAAATGGAGGGTCACAGTCCCTGTCCCTTTCACGGGATAGGTGGCATTATCTCCAAGGATAATTTCCAGATTAGTATCCTTCTCAACCAAATTAGAAAGGGCTTCTTTATAACCAGTGAGGTGCCTTGAAGCACCACTATCAATTAACCAGACATCCAAGGTGTCGGGTGGAGATGCAGCAGAGAGGGAAGATACAAGAATAAAATCATTTCTTTTATTATCAACAACATTAGACTCATTGTACTTGGAATTTCTTGACCTCTTGAAAGGTTGCCCATTTCCATTACGATCAGAGGGAGCCTTCCTTTTTCCTTGGAACTTGTTGTTCCTGCCATTCCTTCTCGAGTTGTTGTTGTCATCATCCCTGGGACTCTCTTCCATAATGACCAGTTCTTCTTCTTTGCATGAGCGACGAAGGCTATAGGGTCACTTCCATTACCATTGGAGGCATACTCCATCATTCTTGTTTCCTCTTGAGTTCGTTTGGTCAATATTTCATCAAAATCAGGAATCACATTATTATTGAGAATAGTGGTATTGAACACATGCCAATCACGGGGAGATCTCCAAGTGCAATAAGAACCATCTCTCGATCAAATATTGCTTCCCCAATAGCTAGGAGGTTATTCCTGATTTCAGTGAGCCTCATAAAATAGGATTGAATAGATTCATCCTTACCCTTCTTGATATTCTTCAATTGATTCTTGAAGAAGAGGATTTGATTAGCATTGCTAGCCCTGAACATGCTCACCAGCTTATTATACATCTCCTTAGATGTCTTTAGCTCAGAAATGTAAGCAACCCAGTGCTTATGAATAGAATCCCGGATAATCATCTTTGCTTTGATTTACCCTTTTTTATACTTCGTCTTCGTGGCAGCAACTACATTTGATGGAGGCTCTTGAATATTCCCCTGTACATAGTGCATGACATCTTGATCTTCTAGCACCAAATCCAAGGACATCTTCCATGCATGATAATCAGACTTATCAGTCAATTTATCATCAGCCTTGAAACCCTAGTAGGTTGAGGAGGCCATTTTTCCTTGATAGGATTTCTTCCTTCACAGATAGCTTCTAACACCAGTTTGGACTCTTGGACTTTGTCTTCACTTCAGCTCTAATACCATGTTAAATTTAGATAACCATGGTGTTCTATGCTTGTTGAACTTTTACTTGAATCTTTCTTAGGCCCAATACAAAATAGCAATCACATAAACTTGAAAGTAAAATGTTGATAGAACACAATAATAGGTCAATAGAAGACAAGCCAAATAGATCAGATTTACAATTCCTTTTGTCCAGCAAAGATATGAGATATTGTGGCGTTACGACGGTCAGCAGGATGCTTCAACCAACAAAGTCTTTCTCGGTTAGCGAGCACTTTCATGTGTCACACCCACAGCCCTCAAAGACAACTCATCACAAGTCAACACAAGTCAAACCAGGGATGGCGTAGAAAAGTCAACGCAGGCAGCTTTAGAAAAGTCAACACAACAAACTGGGGCTTCAGTCAAACATCCTAGAATTCCTCGATTTTGGTGCCCAGCTGTACGACCTCCTAAAATTGGAATTTCTGCAGAAGATTGAGGTCAAACGACCATAGGTTGACCACGGTCAACGCTGCAGCAGAAAAGCCCTAAACAGATCAACGCAGAAAACAGGAAGCCTTAAACAGATCAACGCTGAAAACAACAGGTTTGCTCCACACGTGTGAGGGAAAAAGGCCTCCAAAGACTATCAACCAATCAGATCACAATGAGAGAATGTGTGATGAGATGATGAGAAAATAACCTCCAAGTCTCTCCAATCTATATTCATCAATGAGGCTGTGTGACACACCTCTTAGGCATGTGGGATAAATCTGGCCGACATTGCACATGTGGAAAATAAATTCAAAATCAATGTTTTGCTCATCCGATGAAGATGATCTTTAGATCAATATTACACCTCTTTGAAAGAGGAATCCAACAAAAATATGACCATTGTCATATGAGCAGCGCAACATGGAGTTTGGACCTAGTTGCCCAAAATTAAGACTACCCAAGAGAAGAATAGTCCAAGAAGGTCATACTCTGGGAACACCTCGGTGGAGTATGTACCTTGGAGAGACAATGACTATGGTGTCTATAAGTCATGTGTCTCGCCAGCATTGTAACCCATTGTCTCGTTGAGAGATGGGGCTGTTAGTCAAGGCCTTGCATTAGGACAATGGTGGTTGATATGATGTTACACAGATGCGACTACTAATCCGATTCTTCTTATGAGATTCTTTAGTTTGAAAGTGACCATGTGCCTGTATGAATACCTCCCTAGTTAAGAGGGAGTGTTGAAAAGTGTAACTAGGATCAGTCTTCATATTGACTACGTACTTATGAAAAGAAGAAGACAAAGATAATAAAATGTATTTTTTGTACTTGCTTCATGGGTTTCATGAGCAAGAATTTTATTATAGGTTAATAGACTTCTTATTGATGCCTATTTAGGGTTTGTCTTCTGTTTATAAATGTAAATAGAGTCATGTATATGAAGAGCATTGTCATCATTAAAAGCTCCAAGACCTTGTCATGAACCTTGTAAAAGAAAGGCTCTAATAGCCCTCAAGATAGCTCTCCTTCAAATGCTAGAAAAGAAGTAATGAAGTCGACCTCATAACAGATGATCGAATCGGCCTAACAATCACGTCGGCTCCCAAAATAGTCACATTTGTTCACAAAGTCAGGTCGGCTTATATACAGGGGCAAACAACTATAAATACCCTAGTAGACTGTGTAAAAAATTTCGGACAACTTTGAAGCAATCACAGAAATTGCGGATTTTTCTGAGGATTACAAAGGTAATTAAAAGTGCGGATTTCAGGAGTCTAAGTGTGGATTTCAGAGGTATAAAGGTGCGGTTTTCAGAGACTATTGCATTGTAAAGGGAACTTGGAATATGTGCTAATAAGTCTGAAGAAAAGGATGCGTACCAGCCAATAGAAGCTGCATACTTCAGAAACAATAAAATCTGATATATATACATTTGGTCAAGGGTCTGTTCTCTCCTCACATAATCTAGGAAGGCTGAAGGTGTTCACAGCATGAAGGAGAACTTCTACAAGTTCGGTCTTGGGCTACTATATCTCTCATCTAAATAGAAAGGCCGAGATACATCTGAAAGGTTCGGTGCAGAAGTATATATATCTCTGTTTTGGATATCAATCGAGACAAGAAGGAGCCAAGAAGGAACCTAGGTGGAGTTAAGGTAAAGCCGAGAAGTAGAAGGAGAAGCCAAGGACTTAGAGACCGAGTTCTCTAACGTTGATGCAGGTCAGTGCACGTCGGTGAAGGAAAAGATCAGTGTTGGAAGAAGACTTAGAAGTAGTGATAAGGTCTTGAAGGCATTCATAGGTCAAGGGTCTGAGTTTTGGTCATGGTACTTGTCATTTGAAGATCTATAAGAAGAATTTCTTACGGGGTTTTCCTCTCCAAGAGGGAGAGGTTTTTGCCCTGGCACGAGGAGCCTAATTGTGTGTTTCTTGTATTTTGGTAATTGACTTGATGAAAGATTAAATAAGTTAAGGAGTAAGCTCACAAGTAATTATCAAGTAAGAGAATTTGAATTAATCTTCGACCCTCCAAATTCTCAACACTTTTGACCCCTTTCTTGACTTCGCACTTTTTCCTTATGTAATAGTAGATATCGAATTTATGGATATGAGTGTGAGTGCTCCAAATGAGTTCGATCTACTTGTATATATAGGCTTGTGATGAGTGCGAATTCCTGGGGTTGAGGCCGACTTGATCACATTAAGGCTGACTTGGTGTGGAGGCTCCATAAATCATATTTGATTCAATACTAAACCTAACTTCATGATTTAAAAGCCCAGGATGGGTCTATATAAATCTGTAATGACTCTATAAACTCAGAATAAAACTTAGAAGTCAACAATGGGGACCTTGACCTAAAATAATATGAACCAAGCATGAAACCCATGCTTTAATAAGTCATTTAATAATAATATTAAATTCTTTTCTATATTCTTTTGACAAGTACATTAAATATTGTCTCAAATATAATTTATGAAGATCGAGCCTAGTTACAATCTTCAACACTGCCTTCATTGAGTTTGTCATATTGATATCTTCTACTCCTTGTGACGTGGTCTTGAAACTTTTTATTCTCCTTTCAATAGATCTTCAGGCTGCCTTTTTCTTCCTTCTTTTACCTTAGCTTTGAAACCATGTTAGAAAATTAGAAGGAAAGAAAGATTTTCTTATGTTGATGATTACTTGTGATATTATTAAGTTCTTATTAACTTCTTAATGTTCTTCCTTTATCTTCTTTTCATCAAGAAACCATAAAAGAAAAAATCATGAAGATCAGGGACACTAGAAGTAGGCACTCATCCAGTGCTAAAACTCCTATATAGGGGAAAACCCAGTAAAAAACTCTTCCTTCAGTAGATTCAAAATGAGACAGACCAAGACCTTAGACCAACATACCTTCCTCCTCAGCCAAGTCAACCTTCCAAGATGATTTAGCAATTTCTAGTAGTCTCTTCTTGTCCAAGAACTTCAACCCAACAACAACACATAAATTCCAGCCCTAGCCTCAAAATTTCCGTCTCCCAGCTATTGCAGAATTTTGGCCTCCTGCAACACTCCAGAACTTCGCACGTGTGGGTTAGGAGAGAGAAAAAGTCTATTTCTCTTGATTGATAAAGTCCTCCTTCACCTTCGCTAGGTTTTATTCTTTCTCATTTGAATTTCTTACCCTTTTCCAGCTTCTAGCTACAATAGATCGAACTTCTTGAGTGAGTGATCGAATTGATCCAAATGAGGTCGAGTTGCTGCTCTTTCTGCCCACCTAACTAGGCTGACTTGGTGGAGGAGGCCTAATTGACCTATTTTATAATAAAATAAATGTCTTCTTTGATAAATAGAGCTCAAGAAGGGTCTTTTACATAATGACGTGGACAAGGACACTTGACATAAACCCTAGAAGCCTTCAATGGAGGCTTTTACCTAAAACCAATTGACCCAAACATGAAACCCATGCTTTAATAAGTCAATTTCTTTAATAATAAAATTTCTTTTTCTTTCTTTTGACAAATACATTTCATTATGATGCAAATATAATTATGAAGACCGACAATAGTTACATTCTTCAACACCATAGAGGATCAAATTAGGGTGGTTTGACCCTTGCACAATTTGATAATTCTACTCAATGCTTTGAAGATCATATTATCTCATGCCTTCAACTTTAAGAATGGAGAATTATGATAAAGCATTGTGGGCCAAATTGAAGATGTCACATTTTCCGTAAATCGCTTTGAGGACAGCACACCTTTGAAGAGAGAGACAATGTAATAAACATAAAATATATAAATACATTAATAATAATAATAAAAGGCGTAAATTAACTAGGGGACATTTCCATTCTTGAAAATAATGAATAAGTATAAGATAGCAATTGACAAATAATGAATGAGATATTGATACAATGCCATGTTGACGTGACAGTACACGTATAAGCATTGACTAGTCACACTGGTCAATGGTCTTATCCGTCAGGTCATGTTTTTTAGTTTTATTATTATTGTTGTTGTTACTGCGACTATTATTTTGATATTTATTTATATATGTTATGTTCATGACAATAAGTTGTTGATTGAACATGACTATCAGTATCCTGTCTCCACATTCCCATAGCTGATCTTGATAGTTTCCCACAATACATAAATGCAGAGATCCAAGAAGATGTTTATTGAGCATGACTATTGGCTTGGGACTGGTTCTATTTCCCTTTTTGCTATTTCTTATATTTCCATTAATGAACTTTTTTTCATTATACCACTTGGTCCTCTGTTGTATATCTGTGCTGTGGAAAACTATCAACAATATCTATGTGAATGTGGAGACAAATGGACACTAGTTCAAATTTCAACGTTCTAACTTTTCCAGCTAAGGAAATGAGAAAAGGTTGATGTTTCTCCAATTTTTCACTAAAGGAATGCTGTCTTCTACAAGCTTCTGTAAGCCTATTGGTTGACCTTAGAGTAGGAGTAGCAAGAATGCATCCATTAGTTTGTCATTTGTAAGTGAAGGAACATAAAAATGTCTAGCGTTGTTGTTAATAATGATAAATCGAATAAAGACTAACTATATTTTTTTGGCCTGTATCAAATTGCAGGTTGCTCAAACCTTGGTGGAGGTGTTTGCAGAAATGATATTTGTCCATGGTTATGTGCATGGAGATCCACACCCTGGCAACATATTAGTTTTTCCACGTTCCAGTAAAAATCATAGCTTTGACCTAGGTATGTTGTATGTTAATATTTTCTAATTAATTCAACAAGTTGATGCCAAATGTGATATACACATATATTTGGTTTTAAATTTGTGGGAATATTTTCTTCTAAGATAACACCTTGCTTTTAAGTTTTAATGTTAAAATTACATGGTGAATTTGATAAGTGAGTTCCATTTGTCACTGGTGATACACAGTTCTTTTAGATCATGGTATCTATAGGGAGTTGGATGAAAGATTCAGAGTGGACTTTTGCCAATTATGGAAAGCTCTGATTCTTTTGGATCAACATGAAATGCAACAGATGGGTGAGCGCCTTGGTGTTGGCAAGTATTACCAATATTTGCCTGTAATTTTTACAGGTCGTACTATTGATAGGTAATTATGTTTTTTGCAATTGTAAAAGGTTGCATGAATTCAAACAGCTTCAAATTTTCTGATGTTGTTTTCTTATTACATTGTTTTAATTCCTTTTTAGATCATAACATTATTCATGTAAAAAATACTTTGTAAAAGTTTCTCATCGAAAGTCAACCTTGTTGGACAAGTCACTATTCGTGTTGAAGTAACGTATTCTGTCAAGCTTCCTTTCTTTTAATACATAATAATTTACATTCAAGGCCATCTAGTAATTCCTTGATTATGTGTGTTTAAGGACCTATTTGAGACTCTATTGGTTGATGCTAACATGTAGATTGACCAATAGGAACTTTTGAGCCCAAACCTTGGAACTATCAAACCCTAGTAATCCTATCCCTGAGAGAACCCCCCTTGAGTTGGAGGAGAGCTGGGCATGTTGAGATTTTGTGTATTTGGGGTTGCATCAGTTGTGCTCTAGCTCCCAAACTTTGTGGAGAGACTATAGTTCACCTGATCTACAAGACCCAGAAATGGATTTGGGAAATTTGATCTGGGTTAGGAGATATTAAATTAATTAATTATTTTAATGTATTTCCTAAGTTAAAACTTAGGGAACTTAAATAATTAAAGTGAATTTAATTAAACATGTGATGAAATTGTCTTAAGTCACATGGATCTAGCTTTCTTTTAATCTTAGCCA
This sequence comes from Pinus albicaulis, assembly GCA_034641835.2. NCBI lineage: Eukaryota > Viridiplantae > Streptophyta > Pinopsida > Pinales > Pinaceae > Pinus > Pinus albicaulis. Next base: position 1,972,954,063 of record CM076578.1, read on the forward strand.
TTGATTCAAGATTTGATCATGGCCGTTGATTTGTTAACGAGAAAAGTATAAAGGAAAGGCTTGGGGTCATTTGTAAAGACACACAGAGGCAGAGCATTGAAGCTAAGCTGAGATTCTAGGGCAGGGTTTGCTAAGAATACTCAGAAGTGTTTCAGCTGCAGAGAGGGGAATTTAGACCAAGGGGATGATCCGATCCCGGGGTCTAGAATACACAAGAGTCAGAGATCAGCTCAAGGACAGCACAGAGGAAGGCAACAACAATAGCAAGGACATCGCAGTCTCTCCAAGGACAATGTGATTTTCAGTAGGAAACCCCCAGGGGTTACGCAGAGACCTTTCAGGGGCAGCGTAGTGACTGCATCACCCAGTGTGGGGTAACGCAGTCCCTTCCGGAGCAATGCTGAGGGTTTGGAGGACTTCCAAGGCTGACGTAGAGGCTTTCAAGGGCTTCAGAGGCTGACGCAGAGCCTTTCAGGGGCAACGCTGGGGTTTCTAGGCCCTAATCTTGGCTGAGTTCTATAAATCCCATTTGAGGGTGTGGATCAGTCATTATTTTGGCCCTAGATTAGCCAGTGAGTTGTAGATCTAGCATTATCTCTGTCGGGTTTTCTAGATCTGGAACCCAGATTTGTGTATTCAGAAATATTCTTAGTAATAGAACCCTCCAGTAGCCAGAGACCGATTTTCCCACATGGGGTTTTTCCGAGGACTATTTGTCCAGAAATAACTGTGTCACTTTGTCAATGTGTGCATGTGCTTATTCTAGATTTGGATTGGTAGAGATATGATATGCGTTTTGCTTTGATGTTAACTTGAATCTATTAAGTTAATAACTTATCTAAGTAGGAGGAGCTTAACTGGATTAACAGTAATAATTTCTGCATAAGGTATAAGATTTAGAAATTTCTACAGGGCAGAAGTGAGAAGAGGGTTGGTGAGGTGAAAATGGTCCCCTCTGAAGTGCAATGGATTTCACACTTGAGCTTTTGGAATTCATCTCAAGAAGTGTGAGATTTTGTTGTAACAAGTACACATGGTCGGAAAAATGGCATTTATGTTGCGATATAATCTGCTAGCTTGTTCAACATCCTTGGAACTACGATGATACTAAATGCATCAAGACATTCAATCTCATACCACATTGCATCTCTATACCTTTTCAGTTGAGGATTCCTTTCATCACATAAGTTTTGTACTTGGTTCACTACTAGTTCGAAATCCCCTTAAATTTTTAAGAACTTGATTCCAATTTTCCTTGCCTATGCAAGGCCTAACAACAAGGCTTCATACTTTGCTACATTGTGTTGAATATTTGTAACTATTGTCAGTCTTCATCATTAATATTTTGATGTATTTATATTTTGTAAAGCATGTTCTTCATGCTTGGGTTAAAAGTCAAATACTGTAAAGACATGTTCTTCATGTCGATTGTAGAAGAGAAGGAAATTTGAATTTGTAAAATAGAATTTCTGGCTCCAAGTCGGCTTCCTCCTAGTCAAGTCGGTCCAACCTACAAAAGGAACCCATTCGGCCCCTCAAGAAGCATATATATAAGTGGCTCAACCTCTTCTCATTGGGAAGTTCATTTATCTCATATATCTTTTGTTTATACATGCAAAAGAGATAGGAAAAGATGAAGAATTAGAAAGGATGTATTTCTCCCTCAATTGTTGCACCAAAGCTCTGTTTTCTTTCTCTGTGATGAAGGTCGAATCACTGTGGAAACCCTTTGTTGAAGAGAACATTTATGTTTGTCCGTGATAGTCGAATTTATGTATCTATGATGGATGAATTGATGTGGAAGGATCGAGCTCTGTGAATGGCAAAAGGGAAACCTAATTAAACAAAAATTTTGTGGACAAATGGCTTGACTAGGATGGAGGATGGACCAAGTTTGACCTGGTGGTTGACTAAGATGTATGTCTGTTGAATTGAAAGACTTCTCTATTGAAAAGGTTGTTGGGTTTTCCCAGGGTAAACTCTTGTGTTCTTGTGTGGCTGTCTCTTTATGATCTTACTGACATATTGTTTTATTGTTGAAGTTCTGTGTGTAATTGTTTTATGATGAACAATAAATGTAGGAAAACATCAATCTAAGAAAGAATCATACGAAACAATTATCAGATTAGAGGACTCTTGAAAAATCAACACATTATTAGTGCAATTTTATTCCAAATAAAAAGAAAAATGGGAAACAATACCTTTGCGGGATATGAAGATAAACCCTACTCCGACCCCAATCCTAGACCATGCACCATCAAAGTGCATGGTCCATAACTAATCTATCATACTGTTTGCAAGTGACTGAACTGGTTCTTCACTATCATCTTTGACCATGTATGTTCCCAGGTTTGGCTCCCCTCGTGATACAAAAGTTCATTGTCCAATTGTTGTGGATCTTAAACATGATGCAAGATTTTTTGTTCTTGGAACAATCCCGCCTTAAGATTTGGAGTGATTGAAATATTTGCATAAGCTTAATCCATCTAGTTGTTTCCCCTGGCATCAACTTCCCATTTCCTTGATATAGGAGCATGGCCCATTTAAAGGGCAATCTATTACAACTACATCCATAATCGAAACTCTCTCTAGGCATTCTTGTAAATGAACCTCAAGATCCTTGACAACCCCGTAGATCTGTACTTCTTGTGAATTCATAGCCTACAGATTCCTGTAAGGCTTAGAGAATTTCAATCCTAGTTCATTCATAATTTCTAGGGTCATTACGTTAGTTGATGCTCCTAAATCCAATATGTAGTTATGTAATATCAAACTATTAATGAGCAAGATGTAGAAAGGAGCAAGATCAATATTAGCATTACCTTGTAATGTCCCTAATGGAAAAATGGCCCCAAGGGATGAAGTAGCCTATTAATCCCTGCAGGTTATAGTCTTTGAAAAAAGGGAAAACCCCAAATTACCCAATGTTTTGGGCAACATGGGGTAAGTTTTGGGGTAGCTGGGGCAAAAAGCCTAAAGTTGGGGGTTTCCACAAACCCCTCTCAATTAATTAAGAAGGAGAAACACCCACAAGGAAATCTATAAATACAAGAGAGTTAGAATCTTTTGGTTATCATTGAATTGGATTGATTTGTCTCCTCTTTTCTTTGAGCCATGAGGCTTTGAGGGTTTTAAGACCCCTTTTTGTTTTTGACTAGTTTTGGCAGAGGTGATCCCACCCTACCTAATCACCCTTCTTGTTCTGGCATAGGTTAGGGGAGCAGCTTTGGCTTGAAGTTATTGGTAGATCACAGGATCTATTTGTTTGGTTTAACAACAAATTTGATACCTTTATGAGGAATTTCGATTTTCCTGAAGGAGATTTTGTGGGTATATTCAAAGGCAGGTTTTGGTGGACTTTCCCTGAGACAACTCAACCTTCCTGAGGTAGAGTTTGGCATTTTTTATTTGAGGAAGACTTCGACATATACTCCTGAGAAAATTTGGTGGTATCTCTAGTCAAAGGTACACTTGGTTGTGAAGCATATTGAGGCATCTAAGATAACGAAAGCAAGTAGGGGGAGAAATCGAATTGTTTTTAGGAACAAGATCTGGGAAATAGGCCTTATTTGTTAGAGAAATGGTAGTTAATTAGTTTCTCTTATCATGACATTATCTTGTGATGTTTCTTATTATTATTATGTGTTCTTGCGTTTTATCTTTTCTTATCATCAAGACTAATGCCAAACAAATAGAAGAGGACACAAGATGTAGGCATGCTGCTAGGGAAAAATCCCACTCTTTTGGGAAAACCCAGTCAAAATTCTTCCTGACCAAGACCCTTAGATTATAGACTTCCTCCATCAAGTCATCCCTTCACTGTGTTAGCGACGAGATCTCCATGACATTGAGATCTCCTTTGCTTGCACCAAAATCTTCATCCTCATTATCTTGATCAAGTTCTGTAGCATGAGATAGCATCACCGAGCATCATAACATATCACCAAACATCATAACTGAGATAATATCACCGAGCATTATAACTGAGATAGCATCATATCACTGAACATCATAATTGGATACCATCACCGAGCATCATAATGAGATAACAACATATCACTGATTCTGTAGCAAATCTGTGTTGACACCGAGACCTTATCTTGCTATAGGATCTCTGAAATATGTATAATATGGAAGTAAAACGAATCTAAAGTAAGTCCGAAACATTGTCTTGTTTTAGCATCTCTGAAATATGTATAATATGGAGGTAGCTCGAGTCTGAAGCAGGTTTGATACCTTGTCTTGCTGTAGCATCTCTGAAATATGTATAGTATAGAGGTAGACCGAATCTGAATTAAGTCCGAGACCTTATCCTTCTGTGGTGATGATCCGAATTTGTAGTCCTTTCTCTGATCCGAAATTTTAGATTGAACTCTGAATCTGTGTCTGAAATGCGAAATTATAACCTTGTATACATAGTTGTTCCTCCATGAAATAAGCCAATATGACAGTGAAGTGTTGTGTCTTGGATTATGCTGACTTGAAGACTGATTGAGGTGGACGACTTAAGGAGGCAACTTTGATGACTTGTATCACTTGACTTGAGGGTTGTCTTTGAAGTAGATTTCATGGATGATGACCTGGAAGAAGGTGTTTTGATGGAGGAGCCTTTTGACAACCTTATGTTACATAATTTAAAAGCTCAAAAATTGGATCAATCTAAATCTGTAAGAACTAACCTGGAATTCCAGAATTGGGACCGTAATCTAAATATGACCCAAGCATGAAACCCATGCTTTAATAAGTCATTTAATAATAATAATAATAAATTCATTTGACAAATACATTAATAATGAAGACCGGACCTAGTTACATTCTTCAACACTCTTGAGGTTGCAAACCATCTCAAGGCATCCATTTTGAGGTAGCGAAATAGAAATAGATCGAATTGTTGCGTGAACAAAAGTTCCGTAGACAACCAAGTTACAAACCATCGAGGAGATATGCGCTTATGGGAAAGGGAATCTCTAGGGACGAAAGCTACATTCCCTGAGGTTGAAAATCCCTCAGGCAAACAATCGAGTCTGTTGTGCCTACCTTTGAGACTAGCGAGCTAAGGAAGGAATAATCCAAGTTCCGTAAATAGGGTAAATTTTCCACTACAAGATTTAGTTCAATTGTATTTTATAACAATTCTAGATTGTTTTGAACAACAATATCCTTGGCTATGGATAACTTGGTTTATGTTATGTAACTAAACTCACAAAACAGAAGAAAAGATAACGACTTGAAAATTACCCTCTTCGAGGGGACAACCTCCTTTACATCACATTAATGAACAATTCTTAAAAGATACAAATGACAAGACCTCCTTGATATATATAGTAGTCTAAGGGGTCATAATATAATCAGAGGCTACATAACAAACAATAATAATGTAAGGGCACAACAATAACAATAGTGGGCTTCTATGGGGCACAACAATAACAATATGGGAGCTACATGGGCACAACAATCACAATAAGGGGGCTACACTAACAATAACAATAAGGGGGCTACACTAGTATTATAGGGACTTAACATGCCCCTCTCCTTCAAAAAAAGTGTTGTCCTCAATGCTTGAGTAGTTTTGGATGCTTTTTATAAAATTCTCATCTTCCCATGTGGAATCTTCAGCGGGTAAGTTCTTCCACATAACGAGATACTCTGGAATTGATCGATTTCGTAGCTGTCAATTTCTTGTTTCTGTCACTGCTTCAAGCTCCAATATTATTTTTCCTTCCTTGTCAAGTTCTGGCAATATTGTTTGAACTCAGAGCTTGTCGTTGATGACCTTCTTGAAGCATGAAACATGGAAAGCTAGGTGTACTCAGGAAGATGTAGGCATCTCCAATTTGTATGCCATAGTACTAATCTTTTGCAACACCTTGTAAGGACCATAACACTTGGGGTGATAATTTATTTTCCTTCTTAGCTTGCTTGAGGGACATTTTTTTGTATGGTTGTAGCCGTAAAAATACGCAATCATCTACATCAAAACTTCTTTCCCTGTGATGTTGATTTGCTTGTTGTTTCATTCAATTTTGCACCAGAGTGCGTTTATCCTTTAAGAGTTGGAGAACTTGTCGTTGATGCTTGATGTGATCTTCCACTACTTGAACCCTAGAATTTTCTCTTAAAGATGATGTGAGGTACGGTGGATGATATCCATAAAGTGCCATAAATGGATTTATTTTTGTTGCAATATGGAAGGAAGTGTTATACTAGCATTCAGCCAGAGGTAATCACTTGATCCATTGTGTTGGTTTATCAGATACAAAGAAACAAAGATATACTTCCAAACATTTGTTCACTATCTTAGTTTGCCCGTCAGATTGAGGATGATAAGATGAGTCATGAGTTAATTGAGTACCAAGACAAGAAAACAATCCCATCCAAAAATTTCCAGTGACAATGGGGTCTTTGTCACTTACCATAATCTTTGGGTTTCCCTGTAGCTTTTGAATTGCTTCCATAAATGCAGTAGCAACTATATTGACTTTAAAAGGATGAGATATTGCACAAAAGTGTGCATACTTGGCAAGTCTATCAACTATTACGATGATGACACTCTTTCCTTTGGACTTGGGTAAGCCTGTGATAAAATCCATTGAGAACTCCTCCCAACGCTGACTTGGAATGGTTAAAGGTGATAACAGACATGGGGTCTTAATTGTCTCAACTTTATTTTGTTTGAAAATCAAACATTCTGCCACAAACTTCTGAATATTAGATTTAAGGCCATCCCAAAAAATTGCTTCTTGACCCTGTGGTAAGTTTTTAAAAATCCCGAGAGCCCTCCTAAAGGAGAGGTGTGCAATTCCAAAATAACCTTTTGTTTCAGTTAGGAATTCTTACATAAATATAAGTGATCCTTGTACCATAATGAATCATTTTTCCAGATAATTGTATTAGATGTACTGGGATCTTGTTGCAACTTTTGAATGAGTGTCCACACCTCTTTTTTATTCTTCCATTCCTCTCTTGCTTCAGTTATCCATTTAGGTTGGATAATAGAAACGACATAGAGCAATGCTTCCACATCTTAATCCCTTCTTTAGAGTGCATTTGCAGCAACATTTTGCTTCCCTTTTTTGTAAATGATTTCAAAGTCATAACCCAACATCTTAGTGACCCATTTTCACTGCCCTTCTGAAGATAATCTTTGTTCCAAAAAATATTTAAGACTATCATGATTTGTTTTTACCTTGAAGGGTCTTCCCATTAGGTGAGGGTACCATTGCTTCAGGGCATATAATATTGCCAACATTTCCTTCTCATAAATAGGTTTTTGTAAATACTTTCCCTTGTTTGGATGACTTTCAAAAGCAATGGGTCTTCCTTCTTGCTTTGAAACGATGCCAATTCCATTTCCTGATGCATCACATTCTACCATAAAGGTTTTGTGAAGTCTGGAGTAGCTAAAACTAGAGCTTGGCACATTGCCTCTTTAAGATGATCAAAGGACTAAGTTGCTTTTCAAGTCCAAAAAAATGCATCTTTCTGTGGAAATTTCTAAATTTACTAAAAAAAAATCTTACAGTAGTAATTTGATTTACTTCTCCTACTTGTTTTATTAACTTAACAAGTTATTTTTCTGAATAATACAATAAAAACATCGAAGTAAATATATTGTTGCCTACACAAATATACAGATCAAGTACTGAAGGATTAAGCACATTCGACAAAGGACACACAAGATTTTTCGGACAAATGTCCCTAGAAAAACGCAATGCAGGAAAACTGGTGCAGCAACTCTTGAGGGTTTTATTATTATGCAGATTTCTGAATACAAACTAGGGTACCAGTAGTGGTTTACCCAACAGAGAAAATCCCGGCAGAAGTACCTCTATCTCTGGAGACAGATATTATGGAGATAACTAAACCTAATTAATAAATAATAAAATATTCATAACAGATTTAGCTCAAAATGAAGAACCCCACAGGTGCCTACGCAGTCCCCAGCAAGCTCTGCGCTACGACTGTGTCACCCTTTCTGATTTGCTGAACACGAGCCCGATCTGACCCACAAAAACCCCAGCGCTGCCCCTTTTGGGTCTGCGTCAGCTCCTCTAGGTCCGTGTCACCCCTTTGGGCCTGTGTGAGCCTCTACGCTGGCTCTGCATGAGCCTGGTGTTGAAAAGCGTAACTAGGTCGGTCTTCATATTGACTATGTAATTATGTATTTTATGTAAAGAAGAAGACAAAGATAATAAAATGTATATTGGTTGTACTTGCTTCGTGGGTTTCATGAGCAATATTTTATCTTAGGTTAATAGACTTCTTCTTGATGTCTATCTAGGGTTTGTCTTCTGTTTATAAATGTATTCAGTGTCATGTATATGAAGAACCTAGTCATCATTGAATGCTCCAAGACCTTGTCCTCAAAGTTGTGGAAGAATGGATTGAAATAGTTCTTATATCAACGCTGGAATTATATGATGAACTCGGTCTTCACACTCACAGTTAAGTCGACCTACAAGCTAGTGGATGGTCGGCCTAAAAGCAAGAAGACTGCCACTATATATACACTGCCTCTGCGGTCAATTACACACCAGGGAACATAGCGAATCTCTCAGAAGTGACACAACAAAGTGTGATGCGGTCAACAGAAATATAATGCGGTTAACTCTAAGATGTAATGTCGTAATCCCTGAAATTTAATGCGGTGATCTCTGTAATAACAAGTGCAGACAATGCATGATATACAGTGCGGATTATACTTAATAAGAAGTGCGAATAATACATGTGTTCATTCCTGAAATGTAATATGGAAATCTCTGAAGTGTGATGCGGTCATCCCTAAAATGAAATACGGAAATCTCTATGCGGTCATCCCTGAAATGAAATGCGGTAATCTCTGAAGTGTAATGCAGTCATCACTGAAGTATAATTCGGTCATCACTGAAGTATAATGCGGTCAACACTGAAGTATAATGCTGTTAATTTCTGCATATGTTCTATGCCATTTCAGATTAGGGCACAATACTGAAGAAGATAGAACATACTAATAGATCGATAGAAGACAAGCCAAAACAGAGATAAGAAATGGTGGCGTTACGGCGATCAACAGGATGCTTCAACTAGCAAAGTCTCCAATAGGTCATTCAGCCAAGCGTGTCACACATAACCCAGAACAACCCAAACAAAGAATACGCAGCTCCAACGCCATCAAGAGAGAGAGAATTCCTCCACACCAATGTGTCAAATGAACTCTAAGTCTCTCCAATATATAGGAATCTTTGGGGGTGTGTGACACGTCCTTTAAGACATTTAAGTCAATATTTTATTCCAGGCCGACCCAGCACATAAGTGGAATAAATTCAAAGTACATGTTCTGCTCATCCGATCGAGATGATCTTTAGATCAATCTTACACCTCTCCGAAAAAGGAATCCAATAAAAATATTGCGATCGTCATCTGAGCAGCACAACCCGGAGTTTGGACCTAGTTGTCCAATTTTAACACTCCCTCTCAACTAGGGAGAACTCCGTCCACTAGTGCAATCCAAACATCGTGCGTCATCCCGCCGTAACTTGCTTTGCTGGCCTCTTTATTTCATAACAGAAGTGGGTCAGTCACAAAGACATCATCCCCCGACTGACATAATCAGTCCAGAGGTTCAAAACCTCTATCAAACTCATGAAGAGTATCCAACCAACCCAAAGTTGGTTCATCTAACCCGAAGTCAGGCAGAGGTCCCAGACCTCACTAAACTTGATCCCAGATCAAGTGGTTGGACCGTGCCATCCTAGATAGAGAGTACGGCAATCTCTGATGCGTCCATCAATCTTTGCTACTAGTCTCTAGCTTTTCCCACCTCATTGGCCAAATGAGAGGTACTTCCCATGAGCCCTGAACTCAATGGGTAGGATGCATACGGGGCATAGATAATGAGAGGTGAACCAACTCAATAATCACAACGGTGGGGTCCAAGCACACCAACAAGGTTCGGCAAGCCTAGCCTTGTGGTTGCTCATAGCTCCAAGAAGTTGTCCCCAAAGCTCCCCAGAGCTCCCAGAGCTCATCGTCCAACAGGACCCTCAGAATAGGGTCGTTCCACGATACCAAGATTCTCACGGAAGGTTAGGAACATGACCTTCCCCAAGGGCATTGTGAGAATATCCGCAACCTGCTCATCAGTTCCTATATGATCAAGCCTTACGGCGCCTCGCTGTACCATATCCCGGATAGTGATACCAGCCATCATCATCCTTGGATCGATCGTGGAACACGGGATTCTATGACAAACGAATCCCCCTCTAGTTATCACAAAGGATAACGGTGGCATCTAGCACATGCTTGAACAACTCACTAAAGAGCTTTCGCAACCAAGTGACTTCACAACAGGCCATACATGTTACAATGTATTCGGCCTTAGTGGTGCTCAAGGCTACCGACTTCAGTTTCTTGCCCGAAGCAGATCTACATGTGAAGTAGCATCCAGATGTGCTCTTGCGATCCACCACACTGCCAGCCCAATCGGCATCAGTATAACCAAGGAGAGTCATGCTCCTGGCAGTGTATCTCAACCCATGGTCTATCGTGCCTCAGAGATATCTCAAGAGTTTCTTGGCACCAACCCAATGAATGTTATGATCAACCATGTGTTGACTCAAAGTTTTTACTGCACAACATACGTCCAGACGGGTGTTCACTAAGAACATCAAGGTCCCTATGAGTTGACGATACTTAGTAGGACGGGCCCAGCAGCGCTGCCACTCAACTTCTTAAAGTTGAGTTCCATCGGTGTCGACACAGACTTACAGTCCATCATACCAGAACTTTCCAGAAGCTTCACAATATATTCTCCTTGAGAAAGGAAAATCTCGCCAAGTCTCTGCCAGACCTCTAGGCCTAGTAAATAGTGCATCAGTCCTAGGTCCTTCATCTCGAACTTAGTAGCGAGCTCCCTCTTGCATTGATGAATGAGAGGGTCAGCACCTGACAGGAAGAGGTCGTCCACATACAACACCAGAAAGAGAGGCTTCCCCTGGACAACCTTGAAGTAAAGGTTTGGATTAGCATTACTTCGAGTGAAGCCTAGCTTCATCAAGTAGCTATCTATCCTCTCGTACCAAGCTCTGGGTGCTTGCTTCAACCCATAGAGGGCTTTCTTGAACCTGCAGACATCGGTGTCTCGAACTTGGACTACAAAACCCAGAGGTTGCTCTACATACACCTCTTCCTTTATTGCACCATGCAAAAAATGCGGTCTGTACATCCATCTGATGAAGACTCCATCCCTGCGTAGCAGCAAGGGAAATAATAGGTGCAATAGTAATCAATACCTTCAAGAAACACATTTTCCCATTAGATCCATGCTTGATCTAATATTGAGGTGACAACAGCTTTGATCTGTGGTCTTGGAACCATCACCCTCGCATCCTCGCATCCTTGCAGATTTAGATAATTTACAGCTTCTTCACATGATCTAGGCTCATATTGTACTCATGGTTGCTAGATACCCTGGTATTTATATGGCTTCTTGGTTTTCCTCTGGAATTTCCCCCTCTGAAGCCATATTTTTCTGAGCCATGAGGATCTTATTTCGTTCAGCAAAGGTATCCGCTTAGGAGCATATACAGTTGTATTCTCCCTCTTAATGCCAGCTTCTCTCTCGAGAGAAAAACATCTATTTTTAAATGAGGGCATCTCAGACACCAGCTTGGAAAGGGAGTTTTATTCTCCCATAGTCAAAACCATCCAAGACCACAGTCTTTTGCTAAAGACTTCCAACAACGTGTCTGAGAGCTGTAGAAGCACATTTTACCATTACGCTTTAATGTGAAACTGCTACTGTCACATGCTTACTGCTACATGGGTGTATATCTATGTCACTGTCCAACAGGGAGAATATATCAACAAGCCTCAGCTTGTGTTAGAAGTCCTGTTATTCTGAGGAGGTCTGCTGTAGCTTCCTCAATCAGCCCTCTTTACTGTGACTCACAGTACTAGGAATCCAAACATGATTCCTTCTTTCATAATTCTGCACTTGAGAGCTTCATCTGCTACATCTGGTATCTCATCCAGCACTGCTTCTCAATTTCAGATTTACAGTTAAAAGTTTATGGAGGCTCATATGACACCATCATTTCGATCGTTGACTTCTTAACGCAGAATTTTAGTAGCATACCTTAGTTTATCAGGGCCAGCCTCTTCCTTGAGTCAGCAATGGTACCTCCAACCATACAGCTCAAAAATTTCCTATAATGTGGAACGCAGCTCCAGAAGCAATACTTGCAACAACCACTGTCAACAGCATCATAATACTGTTAAATGAGGCACTGCACTGCCCTCAAGTCATCAATACATGTTACATGTGTTCCTTTGTTCATCAAAGTGACCTGTATCTTCAAAACAATCTAGAGTTTTGTATGAAAATCTTATAGATGACTTCCATAGAAATGAATTTTGCTGATGATGACCAATAATTAGTAGGCCCTGATATATACACGTAGCCAAGAAATCAATTGCAGAAGTGACAGTTTTATCAAACATATCAGAAAACTGTATATGATAATTATTTTCCAGGGACTGTCCAAAGGAGATGCTCAGTAATTCAAGGGTTTACTGAGCTGTAAATTTCTGTTAGGGCATTAGCAGGCTGCACCATCCACTATCCAGTCATTGGACAACCTTTTGAAGTTGCAGCCTAGGCAAGGCAAGGTGCCTTATGAATGGGCTGCTGGATTGTTCATCGACAGTTACCTCATTTTTCTTGCCCAAAACACACCTCAAATAATGCAACCTCCTTCCCTTGCATCCACGGTGACTTGAAACCCCTGCTGGAATACACAACGATTTGGCCTTTTAGAACATTCAAATAACCTCGTGGAGATTGCTACAGAGACAAATAATATGAGGCCCTTCTCTTTGCATACAAATTATTCACTCGCTTCTGCATAGACTTGTGGAGCCTGATCCAAATTGGAGAATAACAAGGCGTCAATCAATTTATCAGATTCGGCTTCTAATCTTACAATACACTCCAGAAATACGCTCAACAATCACGAGGCTTATGTAACTTTCCCAATTGATGCACATGCCCCTTTAACACGCACTTCTTGAGTCAACTTGGACACATAAATCTTCAGATTCGATTTTGATCAAGTCGGCACATATATCTGACGATGTTAATTCTAAACAAAGCGAAATTTTCAACTGAGCGGATTTCTTTCTGAGATCATTTCTGAACAAAGCAAAGCCTTTACAGCCAAACATATTTCCTTAAGAGGTCAACTCTGGACAAAGTGGTGCTTGTCAAATTTGAGTGGACTTTTCCTAAGGCAGGCCCAATGCGAGGTTTTCTCTGAGACGTCAGTGCCAATTCTAAGAGACTCGATGTCAGCAAAAGGTAAAACCTCATGCGGATTTATCCCGAGGTAGGAACGCATCATCTGTAATCGGACGTCACCTAAATTGAACCCAGAAGTCACTCCGTTTGGTGGTCATAACTTATGTCGGGAACGAAGTAAAAAGAATCCTTCATACAGCCGTGCTAGGATTTATTAAGACAACCAAGACCACATGTAGCCGCAATTCGACGTCTTAGGAACAACGGGCTTATGAGACAGATTAGCGAGCTTTATTTATTTATTTATTTATTCTGAGATAGTCGAGGCACCACGAGTCACTGCATTTCGCTAACTGAATACCTCGGGTCGTGACGTCTGGAACGCTGAAATCCTACAAGACTGGAAATTCAAGACAAAAAGCGTTTGTGGTTGACTGTTGAAGTGAGCGTCGTTAAATAATTTGTTCAGATCGGCGGCCCACTGCAATGAGCTCTCCAAATTATATGATACGGCTCTGCGTTAACTATATAATCTCGGCTTCCCGTGAAATTATTTGTGTTCACACTCCACCTTGCACGTGGAAAAATGGGTGCATCCAAGTGCAAACCCAAATCAACCTCGACTTCTGACTTGGCTTTGGCTGCATACAGACAAACTTTTTTTTCTTTTTCTTTTTTTTTGTTTTGTTACAAAAAGCAAGCTGTTTATTATTTTTCTTTGATGTAGGACAGTATTCGCCAAGCAGCCCAATCAACCCCAAATATGAACAAACGGCTACAGACATAAAAGAGTATCCAACCTGTACACCCTCCACTTTGAATGCGATTGACAACCGATAGGACTCACCTTGATCAAATTTGAGGAACTTAACTTTGAAATCTTGTTCGTCAGAAGTCCCGCACAGCAGCGAGTGATCAGCACGTCCAACCCTTCAGAAAAGAAGCCTTGAGCTTACAAACCCTGAATCGCACGCTACAAAGCAATCAAAGAGATTAAAACCCATGCTGTCTTATTTTTCCTTGCTGCGGCTAGGGAAAAGAATTTCTCCTCTCTAGTGAGTCTTTCTCAAGTGTGAGTGATTGCTCTCAACACAAGTTGGGCTTTGTCTTCAACTTGGCTCCGATACCATGTTAATTTCTGCATATGTTCTATGCCATTTCAGATTAGGGTACAATACTGAAGAAGATAGAACATACTAATAGATTGATAGAAGACAAGCCAAAAAAAAGATAAGAAATGGTGGGGTTGCGGCGATTAGCAGGATGCTTCAACCAGCAAAGTCTCCAATAGGTCATTCAGCCAAGCCTGTCAAACATAACCCAGAACAACCCAAACAAAGAATATGCAGCTCCAACACTATCCAGAGAGAGAGAATTCCTGCACACCAATGTGTCAAATGAACTCTAAGTCTCTCCAATATATAGGAATCTTTGGGGGTGTGTGACACGTCCTTTAAGACATTTAAGTCAATATTTTATTCCGAGCCGACCTAGCACATAAGTGGAATAAATTCAAAGTACATGTTCTGATCATTCGATCGAGATGATCTTTAGATCAATCTTACACCTCTCCGAAAGAGGAATCCAATAAAAATATTGGGATCGTCATCTGAGCAGCACAACTCGGAGTTTGGACCTAGTTGTCCAATTTTAACAAATGCGGTCACCTATGAAGTGCAATACGGATTATAAGAAGAAGTGCAGTGCGTGCAAATCTTTGTGTCATAAAGGCTGTGACTTACTGAAGTTAGAATATAGATCACCCTGAAGCGAAGGTACAACAACTACAAGTACAAGTGCGGAAAGAAGATATGCGGATATGTCTATTGCAGATCCAGCAAGGAGATTTACAGATCATGTATGGATAAATGTGCGGATACTACAATATGAATTACTGAAGTCTGATATGGTGAAAGGAAGGTAAATCAAAGATTTACCTTCCTATTCTCAGCAGTCAAAAGAAAGTGATCTACATATAGAAGCAGTGTTTTTGATAGGCCCAAGGAAAATAGAAGTAGAGACCGAGTTCTCTAAATGTTGAAGTAGATCAGTGTAAGACGGTGTAGATATGAAGGATAAGTATTGAAAGCAGTCAAAGAAGCAATGGTGAGGTCTTGGAAGCATTTATAGGTCAAGGGTCGAAGTCTTGGTCATGGTACTTGTCATTTGAAGATCTATAAGAAGAATTCTTTGCGGGTTTTCCTCTCCAAGAGGGAGAGGTTTTGCCCTGGCTCTAGGAGCCTAATTTTTGTGTCTCGTGTATTTTGATAATTGCCTTGATGAAAGATTAACTCAGAGAAAGAAGACAAGACATAAGTAACTCAAGTAAGCTTAGAAGTAATTATCATGAAGAGAATTTGAATTAATCACCAGCCCTCTAAATTATCAACACCTGGTTGGGCCTGCGTCACCCCTCCTGGTTCTACGTTGATCCTCTGGTGTTGATCTGCCTCTTTGCTATTGTATTCTTGGCCCTGGATAAAAAATCCCACTGCCGAACTGCCCCTTGCTGCACTGCAAGCTAACTCGAAAATTCTTAGCAAACTGCGCCCCAGATTTTCAACTTAGCTCAAATGCTGTTACTCTGTGTGCGTTCTCCAACCTTCCCCAAGCCTTCCTTTAATACTTTTCCAGTTGACGAATCAACAGTTGTGATCTAATCTCTAATCGACGACTAAGATTAGAAAAGACTTGATCCTCATCACTTAGAACATTCTCATCCACATGTTTAAATTAATTCACTTTAATTTTTTAATTTCCCTAAGTTAGACTTAGGGTCTCCATTAAAATAATTAGTTATTTGAATAACTTAAGCTCCGGGTGGAATTTCTCCAAACGATTTCTGGGTCTTGGAGATCTCATGTGTTCTAGCCCCTCCACAAAATGAGCACATCCGATGCTACCCAAAAATCAACACTCCCTCTTAGCGAGGAATGTGCTCTAGCAACACTTCAACCTGAAGCATTACCTTGATCCAAGACATTGGTCCCCTGTGCTGCTGATGCTTGGCCTGCTGCCCTTCATCCATTGTGCTGCTGCATTCAGTATTGCTGCCCACGACTCTGACACAGTCACTGCCTCATTTGTACTGCAACTTCCTCTCAAATGTTGCATCATGCTGCCCATAACACTGCCACTGCTAACTGTTGCACTGCAACTCAGCTGCTGAGAAGTAAGCAACTGAAAGACATCACCCAGAATCTTGACAGATAAGTCAGTCTGGCTGCATCTCGATAGTGAAACACCCTCTGCTGCTAATATGCGTTGAACCTCTAGAGCTTTGTGCTATTGTTGCTCCTGCTCTGCGTAAGCACTGCCTTTGCGCTGTTGAAATCCCATCAACCTCTGCGCTGCTGCTTCTACGCTGCTGCAGCCTCTGCTCTAGTCTTCAGCGTCCTAGCACTACCAATGTGTCTCCATAATCCTCTGTGCCAACTGACTCTAGTCATCCTGCTGCTGTCATTAAGGGCTCTCGTAGCTCTTATGTGATCCAAGAGTTTGGGCACCTCAAGGATCATGCCCCCACCACCATCTGTAGTTCAATCTACAGATCTATGTCGTCCGACCTCTTCTCTCGAGGCACATGAGCACTCATAGCCACATCGTCATCACTCCCATCATCTCCCTTAGCTGTTGCAGCCTTTGAATCATAATTTTCCTCACCCTTCTTCTTCTGAAGACAAGTTGTGGCGAAATGTCCTAGTTCACCACATCTGAAGCACCTAACCTTTGAAAGGTCTTTCTTCTTCTTCCCTTGCTCTCCCTTAGATGCGAGAGATGCATCTTTCTCCTCCTCCTTCTTGATCTTGATTTCGCTGCTGGTGCTACCCGCCTTGGTTATCCTCCTGATCTCTTCTTGTTGAAGAGATGCCCACATGTCTTCCCAATTTGGAAGTGTCGCTCTGCCCAAAATGCCTTGGACAAAGGTTTCCCACTCTTCAGACAATGCATTCAGGACAGTCCTGACCAATAGACCCTCATCAGGAGTGGCCCCCATATTAGCCAGCTGATCACAAATCACCTTCAATCTAGTGAGGAAGGGGTCGATTTCCTCTCCCTTATGCATCTGAAATAACCGAAGCTGATTCTCCAGAAGCATTCTCCTTTGGACAAAAGTCCCTTGATACATTGAGGTCGACGTCGTCCACATCTCATTTGCTGTGTTCTTTTCAACAATGTGTGGGACCACATGATCCTTGACCCCGTCCATAATCAAGCGCTTGGCCCCTGCTTGCACTTCCTCATACTTCTTCAACGGATCAACGTCAATAGGAACAACTACAACCTTCTCGGCATGATCTTTGATGCGATATTCAACAAGAACTGACAAGATTTTGCCCTTCTAGACGACGAAGTTGGATACTCCATCCAACCTGTCCTGATCCCTCAATCCATGTGTGGCCATCTCTGCCCAAAAGATGTCGAAGCAAATACTCTTCTCCCTTCTTTTGTTGCTACCCTCAGCAAAAGACTCGGATCTAGGTTTCTTGGCACTAGAAACCCTCTAGATGCTCCCTCTGACAAGTGACTTCCCTCCTGGAAATCCTCCACCAACTGCTGTTGAATCAACCCTCTCCAATCACTCCTCTGATCAGATATCAGACTTCTTGGTGAGAAAGTCTGCTGAGGAATTGTTTCCCCTTACTTTGTCACACCTTGCTAGACACTATTCTGCACTGACAGAAACAATTCCCCACCAACAACTTCCGAAGAACAAAACTGCACTTCTAGCCACGGCAACCGAAAGGATGAAGACCCGAACCCTCTGCGTTGGTTCTGCGTCACTTCCTCTCAGATTGTGTCACCCTTCTGGGTCTGCGCGAGCCTCTGCGTCAGCTCTACGTGAGCTAGACTGGTTCTGCATCACCCCTCCTGGGCCTGCGTTGTCCCTCAATGTTGGCTTTGTGCTGTCACTCAGGACAGCTTCCTTTCTGCAGCAAAACTTCGTCTCTTCGCTCATGGCTTCAACTCTTCCTGATTTGCAATATCTCTGATACCATGTGAAAATTTCTGAATTTACTAAACAGAAATCCGACAATAGTAATTGGATTTACTTCTCCTCCTTGTTTTATTAACTGAACAAGTTATTTTTCTAAATAATACAAGAAAAACATCGAAGTAAATACACTGTTGCTTACATAAATATACAGGTCAAGTACTGAAGAATTAAGCACATTCGACAAAGGACACACAAGATTTTTCAGACAAATGTCCCCGTAAAAACCCATTGCGGGAAAACCGGTGCAACAGCTCTTGAGGGTTTTATTATTATGCAGATTTCTGAATACAAACTAGGGTACCAGTAGTGGTTTACCCAACAGAGAAAATCCCAACAGAAGTACCTCTATCTCATGTGTTGTATCCCCTCCACAAAATTTCGGAGCTAGAGCACATCCGATGCTACCTAAAAATCAACACTTTCTTTAGTATTGTTGTTAGAGGTGCTGTTATTTTCCCATAATTCTTAACAAAGTTGTGATAATACCATGTCAACCTGAGAAATCCTCGAAGATGCTTAAGGGTTGTGGGGATTTTCCATTCCTTGATGGCCTTAATTTTGTTAGGATCTATCTTAACACCCTCATGAGATACAATATGACCCAAATATTCCACCTCTTGTACTCCAAAGAAACATTTGGATGTTTTTGCATATAATTGTTTCTCCTGCAATAGTTTGAGCACCTTATCAACATGTTGAACATGATCCTTCCAAGACCTGTTGTAGATTAGTATATCATCAAAAAATACTAGCACAAATTTTCTAAGGAAGGGTTTGAAAATTGAATTCATCAACCCTTGAAATGTAGAAGGTGCATTGGTAAGGCCAAAAGGCATGACCAAAAATTCATAATGACCCTCATGAGTTCGAAATGCTATTTTCGGAATATCTTCAGTCTTCATTCTAATTTGATGATATCACGAACGAAGATCCAACTTGTAAAATAAACTGCTCCATGTAATTCATCTAGTAATTCATCAATCACAGGAATCGGAAATTTATCTTTATTAGTGAGCTTTGTTGAGTTCCCTATAATCTGGGCACATACGCCATGATCCATCCTTCTTGTGTACTGTTGTACCTTAAGAAACAATTCCTTGGCTGTGAAAAGGAATCCGTGCTTAAGACATTCATATAATTATGTCACAGAAATGTTGATCCTTGTTTAATCACCTCCAGATTTTAATTATTAAACCTTCAGAATCAAATGCTATAAATGTCCCACAATGCTATTATCTGCTGATATAGAATGAAATGATAAGAAGAAGAATGAAAGGAAAAAGCCCAAAATGATATGCTGTTGTACAGAATCTATCATCTCAAACTTTAGAAGAATTATAAGAAAGGAACAATTAAAATGAAGGAGCGCCTATTAAGGGTTTTAACTCTTATTTACACACGTAAAAAGAGACCTACTGCTTCAATACTTCATTTTATTCAAAGACAAGAAATACATTATGTAAACTAGAAGACACATCAATATCAACGAATGCTAGAAGCTTGCTTTTCATTCATTAATCACTTGAAATCTCAATACAAAGATCACTGTCTGGAGGTCCAAAAACCGGAACCCCTGCTCCTCTCCCTATCTCTGCTTTTATATCTGCTATTTAATATAACTAACTGTTATGATCAGTTTTAAAACTGATTCTTGGAAATTTTGGAATTAATTAAAATTACAAAATGCTTGTTTTAATATTATATATATATAATATATAATATAAAACCAAAAATAGGATTGGAAGTTAAAAGAACGAATGGTGTATTTTGGGTCCCACCATTACACCCTTTTGACAAAATCACCCATGGTTTTGAAAACCAAAAACTGCTTACGGAAGCACTTATAGCAGTTTCTTGAGAAAAGATTGAGTGATGTCGCAATGCATCATAACCGTAGATTTTGTAAATAATGTTTTAAACCAAACCATTCTGCAGGGGCACTATCTCTCATAAGTTCTGTTTAGTTTGTGATGCCGCAAGACCATTGGATCTGAGCCGGATGATCCAAGTCGTTGATTCCACTTCAATATTATATGCGTTTGCTTCCCTACGCAATTGTGAGCCATAAAACAAATCCAGAACCATTTCTGAGCCATCTCCTCTTAAATTTGCTGCTTCTTCTAAAACGCTAGTAAAGTTTCTCTGCATGATCTTAAAGAAAGATGTTTTAGAAATCCGCCGTGAATATGAACATCAGAGGCTAATATATTTGATGCTGGATGTTGCTAACACTCCTGTGCAATTGTTAGTACCTGATTTGCAATTGTTGATAGGAAGGATCTTATCAAAGCAACATGGCACATGTAGCCCCAAAGAAGATTTATTTGTAAATAGACTATCTTGTCCTTGTACAACATCTCCAGGTCTCCAACTCCTTGTTTCGAATGAGAACTCCATCTTGTTCCTGCAATGTTTGACCAAACCTTAAAACAGTCAAGGAGAAAACCAAGATGAATTCGATGAGCAGTTATATATTCCACTGGATTTGTTTCTGAAAGTGGTTTGGACTCATATGGTGTAAGATGGGATCGAAATTTACAGCAGTCTTCAAATTTGAAATTCATTTTATGAATCCACAATCTTTTCTGTGGACAAAATTTTCAAACACAAATTGAATTTCTGTAGAATAAGTCAAATCCAATTTTAAAAGACGTTTCTGGGAAAATAGACATCTGAAGAATTTTTGAAATCTCTTAAAAATATTTGGATTTCTGGGGAATTTCCTCATGGAAGTCAATTGGGTTTGGCCAGTGCCACTGCATATACACTCAGAAAAAGTAGCAAACCAACATGCTAGGCAATGCATTTGGGTAGAGCTGACAAATTATGGGCATAAGTAATGCCCAATTAACACCCATAGAAGAATTGCTACATTTGAATAGACATCACGTCGTTTTGCCCAAAACTTCATGCACTTAATTGTAGTTCAAAAATTCTGAATATCTGGTAAGACCCAAACGTACAAATCTTAGCATTAGCTTCCTGGGCAACCTGCTCATTAAAGCCCCTGCTTCTACTATTCCGAGATTTTTATAAGAAATCTTAAAACTCGGATTATTTGGCAGTGATTGTTTTAATACCCAATTCATTACTCAAAAATAACTATTTGGGTTTCCCAAAATGCCAACACCTAATTCAAATCACGAATGACTGCTCCAAATATCCGCCTTGCAATGTAATTAAGTCATCCAATAGAGGTGAATCATTGAGCAACATATGTTGAGCTTGAGATTATTTTTATTTGGACATGTTCCAATTCTTTTTAAATCTTAATAATTTTTTCCTCAGCAACCTTGAATTGCTGAGACCCGCTCTTGACTTTTAGCTGAGTCGAATTAGGCTACAACATCTGGCTCCAACTGGGGACAGCACTTTGGTAGCAAAGTGCTGAGAACTTGTAGATCAGTAGCCTTTATTGGGCATGGAGCAAAGCGAGCTTATAGACCAGTAGCCTTTATTGGGCATGGAGTCGAGTCAAACTGAATTTTCTCCCAATCTAAAATCTCTAAAAATTTCAAACTTCTCTGAAACCTCTCTCTTCTAGGATCTTTATTCTTGAACTGAAAATGATAAACTAGAAATACTGCAACTGGGAATGCTCAACTCCTGAGCTTATTTATGTACAACTCTTATATATGTATATGTATGGTTGAACTTACTCAAGTGAAGTCAACCTTCCAATGGAACCAATCCAACATCTGCTTGTTAGATTTAATACCTTCATACTGCTGAAATTTAAAAATCAAAAGAGGAATGTACCATGAAAAATTTTCATATACAAAATTTTGTACATACCCTTGCATAAAATCTTGTTGCTGACCAAAGAAATTTGTCATATATTTAGCAACTAGATCATAGAAATCATGAGACAAAACTTTGGCTATCTTCTTTTCTTGAACATTTTGCTGATGTAGACTTCTTTGAACATGGAAAATTCTTTCATTGTTTGACTTTTCAATTAGAAATTGTGTGTGAGGAACTTGACTGCCATTTTCTGTAGGCAGGCATTTAGGCTGAAAATAAAAATCCAAGGTTTTCTCTCCATAATGCTGATTTTCTTCATATAACATCAATTCTTGACGAAAATTTTCCTTCTCTTGCAAACATGTTTGAGAAACTGCACTATTTTCCTTGCTATTCACAAAATTATTGCAATGATCTTCCATGCTTTCATAGTGTTTTTAAGTTGTTGCAACGAAGTTTTGACTAGAATCTTCAGAATGATTAAATTCTTGTCTTTCAACAATACAGGAACCTTTTGACACTTTTTGGAAATATTTATTCACCTCTGAATTTACATTCTCTTGTAAAGAAATTCCAATGTTTTCTTCACAGGCCCTCTTGTCTTCGACAAAACTTGTTCTTTCTACATCACAGGGAAAATTTCTACAAGCCCACACATTATCTTCGATTTCTTGTGCATAAAGAAACATCAGCGTCAGAGTGCGAGGCTCTCTCCTTGAGAAAAAAAGCCAAGACAATAGAAAGAGCCTTCAAATATTTAACCATAGCTACTGCTTCTGGAGGTCGAATTTCTTTTGGCATGTTGAAATATTTTTTTTGAAACCTCCTATTAAACTCAGAAATTGATTCATTGCTTTGCCTCCGGATAGAATATAATTCCAAGAGGTGCTTTTCATATGACTTATTCTCACCCCAATATGTAAGAAATATATCTTGAAGGTCTTGCCAGGAATTAATTGAACTTGCTTCCAAACACTGGAACCATTGCTGAGCATCCTGCTTTAAAGAATGACAAAACATCCTTAAAGCTACATCTTCATAAATAATTTGAAATTTGTCCAGAAAGTACTCAAATTCCAAGATATGTAGTTTAGCTGAAATGTCCTTCTCCTTCCCGGAGAAACTTGGCAAGGACTTGAATCCTTTTGAAGGATATTGATGGAGAATGGTGGGCAGCTTCAGGGGTTTAAAGATTTCTTTGTTTTTGAACTGAAAAACAGTGAATTTCTTCTGAGGCAAGATATTATCATCCAAAGATGATGAATCATCACCTTTATGCCCAGATTGTGACTGATTATCTTTCGGGATTGTAATACAACAATCATCCCTCCTTTCATATTTAGGAGATACACTTGTGTCAAGATCTATAATACAAGCAGAAGAAAAATCATCTTTTTCCAATAATGAATTTACATTTTGGGCCTTATAATCTTCTGAAAAAATAAAGCAGGAAACAATCCTTTTAAAATAAAAGGGAAAATAGACCACTAAACTGACAATAAAAAATAGAACCTCCTTTAAAAAACGGAAATTCTGATACATGTTTTTTCCATGATACTTTCTCATCTTCTTGCTAGAAAAATTCTTCATCTAATGAAACCTTCATCAGTGGAGTCGCCAGGTGAATAATAAACAACCAAACTTCAAATCTGAATCTTGTTCACCATCAAGAATAAGGGATTATGAAACCTTCCGCTGCAAGGTATTTGACCTCGCGTTTCGCTTTTTGAAAATGAGAATTCTGTAAAAAGTGAACACAACCGAGTACTTCCTCCTCGCTGAACAACCAGAGGAAATAAAAAGAAAACCCAGGGAAATGAACTTCGCTTCTTCGATCCCCGGCAACAACACCAATTAATGTTGTACCTTAAGAAACAATTCCTTGGCTGTGAAAAGGAATCCGTGCTTAAGACATTCATATAAATATGTCACAGAAATATTGATCCTTGTTTAATCACCTCCAGATTTTAATCATTAAAACATAAAAATCAAATGCTATAAATGTCCCACAATGCTATTATCTGTTGATATAGAATGAAATGATCAGAAGAAGAATGAAAGGAAAAAGCCCAAAATGATATGTTGTTGTACAGAATCTATCATCTCAAACTTTAGAAGAATTATAAGAAAGGAACAGTTAAAATGAAGGAGCGCCTATTAATGGTTTTAACTCTTATTTACACACGTAAAAAGAGACATGCTACTTCAATACTTCATTTTATTCAAAGACAGGAAATACATTATGTAAACTAGAAGACATATCAATATCAACGAATGCTAGAAGCTTGCTTTTCATTCATTAATCACTTGAAATCTCAATACAAAGATCATTGTCTGGAGGTCCAAAAATCGGAACCCCTCCTCCTCTTCTTATCTCTGCTTTTATATCTACTATCTAATCTAACTAACTGTTATGATCAGTTTTAAAATTGATTCTTGGAAATTTTGGAATTAATTAAAATTACAAAATGCTTGTTTTAATATATATATATAATATAATATAAAACCAAAAATAGGATTGGAAGTTAAAATAATGAATGGTGTATTTTGGGTCCCGCCGTTACACCCTTTTGACAAAATCACCCATGGTTTTGAAAACCAAAAAATGCTTACGGAAGCACTTATAGCAGTTTCTTGAGAAAAGATTGAGTGATGCCGTAATGCATCATAACCGTAGATTTTGTAAATAATGGTTTAAACCAAACCATTTTGCGGGGGCACTATCTCTCATAAGTTCTGTTTAGTTTGTGATGCCGCAAGACCATTGGATCTGAGCCGGATGATCCAAGTTGTTGATTCAACTTCAATATTATATGTGTTTGCTTCCCTACGCAATTGTGAGTCACAAAACAAATCCAGAACCATTTCTAAGCCATCTCCTCTTAAATTTGCTGCTTCTTCTAAAACGCTGGTAAATTTTCTCTACCTGATCTTAAAGAAAGATGTTTTAGAAATCCGCTGTGAATATGAACATCATAGGCTGATATATTTGATGCTGGATGTTGCTAACACTCTTGCGCAATTTCTAGTACCTAATTTGCAATTTTATGTTGCATAAACAATTTTTGATAGGAAGGATCTTATCAAAGCAACCTGGCACATGTAGCCCCAAAGCAGATTTATTTGTAAATAGACTATCTTGTCCTTGTACAACATCTCCAGGTCTCCAACTCCTTGTTCCGAATGAGAACTCCATCCTGTTCCTGCAATGTTTGACCAAACCTTAAAACAGTCAAGGAGAAAACCAAGATAAATTCGATGAGCAGTTATATATTCCACTGGATTTGTTTCTGAAAGTGGTTTGGACTCATCTGGTGTAAGATGAGATCGAAATTTACAGCAGTCTTCGAATTTGAAATTCATTTTATGAATCCACAATCTTTTCTGTGGACAAAATTGTCAAACACAAATCGAATTTCTGTAGAATAAGTCAAATCCAATTTTAAAAGACGCTTATGGGAAAATAGACATTTGAAGAATTGTTGAAATCTCTTAAAAATATTTGGATTTCTGGGCAATTTCCTCGCGGAAGTCAATTGGGTTTGGCCAGCGCCACTACGTATACACTTGGAAAAAACAACAAACCAACATGCTAGGCAATGCATTTGGGTAGAGCTGACAAATTCTGGCGATAAGTAATGCCCAATTAACACCCATAAAAAACCTGCTACATTTGAATAGACATCACGTCGTTTTTCCCAAAACTTCACGCACTTAATTGTAGTTCAAAAATTCTGAATATCTGGTAAGACCCAAACGTACAAATCTTAGCATTAGCTTCTTGGGCAACCTACTCATTAAAGCCCCTGCTTCTACTATTCTGAGATTTTTATAAGAAATCTTAAAACTCAGATTATTTGGCAGTGATTGTTTTAATACCCAATTCATTACTAAAAAATAACTATTTGGGTTTCCCAAAATGCCAACACCTGATTCAAATCACGAATGACTGCTCCAAATATCCGCCTTGCAATGTAATTAAGTCATCCAATAGAGGTGAATCATTGAGCAACATATGTTGAGCTTGCGATTATTTTTATTTGAACATGTTCCAATTCTTTTTAAATCTTAATAATTTTTTCCTCAGCAACTCAAGGTTGCTGAGACCCTCTCTTGACTTTTAACTGAGTCGAATTAGGCTACAACATGTACCATTATTATTGGAGTAGAGAAAGAACTTTGGCTAGGTTGAATTATACCCGCCTCTAGCATTTCTGCAACCATACGTTCAATTTCACTCTTTTGAGCATAGGGATATCTGTAAGGTTTGACGTTTGGAGGAACGCTTCGTGGAATCAAGTGAATAGCATGATCATGACCGCGAATAGGTGGGACGCATTTGGGAGTCTCAAATACCTTGGAATGATTGTCCAAGATTCTTTGAAGATCTGGAGAAACAAATGATCTAGATATTTGAACACCTAGTGAGCATAATTGTGCAATTATGCCTTGTTGTTCATTCTTCAAAAGCTTTGTCATGCCATTAGAGTAGGGCATTTTTTAAGTATTTAAATATTATACTTATTCTGATTTGAAAAGTTATACATATAGAATGTGGGCGAATATTCAATGAAAAACATGTTTTTTGCTATTAAAATCGATAAATATTTGGCGAATTTCATCCATTTAATCATATATATGTAAAAAACAGGCGAATTTTTGACCAAATTGGCGAATAATTTTTTTCAAAAAAGTCCAAAAAATAGCCAATTTGCAAAAATTTTCCTCTAAATTTTTCCCTGATTAGCGCTGATTATCTTCCCTGGTTTCTTTGCCACGCCCTTTAATTCAATTTCCTTTCCTTTCTAAGAAAAATTCAAGAAAAGTCCTTGAAAATTAAAAGCTTTTGTCCCCAAAGATTGTAACCATTAGACTCTCAATACAACATAAACACCACCCATTGGAATGGAAAGAATTCGACTATTCAATACACATTCCCCCATCATTAGATTGATATTGAACTTCCCTTAGCAATTTATAGTTCCTCCAGTTGCAACCATCTCTTGACACTCTGGTGCTGGATATAGAAAGCAATTCAATTCGTTGGTTAGCTTACAATGAATAAAATTATGGGTACTACCAGAATCGATCAACACTATTACCTTTTTTTTCTTGATATATCCTTCTATCTTGAGAGTTTGAGGAGTGGTAATTCCTGCCAATGCATTACAAGTTATGGGCGGATTCATTTCTTCTTTCTCCGGGGTTTGTTCTTGTTACCCACCACCTGTGGGTAGTGTATATGGGAGAAATTTTTTCTCCTAGATGCTCCTCAGCTGGCAGCCAACAACCCCTTGCAACCACCAGATGGATCGATGTGCCATTATCTCTGCCACTTGAGAGCTAGTCATGTGGTCCCTTGCCCACTTGTTATGTTTGAAGGTGGGCCTCTCGACCCCGAAGGTATGGCTTTCATTATTATAGTTGAGTAATTTTCCTTACTTGTCATGGGTACTTTTGGGCATGGATTGGTTGGGGGATTTGGCAGAAAGAGTGGGCTATGTTTGTAGTCTTGTCTCCACTGCTCGATTTGATGGTTAGCCTTGTATCCTAGTCCCGTGGGATCTCTTTTACTTGTCATTAGCTTTAGGGTTGGCACTACATGGGAAATCCTAACTTTGGTTGTGTGGTCCCACTTCCCGACACCATGTACATCCCCCCCTTCCACTCATTTTAACCCCATTCATCTCTTTTCCCATCCGAGTCCACTGGGTCCACATAGTGTTAGCATCTCCCTCCCCTTGTCTGCACCTTGGGTCGAGCCTAGAATGATGCCTGAAGGTTGATGTAGCTAAAAAAAGAGAAAAAGCATAATTTGGCGACTCTAAATAGGAAATGTACCACAAAATGTAAAAGATGGTTGGGACATACAAATTTAGCATGTGGGAAAAAGCCAAACATGAGCTCTACACCTTATCCATGGCCATCAACTTGGTTCTTATGGACCCTGAATGAGCCCCCTCCAGCATTACGGAACCCATGATTGTTCCAACCCCTGATGGGCGATGAACTACCCCACCTTAAGGGGATACCCAATGCTATATATTACGCAACATGCTCTCATCCCTTGGAGCCCCGAGCAGTTATGAAGAAAAATTAATCAAAGGCAAAAGGTGTATGAAGAAGGGTGGAAAAACAAATGTCGGGGTAACTCATGTACCACAGTTTGCTCCTTCCTACACTCATATACCTAGGTGTGGGGTTCCCTTATTATAGCTACCCATGTACCATGACATGTGGTCTAGATGATTCTTCTGATCCCCACTCCATTCGATTACCATATCATTTGCGACCTACCACTTGAGGGATGTACCATGGTCATGTCACCCCCTTTAAAGGTTGAAACCACCTAATAGGGTCCTTGGTTAACACCCTTATTGTTCTTGGGGACACTTGTATATGCCAAAGCCCTACTATGGAAGGGCATGCTACCATTAAGTGCCCTAATGATTCCATGAATTGTAACCTCTATTACCTGATTATTCTAATGATTTGTTTTATTGGAGGGCAAGGGGACACATTGGATCTTATGCAATAATGCAGGTGGGTCTCCATTTGGGGCTTGGTCTCCCTATATGGGGTCCTAGCCCTCCAGAGGGCCACATTGGCACTTGTAAGGCAAGCGTTGAGAGCCATGGGCCTCCACCATAGCAGAGAGTACTTCATGGATCCCCAACATCACTCATTGATTGCTCATGTTCCACCTTTTGGATGAGGATGATGCACTTGGTTCACCATGCCCAACCAACTCCACACTTGCACCATACCCTTGGCAGATGATCCGGGGTCCAGATGAGGGCTTATGTCATCATCCTAGCCCTTACAAATGGTTTACAGGCATTTTCGATCCACTTGGAGACCGATGAGGATGTCCTTGTTCCCCCATAGCCACTTGGGAGCACCATAGGGATTTTCTTGGAAAACAAGAGGCCAACCCCTTGTCCACTAGGTTTGAGGTCCATTCTTACATCTTAGCACACTCTGGACTTCAATAGGCCTCCTCAAAGGCTCAACGACTCACTTTATTGAGCATTCTACCCTCTTTGGAGGCTTATTATTGTGTTATTGAGCTATCCTGGTGGGCTTGTCACCAAGGGATGTTATTTTTTTTTTTTTTTGGTAGTTTAGACTAATCTTAATCACCCACAAGTTTCGAACCGGTGACCTTGCAGACGGAGTGCCTTAACAGTGCACCCCATCACTGACTGCTCTACACCATGTGGGCCACCAAGGGATGTTATTATTGCACATTATTTTATTATTTGGGGCTCAATTAGGCCAAATTAGGCAAATCAAACTCATTAGTGATTGTATAAATACAAGTGAGGTGATTCATTTTTGTGAAAATTCTGTTACCCAGAATCCTACTGCAACAACTGATATAGTTTCTTCTATTTGTTAAATAAAATTTTCAAATAATTTACCGTATGCTAGGGTAAATTTCGAAACTAATACACTGCAACCTTCACAAATAAAATACCGTGGAAGAAAAATAACACTGGAAAGATAGATGCACACACACACACAAATACATAGTTATTTTTGGACCAAGTCCCCAGAAAAACCCAACTCGGGAAAATCGGTGCAATAGCTGAGGGTTTGATTATTATGCAGCAGTAAATCTGATTAGAAAATAGAGAAATGACTGACAATAAGTCTAGTGAGAAAAATATCACTCCCAGTGGCAATCTGACACTGACCTTGGCTCAAGATGAGCTACTCTGCGCAGTCACTGCGTCAACCTACGCAGTTCTGTGTACCCACAACTTGGAACAAGTTTCCCTCTCGCTAATTGATCAACTGCTGTTTGGAATATGGATCCTCCTGGCCTCTAGAGTCTCTCTTTGGCTTCGGGCACTGAATCACTTCTTCTCCCTAGCACAAAACGAAATCTCCTCTGAAGCACTGTGTTGCCTCCACGTGGCTCTGCATTGCCTCTCTGCAATGCACTCACCGGATCTGGAAAATCTTCCTCCGACCTTACTATCCCTGCCCCTCTTTCACTGTTTTGAGCTCAGTAACTCTCTCTCCGGCAACTCAGCACTGCTACTCTGGAAATCAATTTGCCAATGAAATTGGAATATTCCGAATAAGAAATGAACAACAATATAAAACAACATAAACAATAACTACAGCAAATAGAGAGACATCATGAAAAACACTGCAAACATGGACAAACGTTGAGCCATTTTATTATAATATGAAAGATAAAAATGTGTACAAAGGTGATTAGAATGATGGCACCTTGGCTTGCTCAAGGCAAGCTGAAAATACTCTCAGAATCTCCTAGTGAATGGCTGCTCTCTCAATGACTGCGTAACTCCCTGAGCTGCTGCTGTCGAAACTGCTGCCTCTATCTAGAATGGAGCTGCTATTTGGGGTTGTTCCCCTACTCAGAAAAATATGAAACTCCGGATATGAGCTCTCCTCCAAAAACCCGAAAAACCCCAAGAAGGAATTCTGGAATGGTTGACCCCGGAATTTGACCCCCTTGGGAAAATCACGCACTCCAGGTGGGTACACTGTCCCAATGCCTTTTTCAGGCATGATACATGGAAGATGTTGTGTATCCTACTACCTGCTGGCAACTCCAACTCGTAAGCAACCTCCCCTATCTCGCGAGTCACCCTGTAAGGTCCATAGAAGCGGGGCTTGAGCTTCTCAGCCCCCTTTTGCTTCAGTGTGGACTGTCGGTACGACTGAAGTCGTAGGTAGACCAAGTCACCTACCTCAAACTGCCTCTCTACCCGCCCTTTGTCGGCATATAGCTTATGTTGATTCTGCGATGTAACTAAGTTATCCTTAAGAGTCCGGAGTATATCTTGACTCTCTTGGATCTAGTCCTTAGCCCTGGGGGCCTTGCTAGCTCCAAACATAACATCAACAAAAGTCAGAGCATGATATCCATATAAAGCATAAAACGGAGACATACCGATAGACATGTGGAAAGTGGTGTTGTAGCAGTATTCCCCCAAATGCAGCCAACGCAACTAGCCCTTCTGCTGCCCCGTGACATAGTTTCACAAGTAGCCCTCCAGCCACTTGTTCACTATCTCTGTCTGCCCATTCGTCTAAGGGTGATAGCTGCTACTAAGAGTCAATTTTGTGCCCACCAAACGCAATAGCTCCTACCAAAAGCAGCCCATGAAACGGCTGCCCCTGTCACTGGCGATGGTCTTCGGAAGACCATGCAATCTGAAGATATCACGAAAGAACAACTCCGCCACCTGTGCAGCTGTGTATCGTGCTGATTGTCAAAATTTACAACCAGTTGTAGTGATAGATTTATTTCTCCTACTTAATATTTCAATAAGTTATTATTCAGAAATCTTCTTTCAAATATCGAAATAAATACTACTGCAACATTCACAATTATATATGCAGAGAAATAAATAGTACAGAACATAAGCACAAGAATGATCACATGTACACAGTTATTTTTGGACAATTGTCCCCGGAAAACCCCAATGTGGGAAAACCGGTGCAACAAATGAGGGTTTTATTAATTCTTCAACAAATGATATCTTTATAGAGAAAATATTCGGCAGATAAATTTTGAACCACCTGAGACTGAATACCCAACTTACTCGGACAAATTTCTGATACTCAGAACAACCCCTACAAGCCCCTGCATCAGTCTGCGTGATTCTCTGCACAGTTCTAGCGTTGGACTGCGTGGGGTCTCTGCGCTGTAGCCTCAAGCTACCTTTAGTGACCCACTACTACTCTCCGACCCTGATCTCGATCACCCCTGACCTCCTCCTGCTTCTGCAACTTCTCGCCTTGCAACTCTCCCACTGAGATCGAATTCTCCATCAGAATGGATCTCCTTCGGGTACTGAGTGTGTGCCCGTCTTGTCTTCCAAGTGACCCTCAAGCCTTCTTTTATAATCTTCCTGTTGGAGAACCAACGACCCAGATCAAAAGATTAATCAATGGCTAAGATTAAATCTTGACTTGATCCATGTTTTGTAGAAGATTCACACTCTGACTTATTAATGCCCTTTAATTATTTCCTTTTCCTAAGTTTGGACTTAGGGTCTCCATTAAAATAATTAATTATTTTAATAAGTCTTGAATCGAGTGGAATTTCCACAAATTGTTTCTGGGTTCTTTGGAATGCTGCTGTCTAAGCGTCCCTGCAAAGTTTGAGACTTGGAACAATTTCGGATGCTACAAAAATCAACACTCCTTATTAGCGAGGAAAGGGTTCCAACAATATGCCTGCTGCATGTTGCTCTGATT
Source organism: Pinus albicaulis (assembly GCA_034641835.2). Classification (NCBI taxonomy): domain Eukaryota; kingdom Viridiplantae; phylum Streptophyta; class Pinopsida; order Pinales; family Pinaceae; genus Pinus; species Pinus albicaulis. The sequence goes on from CM076578.1 coordinate 1,972,986,327, forward strand.
CTGAAGCACCCTCTATGCTGCTGCCCCTTGTACTGCTGCCTTTGACATTGCCACTGTCACTTGCTGCATCTGTACCACAGCTCCCTCTGAATACTGAATCCTCCATTCCTGCTACTGGAAGGGATTCTTCATCATCCCCATCTTCTCTCTGAAGTAGACACACTTTGTCTTTCCCAGAGCCTTGCTGAGGATGTCTGCGACCTGTTCTCCTATTGGAGTGTACTTCAACTGAACAACTCCACGTTGTACCCAGTCCCTGATGAAGTGACACCAGATGTCAATATGTTTCGAGTCTCGACCTATCAAGAAACACAGGATTTTCAGAGAGCTTTATACAACTTTGATTATCACATTAAATGATGGTCGCTTCCATTTTCTCCTTGAGTAGATTTATTAACAGTTTCCTAAGCCATATGGCTTCGCACGAAGCTGTGCTAGCTGCCATATACTTTGCTACTGTTGAACTTAATGCCACGGACTTCTGTTTCCTACTGCACCAGGAAGTCTTTCCTGATCCCATATTGAAACAGTACCAACTGGTACTCTTCTGAGCAACTAACTTCCAGCCCAATTTGCATTAGTAAAACCACTCAACCTGACATCATTGCCACGGGTATACTTCAATCCAAGCTCGACTGTTCCTTGAAGGTACCTTAGAACATGTTTGGCTGCTGCCCAATGTGCCCTCTTCGGTTCCACCATGAATTGACTTAGGGTATTAACGACATAACAGATGTCTGGCCTTGTATCTACCAGATACATCAATGACCCTATGAGTTGTCTGTATAGTGTAGGATCAACTTCATCATCATCGGACGTGTCAATTTTCCTCCAGTTGGTAATCGTTGGAGTGGTCATGGGTCTATAATCCTCCATCTGAAATCTCTTCAGAATCTCTGTAGTGTATCTTCCTTAACCAAGGAAGATCTCCCCATTCTGCTACCAAACTTCTAACCCCAGAAAATAGTGTATTTGTCCTAGATCCTTCATGTCAAACTCTTCAGCTAAATTCTTCTTGCAATTTGTGATGAGCTTGGATGATCTTGTCAAAAACAGATCATCCACATACAATACTAGTATCAATGGCTCACTCCGTACTCTTAGATAGTAGAGATTGGGATCTGCATCGCTCTTGACAAATCCCATCTTCTGTAGATAGTTGTCAATCCGACCATACCAGGCTTCGAGAGCCTGCTTCAGTCCATATAATGCTTTCTTCAATCTGCACACATGAGTTTTCTGATCATGTGTCTCAAAGCCCTCCGGTTTTTCTATATACACTTCTTCTATCACACCATTCAAGAATGCTGTCTTCACATCCATCTAGTGAATTTCCCATCCCATCTGCGCAACAAGGAATATCATAGACCTGATAGATGTGTATTTGGCTACCGGGGTGAAGGTTCTTCATAGTCTATTCCTTCCTTCTGAGCATACCCCTTAGCCACGAACTTGGCTTTAAATTTCTCGATGCTGTCGTCTGCAGCATGCTTGATCTTGTAGATCCACCTGGATCCTACAACAGATCTCTCCTGTGGTCTAGGTACTACTTCCCAGACATTGTTTGTCATGATGGAATTGTACTCTTCCACCATTGCATCAACCCATACCTGGTGCTGAGTAGCTTCCTGGAAATTGGAGGGTTCTCCGACTTGAGCAACCAAGGCTTGATACCTCTTAGGCTGCTTACACTGTCTCTTCTCATTCCGGGGATTTCCGACAAAATCCTCTGCATCCTTTAGAATCTGTCAAAGTTCCCTGCTCGTTCTTCCACTAGTGGTGGGTGGATTTACCGGCTCTCCTTTTTGCAAATCCTCAAGAGACCCATCCTTTGGATCACTATGCCTTGGAGAGGCAACTGAATTTTCTGCTACTGGTTCCTGGGGTTGGACCAGAGGCTCTTCCTCTGATTGCGTAGCAGAAGGCAATTCTCATGATCTTCTGAAGGCTTTTTCCTCCATAAATTTCACATCTCTTCGCACCACTACTTTCTTGCTCTCAAGAACGTAGATGCGATAAGCCTTTGCATTCTCGTTGTATCCTACTAAATACCCCCTTTCAGCAGTCATCTCCAACTTCTTCCTCTTCTCACTGGGCATATGACAGTAAGCTGTACTGCCGAAGATCCTAATGTGACTCACTTCGGGTTTTCTGCCAGTGAAGACACTTTCTGGCGTGATCTTTCCCAGTGCAGTGTGAGGAGTTCTATTCTGAATGTAAACAGTTGTATTACATGCTTCAACCCATAGGAATTTGGGCATGTCTTGGTCATACAACATAGCTCTGGTTGCTTCAACAATAGTAGACGTCATATCCTCGGTTTTGAAGTTGTGACACTGAGAGTAGATTCATCCCCAAACCCGGCACATGCAGTGCATAGTGGCCCGGATTCTGTTCCTTGCCTCGGTCTGAAAAACTACGGTAACTTTCCCAATGGGAGTGCACTTTGCCTTATTACCCATGGTTATTTTGAAATTCATTTGCTCTTCTTAGTAGTCAGAAAAACAGTCCCATGCTCCCGTCATGTGGGCAGAGGCTCCACTGTCAATATACCAGACATCCGAGGATGTAGTGCTTGATACAAAAGCAAAATCTTTCTCTAATCTGAATGCCAATACAAATACATCGTGATCTATCTGTTTTATCGTGCTTCTTCCCCCTCCTGGAGGACTGAGTGAACCCTTCTGCGCTATTGGCTTGGAGAACTGCGTAGATCTTCCTTCACTGATAGATGCCCCCTCTCTGTTATTCATCTCTGGCTTTGATACCATGTGAAAATTTACAACCAGTTGCAGTGATAGATTTATTTCTCCTACTTAATATTTCAATAAGTTATTATTCAGAATCTTCCGGCAAATATCAAAATAAATACTAGTGCAACATTCACAACTATATATGCAGAGAAATAAACAGTACAAAACATAAGCACAAGAATCAATCACATGTACATAGTTATTTTTGGACAATTATCCCTGGAAAAACCCAATGTGGGAAAACTGGTGCAACAGATGAGGGTTTTATTAATTCTTCAGCAAATGATATCTTTACAGAGAAAATATTTGGCAGATAAATTATGAACCACCGAGACTGAATACCAGCTTACTCGGACAAATTTCTGATACCCAGAACAGCCCTTGCAAGCCCCTGCGTCAGTCTGCGTGATTCTTTGCGCAACTCCAGTGCTAGACTGCGTGAATCTGCGTGGAGATTGCGTGGGGTTTCTGTGTTGTAGCCTCAAGCTACCTTCAGTGACCCACTGCTGCTCTTCGACCCTGATCTCGATCACCCCTAACCTCCTCCTGCTTCTGCAACTTCTTGCCCTGCAACTCTCCCACTTGTTGAAATTTTGTGTATTTGGGGTAGCATCAGTTGTGCTCTAGGTCCCAAATTTTGAGGAAGGACTAGAGTTCACCTGATCTACAAGACCCAGAATTGGATTTGGGAAATTTCATCTGGTTTAGGAGATATTAAATTAATTAATTATTTTAATGTATTTCCTAAGTTAAAATTTAGGAAAATAAAATAATTAAAGTGAATTTAATTAAAGATGTGATGAAATTGTCTTAAGTCACACGGATCAAGCTTTCTTCTAATCTTAGCCATTGATTAAAGATTTAATCTTGGCCATTGATTTGTCAACGAGAAAAGTATAAAGGAAAGGCTTGGGGTCATTTGTAAGACACACAGAGGCAGAGCACTAAAGCTAAGCTGAGATTCTAGGGTGGGTTGCTAGGAATTCTCAAGTGTTTCAGTTGCAGAGAGGGGAATTTAGACCGAGGGGATGATCTGATCTCGGGGTCTAGAATACACAAGAAGCAGAGAAGAGATCAGGAAAGACAACGCAGAGGAAGGCAGCAGCAGCAGTAGACGACAGCAGCAGCAGTAGCAAGGACAACATGATTTTCTGGAAACCCTTCAGGGGTTACGCAGAGACCCTTAAGGGCAGCGTAGTGACTGAGTCACCCAGTTTGGGGTAATGCAGTCCCTTCCAGTGACAACGTTGAGCATTTGGAGGCCTTCAGAGGCTGACGCAGTGTCTTTTAGGGGCAGATTTGGGGTTTCTAAGCCTAGATCTGGTTGAGTTCTGTAAATCATGTTTGGGGGTGTGGATCAGTCAGTATTGTGGTCTTAGATCAGCCAGGAGCTGCAGATCTAGATTTTTCTTTGTAGGGTTTTCCAGATCTGGAACTCAGAGTTGTGTTTTCAGAATTATTCTTAATAATAGAGCCCTCCAGTAGCCAGAGACTAGTTTTCCCACATTGGGTTTTTTCGGGGACAGTTTGTCCAGAAATAACTGTGTCACTTTGTCTATGTGTGCATGTGCTTATTCTAGATCCGAATTGGTAGAGATCTGTTATGTGTTTTGCTTTGATGTTAACTTGAATTTATTCTGTTGATAGCTTGTATAAGTAGGAGAAGCTTAATCAGATTAAACGAAATAATTTCTGCATAAGAATTAAGATTCAAAAATTTCTACACCACTGAGATCGTATTCTACATCAGAATGGATCTCCTTCAGGTACTGAGTGTGTGCCCGGCTTGTCTTCCAAGTGACCCTCAAGCCTTCTTTTATAATCTTCCTGTTGGAGAACCAACGACTCAGATTAAAAGATTAATCAATGGCTATGTCTGGAACTGAGTGGAATTTCCAAAAACTGTTTCTGGGTTCTTTGGAATGCTTCTGTCCAAGCCTCCTTGCAAAGTTTGAGACTTGGAACACTTTCAGATGCTACAAAAATCAACACTGATATGGCAAAGAAGTGAGCATACTTTGTTAATCGATCAACACCACAAAGATGCAATCCTTGCCCTGCACCGTGGGCAACCCAGTGATGAAGTCCATCGAGATGCTTTCCCACTTTCCTTGTGGAATGGGAAGCGGTTGTAGTAATCCTGCTGGGTGGCTCATCTCTCCCTTGTTCCTCTGACATACCTCGCACTCCCTGACATGCCGGAGTACGACTTCCTTGAGGCCTCTCCAAGAGAACCTCTCCTTGATAGCCCTATAGGTCTTCGTGAATCCTTGATAGCTCGACAATGGTGAGTCATGGGAGGCACGCAGTTGTGGGATACCAGGCACCATTACGATCGTGATGCCGCAGAGGAGAAGTGCAGTCGACTGTGAGAGCGTGGTTTCCACAACAGAGTGGTATGGGGAACCGATGCAGGAGTTCAAATGCAAGTCGAGCAGTGGGCAGCATATGTTGTTTGGACTCAGCATGAGGGGAATGACCACGATAACTGGGAGTGCTCTCTACACAGCGTATGTTGTGGAGCAGTTGAGGGAGGTAGGGTGTATAGGAGTATGATGCAGTGGGGTTAACAACAGAGGAGAGGAATCGAATCGGTATAGTGAGAAATTCGAACCAGTACTGAGGTGGTATGGTGCTACCAGAATGATGCCACAAGGAGAAGGCCAGATGCTGAGATCGAGGCTTTGAGCGGTGGTATTATGCAACTGTGAGTAATGTATGGAGGTATGAAAGGGATTAATGCCACAAGCGGAGGCGACATTATATAACAATGCATTATATGTTATATACATTTTAACACAGTGAGGCCGTCCGAGTCGGAAGGAGGTAATCCGATGTTGTAATGCTGACTGAGGATTCGAGAGGAGAGGCTAACTGTGAGTATTAACTAGTGAGGCCTAACCTAAACGTTGGAGCGTTATAGCAAGCAAAGTGCAAGGGTCGACGGGCACCAGTGGTAGGAGGACTGCATAGTGGAATGTCGAGGTCAGGACAATGGAGAGGTGTATGTGTATATTAACACCAAAGGAGTGGTAGCATGCGTATGGTGCATATATTAACATGCAAAGGAGTGGTGTATGTGTATGTAGCGTATATTCCGTGGAGGGATGTGATGGCCAGAAGTTATATGGAGGAGTTCTAGTCGTGCAATTAAGAATCTAAGAAACAACGGTCACTCTGCTCGCTGACACGATATAATGAGGTGCAGAGACAGGTGACAAACCTTAGTATGAGGGAGAACGACCGTTTTTTTTAATTTCAGGACATAGGGCATAAAATTCAGCTCCAATTTTGGCTCAGAAGTGCAAGACTGATGGGAGAGATGACATGCACAGAAAGACCACAAAAACTAGTGGCTCAAATTGGAGCAAGGCCAACAATCACCCACTCTGATACCATGTTAAACGCACATGGATGTGAATACAATATGAAAGATAAGCATTAGATAATAATATTATTCACAATGATACATATTTATAATATATTGGAGTGACTGTTGGATTCCATATTCCAAGGTCTCTTGGACTCCCTTTGACTGTCCCATTCCCACACCTTAACCCTTAGCAGATTAGGTGTCCAACAACAAGATAAAATGGTTGATAGGAGAGAAGACTTGAGCATTTCACCATCAATATTTATGCACCAAATAAGAACCCAGATAGAGAAGCTTCAAGAATTGACAACGACATTCACAAAGAAAGAAACCTTTACTCAACCACATGCTCCAAGGAAGATATGCCAATTAAGCTCCAAAGAGTGGAAACTCCAAAAATCTAACCTTGAGTATAAATTCTAGCTTGATGTCCTTTATGATAGAATAATAATATCTCATATGAGATCCTTAGATCTAGCCTAGGGAGAAATAAAGAATTAATTTCTTTAACTAAGTAATCAACAATGCATAAAAGAATGAAGTGGTCAAGCAATATGTACAATCCTTTAAACAAACTAGACCTAAGAGTGTGGAACATCTCCATCAAAGGAGGAAGATGAGTCAATGGTGCAACATCTAGCCTCTAAAGGTCTCATGGTGGATATATCCACAACCAACTCCTCAATGAAGGCAATGAAAACCTCCAAGATCTCCTCATAGTGGATGTGTAGCTCTCCAAGGATAGATAGGCTTCAACAAATGCATAAAAACATAGGCCATGTGGCCTCAAGTGCTAGGACACTTTTCACCATGGATATATATCAATAATGAACTCCCCAAATAAGCAAAACACTTGAGCAAAAGATGTAAGGTGTTCCTAAAATGAATGGTCAAAATTGCAGCAAAAATATTTATGCGAGATATTTTTAAAGTGCCATAGTTGTGTCAATTTTTTTTTCGATTTTTTATTATGACTACATTTTGGAAATCCCATAGCCATTTTGCTTCTACTGGTGTTGATCCAACAAAATTCTAGGCACCATATCAAAACACAACTGCTCCTAAAGCTAGGTTTCCTCAAAATGCAATGCAACAGTAGATCTAGGGTTTGGACCCTCCTAGATTTTCTCCAAGGTGAGATGTCCCTTCAACAAGCATGATACAATGTGAAAACATCAAATTAGACACATCCTCAAATCTGGAAAATGGATCTATGATACAAAGCATCAACATACAGAGTGTGACTAACATCCCCTGAAAAGAAGGGACAACCCCCACAATTCACCTCTAATGGTCATTTGTGAGGTCTCCAATATGTAATCTCCTCCTCAAATCATGCTAGCCACCTCCTCAAGTCAAGGAAAGTCCAACAAGGTCCACATGTGCCAAATAGAAGCCCCTATGTGTAAGTAATGCATCCTCCAAGGTGGATTTCCCATCAAAGCACACATGCCTCCAAATGTGTGAAGGGGTTGAATGTTCGAAGATCTATGATATGACATGGCATAAGTGGTCTAGGTGGATGAAGAATGGCCCCAAATTTTCTAGGCCATTGTGAGTCGTGACCAGTGCTTGGAGAGTTGTGAACTGACTTGGAAATTGTGAAGATTCCAAATGTCATGATGAAGCCAATGCAATGCCCAATTAGCCCCCAAATACTTGGGGATTCCATCAAGGGAACTATGCATCTTCATGTACAACCATCTAGTAAGGAGTGGAGACTGGAATACCATATGATCAACCAATATATCATAAAATCTCTAGCACATCATCATCCATGTCATCAACAATCCACAGAACCAAGTGAATGCCCTAATTACCAAAATCTCTTTGTAATCAAAATCACAAGGGTGTGAAGAAATTCACAAGTACAACCCCTATGCAAAATGATGGGTAATAAAGCCCTTATTTTGTATTGCATAAATCAGCTGTTTTTCCCCCAACTTTATGGAATTGCATGGTTTTTTAAGCAAGTCTATTTTCATTTTTTAAGGAAATCCCACTTTTTTTCTTGTTCCCACCTCATCATATGTGAATAATCATCTTCAACAACGTTGTCCTCATATTGATATAAGCAAGTAAAAATGGAGCAGAAGTAATAAAAGGAAGTAGCCATAGTTTTTGAAGATAGAGCTAACAAAAACACAATGCTTTAAAAAATGTTGAGAATTTGGAGGGCTGGTGTTTAATTCAAATTCTCTTCTTGATAATTACTTGTGAGCTTACTTGAGTTACTTATGTCTTCTCTTCTTTTAGCTTAGTTAATCTTTCATCAAGTCAATTATCAAAATACACAAGACACACAAATTAGGCTCCTAGAGCCAGGGAAAAACCTCTCCCTCTTGGAGAGGAAAACCCGCAAAGAATTGTTCTTATAGATCTTCAAATGACAAGTACGATGACCAAGACTCATACCCTTGACCTAGATATGCTTCCAAGACCTTGTCATAGCTTCCTCGAACTTGATTCTTCTTGTCTCCACCAATTTGCACTGTTCTGCACTGGGACTAGAGAACTCGGTCTCCAACTTTCACTTCTTGATGCTCAGTCAAATGTAAGGACAAAATTATCTTCTCTTTGCATCTACTTGCAACTGAATGTAGTTAGGAAGGTAAATCTTCAAATTTACCTTCCTCACTTTCTCCTTTCTTTAGACCTGCCTTTCTTCTTATGATCACTGTCTTAGCTTCAACAAATCCTTCTTTCAAACATAATGCTCTTAACTTTATCGTTTACGACCTTTTCATAGTTCTAGAATCACAAGTTATTATGTAGAACAGCAGTGGTATGTCCGCAATACTTTTCCTTACTTAAGGTTCCTAGATAGATGCTGAGATGATCTTGACAAGTCCACACTTTATACCCTTAGAGATTTGCACTTCATACATAGTGAAATCTGCATTGTTATTTATACTGATAATCTACACTTTCTTACCTTAGAGATCCGCACTTATTCACTTCTTAAATCCACACTGAATTCACCTCTTAAATCCGCACTAAATTCACCTATTAAATTTGCACTGAATTCAGTGTTTTATCTGCACTGTAGTTCAGAGATAAGTCCGAAATCTTCTTCTTGCACCTCTGTTTCAGATCCGCAATTCTTGCTCCCATAATGACTGCATATCATATATATATATAGGGCACAACCCTTCAAATAAGTCGACCATACAACTGTGAGTTAGGCCGACTAGTTCATGGTGAATCAGGTCGACTAGAGTAAGTTTATTCCAGCGTTGGAGAGGTATTTCTTCACTGCATTTAAAGCTTGTCTTTCATCATTGTTTGAGGGTTGTTGTGAGCTTCTTCCACAAGGTCTTGGAGCATATATTCCTAGACTAGATCCTTCATGTATTAGACACATAATTCTATTTATTCCTAGAAGACAAAAACCTAATAGACATCAAGGAGAAGTCTATCTTCATAATAAAATCTTGCTCATGAAACCCATGAAGCAAGTACACCAAAAATACATTTTATTATCTTTTTCTTCTTGTTTACATAAATACATAATTACATAGTCAACATGAAGACTGACCTAGTTACACTTTTCAACACTCCCTCTTAACTAGGGAGGTATTCATACAGGTACATGGTCACTTTCGAATTGAAGAATCTCATAAGAAGAATTATATTGGTAATCGCATCTGTATAACATCGTATCAACCAGCATTGTCCTAGTGCAAGACCTTGACTAACAACCCCATCTCTCAACGAGACAATGGGCTACAATGCGGGCGAGACACATAACTTATAGATACCATCGTTATTGTCTCTCCAAGGTACATACTCCACCCGGGTGTTCCCAAAGTATGACCTTCTTGGACTATTCTTCTCTTGGGTAGCTAGCCCTCAAAGAATATTGGTTGCCGACTACTCTTTTCTTGAATTCCCTAACACATTCTCAAAGAGTATCGAATGCCAGATGATTACCCAATCCTCCATTCTGTCTTCCCAAGTGAAGACCAGAATGATGTGTCTATCTCTCCCTTTCAACCAAGGAGGACCTATTCCACAAGGGAATGTACTTATTCCTATACAAGGAATGTACCTAAGCTCATTCTTAGGAATTACCAAGTTTCTTCCAAGTACGAAACTTATCACCAGGCTCCCTCTTAACCAGGGACCTTTAGCAGCGATGGTGAGACACCCAGCTACTCATTAATAATTCTTGCCCTCGATGTCATGGATTTCGATGTTGAGGATTCTTCAACTTTTAGCTTCATAGGTCACAAATCATCCATCACTTTCATCCACGAGTCATGTCAGCTATCAGAAAATGATTCATCAGAGTTTCTTATTTGGTCCACTTTTATGCCATGCTACTTTCCTTCGAATCATCTCCAAGGATCATACATCCTTTCTCATGATTAGCAGTCCTCAGTGATGATATTTTACCATGACATCTTCTTGTAGGCATCAACATCCTTTATTCAAATTGACACATCTCCTAATGATATGTTTTGCCAAGGGTCTTCTTCTTTACCAGACTCTCGTCAGAGTCTACATATCTTCCCATGAGATCTCTTAGTCACATATTTTTGGTTTCCGGATGATAACTGACTCTTGGCATGGTTGCATTTTATGATCTCTTCCTTTCTGCACATTCTCCATTTGCAGGAACTTACAAATTTTCAGTTTCTCCGTACAACCACCTCATATTCCATGAGGTCATATTATGTTGATTTCAACTGTCAATGCATCGAGAGATCCTTCTACATAGATCATGCTTCTAAATATGGAAGTTTATTACGTGCAACCATATGACATGACTTCACATCATTCAGTATCAACATATATCTCATACCTATTTCTCTTGAGTCATCCTGTAGCAAGTTCTCTAGAATGAAGGACTTTATTCCTTTTGCCTGCTCTATCAATATGTCATCACATCCAGAATTTTGTCTCCATGATGACCCTTGATCTTGATGACTACTTTACTTTAGTAATGTTATCAGAGAGATTTTCCATAAGTTGTTTCACTGAGAGCTCCTTCCATGCTTCTATCGTGATGCTTATTAATGTACATTACTTCCTATCAGACTATTTTACAATGAATCAGAAATCACTTAAAGAGAAAGATGATCTCAATCATAATAGAGATCTCTCGCTTCCTCTTTCTTAGATCTCTTAGCATCAGATTCTTCTCTTTCATTAGTGACATGGGCTTCTTCCTTTTTCCTCTTGTCCTTTACAGATTTAGGAAAATCTCTTTTATAATGCCCAAGTTCATTACATCCAAAGTATCATACGTTGTCCATATTCCTTCTTTTATTCCGAGGGCCAAATTTTCCGAATCTTCCTTTATTCCTATATGAGGCTGCAAAGGTATGATTCTCTTCACTTGGTCCTGTGTTAGCTTTGGCCTTTAGTCTTGTTTCCTCTATTTTACATATAGACCATAAATCATGGAATGGGGTGGCTTCTTTCTTCCCGTATAGACTAGAAGTGAAGTTTCCCCATTCCTCTGGTAGAGCATTCAACACCACTGTAGTCATCTCAGTGTCAGACATTACTTCTCCTAGTTCCTGCAGTTGATCTCTTATTTCAGAAATCCGCATAAAGTATGTAGTGATTCCTTCTTGCCTTGATAATTTCATTTTGTATATTTCTTGTCTCAGAGAGATTGCTTCTCCTGCAGTACTCACAGAGAATAGCTCCACCAATTTCTCATATATTTGTTTTGCAGTCTTTAGTTTTGATACATAGGGAATGAGAGAGTCTTTAATGGATTCTATGAGAATCCTCTGGGCTCTAATTTCTCCCTTGATGTACTTGGCATGAGCTGGAGCATCTTCTTTTGGGGGTTGAACTATAGATCCTTCGATATAGTCCATTACTTCATCTTCAATTAAATTCAAATATGTCCTCTTCTTCTATGCACTAAAGTTTGATGACCCAACCAGCTTGTTGCTTTCTTTACAATAAGGCATCTTGATAGATAGGGTATTGGATACTTACTTGAGTAGAGTGGCTTGCAGCTTCCTTGATGATGTTTGAAGATGAAGTCAAGGGTTTCCTTTAAGATAGGAGCTTCTTCAATGTAGGTGTACTTGAATCTTGAAGTAGCTAGATAGTCTTTCTTGCAAATTGATTTGACTTTCCAACCCAAACTTTGATCTTCGCTTCCTTGAGTGTCTTTGTTGACAAGCAACCCTTGTGTTCAACACCTTAGCTCTAATACCATGTTGAGAATTTGGAGGGCTGATGTTTAATTCAAATTCTCTTCTTGATAATTACTTGTGAGCTTACTTGAGTTACTTATGTCTTCTCTTCTTTTAGCTTAGTTAATCTTTCATCAAGTCAATTATCAAAATACACAAGACACACAAATTGGGCTCCTAGAGCCAAGGCAAAACCTCTCCCTCTTGGAGAGGAAAACCCACAAAGAATTCTTCTTATAGATCTTCAAATGACAAGTACGATGACCAAGACTCAGACCCTTGACCTAGATATGCTTCCAAGACCTTGTCACAACTTCTTCGAATTTGATTCTTCTCGTCTCCACCAATCTGCACTGTTTTGCACTGGGACTAGAGAACTTGGTCTTCAACTTTCACTTCTTGATACTCAGTCAAATGTAAGGACATAATTATCTTTTCTTTGCATCTACTTGCAATTGAATGTAGTTAGGAAGGTAAATCTTCAGATTTACCTTCCTCACTTTCTCCTTTCTTTAGACCTGCCTTTCTTCTTATGATCACTGTCTTAGCTTCAACAAATCCTTCTTTCAAACAGACTGCCCTTAACTTTATCTTTTACGTCCTTTTCATAGTTCTGGAATCACAAGTAAAAATGTAGAACATCAGTGGTATGTCTGCAATACTTTTCCTTGCTTAAGGGTCCTAGATAGATGCTGAGATGATCTTGACAGGTCTGCACTTTATACCCTTAGAGATCCACACTTCATACACAGTGAAATCCGCACTGTTATTTACACTGATAATCTACACTTTCTTACCTTAGAGATCCACACTTACTCACTTCTTAAATCCGCACTGAATTCACCTCTTAAATCCACACTGAATTCAGTCTTTTATCCGCACTGTAGTTCAGAGATAAGTCTGCAATCTTCTTCCCGCACTTCTGTTTCATATCCACAATTCTTGCTCCCATAATGACCCTCATATCATATGTATATATATAGGGCACAACCCTTCAAATAAGCCGACCATACAAGTGAGTTAGGCCGACTAGTTCATGGTGAATTAGGCCGACTAGAGTAAGTTTATTCCAGCGTTGGAGAGGTATTTCTTCATTGCATTTAAAGCTTGTCTTTCATCATTGTTTGAGGGCTGTTGTGAGCTTCTTCCACAAGGTCTTGGAGCATATATTCCTAGACTAGATCCTTCATGTATTAGACACTTAATTCTATTTATTCCTAGAAGACAAAAAACTAATAGACATCAAGAAGAAGTCTATCTACATAATAAAATCTTGCTCATGAAACCCATGAAGCAAGTACACCAAACATACATTTTATTATCTGTCTTCTTCATTACATAAATACATAATTACATAGTCAACATGAAGACCGACCTAGTTACACTTTTCAACAAAAATGAGCAAGCTCTTGAGCAATTTTCAACTTATAGATTTGTTTTCACTAAATGAATGATAAATGGTGTTAATGGTCATGTTTTCGCTGATGGATGAATATACAGTTTCTTATCTAACGATATCTCTAAAACGACGTTAACAGTCATTTTTGGTTGATGGATGAATATACAGTGTCTTGTCTAACGATATCTCTAAAACAACATAGGTGTGTTTAGTTTTTTGTCTACACAAATTTCTATTACAAACTGCAATGTATATTTATTGGTTTCAAACTGATGCTTTTATGGTTGGCATCAATAGTGTTACAGGAGTCTCCGATCGCTCATGAGTAGTTGCGATTTCGACTTTGATCTTCAACCAAGCAAGCCGATTCAAATCTCGGCGAGTCAAACTCGTGTTGACCGAGTTTGACTAGTGGTCAACGTGTGTTTGACTCGCGATTTCAGCAATTTGTAGAGGACTCGACGAGCCACTCAGATTCTTAGGTTAAAAGTCTGCGGGGTTTTATTTTGTGGTTTCACTTTCACTTCTTCTTGCCGCCTGCCACGCTCAAAGGTCGCTTTCAATTCTTCTTGTTGCTCGCCTATCCAGAGACGTCATGGATCAAACAACACCATTGTCACATTCTTCCCTCACTGCGCGCACTTCAGCTTCGATAAACCAAATCCCTTTCTCTAATTCGTCAAGGTCACAATGGGTTTTATTGGTCGGCTTCATGTATACAGTTTTAGGCAGTCGGCTTCATGTATTAGGAAACGACTTTAACATTGGTCGACTCACTCGTCTTACCAAACTACGTTGCTTTCCAGGTTTTCTATGCCTTAGGTCCAACCACGCCACCCTTCCCTTGGCCAAAGAGTCACCTAAGTGAACTACGGGTCTGCTTACCAAACAAGAACTACTTGCTCCGGTGCTCATGCCGGTAGCTATTGACTTTGATGGTATACGTACATATTTGTGGCTACTCCCTGATGGTCAAGTAACGTTCTTCTCCTTCAAAAATATCATTTTGAATAAAAGAAACTAGTTGTAGTATGTTAAAGTTCTATATTGTTTTGAATAAAAGCAAATCGTTGCGGAATGTTGGATCTTTACAAGGACCTATAATAATGAAACAATTCCTTAAATTCATTTGTTGTCGTCGAGTGTATAGGTGATCTACCAATGGGTATAACGTATTACCAATCCAAACTTAACCCAATTTAGAAGTCATGCTATTGTAACCCAAAGTAAGATTTTAGCAGGTCCACTGTGTTGGTTGACAAAAGCTTGGAAGTTCCTTGTCTCGTTTGAAATCTTGTACCTGTTTTTGAATTTTTTCCAATACTAAAAATATTTAATACTTGAAGTATACACATTGTCCTCGTGATTTTTTGGACATCTATTGATATTATGCCATGTTTGGACATGGCTTTATTGAATATCAGTGAAAAATCTTTTCTTTTAATTCAATATATGTGTATATATTTATTTATTGTATTCAACGATTTTTTCCCCTTTTTTCCCCGATCGGATTAAAACTCTTCGCTCTTTTGGCTCGTCGATTTATTGATGATTCCGAGTCTGGTAACATTGGCTGGCATGCACTACTAATGTTTATGTTTATTCTAAGACAAGTACATAAGTCCTATTTAATATGCATTAGAGAATCAAATTACTGTGTGACAGCGAGCATGGAGAAAACATTCAAGTCTATATTTATTGAATTAGTAATAAGTATCAATGATAATAGTAAGTAGTAAGAACTACTCAGTCGGAAAGTGTTTATTATTGCAAGGTTTCAAGAAAAGAGTGGCATTTTTCAATCAGTTGTTTCAGGCAGATACTAACTGTACGTTGATTTTCATTTCAGTAAATCTGGTCTGGGAAAAAGTATGCCAATAGAAGAAAGGAAGCGTTTAAGTCAGGAAGTAAGGCAGTTCACAATGGGTGACATTTCTCAATTTATGGAAAGCTTGCCTCGTGATCTACTCACAGTCCTTCGAACCGAGTGAGAACCTAGCTCTTATTTATTTGGTTGTCCTTAGTTTATGCAACTGCAGTGAAATTTTGGTTTTGTTATCTTGTTCTGGCAGTGCCTCTGCATTTTTCACATTTATTTGACAGCACATAATTCTTAGTCTCAGTGGGTTGCTGAGATCTATAATCAGCAAACTTGGTGCACCACAACGTGTTAGGCTAATGGCAAATGCAAAATATGCTGTAGCAGGTCTTGTGCCAAAGTACAACTCTGAACCTGGTAAGTTTTTCTGGCCATATGCTGATACATTTTTACATATACAATCTGATATGGATAGGAACTGCTTCATTTGGGACATTTACCTCGACTTTAGCAAAGCCTACCGACTGTTAAGATTTGATCAACGTTTATTGTCTGTCAAGTGATCCAGCGGAGCTCATTATTTTCTTCTAGTGAATGCAGGATTCAGTCTGAAGCCTACTGCAAAAGCTACTTTTGATTATATCTATCTTAGACTTTGTCTAGGTAAGTTGATAACTTGATGCCATTTTTTGAGCTTCCTGACTTTATATGGCTGATATATTTGTCAGTTACCTCCAATACCAAGTTGAATGAAATGTTGATGGCATTTCTTATGTAGAAGTACTGGAGTTGCACTACAAAATGAGGGGCATATATGCATCACTTCTGAAACAATTCAAGTATTGGTTCTCCAAGTTTGTCGGTTACCTTCCCACAAGGATAACTCTTCCCAACTTGGTTCCATAACTAGTATCCCATCATTGAGATTGATGCCACTGCAGCATTGGTTATATCAATTTTGTATTATGAACATATATAAATTCTCCGCGTATCCAAGTTTTAATCTGTTTGTGTTTTAAAAACTGTGTGAACCAGAATCAGAACCGGACAGCTCCACTGGTTCACCTTTTGGGGATCCTAAATCAGGTTGTGAACCAGTTCGACCGGTTCAACTAGTTCAAACTTAAAATTTAAAAGGAAAATACTAAAATTTTAATATGTTATGTATTTTTTAGTGAACTGGTTGATAAACCGAGTCGTTGGTCGATCCGATCTGAATCCAGCCCAACACACGGCTGATCCGAGTCAATTAATACATTAATTTATATGTACTAGCTTTTGTTCCTTCAAGAAATATAGCATGTTTTTTTTTTTTTGGGTCCGAAAAGGGGAAATTTGCTAACACTATTTGACCTATTATAATTTTTTACATTTACCTCTCTTAATTCTAGTTATGTTAGACAAAAATACTTAGCTACAACATTGACATTGGCTAATGGTGATGACCTCATTGCTTTTTCACCCTGAACCCAGATATGCCCTCTCCCCACAGTTACAAAGCATTGAGGTCATGCTTACTAGCACGGTTTGGTGTCAATATTATATTGATGACTGTATCAAGGTAGGAAGACAATCTTATGGCTTTAATACTACATTTTGAAAATGTTATTGTATAATTTGGTATTTATAGAATGTAAAGTTTTGTATTTTATCTATTCAAGTTGAAAATAAGAAAAGAAAACTGAAAACATATTGTGTGGTAAGGGGTGGATTGTCTTGTATCACAATTGAGCCCATGCATTTAAACAATTAATTATCAGATACTCAAATGCTAACACAATTTTGATTACACGAGTTTCAAGCCAAACTTATATTCAAAACATGCCCTTCTCTCACAATTTTGATTACACGAGTTTCAAGCCAAACTTATATTCAAAACATGCCCTTCTCTCCCTTCCGGTGTGGGAGGGGATATGATTAAATAATACAAAGTATTAAAGAGTTGTCTCATTGTATCACAATCTTTGTGTTGATATACTCTCCATTAGATTCACTTGATTAATTGTAAGTAAAATTGTATAAATTTAAAAATATGTAATTAATGATTTATACTAGTTATGCCTAAAAACAAGTTATGATAATGAAAACAATAATTAATTATCATCATACACGTCAACCTTTCATGAAATGCTATTAAATATTAGAGGGCATTTGTTTTGTATTTTAAGTACCTCTTTTGACATGGAGAGGGTACAAAACTTCAACAAATCACTAACAACTACACAAACAATCAACATGAAGGTACATGTCACTGCAATGATTTAGTTGGTTGTGTAACATTTTTGTTTTAAGTTGGTTCTCCTTAAGTTAAAACTAATGATTAATTGCTGGATCACAAGCCACTTTGACATATGATGAAAATGCTTGTATTAAAAAAAGGAATTCTAGTCACACTAAGATTTACTATATCAATGACATGGATTATCATGTAAAAGAGAGCAAATAACTACCATTAGTGCCACCATCTATATTAATGTATTCTCAGTGTAAACATTGTTTATATAATTTATATTACGAAACGAGACATTTGACACTTCACTATCACCAAAAACTATACTAGCATAGATACATCTTAACTATGGATTTATCAAGTGTTGGGAGGGATCAAATATTCCAAGATGTAAACACTCTTTTTGAGTGCAAAACTCTAGGAAAGATTTACACCTCGAGAGATTTTATTCTTTTCGAGACTTGGTAGATTTGAAGTTGAAATGTATCAATGTCGTTTCTTAATCAGGGATCAAATATTTCAAGATGTAAACCTCTTTTTTAGTGCAAAACTTGAGAAAAGGTTTGCACCTCGAGAGATTTGATTCCTTTAGGCACTTGGTAGAGTTGAAGTTAAAGTGGATCTATGTTGTTTCTTAATAATACTATTTATATTTATGTAAATTTCACATCTCTATATGTAGAAATATTTTTTCTTTTTTCTTTTTTATTTTATTTAAACACACACACACACATATATATAATTTTATTTTTAACTCCGCATTTATTATTTAATTTATTAATTTTTTATATGTTCTGGAATGTCCACGAGGCGTAGAGAAGAGGGTGACAAGGTGTTATGTTAAGGCACTATGTGGTTTAGGTCACTGGTTCGAAACTCAGTGGGTAAAAATCCATCCATATTAAGGGTTGGTGTGGCCCAGGCTAGGTGCAATCCCTAGGTGATTTTGATGGCTTAGATGCTTTTGGGTTGTGGCTACTCAAGCCACAGGTTAGGCGTGTCGGTCATCTCAGGAATCACATTACGTAGCAAACGAAAAAAATAAGTGTTCTGGAATATTATGGTTACAAATATGAATCATTATTACCAAAATTTATTTTAATGTTAGATAGATATTATGATTTTTTTCCAATTTTTTTTTTTAGTAATTTTATTAATAAAACAAACACAATATAACAAGTTGATTTGAATGTGTTTATTATTGATATTAATTGAGCCAATATTATGTTTTATTATTATTAATTTTTTATCTAATGCTTCATTTTATGGACATTATAATCTCCCTTTCATATTGATCAAACAATTAAATCTTCATACTCATTTACTAACACTCATCTCCCCATACTCGGTTGTAGTGTGCCTTTTTGCACAACAAGATGACATTACTATATTTGTACCAAGAGACCCCACAACATGATTATAAAAAAGTCAAAAATCAATTGAAATGAAAAAAATAATGTATTAATGGAGATTAACATTAAAATTGAATGTCTTTTTAAAAGTTTTTACTCGACCACATTAATGTTGAAATTTCCACGAAATATGCACTTAAAAAATTTCATCCCTTTGAACAGAGGTTTCTAGGATCTTAACCTATGGAATTTCAGTCTTTGGGTTGTTATGTAATAATGGAAAAGATAAAAAATTTCACTCTATAACAACAAAATTGTCTAAACAACTCAAGAATAAAATATATCAAACTATCGAGATAAGTTTCGGCCCTTAACAATAACTTTTCAAGCATAAACTAGTTTTGAAATTTTCGTTTTATAACATATATAAAAATAGAAAAACAACAATTGAACAACCCTTAAATTCTTTAATGATTATGTCAAATAACTCAATGAAATTTCCCTTTTACTTATTTCAAATCAACAAATCATATATAGTTGTAAATAGCATTACAAGAAGAATATAGGTGGCTAAAAATCAATCACAACAATTGCACAAGTTTTAGACAATTGAAAATTTCATTAATATGATCAAGATGAAGTTCATATGTATACAATAATGTTCTCTGAAAGCTAGTACAAACCGCTAACTTGTTAATTTTAGTACAAACCGCTAATTTCCTGGACCTTTTCACCACTACGCAGGCTCTACATGGGTACTGCGTCACCTTTCCGCGTTGTTCCCTTCCTGCCATTGTGTCACTTGCCCTTGCACCCTAGATTGCTGCTAAACCATCTCTACCTCTCCTCGACTTGCAACTCTCCTTCTGGATCGATTTTCTCTTGTTGAATTTCAGCCACTGAGAGAATCGATTTACTCAGGAAACTGAGTATCTGCACTGGTGTGTTTTCCAAATGACCCTCAAGTTTTCCTTTATAGTTTTCTCGTTGAGATATCAAGGACCGAGATTAGATCTCTAATCAACGCTTAAGATCATAACTTGACTTTATCCGTGTTTTCTAGAAGATTCACTTTGTTTTGTTAATGCCCTTTAATTATTTAATTTCCCTAAGTTAGACTTAGGGTCTCCATTAAAATAACTACTTGTTTTAATAAAACATGTTTCGAGTGGAATTTCCACAAATGATTTCTGGTTCTTTGGAATACATGTGTTTAAACCTATCCACAAATTTTGAGACTTAGAGCACTTCTGATGCTACCAAAAAAATCAACACTCCCTCTTAGCGAGAAGGTGCTCTAACAATATGCTTGCTGCATACTGCTCTGACCCTTAAGCATCCTCTGCGCTGCTGATATCTGACAATCTATCTATCAACTACTGCGCTGACGCTGTTACTGTACTGCTGCCCATGACACTACCACTGCCATTGTTGCATCCGTACTACAACGCCCTCCTAAGTGTTGTTTCATCTGTTACTGAAAACATATTCTCAATCATCCCCATCTTTTCCCTGATGTGAACAAACTTTGTTCTTCCTAGGGCCTTGGTGAGAATGTCAGCTACCTGATCCCCTATGGGAATATACTGCAATTGTACTACTCCTCGCAGAACACAGTCTCTAATAAAATGACGCCTGATGTCGATGTGTTTCGACCGATCATGAAAAATAAAATTTTTAGAGAGCTTGATGTAACTCTGATTATCACATAGAATACTGATCGCTTCCATCTTCCTTCTGAATAAATTCACGAGCAATTTTCTTAGCCATATGGCTTCACATGAAGTTGTGTTGGCTACCATATACTCTGCTTCAGTTGTGCTCAGTGCTACGGACTTCTGCTTCTTGCTGCATCAGGAGGTCATACCTGATCCAATGTTGATGCAGTACCCTGAGGTACTTTTCTGATCTGCCAAACTTCCTACCCAATCTGCATCTGTGAATCCACACATAATGATGTCATCGCCTTGGGTGTATTTTAATCCATATCCCACTGTACCTCGCACATATCAAAGAACATGCTTAGCAGTTACCCAGTGTGCTCTCTTCGGTTCTGTGCCCTCTTCGGTTCTACCATGAACCGACTGAGGGAGTTAACAACATAGCCAATGTCTGGCCTAGTGTTGACCAAATACACGAGGGACACTATGAGCTCCCTGTACAAGGTGGTGTCCACTCCCTTATCTTCAGATGCATCAATTTTCTTCCAATTAGTGATCATTGGAGTAACCATGGGTCTACAGTCTTGCATTCTAAATCTCTTTAAAATTTATGTAGTGTATCTCCCTTGCCCAAGGAAGATTTCTACCTTCTGCTCCCAAACTTCCAATCCTAAAAAATAGTGCATCAGCCCCAAATCCTTAATGTCGAATTCTTCTGTTAGATTCTTCTTGCAGTCTTTGACGAGCCTAGATGATCTTGTCGAAAACAAACCATCTACATACAAAACCAAAATCAAAGGCTCATTCTCTACTTTGAGATAGTAGAGATTGGGATCAACATCACTCTTGACAAATCCCATTTGATGCAAGTATCCATCAATTCGATCGTACCATGCTCTAGGTGCCTGTTTAATTCCATACAAGGCTTTCTTCACCCTACATACATGAGTTTTATTCTCATGTGTTTCGAAGCCTTTTGGATGTGCAATGTAAACCTTTTCTTCTATCATCCCGTTCAAGAATGCAGTCTTGAGGTCCATTTGATGAATCTCTCATCCCATCTCTGGCAGTTTCTGCAAACAAAATGCGTAAGCCCTTGGGAGTACGATTTCCTGCCAAAGCAGTACCACGAGGTCCCCTTTGGTGTAGATCCTCCTGCTTTCTTGCCAAACCTTGCTTCGATACCATGTGAAAATTTCAACTTGAAATCCTACTGCATTATTTGATGTTATTTCTTCTATTTATTATTCAGAAATAAGTTTGCAGAAATATTTTCAGTAAATATCGAAATAAATTCAAATGCATAGTTCACCATATAATTATTGAGCAAAATAATAAGGAAAATACCAGCACACGAACGACATATATTTTGGATAGTTGTCCCCGGAAAAGCCCAATACGGGAAAAACCAGTGCAACAGATGAGGGTTTCTATTATTCAGCAGTAATCTTCTTGTACAATTTACAATCAACAGTAACGAAGAGAAACTTTCTATGATAACACTTGAAAACCTTCTCACAAAAATAGCTAATGAGAAATGACCTCGGAAGGACCCTCCTAGACCTCCTGCGTCACCACTGCACAAGTTCTATGTGGGTACTGTGCAGAACTGCGTCACCTTTCTGTGTTGTTCCCTTCCTGCCCCTGCATAGTCTCTTTCTACCATTGCATCACTTGCTCTTGCACCCCCGGCTGTTGTTGAACCCTCTCTGCCTATCCTCCACCTGCAACTCTCCCTCTGGATCGATTTTTTCTTGCTAAACTTCAACCACTGAGAGAATCGATTTACTCAGGCAACTGAGTAGCTGTACTGGTGTGTTTTCCAAAAGACCCTCAAGTCTTCCTTTATAGTCTTCTAGTTGAGATACAACGACCGAGATTAGATCTCTAATCAACGGCTAAGATCATAACTTGACTTGATCCATGTTTTTTAGAAGATTCACACTTTGTTTTATTAATGCCCTTTAATTGTTTAATTTCCCTAAGTTAGACTCAAGGTCTCCATTAAAATAATTAATTATTTTAATAAAACATGTTTCGAGTGGAATTTCCACAAACGATTTATGGGTTCTTTGGAATACATGTGTCTAAGCCTCTCTACAAATTTTGAAAGGGGTTGAGAGTTGGAGGAGAAAGGTTGAGTTTTTGGAGCAGGATGAGACTGTGAGGAGAGACCAAAATTTCTAGCTAGTGTCATGTAAGGAAGGGAGTCAAGATTTTCTCAAGGTGTAGCCATACAAGTAGAGGCCAAATTTTTGCAAGTGGAGGCCAAGAAATTTATAGGGCATAATTATCTATCAATGTAACCAATTTCAAAGGGGTTTGAATTATTCGTTGGGCCGAAAATATTAGGGTTTGTTCTAAGTTCTAGTATTGTTGTATTTTATGTAGAAAATCTACCAACGAAGGGATTCAATTTGATCGTGTAATGTACTAAAACAAAATAGTAAATCCTTCCTACAATTTGCAGAAATAAAACACAATTGCACAATCACATAACAAGTAAGAGAAAGAGATAATCAATTGCACAACACAAGATGTATCTGTGGAAAGAAACTGCTCAAAACCCCTCTATCTCTATATTGCATATGGTCAAGATCATGCAACAATACAATGCTATTCCTCACATTGAGAAACCTCTGCACTCTCCTTACTGTCTCACTTCGATCCTGCTCGAATCTGGCTTCAATCTAAGAAAAATTGGTCAAGTATTTAACCTTTTTCTTGCCTCTGCCTGATCTTCTTCCTTACGCATTATTGGGTTAATTGAGCCCCTATTAATTAGTAAAATACCAATTAATGATTGTGCAATCCTTCAGGGCCTTCCGGATGACCTCATGCATGACCTTTACAATTTTCTAATAGTACAACAGATAAATATCTTTCGTTTAACCTTAGTCTCAACTGGGCCTTCCTTAGAACTGACATGCAACAACTATTTATAGTGAATTATCAATTAACTGATTGATCACTACTTGTGAATTAAATCAGATTTAATTCACTTGACTTCTCACTAGCTCATCACTCGATTAGAACTAGTTAAACTAATTTTAACTCAATTTCTTGAGTTAACTAATTACAAATTACAAATAACTATATCTGGACCCCCTAAAAATATAAAATTCATTTCCATGCATCCTCTTAGACCCGTAACTCAAATTTCCTAAGCTAACTATGTCTTCTTGACTCATTTAACTAATACAAATTGTCATGAGGTGAAATTACAATTTTTCTTCCATCTTAATTAAGGGAAAATTAAATCAGAAGTTTCATATGGTACCATTTCTGGGTGCCATTTTCTGGATGCCAATTTCAAGGTTTCTTGTTGCAAATTTCAACTATCCCTCTCAACAAGTAAGGAATTCAATCTATCATGATTTAGTACCTTTGAAATATTCTGCATGCAACACTTCTCTAGTGTTGTTTGCTCTTGCAACTCCTGAAATTGAATAGCCTCCAAAAACAAAACTGAATCAATATGATGCATCTGTCATCAGAGCCTCTGACTGTTATCGATCACTGCACTATCTACTGAAATATTTGTGTTGCTGTTGACTCTACATCTGTGCCCTCTACACTGCTGGAAACTCTGACATTTTTTGCTTTGATTTCTATCTTCCTGGCATCTCACTGCATCAATCTTATTAATCCTTCCTACTATTGTGTACTCTGGGCTCCTCGTAGCCAGGTCTGATCCATGAGACAAGCCATCTTAATGGATCCTTCCCAAAATTATTCTCTTGGGATTATGTTTGCACATCGCCCCACCTCTCACGTGGAGGTATGGCTGCATGTGCTCCCTCTGCCCATCTGGCTCAAAACTCCCCCCTCCTGGAGGTCTCTTCTTGAGTGGACGCCACTCAGTCTCCTCTCTGCTTCTCCAATTGTTGCTACTCCACAACCTTATGAGACTGCTTCTGAGGCTACATGTTGAGAGGTATTTTGTGCTCCCTCTCAACCACCAAGTCATTAACCTCTGCTTTGCTCCTCAAAGCTTTGCATGCATCTTCGACCTCAAGAGCATACAGGTTATTGAATCTTTCATCGATATTTTTCACTCGTCCCATGGCGATGTGTCTAAGGTACACCTTTCCTTTTCTAAATATGACATCATAACCACGGTCTTCCAATACCGCTATGGAGAAAAGATTCTTCCTTAGTCCTTGAACATACAAAACATTTGTTAGTCTGAGAGGGGAGCCAGACTCCCTCTAAAAGGTAACTGTACCTATGTTGGTCGCGTCATACCTCATGTCATCTCCAAACTCTATGTTTGGCTAGAGGTCCTTATCCTCCAAGTCACTGAAGAGATTTCTATTCCTTGTCAAATGGAATAAGGCACCGCTGTCTAGATAGCACATGCATCCCATTACAGTGTTGGTTATGCATGCAATGAGAATAAAATCAAGCTCGAATTGTGAAGCTAGTGCTTCAACCGTTGCAATTGTAGGCTCCTTCTTAATTGCTTTCTTCTGTAGAAAATTCGAGGCACAGTGCATGTGCTCGTGACAATGAAAACACTTGATCTTGGACAAGTGTCTCTTGCTCTCTTCACCTTGGGAACTTCTTTCCCTTGGCTTTCTTTTCTTTTCCTACCAATGCAATATCTTCTTCTTTGTCTTTTCCGGAGGTTTCATCTCTGGTGCTTCGCCTAATCTCTTCTATTACCAAGTCAGACCGCAAACACTTCTAGTCTGGTAGCTTCTCCCTCCCATTCACAGAGTCCTGGTAACTATGCTAGCACTTGGGAAGGCCTAGAAGAGGTAGGCTCACCAAATCATTATGGGCTATTGTCACACAAATACTTCCAAGGTCATCTCGACATTGAGTGAACTTCGTCAAGCATTTTGGTATCATCTCGCCCTCCTCCATCTTGATCTTTCTGAGCTTGTCTTTCAGCGCCAACTTCCCGTGGTCGCTGTTATTCTGAAACAGATCTTTCAAGGCCTTCCACATAGCATATGGAGTCGCTTTCCTATGGAGACTCGAGACAATATGATCTCGAACTCCTTCTAACAAGATCCTTCTCACCTTTTCTACCTTCTTCTTCCATGCATCAAGAAGTTGAGCATCTGCTGTTGGGGGTTGGGGAATATCACTGTCCATGAACTCCTTCAGTGTGTTTTCCTCAAGCATTGCCTCTATCCTATCCTTCCATGCTATGTGATTTGAATTTCCCTCAAGAGCATATTTGAGTCTCAAGCCATTGAAATATATCTTGATCCGTTATTGGATCCCAAAGAATAAATCTGCAAATTTGAACATGCTCAAGACAAAACTCTATTCTTCTCTTCTATTGTGATTTCTGATGCTCTAATACCATGTAGAAAATCTACCAATGACGGGATTCAATCTAATCTTGTATTGTACTAAAACAAAATACTAAATCCTTCCTACAATCGCGGAAACAAAACACGATCGCACAATCACATAACAAGTAAGAGAAAGAGATAATCAATCGCACAACACAAGATGTATCTGGGAAATAAACTGCTCAAAACCCCTCTTCTGTATATTGCATATGGTCAAGATCATGAAACAATGCAATTTTGTTCCTCACATTGAGAAACCTATGCACTCTCCTCACTGTCTCACTCTGATCCTGCTCAAATTTGGCTTCAACCTAAGAAAAATTAGTCATGTATTTAACCTTTTGCTTCCCTGTGCTCGACATGCCTTCCTTACAAATTCTTGGACTAATTGAGCCCCTATTAATTAGGAAAATACCAATTAATGATCGCACAATCCTTCAGGGCCTTCCCGATGATCTCATGCATGACTTGTACAATTTTCTAATAGTAAAACTTATAGATCTCTTCCCTTTAACCTAAGTCTCCACTGAGCCTTCCTTAGAACTGACATGCAACAACTATTTATTTTGAATTATCAGTTAACTGATTGATCACTACTTGTGAATTAAATCAGATTTAATTCACTTGACCTCTCACTAGCTCATGACTCAGTTAGAACTAGTTAAATTGATTTTAACTCAATATCTTGAGTTAATTAATTACAACTCACAAATAACTATATATGGACCCCCTAAAAATAGAAAATACCTTTGCATGCACCATCTTAAACCTTTAACTAAAATTTCCTAAGCTAACTATGTCTTCTTGACTTAGTTAACTAATACGAGTTGTCATGAGATGAAATTACAAATTTTCTTCCCATTTAATTAAGGGAAAATTAAATCAGAAGCCTCATATGGTACCATTTCTCGGTGAAATTTTTTGGATGCCAATTTCACTGTTTCTTGTTGCAAATTTCAACATTTTATGTGTAATTTCTCTATGGGTTTAGGCCCTAAATTTCCATATTTCAATATAAAGTGAAGGGACATTTATCAGGCCAGATTTTTGTTTTATTATGGTGATTTCTTATTTATTACCCCCCTTCAAATTTATTGTTTAAAATTTGAGAAGACTGACATATTTATCTTTCACAGTTGCATTTTTTAATTTGGGTTAAATTTATTTTTTGGTTATAAATAATTGTGAGAAAAATAGATCAAATATGGTGTTAAAAGTTCAACATAGCTCTCCAAAACGGTGGTTAGGAAAAAAATGAAAAACCCTAGCTCACATCAAGGAGCTCCTACAAGCAAGAATCATTCCAACAAGTCCTCCAAGGAAGGACAACATCTTTGCTAGGATATTTAGACATTTAGGAGTTAGTTAAGTTCAACTTGGTTATATGTGACTATTAGGTAAAAGTGTGTTTCTTTAATATGCATTGTAATTCGATGATCACGATATGTTCTAGATATAAAGTGATCTGACGACTCATTCTCCTCAATACTAATGGCTATTGATTTGTCACTTAACAATCCATTAGTACATGATCTCTATTTAAATACCATGGAGAGTTATGGCTAATGATCAATTGTGAGAACTCTCTTATGCAAAATATTTTCTTTTGCATTTATAAAATTGCCTCAAGTGGCCAATGGTTGAGACTGTGTATTGTTTCCCTCTAAGCGGGTTTTAAAAATGTAAAAATACTAGCATTGTGATCTTTGATTTGGTTGTGTGAGTGGTTACTAAAAGTTTCCATCTTGCATGGAATACCCTATTTACACGAACATGGTATTAGAGCTCGTTTGAAGAATTGCTCCCATTTGTGATCAAGACCTCTTGAAGTATGCATTCCTATTAAGCTAAGAACACCTTTCGTTTAATTCGAAAATATGTTTGTTTTCCAAATATACAACTTTTTTGTCAAATGTGGGGGTATACTGTTTGAATATACGCTTTTATAATAACATACTTCATATTAAAATTTTCTATTTATATTCAAAGTTTGCTACTCCCTCTGCTCTATGTATGCTCTTTGCCATGTGCTCTGTGTGATCTTAGCGAATCATAAACATAACAAAACATGTTTTCTCCTCTATGTATGCTCTTAGCTATGTGCTATGTGAGATCTTGATAAATAAAAAACAACGAGAAAACTTGCATTTCTTGAGTAAGCTAACCAAGATTTAACCTCATTATTGTTGAGTTTTGGAATATTTTTCGATCTATTGTTTGTATTTGGATGAACACATCTTTTTTGGAAGCAAAAAGTTCCAGACAGAGCTCCATCAACAACAAAAACAACCCCACCCTTCTCCACTACTATTGTTATGTCTTTTGCATTAGTTCACTTGGTTAAAAATTACTTTATTTAGCAAGAGATCTTGAGTTCGAATATTTTTTTTAAGTTATTTTTTCAAAAAGTTTATGCAAAATTCAAGTTATTTCCTATTGTTTATTGTAAAGTGTATTTCACTTGTAATATACATGTGAATCAATATGAAATAATTTTAATCTTTTTAAAGTTAATTGTAATATCCCAAAATTGGGACCGCTAGCAAGGCATGCCTGAAAAACGCATTTTTTAGGAATGGCTGCTACCGCTCTTGAAATCAGCCCTTGGATCCCTTAGATCTGAGTATCTAAGTCCTAAATCCAAGAGGGGATTAGAAATAAATCTTTCTAGGTGGGTTAAACAGATCTCCCCCACCTAGGAAGGCTTAAAAACTGCCCAAAGAAGGGACTGCAGCAATACAAAAGAACATTGCTCCGAAAATAACGCAGTTTTAGAAAGCAGTAGCAGTAGGCCAATATGATAGCGTAGAAATAGCTCATACAATGATAAATCAGATTTACAGTTCAGCCCAATCAATGTACAGGAGAAAGAAGAGACTTTATGGAGAAAACCCCTCTAAAAGAGGTGTTGCAACAAATGTATCTCACTGTAAAGCCAAGACAACGTTATTTTCATGAGTAAACAACAACTGTAGGTTACAACTGAGATCTAGGACAGATCTGTGTACAAAAGATTAGATCTATATCAGATCTATACACTAGGTTGTCTCTATTTTACACCCCCCTTGGGGTTTTCAGCAAAACATGAAGCACAGAGAGTAGATCTGAGATCCACTGTAGCAGATCTGCAGAATGATTCAGGAAATCTGAAGTAGATATATCAAGGAATAAATCAGATATGAAACATACATGGATTGGTTGGGTAATCCATGGATCACCATAGTGCAAGGAAGACTCCTTTACACTAGAGATCTCTCCTCCAAACAATTGCCAAACACCCTGCAACTCTTAACTTGCAAAATAACACAGATTTGGGGTAGAAACTGCGCTGTAGGCTTGATGTAGACTTTGGCCTGATGCCAAGTTGCAGATCTAAAGCTCAATACAAGTAATACACTCTTCCAGGAGGATAAAATACTCACTCACTGAGAAGAGGTACTAGTATGGTCTAGATCTAAATAGATCTAGCCTCCACTTGTTGCTGCTCACAAGGACAACCAAACCCTCAAAAGGATCTGAGTTGTAGTTGGAAGAAGAAGCTTGGCCAATTGCCTGATAATGGACCAAGAAATGCAAGACTCTTCCAAGAGGCCTCTCAAGGAAAGAGGTGGGATTCCCGCTCAAGAACACCCAAGTGCTAAGCAGCACTATTCTCAGCTAAATAGCTAGAGAATGAGAAATGTCTAAGCAAACAAATTCTTCTGAAATAATATCTTCAACAACCCATCTCATGCTGCTCTCCTCTTTCATTTATAGGATGAAAGCATTGCAAAACCCTAAACCATCTCAAAAGGTTTAGGTTCTTTCACATTGGGACCCTCCAACTAGATCTGCGTTGTTCATCAAGGTACACTGCATCTGGACAACGTTGTAGATTTGGTCCTGTTGACCCAGTCATTTGTCACAATCCCCTTTCACATATAAAGGAGTTTCATTAAAGCAGCCCAGATTTGGCCTTGTTCACATGGGCATTGATTTATTTTGATGTTTAAGGAGTTTAATTTGTCCTCCTTTACAATTTTATTCTTGAACAAGAAAATGAAAACAAAAAGGAATATTCCTATTAGCTTGGGCTAATTAGGAAAATTACAGTCCTCCCCTCCAAAATGTTGCTTGTCCTCAAGCAACTGATAAGGTGAGTGCTGCAACTCCTCTCCTCCTCCATTGGTGTCACAAACAAAGGATAAGATTCTCTCATAAGCTAAGTGACCACCAATCCATCCATCCATGACTTGTCCCAACAATTTCCTCATGAGGTGCAAACAACTCCTCCCATAAGGAAACAATGAATCACATGAAACAACCATGGTTTGCCCAATGCCCTCCCTGAAATACAAAACATAGAGTACAGGGAGTGTAGTCATCCCATAGGGCACATGCATGCCTCCCCTCCTTCCTTCATTCATCCCCATGAAAAGTACAAGCACATCATCAATATAGGGGATCAAGACAATGTACAAATAAACAAAAATATGTGTACATGGAGGTGGATCATAGTCCCACACGTGGAACCAGTGCAGAGCATCCCCTGCTTGCATCAAACCAAGATATGGTAAGTGGTTTTCCCACCACTTACTTGCTACCCAAGTCATCTCACTGTTGCAGAAAATGTGAGATATATTTGGTGCCTTTGGGAAGCACCCATCATGAAATAAATCTCCCTTTGCACATCAAAGGAGTGGCAAAATTCAAAATTATTAGTGGCCCAACAATTGCCATGACATTTACATGATACATTTCTCCTCTTTGGAGTCATGGCCTGCATACAAATGGTAAAAGAACATGTACAAACAGAAAAATAAACTTGCTTTACATGAACATATTCTTTACCATCAAGGTTACTCATGCACATGGAGTTGTGCATGGGCATTTATCCTCTCTCAAAAGAAGGAAGAGATGGCTGAAATGACTCTTGCATAGAGTCCCTTGGCTGCCCCAACTCCACATAGCTCATGCACTCGTGAAAGTGCTGATGTAGTTCCTCTCTAAAGCCTTCCCAATCAAAGCTCCTCATGATTAGAGTGTAGATCTTCATTGATTGTATTTGGCTGGACAAGAACTCTTTGTGGGCTCCTTGTAGTATCTTCTGCTTGAGCTTGGAAGCTCTAGACAAGAAGACTCTACCATGATGATAGATGACCTCTCCTTGGACTAAATAGCCCTCTCTTTGCAGCATGTCATCAAGTATCATACATGTATGAAGATCTTTGGAATACTCTACAAGCAGTTGAGATTCCAATACAGATCTACACTGCTCAACAATGACATCGCTAATGATACATCCACTGGAATGTCTTTCATATTGGTAATCTTCTCCTTGGCATTCTCCATGCCACAGGTGTGTGTTGGAAGGCTGATCCTCCCATTCTTCTCCTCCCACAACGCAGATCCAGATAGGATAGTGGATGGTGATGTTAAGGGAATAATATATCCCTTCTCCTTGAGCTCACGTAAGCCTCCCAATGCTGTAGCCTTGTCTTCGAATGCTCCAATCCTCCCTGGACTCATGAGTGGAGCATCAAGATGTGGGACACATTTCACCAGATCTGAATCAGGTGGTCTCCCAGGTGGTTTTCCACAAGACAGTGAAGCCTCATGGTTCTTTCTCCCATGCTTATCAGATGGGATCAAAATTACCTTGCTTCCATAGCGCAAGTTCATCTCTAATTTTTGTGTGGAAGCCTTCTGAAACTTGGAGACCCCTCTTAGTGGTGTAAGAGTGCCTCTGATTGGAGCATTTGCCCCATCTTCTGATAGTGGATTAACTAGGTGATCCCTCCTTTGTTCTGTCTCATTGTCTTTTAGAAAAGACACATGCTACTCCTGACCTCCATATGGAAGATCCTTAGGAATTCCTTACAAAGGTGCAAGAACTCCTCTAGTGGAAGCCATTGCCTCATCTCCAACTAAAAATAGATCTCCTCCTGGTGTCACAGTGCTGGTGGATCTTCTCTGCTCTTCCTCTCCCTCCTCATCGTGGTTGGAGAATGCTTCACCATCAAGAGATCTTTTTTCTTGATCTCTTAGTGAGGAAGAATCTCTCATGTCTTCTCTTTGAGAGAAGAGATCTTGCTATAGTGGGGATTTTACCTCTGGAAAATTATGCAGCAACTCTTCAACCCCCTCAACAATGTTTAGGACTAGAGTTGGCTCCATGGAATCTTCCAACTTATGCAGAAATGTAGATCTCTTGGACTTGATTGGCTCTTCCCAAGAAGTCTCTAAATGCTTTTCATCAAATCTCTTCACTAGTCTCCTAGTGAACTTTGCATAAGAAGAGATGTTTATCCCCTTTAAGGAAGAGGATTCAAACATCCACCAAACATAAGCCTTCCCTTGAAGATGCAGCGCTGCTACTCTCAAGGCTTCTTCTTCTGTCACTTGATGCAGCTGCAAGTATGTGTCAAGCTTCTTTCCCCAAGACTTGGCTGAGTCTTTAGGTGATCCATCAAAAGTAGGTAGAGAGAATCTACCCAAAGTCTATTGCAGACACCCTTTTCTCCTCCTGTAGGTGCTGGATCTTGCTTCTTTGAGTGGACAGAACTCTGGGAAACTGATATGCTCTTTGAATCTCTCTGATAGAGACTCATATTCTTGGAGATAATCACCAAGAGATTCCTCCTTTGGTGTTCCTCCTCTTCCTCCTTTCTTTGACAAGAAAGTAGGCATGCTACAACGTTGTGGAACAGATTGTGTGGCTGAATGCTCACACACATCATATGAAGTAGTGAGGCTTTCTTCGTGTGCAAACCCTTTCAGAGGATTTGCTTGTCCTATATTCCTCACTCCCCTGATTTCATTCTTCAGCTCATGCCTAGTTTGGAATAGGGTTTTAGAAAACTCTTTCCCAATCAATCTTCCAGATGAAGGGTTTGGGCCCTCCACTTCTGTTTCTTCGGTGTAACCAAATTTCTTCATTAGTATTTTCTCTCCATGAAAAGACATATTGGATTTCTAATAAGCAAAGCATAGGCTATGCCAAGATAGCGGCTTCGATACCACTGTAATACCCCAAAATTGGGACTGTTAGCAAGGCATGCTTGAAAAACACATTTTTCAGGAATGGCTGCTATCGCTCTTGAAATCAGCCCTTGGATCCCTTAGATCTGAGTATCTAAGTCCTAAATCCAAGAGGGGATTAGAAAGAAATCTTTTGAGGTGGGTTAAACAGATCTCCCCAACTAGGAAGGCTTAAAAATTGCCCAAAGAAGGGACTGCAGCAATACAAAAGAACACTGCTCGGAAAATAACACAGTTTTAGAAAGAAGTAGCAGTAGGACAATATGATAGCGTAGAAATAGCTCATACAATGATACATCAGATTTACAGTTCATCCCAATCAATGTACATGAGAAATAAGAGACTTTATGGAGAAAAACCCTCTAAAAGAGGTGTTGCAACAAATGTATTTCACTGTAAAGCCAAGACATCATTATTTTCATGAGTAAACAGAAGCTGTAGGCTACAACTCAGATCTCGGACAGATCTATGTACAAAAGATTAGATCTATATCAAATATGTACACTAAACTGTCTCTATTTTACATCCCCCTTGGGGTTTTCAGCAAAACATGAAGCACATAGAGTAGATCTGAGATCTACTACAACAGATCTACAGAATGATTCAGGAAATATGAAGCAGATACATCAAGGACTAAATCATATTTGAAACATACATGGATTGGTTGGCCAATCCATGGATCACCACAGTGCAAGGAAGACTCATTTACACCAGAGATATCTCCTCCAAACAGTTGCCAAACACCCTGCAACTCTTAACTTGCAAAATAACGCAGATCTGGGGTAGAAACTGCGCTATAGGCTTGATGTAGACTTTTGTCTGATGCCAAGTTGTAGATCTGAAGCTCAAGATAGCTAATACACTCTTGTAGTAGGATAAAACACTCACTCACTGAGAAGAGGTACTAGTATGGTCTAGATTTGAATAGATCTAGCCTCCACTTGCTGCTGCTCACAAGGAAAACCAAACCCTCAACATGATCTGAGTTGTAGTTGGAAGAAGAATCTTGGCCAATTGCCTGATAGTGGACCAAGAAATGCAAGACTTTTCCAAGAGGCCTCTCAAGGAAAGAGGCGGGATTCCCGCTCAGGAACACCCAAGTGCTAAGTAGCACTATTCTCAGCTAAACAGCTAGAGAATGAGAAATGTCTAAGCAGACAAATTCTTCTGAAATAATATCTTCGACAACCCCTCTCATGCTGCTCTCCTCTTTCAATTATAGGATGAAAGCCTTACAAAACCCTAAACCATCTCAAAAGGTTTAGCTTCTTTCACATTGGGACCCTCCAACTAGATCTGTGATGTTCATCAAGGTACACTGCATTTGGACAACGATGTAGATTTGGTCCTGTTGACCCAGTCAATTGTCACAATCCTGTTTCACATATGAAGGAGTTTCATTAAAGCAACCCAGATTTGGCCTTGTTCACATGGGCATTTATTTATTTTGCTGTTTAAGGAGTTTAATTTGTCCTCCTTTACAATTTTATTCTTGAACAAGAAAATGAAAACAAAAAGGAATATTCCTATTAGCTTGGGCTAATTAGGAACATTACATTAATTTTTGCACAATAACTTCATTGTAAAAGTATTTCTCTCTTGTTTTATAAAATAGGGTCACTTCATAAAGAAATTTATTTGTAAAAGTGAGCTTATAGGCAGAGCTAGCGAGGAAAACACATTTTATTTTTCATTAACATCCATCACCACATGGGCCAACTTCTATATTCTAAGTGTGTCTTTTCTACTATTGATGCTTTTTTCAAAGGGCATAAATTTTACATTTGAAATACGCCTTCAATGCTATTTTTTTTAATTAGTGAATTTTTCTGAGAGCTTTCGATCAAGACAATCAGTTTCATATTTTAAAATATCGCTGCTCCAAGTGAAATTTTTCTTACCAGTACTAACTACTTCTCATGGAAATCCCACATGGAAGATGTACTAGGAAGTAGAAAATTGTTTCGGATTACCTCAAGACAAGGAATGGTTAGCACTTACAATGATAAGAGAGCCAAATGGCATAATAGGAATGAGTGACATGTGAATGTCAAAATGCCCATTTCTCCTTATTCGTGATTTCATATTCAAGAAATTTGATGATTCAAATGTAGTGTTAAAGTTTCTGTTATTAGAGTTGTTTGAGGATCCATGAAGATTCACAAATAATATTTTTTTCTTCGACATTTCAGAGCTACTATCCCGCTCCATTGTTAAGACATGGGTCAAAATTGCAATGTTAAAGTTTTTATGATTCGAGTTGCTTGAGGATAGGAAGATTCACAAATAATATTTTTGTTGTCGACGTTTCAGAGCTACGATCCTGCTCATGTCTTGAAAATGGAGTAGGATAGTAGCTCTGAAACATCGACGACAAAAATATTTTATGTGAATCTTCTTGGATTCGAATGTAGCTTAGGAAAAGTTGAAACAAATATTTGGTGAACCTAGTATTATTAGATCTCACCAACCTGAAAATCAGATCATGACTTCAAGTCCTAATTATTTCTCTTGCATTGAAGATTATTTATTTAATATCAAAACACTTAGACATTTACTTTCATACTATCAAGTCAAATTAAAGGATGAACATTGCATATATATTATTCTTTCCAAGATTGGTTCTACATAACATTTTATCGCATCTACACTTTATGCCACTAAATGAAAAACCCTAGCTCACATCAAGGAGCTCCTACAAGCAAGAATCATTCCAACAAGTCCTCCAAGGCAAGACAACATCTTTGCTAGGATATTTAGACATTTAGGAGTTAGTTAAGTTCAACTTGGTTATATGTCTATTAGGTAAAATTGTTTTTCTTTAATATGCATTGAAATTCGATGATCGTGATATGTTTACATATAGAGTGATATGACGACTCATTCTCCCCAATACTAATGGATATTGATTTTTCACTTAACAACACATTAGTACATGATCTCTATTTAAAGACCATGGATTTTTATGGCTAATGATCAATTGTGAGAACTCTCTTATGCAAAATATTTTCTTTTGCATTTATAAAATTGCCTCAAGTGGCCGATGGTTTAGGTTGTGTATTGTTTCCCTCTAAGAGGGTTTTAACGATGTAAAAATACTAGCATTGTGATCTTTGATTTGGTTGTGTGAGCGGTTACGAAAAGTGCCCATTTTGCATGGAATACCCTGTTTACACGAACATGGTATTAGAGCTCGTTTGAAGAATTGCTCCCATTTGTGATCAAGACCTCTTGAAGTCTGCATTCCTATTCAACTAAGAACACCTTTCGTTTAATTCGAAAATATGTTTGTTTTCCAAATATACAACATTTTTTGTCAAATATGGAGGTATACTGTTTGAATATACGCTTTTATAATAACATACTTCATATTACAATTTTTTATTTATATTCCCAATTTGCTACTCTTTCTGCTCTATGTATGCTCTTTATCATGTGCTCTATGTGATCTCAGTGAATCATAAACATCACAAAACATGTTTTCTCATCTATGTATGCTCTTTGTTATGTGCTCTGTGAGATCTCGAAAAATAAAAAACAACGAGAAAACTTGCATTTCTTGAGTAAGGTAACCAAGATTTAACCTCATTATTGTTTAGTTTTGGAATACTTTTGATCTATTGTTTTTTTTTGGATGAACACATTTTTTGGGAGCACAAAGTTCAAGACAAAGCTCGAGCAACAACAACAACAAACCCACCCTCCACTACTATTGTTATGTCTTTTGCATTAGTTCACTTAGTTAAAAATTACTTTATTTAGCAAGAGATCTTGAGTTCAAATACTTTTTTAAAGTTATGTTTAAAAACAAATTATGCAAACTTCAAGTTATGTCCTATTGTTTATTGTAAAGTGTATTTCACTTGTAATATACATGTGAATCAATATGAAATAATTTTAATCTTTTTAAAGTTATTTTTTGCATAGTAACTTCATTGTAAAAGTAATTCTCTCTTGTTTTATAACATAGGGTCACTTCATAAAGTAATTTATTTGTAAAAGTGAGCTTATAGGCAAAGCTAGCGAGGAAAAATAAATTTTATTTTTCATCAACATCCATCACCACATGGGCCAACTTCTATCTACTAAGTGGGTCTTTGCTACTATTAATGCTTTTTTCAAAGGGCATAAATTTTACATTTGAAATACGCCTTCAATGCTATTTTTTTTTAATTAGTCTATTTTTCTGAGAGCTTTCCATCAAGACAATCGGTTTCATCTTTTAAAATATATCCACTCCAAGTGAAATTTTTCTTACCAATACTAACTACTTCTCATGGAAATCCCACATGGAAGATGCACTAAGAAGTAGAAAATTGTTTCGGATTACCTCAAGACAAGGAATGGTTGGCACTTACAATGATATGAGAGCCAAATGGCATAATAGGAATGAGTGACACGTGAATATCAAAATGTCCATTTCTCCTTATTCGTGATTTCATATTCAAGAAATTTGATGATTCGAATGTAGTGTTCAAGTTTATGTGATTAGAGTTGTTTGAGGATCCATGAAGATTCATAGATAATATTTTTGTTGTCGACATTTCAGAGCTACTATCCTGCTCCATTGTCAAGACATAGGTCAAAATTGAAATGCTAAATCTTTTATGATTAGAGTTTCTTGATGATAGGAAGATTCACAAATAATATTTTTGTTGTCGACGTTTCAGAGCTACTATCCTGCTCATGTCTTGACAATGGAGTAGGATAGTAGATCTGAAACGTCGACAAAAAAAATATTATCTGTGAGTCTTCTTGGATTCGAATGTAGCTTAGGAAATGTTGAAACAAATATTTGGTGAACCTAGTATTATTAGATCTCGCCAACTTGAAAATCAGATCATGACTTCCAGTCCTAATTATTTCTCTTGCATTGAAGATTATTTACATAATATCAAAACACTTAGACATTTACTTTCATACTATCAGGTCAAATTAAAGGATGGAAATTGCATATATATTATTCTTTCCAATCTTGGTTCTACATATTCTTTTATTGCATCTACATTTTATGCCACTAAAGAAGCTTTGGGGGTTGTCTATCAAAACCATTCTCTTGAATATTTTGTGACTCTCTTATTATATAACAAGATAAGCTTTTGCATCTTGCAACGATTAGAACTTAAGGTGCATCTAAAAAGGCCCAAGTGGCCCAATAAAAAGATAAAAAATAACATCTAAAGAAGCAATATCCTCACAACAACAAGAAAATTAAGGCTCCCAATCCCTCTCAACTAGCCTCTACTCCTAATGGTGACAAAGGACCAATATCAAAGAGTAATAAGATTGACAGACATTGCAAGTATTGAGGAAAAAATGGTCATCTAGAGTTCAAATGTTCTAAAAATATCAAGGCCTTGGATGCAATAATGAAGAAACACATCATCATTCTTGATTCTTCTAACACTTATTCTCATGGACATGCACTTTATTCTTCTAGTTTCTCCTTCAATGCAACCTCAACTTCTTCTTATGAGAGGCTTATTGATTATGGAGAATCTTATCATATGGCTAAGAATACAGCCATTTTTCTGCTATTAATGATTTTAAAACCAAAAAAATAATATTTAGTGATGATAGATCTCTTAGTGTTGTAAGGTATGGAACAATTCAAGTTATTAATGGTCATTTCAATGATGTATTATGTGTCATAATTTTTTCTAGCAACCTTATATTAGTATATCAAATCACTCATTCAAGTGAAGATAAAACATTAGAGTTTTCACCTCACCACTTGTAATTAAGGATTTAAAGGATCCTAAACATGTCCTTGTCATTGGAATAATTGTTAATATTACCCAGTATTACAAGTTTGACAACTATGGGTCATCACAATTTTCCTTGGTTTTTATTTCTCATAGTGATAACTTGAGAAAAAATTGGTATGAACAATTTGGTCATCTAAATTAACACTCATTGTAGAAAATATGTTATAAAAAATATGGGCATTATTTTTCCTCTCAATTCTTATAGAGATGGTGTTTTTGTCAGTTGTGTTCTTGAAAAACATCATTAGAACAATTTTGACAAACGTGCCTCTTGGCATACCTCAACCCCTTTGCAAATTTTTCATAGTGATTTTACCTATGTGGTCCACTTTCATCTCCTTCCTTCTCTTGGTTCAAGTGTTGATTTTCCACGATCTTGGGTCTACGATAGAATCTTAAAATATTTGACACTACCAAACCAAGAATCTCAACAGACCTATTTTGCATAGCCGCATATAAACAACAGTAAATCACACATACACATCATATAGACAACTTTTTACATTTTTCAACCCAACTTCACTATACTAAACAACATATAATACATCAGTATAGGGATCCTGTACCAAGGATAATGGCTCTCTATTATCCACTAGTACAAGATACAAACTGGGCTTAGTGCCAATACATCGACGACCAATCTGCCCTCAACAAGATACTATGGCCATCTAGCTGATGCACTCGACTCTCTCAGCTCCTCCTAGTCATACCCTGTACTTGCCTGGTCATTCGAATCTCGATCTACAGCTCCTGACTCTATCAATGCTCCAAATTCATCTGACCACTAAATCTCGACTATCAATATTCTCACTAGTTTATGATTCGTCCACCAACACATCAACACATCGAGACTCATGTCGAGTTGTTCAAAACTCTGTTTTTTAACAACTCTCAATCTGCCCACTGTTGCTCGTCATCTACTCAGGGACTTCATCCCACTATGGTATTCCTACATTGCTCCGATGAAGACCAACATAGGTCACGGAGGGCTCCCACCTATTACTGCAAGATGTCCATCTCCCACAATGAACATGGGCTAGGAGGACTGCCCATCATATGCTATAGAATTCCTTCTCCACACACAAGTCTCGGGCTCTACAAATTGCTCCTGGTTGATCAGACCCTTGAGCTCCAATAATTGCCACCCTAGCAACTACCTTTGTCCATTAAGGCATTGCACACCGAGCTACAGCTTGGGTACTATCACGATGTCCTCCGACAGACCATAAATGCCCAATCTCGTCCACACTTGGTCCACTCTCACGTTGCCCTCCAACAGTCCACGAGTGACCAAATCTATTGTAGTATCTGCTCCTAGTTAGGGCATCCAATACCTATGAAACCCCTCCACATGGATGCTTACATACTTCACTAAAAGTCCTCTTCTAGGAAACTTATCCACTTAGCCTCCAACCATCAACAAGGTGACATCTACAACTTATTGTTGTTGTCTGCTTGACCTTGATTTCTGTGCTTCTAGAAGACTGATTGGGGCATACTTCTAGCCCTCAACCCACTGCTTCATCACTAAGTGAACTTCTCCCAAAGGCTACTCCTTTTCGTTGTCCAATTATAGGTAACAAAAACTTTTTTAGGGTGAGGCTACTCCTCAATTTACCCTACAACACTTCTTCACCAACCAACAATAAGAATGTTTCCCATCTATATGGAGACACCCCATGTTCTACTTCACAATCATCTCCAAGAGCTATGGCCTAAGGGACATACCTATCTTAGGCCTAGCTTCCCTCAAAACAATCCCTTACATGTCTTGTTGTAGCTACCCTTCTCTGCGGCCCTATAGAAAGAGGTGACCCTCACGAAATAACACAAAAAAACACTCTAAACA
The DNA here is from genome assembly GCA_034641835.2 of Pinus albicaulis. Taxonomy (NCBI): domain Eukaryota; kingdom Viridiplantae; phylum Streptophyta; class Pinopsida; order Pinales; family Pinaceae; genus Pinus; species Pinus albicaulis. The sequence goes on from CM076578.1 coordinate 1,973,027,027, forward strand.
TACCTTTGGATTGTGGCTTGGACTTGCAAGGAACTCACACCATATTTAGGAGATAATTTGTCCCAAATTCATCCTCCTTGCTTGTATGAAAGGTACCTTAGATCTGCAACTCTTCCTCACAAGGAAACTCGCATCAAAACATAAGTATCTACCCAAAAAACTTGTGCTCCAACTCTTGCGTCCTAGTTGCCTCCTTTGTTGTCTGATTCCAGAGCTCTTCCTTTGATTTTGATGCCCTTAGATGGATCAATAATGATATCACACACCTCATATATATACACAATCATGAGGGCTCCACGAATTCATGAAGGGTCATGTCTATTAGACGAATTCTCCTCAAGCCTACATGACTTGACTGTCCAAATGCTAACGACCACTTCAAAAATTCATAACTAAAGTTCTATAGCTCTGATTTGAGGGATTTTTGAAGTGTTGGAGCCACCACACCAAGCTCTATCACCTCAAATTTTCTCATGCTCAAATTTGTCATGGTTTTGGCCCAAATCCTAATGGGTGCAAAACCCCATGCTTGGGTTCCAAGCCCACAAGTGAATCTTGTGGCACTTTTCCCTCCAACCCAGAACTTTAGGGCTTGGAGTAACTCCCAAGCTACACAAAAATAAACTCCCTCTTAACGAGGGAGGTACTTCCAAGACTAGGAAGTAACCATCAACATCCAATGATACTAGCCCATCTGTTGTCCATCACTACAACATACCCTATAGAATGAACCCGTCAATCTCAGTGGTATCTCTGCCTCATCACATATCAACCTTAAGATATTGAACCTCCATAGGTTACTCCCTTTGAGGCTAGACTCCCTCTGAGCCTACACAATCTCCACTGGCTCAGTCCTTCAAGCACTCATCATCCTAGATCAAATACCACTCATGCAAATCCCTCCAATCTCAGATATGTAGTATCATGATCCAATGAATACTCTAGCCTGTAAACATGTATACCATCACATGAAGCCATCTCAATAAACTTGATATTTTCCACTCCAAAGTAACCCTCAATTTTTTGCAACCATCCATGGAAAATCAACGAAAGTCCATGATCAACAATTTACCCTACAACAAATTTTTGTTCACCAGGCTCACCATCAATCCACTAGAACTCCTAGCCAATCTTGCTGCCAAGCCAGTAAAGACCACATCTCCATGTATTTAGTTGAACCCTCTACTCCATGATCTAAACACCAACAATTACCTCTAAGTTGCTTCGTTGTGCACACTCTGATTCACTGTCCCTCAAAGTAGCTCAGGCATACTCTGATACCATGTTGATTTTCCATGATCTTAGGTCTAAGATAAAATATTAAAATCTCTGAAAATACCAAACAAATAATGTCAACAAAAATGCTTTCCAACACATAGGAAATAGTTAAGAATAACTTATTCTAGTGTAGAGTTAGGTAAAGTGTGTTTCTTTACTATGTACATTTGTAACTTATAATCCGACGGTCACGATTTGTAGTGATCCAACAGTTCACTCTCTCCTCGGTATTAACGACACTTGATCCGTGGCTTAACACTTGATTGGTCCATGATCTCTATTTAAAGAGAATGGAAGGTTATTTGTCTGGTAACCGTTTATGAGAGAAACATATGTAACTTTTCTTTTTATATTAATAAATTGCCCGAAGTGGCCGCGTTGGCTCAGGTCATGGACTGTTTCCCTCTTCGAGGGTTTTAACCACGTGATAATACTGGTGTACTGATTTGTGATCTGTTTGTGAGCGGTGACCTTTGGTTTTTGATTTACAGAACATACCCTGTAATTTCCTACATGTTTTCAAAGCTATTTTGAGGGCCGCATCCGTTGCTGATCCAAATCCGAAGTAGGTTTGACTGCATGCGACTGCCGTTTTCTAGATCTACTATTTCTAAAGATTTTCGGGCTTGGAGAACTACTCTGTTGTGTCCGGAGCATCTGTTACAGTGAGGAACGCCTTTATTTTCATGCGAAAAGGTTTCCGGTTGCCCAAGTTATGTCAGTTTAGATCTAGAGGTATAAAGTATCTGTTTTGCAGTTATATTTGTTAATAATTCTGCTTATTTCGTTTCCCTCTGTTTATTTCGATTATAGGTTTTATTTATTTTCCGGATCTATACCCTCTTCTCTGTGTATGCTCTTTGCTCTGCGATGCGTGCGATCTCGGCAAATCAGAAACAGGAGGAAGGGATTTTTTTTGCTACGTATGCTCTTTCCCCGCATCTTTGTGCGATCTTGGGAAATCAGAAATAGTGAAAAAATAGATAGTTGTCGGTAAGGCTAACTGAAAATCTAACATTCTGTCGTAAGGCTTGCATTTCATTTTTTTTGCTCGGATTTTTTTGTTTTTTGTGCAAGAAAAAGCACGCACACCGAAGACTTACCAAAAAAGAAAAAAAAAACCTCCCTCCTTTCAAACAATTACAGAATCCTTTTACTATCTCACTTGGTGAGAAGTTAGTTTATAAGAATAGTGGTCTTGGGTTCAAGTCTCTTTCCCAAGCTTCTTTTGTAAAAAGTTTTTTTTTAAAGGGGCGGGATTTTTTTTTAAAGGTGAACTTCATCATCAAATTTCAAACTGTTCCCATAACTATTCGGCATCTACAACTCAATTTTTTCAAAAGGCATAAATTCTTCATCCGGAAGCCATTTTTCGAGCCTTTTTTTTTTAATCAGCCTAATTTTTTGAGATATTTCCATTGAAGTATTTATTTTCAGCGTTTTTCAGCTTCAGTTTTAAAAAAAATGGAAAGTGCATGCCCGATTATTCTTAACAGCACCAATTATTTCCAATGGCTACCTCACATGGTAGATATACTTAGAAGTAAAGGGCTTTATAAAATATCCACAGGACAAGAAACTAAACCTTACGATGATGATAAAGTCGCTAAATGGGAAACTAAACAAGATCAAGCATGAGGGTTGATAAGAATGTCCATTGCTCAAGATTTTCGATTTCATATCCTTGACATTGACAACCCTCATGAAGCCCTGGAAAAGCTAAATACTGTCTTTGGCATTCAAAATCAAATCAGGGCCCACCAGCTTGAAAATGAGTTGCTTACTTTGGACCCCAATAATTTATCCTCTATTGAATATTTTTTGTCCAAATTCAAGACCCTTAGACTTCTTTTAGAAGGTTGTAAGGTCAAAAAGGAAGATGGTAGCCTTATCTATTTCATTCTTGCTAAGCTTGGCCCTGCATACTCTGTATTTGTTTCCACCTTCCATTCCACTAGAGAAGCCATCATTTCTTCATGAACCACCTACAAGAACCCCTCTTTTGATGTCTTTTGTGATTCTTTGATAAGAGAACAAGAAAAAATTTTACACCTTGGTATTATCACTTCTGGAAACGCTTCTAAGAAAGCCTTAGCAGCCCATAAACGATCATATCAAAAGAATCCCAAGAAGCACTATCCTAAAAAGTATGGTCCGAAACCAAATAAGGGTCTTACGTAATTTCAGCCGCAAACTGAAAGAGCAACTCACCAAAATGATAAGGCAAATAAAAACAAAGGGAAGAAGACAGATAGACATTGCAACTTTTGTAATCATGATGGCCATATAAAGTCCAAATGTTTTAAGAAGATGGAAGCCTTAGAAGCAGCAATGAAGAAGAACAACATCAATTTGGAGCACTCTTCACCTTCATCTTCAGGAATGGAACTTTCTGCTTGTGGTTGTCAAGCATCAAGATCTAGTTCTGCATTAAATGTATCTTCTTCTTCTCATTCTCATGAGTGGCTCATTGATTCTGGAGCTTCTTGCCACATGGCCAAAAAATAAAGCCATGTTTTCTTCTTTAAATGATTGTAACACGAAACATAATTATGTTGGTGATGATAGATCTCTTAGTGTTGTAGGATCTGGAACCATTCATCTAGATAATGGTCAGTTTAATGATGTACTATGTGTTCCTACCTTGTCATGCAACCTTCTCTCTGTTTATCAGATAACTCATTCAGGTGAAGGGAAAATAATAGAATTCTCACCTCATGATGTTGTAATCAAGGACCTTAAATATCCTAGAAATATTTTAGCTACTGGCATTTCTGATGATTCCACAAGGTTGTATAAGTTTGGCAAATTTAGGTCATCATGTCTTCCCTCCATTTTTGTTGCTCATAATGATGAAGTGAGAAAAATTTGGCATGAGCGATTTGGTCACTTAAACTATCGCTCTCTTCAAACTCTATGTAAAGAAAATATGGTGACAGGTCTTCCTATGGTATCTTGCCGAGATGGTGTTTGCTCCGGATGTGTACTTAGAAAACATCATCGAGATAGTTTTGACAAACGTGCCTCTTAGCACGCTTCAGCCCCTTTGCAGCTTGTGCATAGTGATTTATGTGGTCCACTTCCTATTGTCTCTTTCTCTGGTTGCAAGTACTTCTTAAATTTCATTGATGATTTTCTAGACGCACTTGGGTATACTTCTTAAAAATCAAGAGTGAAGTTTTTAACATGTTCTTGGACTTTAAGGCCTTTGTTGAGAAACAATCTGGACATCAAATTCTCAAGTTAAGATCAGACAATGGAGGAGAATATGTTAAAAACAAATTTATCAACTTTTGCACTGAACATGGCATTCAATTGCAACATATTGTTCGATATACTCCACAACAAAATGGTGTAGCTGAAAGGAAGAATTGCACCTTAGAAAAAATGGCTAATTGTATGCTTCAATCTAAAGGACTTAGTCTCAATTTTTAGGCAAAAGCAATTAAATTTGAAAATTACATAGTAAATCACACTCCTACTAAGGTTTTAAATAATTTAACTCCAAAAGAAGCATGGAGCTCAATCAAACTAGATGTAAGTCACTTTCGTGTTTTTGGAAGTGATGCTTGGGCCCGTATTCCAGATGCGAAACATAAAGCCTTAGACCTTAAAGAGTGAAAAATGCATTTTTGTTGGATATTTTGAAGATGTTAAAGGATATAGACTTCTTCAACCAAAATCCAAAAATATAATCATTAGAATAGGTGTAAAATTTGATGAAAAAATATCGGCCTATGAGCCTAGTCCGGCGGGTGTGCCACCTTTGGCCTGTGAGCTTGATTTGGCATATGTGCCACTTCTCTCTCTCTCTATTCTATTTTTAATAGCATTCCTTATAGTTCAGATGATGACAACGAGGATGACAATCCTCCTCCACCTCTTGAAATTATTCCTTTTACTCCATAGCTTCCATGATGGGTCTGCTCTACTCGGACGCAGCAGGTTCTCTTGTAGGTGACCCTGCAGATCGACGACGTCCACGTTCTTAGTTCGAAAGAGCCTCTTCCTTATTGGCTCAAGTTCCATAAAATCTTGATCCAGAAACCTTTATAGAAGCTTGCGGTCATCCAAATTGGGATGAAGCTATGAATGAAGAATCTCGTTCCTTATTGGAAAACGATACTTGGGATCTTGTTCCTCTTCCAAAGGGAAGAAAACTTGTCAGATGCAGATGGGTTTACAAAACCAAGTTTGGACCAAATGGAAAAGTGGATAGACATAAAGATCTTGTCGCTAAAGGATTTTCACAAGTTGAAGGCATTGACTATACTGAAACCTTCTCTCCTGTTGCTAAAATGAATTCTATCTGCCTTGTTCTTTCCCTTGCTGCCTCCTTTAAATGGGAAGTCCATCAGATGGATGTTAAATCTGCCTTCTTACATGGATATTTGCATGAAGAAATATACATGGAACAACCCCATAGCTTTATCCAAAACGAATCCAGCCTTGTTTTTCACCTTAGGAAGTCTGTCTATGGTCTCAAACAAGCTCCTCGGGCTTGGTATACCAAAATGGATAGATTTATTTTAGATAAATGGCTTTTCTAGGTTTCATTATGACAACACTGTCTACACCAAGAAAGTGGGTAAGTCCTTCACCATCCTTGTTCTTTATGTTGATGATCTTATCCTTACTGGTAGTGATCCCAACCATATAAACCATGTGAAGTCTAGCCTCAAAAAGAAGTTTGAAATGACAAACTTAGGACACTTGCATTATTTCCTTGGTCTTCAAGTCTTGCAATCCAAAGAAGGTACTACCCTCTCTCAGTCCAAGTATGCTTGTAATCTTCTACGCCACTTTCACATGGAAGAACATAAGCCAAACCCTTCTCCCTTTCATTCTGGAGTCAAGATTTCAGTCACTTGTACTACCCCTGAAGTTGATGGTACCTTATACCTGTTGGGTATGTGTTATATTATTTCCACGACTAGCCCCACGCGCTGTACGTTGCGTCGGGCGCAGCAAGGGGGTCACAAGGGGGGAGGCAGCCCCCACTGTTGGGGTCCGGGGCAGCGCCCCGGAGAAAATTTGTTTGGTGTGCGGACCCACTTGTAGGCGGACCCACCCATGTTTTGTGCATGAGTTTGCACATGGTTTTGGGGTACAATGGTTTTCGGCCCCCTGGTATTTTGTAGATCCGGTCAAGGGAACTACGGTTATGTTCTAATCCAGGGTTAATGGATTGGGGTTTATGTATGCTTCGACATGTATATATATGTGTTGTAACACTAAAAGGAACATAATGAAAAATCAAGCTGGTCGTCCCAAATTGGGATCCAGGGGAAAATCTCTGTGTTTATCTGTTTTATGTTTTATGCTGTCGCTATTGTTTATTTTCTATTATAAGATTCATGTGTAGATAATTACTGTTCAGGGTTAAAACCTACATTTGGTATCAAAGCTATTTCGGCTTCAAGGGGACGGCTTTTCTGTTGAGGGTTTTTTTCTCGGGCCTGAGGTAGACCTTGTTCAGTGGGAGATCTGCGGGATCGATTCTTGCGGTGAAAGAAGATGGCGAGCGACGGAAAGATAGAGATCGAGAGATTTAATGGTCAGAGTTTTGAGTTATGGAAGCTCAAGATGGAGGATCTGCTAGTGGATAAAGATCAGTGGATCGCGGTAGATCCGGGTACTAAACCAACAGCAATGTCAGATGAAGACTGGAAGAAACTAGATCGGAAGGCTAAGAGCACAATACGGTTGTGTGTCTCAGATTCAGTATTTTTGAATGTATCTGGGGAAGCTACGGCGAAGAATTTGTGGGAAAAACTTGGGACTTTGTACCAATCTAAGTCTCTGGTGAATAAGTTGTTCCTGCGGAAAAAGCTGTATAACCTGAGGATGAAGGATGGAGACTCGATGACAGAGCATCTGAACGCCTTCAATACTGTGGTAAGTCAGCTGTCGTCTGTTGATATTAAAATCTCAGATGAAGATAAGTGCATCAGTTTGTTGTGCTCTCTACCAGACTCGTGGGACAGTCTGGTTATTACAATAGGTAGCAATACAACTACCTTGAATTTTGATGACATTGTCTCAGCCTTGCTGTCGGAGGAAATGAGACGGAGAAATATGGAGGGTCATAATGGAGATGCCTTATCTGTACGAGGAAGGTCCCAGAACAGAAACAAGAATAAGGTTTCGAGTGGGATATCCAAATCTAGAGGGAGATCTAAATCTCCTGGAAAGTTTGTAAAGGTGTGCTGGAAATGCGGAAAGGAAGGGCACTACAAAAAGGACTGTAGATCTAAAGCTCCTGAGAAAGGAAAGGGATCTGATGATGCTCCTTCTGCAGAGGCAAAAACCACCTCGGATGAAGGTGGGGATGTGTGTTTGGCTTCTTCTTCAAATACACATGTAGATCATGAGTCATGGTTGATTGACTCAGGTGCATCCTTTCACTTCACTCCCCATAGGGAATGGTTCTGCGAGTATGAGAAATATGATGGTGATGTATTCCTAGGGGATGATAGGAAGGCCAAAATCATCGGACGTGGAAAGGTCAAGCTGAAGCTGCAAGGTGGAAGGATTAGAACACTTCCTGGTGTTCTGCATATTCCTGCATTGGCCAGAAATCTGATTTCCGTAAGCAAGATGGATGATGCAGGTGTAAAAACAGTGTTCGAGAAAGATGCCTGCAAGATGGTTCGGGGAGCACTGGTATTAATGCAGGGAGTTCGGACTGGAACTCTGTACAAGCTACAAGGTAGCATTGTTATTGATGGGTGTAATAGTTATGTGGTTCCTGAAAGTGGAGCGGAAAGCCTAGCTGTCTTTGGAGAAAAGACCATGTTATGGCATAAAAGGCTTGGACATATTGGAGAGAAGGGCCTTCGGATACTACATAGAAATGGTATGGTAGAAGGTATGTCTAATTGCTCTCTGGATTTCGATTTCTGTGAACATTGTGTATATGGGAAGCAGAATCGGGTGAGTTTTCCTTCTGGTGCTAAGAGGGCGAACAAGATATTAGAACTTGTACACAGTGATGTGTTTGGACCTGTGTCAGTTCCATCACTGGGAAAGTCTGTGTACTATGTTTCATTCATAGATGACTTCTCAAGGAATACATGGATATATTTCTTGAGGAAGAAATCTGAAGTCTTTGACAGATTTAAAGAATTTAAGGCTCTGGTGGAAAACCAGACAGAGAAGAAGATAAATGCGCTGAGGACAAATAATGGTGGGGAGTTCTGCAAGAAGGAATTTGAAGAGTTATGTAAGAAGTGTGGTATAGCACGGCAGAAGACTACTCCATACACACTTCAGCAAAACGGAGTTGTAGAAAGAATGAATAGAATGCTGATGGAAAAGACAAGAAGCATGCTCAGTGGTACCTGGTTAGGACAAGAATTCTGGGCAGAGGCAGTGGGGACTACATGTTACTTAGTTAATAGATCACCTTCATCAGTGTTGGAGGATAAGACTCCACATGAGGTATGGACTGGTAAGAAGCCCTCTCTTTCACATCTAAGGGTATTTGGATGTCATGCATATGTACATGTTCCAAAGGAGAAAAGGACCAAGTTGGATAATAAATCTGAAAGGTGCATCTTTATTGGGTATAAGGATGGTTTAAAGGGTTACAAGCTTTGGAACCCAGAAACAAGGAAGGTTGTGTACAGCCGAGATGTGGTGTTTAGAGAGGTGAAAGATGTTGTTACACATGAAATCCTACCAAAGGAACCTGAGAAGATAGAGTTTGAGCTAAAGGAGGATGAATCAGACTCTACAACAGAAGAAGACTCAGAAGAGGAAGAGCCACAGACTCCAGCTATGAGAAGATCAACTCGAGAAAGAAGGCAACCAGAAAGGTATAGTCCATCTGCTTTTTGTTCAGGTTTTTCCATAACTATAACTGATGATGATCCCAGAACTGTTAGGAAGGCAGTAGATTCAGAGGATGGAAAACTCTGGAAGGAGGCCATGGTTGATGAAATGGTATCCTTGCACAAAAATGAGGCATGGGATCTGGTGGAGTTTCCGGCTGGAAGGAATCCCATCGGGAGCAAATGGGTGTTTAAAAAGAAGATGAATGTAGAAGGAAAGGTGGAGAAATACAAAGCTCGGTTGGTAGCAAAAGGTTATTCCCAAGTGCCGGGAATTTATTTTGGTGATATTTTTTCTCCTGTTGCCAAAGTTACTGCTATTACATTACTTTTATCTGTTGCTGCTGCATTTGATTTTGAGATAGAACAGATCGATGTGAAGACAACATTTCTTCACGGGGATCTAGAAGAGGAGTTCTACATGAAGCAACCTGAAGGCTTTATGGTGAAGGGTAAGAAAGAACCGGTATGCAGGTTGAAGAAGTCTATGTATGGGTTAAAACAGTCACCAAGGATGTGGTATCAGAAATTTGATACCTATATACGGGGACTTGGCTTCACCAGAAGCAAGGAAGATCATTGTGTTTATTTTAAATTAATTGGTGATCGTGTTATATATCTAGTCTTGTATGTGGATGATATGTTGTTGATTGGAAATGACAAAGAAATTATCCAAGATTTGAAGACCCAACTGTTCTCTAAATTCGACATGAAGGATCTGGGTGCTGCAAACTATATTTTGGGCATGGAAATTAAGAGAGATCGGGCAAAGAGGAAGCTCTGGTTAAACCAGAGGAAGTATGTCGAGACTATATTGCAGAGGTTCAATATGCAGGATAGTAAACCGGTGAAGGTTCCTATTCCTGTAGGTGTAAAGCTATCTGCTGAACAGTGTCCCAAGACACAAGAAGAAGAGGAGTATATGTCCCGTGTTCCATATGCAAGTGCAGTGGGTAGCCTGATGTATGCAATGGTCTGTACTAGACCAGACATTTCACATGTAGTGGGAGTATTGAGCAGGTTTATGTCAAACCCAGGGAAGGAGCATTGGACAGTAGTGAAGCGGGTTTTCAGATATTTACGTGGCACTAGTGATTATGGCTTGTGCTACCAGGGAAGACCAGGATTGGAAAGAATGTTGGACATTCATGGTTTTTTTGATGCAGACTGGGCTGGAGATCTGGACCAAAGAAGATCTACAAGTGGGTATGTGTTTAGCCTATTTGGAGGTGCAGTCAGTTGGATGATTAAAAGACAATCTGTAGTGGTGCTTTCAACTACAGAGGTAGAATACATAGCAGCCACTCATGCAAGCAAGGAATCAGTTTGGTTGCAGAGATTGTGTTCAAGTATGGGGTTGGTACAACAAGCTATAAGGATATACTGTGATAGCCAAAGTGCAATTTTCTTGGCTAAGAACCCTGCTTACCATTCAAAGACAAAGCACATTGATGTTCAATATCACTTTGTTAGAGATATGGTTGAGGCTAAAAGGGTGTTGCTGGTAAAGGTGGACACTTTGAAGAATGTTGCAGATGCATTGACGAAGTCTGCGAGCACTCAGAATTTCTCTTGGTGTAGAGAAACAATGGGTGTTGAAGAATTGGCCCAATGACTAAGCTCTCCTGTGGCCCCCCTGTGGAAAGAAAACAACAAGTGGAAGAATGTTGGGTATGTGTTATATTCTTTCCACGACTAGCCCCACGCGTTGTACGTTGCGCGGGGCGCAGCAGGGGGTTCACAAGGGGGGAGGCAGCCCCCACTGTTGGGGTCCAGGGCAGCGCCCCGGCGAAAATTTGTTTGGTGTGCGGACCCACCCATGTTTTGTGCATGAGTTTGCACATGGTTTTGGGGTACGATGGTTTTCGGCCCCTGGTATTTTGTAGATCCGGTCAAGGGAACTACGGTTATGTTCTAATCCAGGGTTAATGGATTGGGGTTTATGTATGCTTCGGCATGTATATATATGTGTTGTAACACTAAATGGAACATAATGAAAAATCAAGCTAGTCATCCCAAATTTGGATCCAGGGGAAAATCTCTGTGTTTATCTGTTTTATGTTTTATGCTCTCGCTATTGTTTATTTTTTGTTATAAGATTCGTGTGTAGATAATTTCTGTTCAGGGTTAAAACCTACAATACCGTCAACTTGTTGGTAAAATTCTGTATCTAACCCATACCCGTCCTGACCTTTCATTTGTCGTTGGGCTTGTTTCTCGGTTTATGCACCAACCTCATGAAAGTCATTGGAAAGCAGCTAAAAGAATACTTCGATATATTCGAGGTACAGTTCAGTTCGGGATTCATTACAGTGCAGGAGCATCTCCATTGTTGATTGGTTTCACTGATTCTGATTGGGTTGGTGACCCTGATGATCAAAATTCTACTGCAGGATATGTCTTCACTCTTGGTTCAGGACCTATTACATGGTCTTGTAAGAAACAAAGTGACATCTCTCTTTCTTCAGCAGAAGCAGAGTATCGTGGTGCAGTTGAAGCCAGCAAGGAAGCCATGTGGCTTCGTCAGATCCTGTTTGAATTTGGTCTTCATCAACAGCATCCAACTACACTTTGGTGTGATAATCAGAGTGTCATTCAGCTATGTAAATATCCAATTCAGCATCAACGTATGAAACACATTGAACTCCACATACACTTCATCAGAAATCTCATTCATGATCGTGTTCTTAAAGTGCAGTATTGTCCAACCAATGATCAAGTAGCCAATATCTTTACAAATGCTCTCACAGAAGTGAAGTTTACCAAACTTCGATCCATGCTCGGAGTTCAGGAAAGTTATCATTAAGGGGGGATGTTAGGATATTTCGACACATAGGAAATAGGCTCCTTTTGTGTCACCTTTGTAAATCCTTCAATCCTATCCCAAGTTGTTCTTAAGGGGGGATGTTAGGATATTCTGACACATAGGAAATAGTTAAGAATAACTTAGTCTAGTGTAGAGTTAGGTAAAATGTGTTTCTTTACTATGTACATTTGTAACTTATATTCTGATGGTCACGATTTGTAGTGATTCGACGATTCACTCTCTCCTTGGTATTAACGACACTTGATCGATGGCTTAACACCTGATTGGTCTATGATCTCTATTTAAAGATCATGGAGGGCCATTTGTCCAATAACCGTTTATGAGAGAAACATATGTAACTTTTATTTTTATATTAACAAATTTCTTGAAGTGGCCACATTGGCTCAGGCCATGGATTGTTTCCCTCTTCGAGGGTTTTAACCACGTGATAATACTAGTGTATTGATTTGTGATTTGTTTGTGAGCAGTGACCTTTGGTTTTTGATCTACGGAACTTACCTATAAATTCCTACAATACAAACAACAGTAAATCACACATGAAAAGAATATATACAAATTTTTACATTTTTCAACCCAAATTCGTTATATTAAACAACATATAATAAAACAGTCTAGGGATCTCGTACCAGGGATAATGGCCCTCTATCATCCATTAGTACACAATACAAAATGGGGCTTGGTGTCAGTACATCGAAGACCAATCTACCCTCAAAAAGATACTCTGACCATCTAGATGATGCAGTCAACTCTTTCACCTCCTCTCTGTCGTACCTTATACATGCCCGGTCCTTTGACTCCCAATTTAAAACTCATGCTTCTATCAATGCTCCAAGTCCATCTGAACACTGAACTTCATCTATAAATCTGCTCACTATTTGAGCGTTCGTCCACCAACACATCAACACATCGAGATTCCAGGGGAGTTGTTCACAACTCCATTTTTTAACAAATCTCAATCTTCCCACTGTTGCTCCTCATCTACTCAGGGACTTCAACCCACTATGGTCTTCCTACCCTGATCTGATGAAGACCAACATAGGGTACGGAGGGTTACCACCTAATACTGCAAGATGTCCATCTCCCACAATGAACATGGTCTAGGAGGACTCCCCATCATCTGCTGTAGAATTCCTTCTCCACACACAAGTCGCGGGCTCCACAAACTACTCTTGGATGATCAGACCCTTGAGCTCCAACAATTTCCACTCTAGCAACTACCTTTTTCCATCAAGGTGTTTCACACTAGGCTCCAAATTGGGTACTATCACATTATTCTCCGGTAGAACATAAATTCCCAATCACGTCCACACTTGGTCCACTCTCACACTTCCATACAACAACCCATGAGTGACCAAGTATGTTATAGCATCTGCTCCTAGTTAGAGCATCCAACACCTAGGAAACCCCTCCACATGGCTGCTTAAAGACTTCACCAATAGTCCTCTCCTAGGACACTTATCCACTTAGACTGCAACCAACAACAAGGTGACATATACAACTCACTGTTGTTTTCTACTTGATCTAAATTTTGGTGCATCTAGAAGAATTACTGGCACATAATTCTAGCCCTCACCCCACTACTTAAATACTATGTGAACTTCTCCCAAAGGCTACTCCTTTTTAATGTCCAATTATAGGTAACAAGCTTTGATTTAGGGCGATGATTCTCCTCAATTTACCCTACAACACTTCTACAGCAACTAGCAATAAGAATGTTTCCCTTATATATGGAGACACCCCCTATTTTACTACGCAATCATCTCTAGGAGTTGCGGCCTAAGGGACAGACCTATCTTAGGCCTAGCTGCACTCAAAACAATCCCTTACACGTGTTGTTGTAGCCAACCATCTCTGCGGCCTTGTAGACAAAGGTGACCCTCACGAAATAGCACAGAAAAACACTCTAAACATACCTCTGGATGATGGCTTGGACTTGCAAGGAACTCACACCATATTTAGGAGACAATCTTCTCCAAAGTAACCCTCCTTTACGCTATGCAAGGTACCTTATATTTGTGGCTCTTTTTCATAAGGAAACTCGCATCAAAACAAAATCATCTACCCAAAAACTTGTGCTCCAAACCTTGCGTCCTAGCTGCCTCCTTTGTTGTCCGATTGCAGAGCTCTTCCTTTGATTTGGATGCACTAAGATGGATCAATAATTATCTCACACACCTCATATTTATACCCAAACATGAGGGCTCCACAAATTCATGAAGGGTCATTTATATTGGACAAATTCTCCTAAGCCTACATGAATTGATTATCCAAATACTAATGACAACTTCAAAAATTCATTACTCAAGTTCGAGAGCTTTGATCTGAGTGGTTTTTGAAGCTTTGGAATCGCCACGCCAAGCTCTATCACCTCAAATTTTCTCATGCTCAAATTCATCATGGTTTTGGCCCAAATATCGATGGGTGTAAAACCCCATGCTTGGGTTCCAAGCCCACAAGTGACTCTTATGGTGCTTTTCCCTCCAAACCCAAACCTTAACCTTAGGGCTTGGAATACCTCCCAAGCTACACAAAAATTAACATCAAGTACTTCCCAAATTTCATTTATGACTTCTCCAACACTTCGGTTTATTTATCAAAACTCAACAATGAAGTTTTGACTTGTTCTAAGCCTACAAGGACCTTGTAGAAAAAAAATATGGACATCAACTGCAAAGGTTAAGTATAGATAATGGAGTTGAATATGTCAAAAATAAATTCACAACTTACTGCACTTCACAAAGAATTCAAATGTAATATATTATTCCATATACACCATAGCAAAATGGTGTTGTTGAAAGAATAATCGTACATTAAAGGAGATGGCTAATTATATGATTGAATATAAGGGATTACATCTTCATTATTGGGTGGAAGAAAGAAATTATGAAAATTACATGGTAAATCATACCCCCACAAAAGCTTTAAGCATAATAACATACAAAGACATGTAATCCACTTCTGTATCTTTGGTAGTATAACATGGGCTCACATTCTTGATGAAAAAATGAAAGCTTTACAACCTAAAAATGAGAAGTGTATCTTTGTTGGATATTTTAAAGATACAAAATGTTATTGGTTTCTTTAACCTCACTCCAATGAAATAATCATTAGAAGAGATGTTAAATTTGATGAAAATATCATATGTTGTGATCCTAATTCAGTCGTTGTGATCTCTTCAACATGTGATCCATCTTCAACATTTGTGCCACTGTCCCTTCCTATTATGGTTTCTTCTTCAAATAATGACATTGGCGATGAAAATAAACCTTTGCTTACTCACATTCCTCTAGATTAGTCCATTGAACACGAAATTAGCACCACAACTTCCCAAATTAGCTCGTTCAATATGTGAAGCAGTTGGTGGCCTTTCTGGTGATCCTACATATCTACGTCGTACTTGTTCACAACTCAATTGAACCTCCTCTCTTTTGGCTCAAGATTCAGAGGCTCATGATCCACAAACATTTGTAGAAGCTTCAAGCCGTCTAGATTTGGAAACAAAAATAAATGAAGAATAGCATTCCTTGATGCCAAATGATACTTAGGAACTTGTACATATCCCAAAAGGAAGGAAAATTGTCATATGTAAATTGGTGTATATAACTAAGTATGTATTCATTTTTCCCTAACACTTCAGAATTAGGTATATGTATAAATCACGATCACAAACACATTGAAATACCACAACACTTAAGCACTTTTCATGGCGGAAATGTAACAATAGTGAATCAATGAAGTCAAAATAGATTTACAAACCCAAAACTTGCTTGTATTACAACTTTAATACAACAAACATAGGACTCCCATACTAGGAATCATGGCCCTTACAATCAGTCCTAACACAAGGAAAACTAGGGCTTGAGATCAACAACTTATGATTCTCAATATGCCTAAGAACAAGAACAAACTTGACTTTTTGAAGAAGCACTTACACTATCCCTTTCAGTCCACTTGTCTTGAACACTTGGCAGGTCCTTTGCCACCTATACATGTAGAGAATTTGTTGTTCTAATACCTCTACCTCAACAACTCACAAATTCCTTTGTTGCTTTATATTTTCTTGCACATATTGACTCAATAAACTGCCTTCTATCAATGACACTGCTCCTTTAAGGTCACTGAACATAGGCTCCTCAAATTTTTCCTCTAGTACAGGATTGCATCTTCTAATACACTATTCATAGGGTCTACAAATCTTCCTTTTGATAGCCCCTTTTCTTTCTCTAAGCTAATTGTACATAGGCTACAAAATAAGGGCTCCAACATCATGAACATGAAAACAAAATTAATTAGAGGAAATTTCAGCCTAAAAGTGCCCTCCTAAGGAATAATAATAAAATAATAGTTAAAAATAATAAAGTAAATGTTATGAATTTTGGAGGGAAAATAAAAAAACTACTTTTTTAATTGTATTTTTGGCTCATCTCCTTATAAGTTTACTCAAATTTCAAGGGTATACACTCGTTGGATGTGGAATTAAATTCCACATCCAACGAGTACCCATTATGCATACTTTTGAGAAGACCCACATTGATAAAAAAATGAATATACATTAAAAAAATGTGCTTGAACATGCTTTTTTAATGTATCTTCAATTTTTTTAATCAATGTGGGTCTTCTCAAAATTACACATAATGGGTACTCATTGGACGTGGAATTTAATTCTGCATCCAACGAGTGTATACACTTGAAATTTGAGTAAACCTATAAGGAGATAAGCCAAAAATACAATTAAATGTTCTTTTCCCTCCTAAATTTTTACATGTACCTCTTTTTAAATTTAAAGGTTTTTTATTGGTTTACATATTATGACACGAAAATTACGTGAAAATTTCATGGGCACTTTTAGGCTGAAATTTCCTCTAATAACTGTCAACTCAACCTTCCATATACCAACAACTTATAGTGTTTTGTCTTCAACAAATTCATTAAACAAAAGCTCTTCCAACCTTTTTCCAACACACCTTACTGGAAAAACCTTCCACACACCAACTCAACATCTATCTCCAAAAAATCTGCTCCTCACCTCCTTTACTAAACCAATCTTTCTCTCTGTTCCATAGCTCACAATTTTGTTCACACTTTGAGGCTAGTTTCAACCCACTTTAGGATCATAAAACAACACATAAATCCTTCACTACTATACTGAGGTCATGAAACCCTTATCACAAAGATAACCCAAACTTTGTCTCACCTTCTTAGGGTCTCGAACCTCTCTTACATGCACAATACTTAGAGCGAATATACAAAACTTTAGGGTAGAATAAATGGTTGTATATGCGTAGAAGGAACCCTAATTAGGACATAAAACATTATAAAACAACTACCTCCAATTTTCTAGTACAAACCTCCTCAAGAAACATAAATTAGAAATAAACTTGACTTTCATTCAAACACTAGAAAGACCATAAAATCTCCAAATTTTCCCCTCCTTAAGGTCTATGAATCTCCTGAGGTAACTCACACTTCTTGGAAAAAAATATTCTTGAGATATGATGCTATGCTTGATACCAAATGAGATCAAATTTACTCCTACTTATAGTGTTTGGTGGAGTGACTTTTCCACCAAGGATCACCACCTTAGCCCAAGATGACCTGAGCCTACATGCTCAAAACCATTAACATTAGAAATAAAAATTTTCTCGTTTACCTTCTCCCACTACATTGTATATGTAGGTGCACCTTAGCCCATCCATTAGAGAAATTTTGAGGTCTAAAATGGATCTCCTAAGAAAAATGTAGAACCAAAATAAAATTTATAAGAACTAATAGGATTCAAGATGATGATGTCAACCATGGGGGATGATTCACAATTTTTGGAGTAAAAAGGTAAAAATATTAAAAAACATTAAAAAATATTAAAATAATAAAACTACTTTTTCTATTTGTATTTTCAAATTATCTCCCGAAGGTTTTACTCAAATTTCGAGTGGGAGTACTTGTTGGATGCAAAATTTAATTCCTTATCCAAGGAGTATGCATGTTGCATACTTTTGATGGACCCTGCTGTTTGGTCAATTTAGTGTTTCCTAAATTGCTGCATTTAATTGTCAATCCGGGAATCGTAAGCTGATGAAGTGCGGCGCACTATATGTGCAAGATAACCTCTTTCTTAACTTTTTGTCGTTTTTGGTCTTTCTAAGGTAAAATGGAAATTCTAAAGTGAAAAACAAGCTTGGTTATATTTGTTCAAGGAAATGATATCCCCTATAATGATTTACCAATCTTGAAACTTTAAAAGAAAATTGAAATTACAATGACAAAACTTAAAAGAAAGTAAAAGTGTACTGCTGAAATGAAAGGTGCTGCTAATCTAATGAATCAAAACAAGAAACTAGTGAACATGAAAACTAACTATTCTTGCTGCCAACTGAACACAAAAGAAACTACGCTTATGGAAATTCAAAATTGCAATGAAATAAATCTAAATCAGATTACATCAATTCATTTTATGACCCTTCATCATTAGACCAGCTATGACTTGCGGAAGTAATCATAAACAACTTGTGTAACTGATATTTAATTCGCAGAAAGTAAACTAATACTAAACCATACCCACATGATTCAATCCCTCGCCATCAGTCCAGCTGTGGCTTTCGGAGGCAACTGAAGATGTCATACATGATTTAATATATCTAAGTTTGCAGAAAAGAAACTAATACTAAACTACACATTTCATAATGCAGCCCCTCACCATCAGTCCAGCTGTGGCTGTCGGAGGTAACTGAAGACGCTATGAGCAGCTTAATATATCTAATTTTGCAGAAAAGAAACTAATACTAAACTACACATTTCATCATGCAGTCCCTCACCATCAGTCCAGCTGTGGCTTTCGGAGGCAACTGAAGACACTATGAGCAACTTAATATATTTAAATTTAACTACTGAATCAGATAAACAAAACTGAAATGTACAAAGCAAGACTGAAGTTAAACAAATGCTATGAAAAGGAAACTAGCAGCAGAATAATTTTAGTCTCATATCATTTGCCAAAATACTATGAAAATGCCCGGGCTGTCTACCTAAAACCTGCACAAGAAAACTGATCAGTGATTTAACAATCATAAAAACATGAAAGACAAGAATGCAATGGAAATTATAGAAATGTATGAACAGAAATGAAACAACTATGAAATATGAACATGTAATGAATTATGATACAATGACTTTTTAAAGAAATGAAATGAAATATATATACATTAATACACAGAACCTCGGCTGAGCAGGGGCCCTCTACACAGCTTTGGTAACGATCCTCAACACGAATTAAGTTGAAAACAGAGTCTTTTCACATTAAAAGCAGTTCATTACAGACTGGCAGTATTACAGCTCAAGGCAGCGTAATTACTACATAACAGAGTACGCACATCAACTATCAATTAGCAATTCAACAACTATGATCAACTAACTCTACGTGCGTATGCAAACGCTCTATATAAAGCAATAAACTGTAACTGTCTCCTGAAGTTTATGATAGCAGCCAGCACGTAGACCACTAAGGCCACGGATATAGGAGTATGGCCATGTTGGAAAACGGATCTATGGAAGGTGGGCGCTTGAATTCAACTCCAGAACTTTGCACAGATGTCAATTAACCTCCGCAAGCTTGGAAACGGCCGTATGGATGTTTATATACCACGAAACAGAGTCCGGCCGACATAGAACTCCATAGTTGACTTCCACGTGGATGGCTTTGACCGCGGATTTCTTTGACGAATTTACTTGAACCAATAGGACACGAACCATGTCCTTGTCATTCCTAGCCTGCCCATGTGGCTCGTTTCCTTCGTGGACACCTGTAACATAGATTTCCACAAAATAGCTGCGGAAAGTTGCAGCAGCTGCGGAAAGTGACAAGTTTCCGCAGTTGTATGAACAAAATCTAAATCAAATAGAAAACACACAAACATAATTAAAAACCATGTTAGATACCCTTTTGCACATGATATTGACAATTTTGGAGGTTTAGGTGAGTGAAAAAGATATGGAAAAGTGTATGGAAAAGAGGCAAATTCGGGACTCAACATACCCCCATTGTGAAGGTGTTGCATGTCCTCATGCAACCAAAATTTTGATACTCTTTGTTCAATTCATGTGCCTTGATACTTCAGCCAGCACATCTAACCCCCTTCTCTTCTTCTTTGGTACTGCCATCATTCTGGGTTTCTTCATTAAGCACCCGAATTTGATATTCACAAGTGCTCTACTCAATTTTTGGCATTTCCTTTTTAGCTTCTTATTCTTCTTTTGCCAAATACCCAAATGTAACATAGTATTGTCATGGATAATCTTGTCCAGTTTGCCTTGCTCTTTGAGTGTTTCATTTTCATTTTTGATATGCCGATTCAAAAGCTCAAGCTCAAAAATTTCCTGTTTTAATGACTGAACTAAATCATCTTGCAATGTATGAGGCTGAATAGAAGAGGTACTTGGGCCTGTGGCTGCCTTCTCCAAGGATTCTATATAGTCATATACCTCCTGCTGTTTGGGGTCTACTTCCGGTGTCTTTTTCATTGGGCTGTCCCCAAAGTGTTGCAAGGGAGAATTATGTTCAAAATCTGGCCGAGGAGAACTTACATCAATATTTTGCTGAGAATAAGATGGAGTACGTTCATTGTCTGATTGGGAGTGAAAGGAGTCAGGTTCACTAACTGACTGAAATGGACTATGGTCAGTTGGAGACTGTTCAGATGTCTCCTCACCCAAATCAATGAAATGAGGACCTTTAATTTGTGTTTTTCTCAGTTTTCCCTTAAGCCTGCTGCTTCTCCTCACATGTTGTGGTACACTACCCTTTTGTTCTTGTTTTCCTGTTTTTGCCTTCTTGGATAGAGATGACTGTTTTTGAAGAAAAATTAATCTTTCAGATAGAATTTGGTGATCTTCTTCTTCAGAAGAAGGAGTTTTATGGACAGCCTCAATAATTTCTTTCCCTTTTGGTATTTTTGGCTTCTTAGCTTTAATTCCCTTCTTCTTCCTTTTTACCAATCTCTCTTCTCTATCAGTTTTCTTGATAATAGTAGTAGAAGTATCTTGGATTTCATCTACTATTCTTTTCCTTCTACTTCTTTTTGCTGTGCTAGCTGCGGAAATTTCCTGTGTAGGAGCAACTTGGGTTTCATCATTCATTTTCTTTCTTCTACTCCTTCTAATTGGATTACCTTCAGGAATTTCCTGAGGTTCTTCAAAGAAGTTTCTAACTAGGAATTGTTCCCATGTATATTTTCTTTCTTTTAGCTCCTTTTCAATCAAAATTTTTATAAGCCCATGATGATATAAATGAGGCTCTACATCTCCTAGGTGTTTTTGCACAGTCACAGCCATTTTCTTCAAGCTATTGAATAGGAAATAAGGAAGATTGAGAGTTTGGTTTTCAAGAAAATTCATCAATAGCCTAGTATGATACATGTACATGGAGCCAAAACGGCCTTCACATGTAATAAATTTCTGAACAATGAGTAATAAAGTGGCCCATTCATCTTTTATTGCATGCATAGGGATTCCTCTTTTGAAAACAGTGATATCCATACCTTGATTTCGGAGGATTGTTCTCCATGCCTCATCACTGATACTTTTGTTTCTGAACCAACGTTCTCCTTCCTGAAGAAGCTCTGTGGCTGCTGCTATTGATGCTTCATTGACTAAAAACTTGAGGTCTCCCACTTCTGCTTCCGAGCCATCAATTGATCTTGCAAACGCTTTGGTAACTTCTCTGTGGTAACCCCTGAATTTCTGAATAAAACGCAGCCATTTAGCTTTCCTCAACATCTCTTTTGCTTGTGGAAATCCCTCTATGAACTTCGGTCCTTCCGGCTCTGCCCTTAATAATTTTCCCATTTTACTTCTCTGTGCTTCACAGGCTTGCCTCTGTGAAGTTTTAAGTGGAAATGGAACGATGGAATACACAGAATCTAGCACAATACTGTGGGGATGTTATCACAAAACGGAAATGAGCACCATAAACAGAATGGAATAAGACTGTGGGTGAATATACGGGAGTGAGAGTGAGAAAAAGGAACGGAAATGAGTGAAACAGAGAGTGAGAATGAGTAGAGTGGGGTTTTGTAAATACGACAGAGACACGACAAAGAGGTTAACAAAGTATAATGCATTCGGCCGCGTTTTGAATTTTGGTGGCTGTGTCATAAATATGAACACGTTTCAATCAATGATTATGAAGTTATGTGGCTTGTAAGAGTCCTTTGTCAACTCAAATACGTATCATTATCTACGGTGGGATATTTGAACATGAGTGAGAGTCGGAATTTCAATAATGAAACCGTTTGTGAATAAATGTAAGAGGATAACATAGAGATCGTGGAAGGTTACGGACTGTCAATATAATCATTGCGCGTTATGGGTAGAGCTCATAGTTTAAAATTACATAAAAATGTGTTTTTCGATACTATTTGAAATAAAATTTATTCATACCTTTGGAATCCTTTCTTTTGCCCTTGGTTTTCAACTGATTGATCTTCATTAGTGTCTTGAATGTCCCATTGATCCTCTCCTGCATTTTATTTCATAATTTATGAAAATAACAACTAACTGTACATTCTTTTTGAAAACAGAGTAGTAGTAGCTGCGGAATCTGCTTCTGGCTGCGGAAACTGGAGTCAGCTACGGAAACAAATGTCAGCTGCGGAAACTGACACAGCTATTACTTGGCTGAAATAGAAATGAACAAATGACAAATGACCAGGTGGAAATGGCCATAAAAAGATTTTTATTGATGGAATGGATGAAATGAAGTGGAATGAAGTGTAATGAAGTGAAATGAAATGAAATGAAGTGGAATGAAATGGAGTGGGTGGTGAGATGAAATGAAATAAAAGACAGATTTTTTTTGGAAAATATAGAGTGTCAGGTGTCCCTGATTTTCACCCCATATTTTCTGTATAAGACTGCCAATCAATGATTGGTTTTCAGGCTTATACCATTTTTTTCTCTTTTTTTTTTTTTTTTTTTTTTAACTTTGAAAAACATAAGCTAGGCTGGTGGAGAAGAAGAATTCTTCTGTACCAGCCTGATTGCAGAACTTTCTTGAAACAACTTGACAAAATCCTCTTTAGAGAGTGGCTTATGATAAACTTTCAATCTATGGCCATTCACTATAAGAGGAGTTTGAAACTCATCAATGGTCTTGATTCTTACGGCTCCATTGTTAAAGATCTTGTCAATCTCATATGGCCCAAGCCAATGAGTCTGAAATTTCCCTTGAAAATCTTTAAACTTGGAGTCAAATAACAATGCCCAATCTCCTTCTTGAAACTTCTTCTCTTTGATATATTTGTCATGCCACTTAGTTCTTTGATATTGAACTAGATCGGTTCTTAGAATTGCTTCTTGTCTGATCTCATCTAGCTCATTCAATTGCTCCATTCTATGCTTTTGAGCTTCTGATAAGTCCATTCCCAACGGAACTGCTATCTTGAAGGTCTTGACTTGGAACTCAATGGGGAACAAGACTTCTTTCCCATAAACAAGTTCATAGGGAGAATGTCCTGTTGTATTCCTCCATGTAGTTCTGTAGGCCCACAAGGCTTCTGGAAGCCTTTCTGCCTAATCTCTTCTATGTAGATGAACAGTTTTGGTGATGATACTTTCAAGAACTTTGTTTGTGGACTCCACTTGACCATTTGCTTGTGGATGGTAAGGAGTAGATCTTCTGTGCTTGATTTTTTATTCTTCCATCAACTTCTCCACCAAATTGGATGTGAATTGGCTCCCCCGATCTGTCACAATTTCTCTTGGAACACCAAAGCGAGTAAAAATATCCTCATAAAGAAAATGAACAACTGAATTTTCAGTAGAAGATACTAATGCTTTAGCTTCTACCCATTTAGTAACATAATCAGTGCAAACCAATATATACTTCTTTTGCTTCGATGGTGGATTAATTGGTCCAATGAAATCTAATGCCCATTTTTCAAAGGGTTCATTGAGTACCTGTGTTTGCAATGGCATTTCATTTGAAAGGGTAGGTTTCCCTACTCTTTGGCAGCTATCACACCTTTTGACATATTGTTTTGCATCTTTGAAGAGAAAAGGCCAATAATATCCCAAGGAAAGGATTTTATAGGCCGTCCTTTTGTCCGCAAAGTGTCCGCCGCATGGTTCATCATGACATGCCTTAAGAATATCAGGCATTTCATCTTCACTGACACATCTTCTGATCACAAGATCTGGCCCTGTTTTAAACAATTCGTTAGAAATCCATGAATATTTTGAACTCTCCTGAATAATTTTTCATTTTTCATTTGGAAATAAATGTGAAGGTAGTTTCCCTGTAACCAAATAGTTAGCAATATCTGCATACCAAGGGGTTTTAATAGTTACTGCAAACAAGTATTCATCAGGAAACTTATCTTCTACAGGAGAATCTTCTTTAGTATTCTGAATCCTAGACAAGAAATCAGCTACTGTATTCTGTTTTCCTGGTCTATCCAACACAGTAACATTGAATTCTTGCAAAAGTAAAAGCCATCTTGTCACTCTGCCATTAGTAACGGGTTTGTTCATTAAATATCTAATTGCAGAATGGTCAGTATGAATAAAAGTTTCATAGCCTGTTATGTAATGTCTAAACTTATTAATTGCATGAACAACGGCTAAGAACTCTTTTTCAGTCACAGTATAGTTCAACTCTGTGGGAGTCAAATTTTTACTGGTGTAATAAATGGCATAAGGAATTAAATCTTTTTGACCCAACACAGCTCCAAGAGCTGTATCTGAAGCATCTGTAGAAATATGGAAAGGAAGTTTCCAATTTGGTCCTCTCAAGATAGGTGCTTCGGATATTCTTGTTTTCAAAGTTTCAAAAGCGGATTGACAATCAGGATCCCATTTAAATTCACAGTCTTTTGTAAGCAACTTGAAGAGTGGAGATGCTATTTTAGTGAAGTTTTCTATAAATCTTCTATAGTAACCGGTAAATCCTAGAAAACTTCTAACATCTCTTTGACAATTTGGAATAGGCAACTTGGAGATGACTTCAACTTTTGATCTATCAACCTTAATCCCATCTCTTGAAATATGATGTCCTAAAACAATCCCTTCAGTAAACATCATAAAGCATTTTTCATGGCTTAATGAAAGGTTTGTTTCTTTACATCTTATGAGAAATTTTTTCAAATTTTCTAATGCCTCTTCAAATGAATTACCATAAACTGTAAAATCATCCATATAAACCTCTACACAATCATGGATTAGATCAGAAAAAATTCCTAGTACTGCTCTTTGGAATGTTGTGGGTGCATTACATAACCCAAAAGGAAGTACTCGATAGGCAAAATTTCCCCATGGACAGGTGAATGTGGTCTTATCTTGATCTTCAGGTGCTACCTGAATTTGATTATAGCCACTAAAACCATCCAAAAATGAAAAGTACTTTTTACCTGCTAATGTATCTAATACCTGAACAATAAAAGGCAAAGGAAAGTGATCCTTCAAAGTTGCTTTGTTCAATTCCCTGTAATCAATGCATACTCTCCATTTACCATTCTTTTTAGGTACTATAACCAAAGGAGAAACCCATCGGCTATCTGAAATTGGATAAATGAAGGTTACATTGAGAAGTTTTTGGAGCTCTTCTTTCACTATCTCCCTAAGATTTGGATTCATCCTTCTTTGAGGTTGTCTGATTGGTCTACTGTTTTCCTCAATATAGATGTGATGGATGCAAGTCTTAGGATCAATACCCTTCATGTCAGTATACTCCCATGCAAATGCAGTAGAATGTTTTTGCAAGATTCTGGTTAGTTCTTCTTGTTGTGACTTCTCCAGATGTTTGTTGATATTCAATGTCTTTTCTGGAAAAATCTCAATAGCAGAATTACCAAACTCTTCCATAGAGTAAAGAGACATTTGTCTTGATGATAAATATTCTATGTTAGATTCCAACTGAAATTGTGTGGGGTCATATTCTGAAGTTATCTCAAAATTTTCTAATGTGTTCAGAATTTGACTATCCTCACTAATCTTAGAAATGGTAAAGACAGGTTGTATAGTGTTCTCATCATCGACCCATTCATTGTCTCCTATTTCTGTAATTGCTCTTGCGAGAGGATACAAATTGAATTTCTTTGTCGAATTACCATTAGAAATGTACATGTCTCCAGATCTACAACTAATAAAAGCATCAGCTGTGGCCAGCCAAGGTCTTCCTAAGATAATTGGATGTCCTCCTAGATTACTTTTGAGAGTCAAAATCATAAAGTCTACTGAATATTCCCAAGAATCTAAGGAGACTGAAATATCTTCTAATACACCATCTGGTTTAATAACCGATCGATCTGCAAGTTGCAATAAAGTAGGTGTAAAAAGAAGGTTAGGAAGTTTTAACTGTTCCATAGTCTGTCTACTCATAATGTTGATAGCAGCCCCTAAGTCAATCAATGTGTTTTGAATTTCTATCCCATTTATATGTGTCTTGACAATTGGACTTCCTGGATCTACATATTTCTGCATGGAAATTTTTCCCATCATAATGTCTGCAATCTTTCCTACCAGGTGGATTCTTCTTGTGTCCTTTAGCTTTCTTCCTGGTCTTTTGAAACTCAACTCCTTTATAGTTTTTGCTAGAATAGGAATTTCTCGAATGGCTTGTAGCAATGGAATCTTGATAAAAACATTCTTCAATTCATCTAGAAAGTCATAGTTAGGCAACAAGATTTTTTTTTCCACCCCCTTATCAATTTGTAGTCTTTCCGGAAAAGGAGGTGTAGATGAAGATACAGGTTGCTCAACTATAGGAGTTGTGGATGTTAGCTTTTCTTTTTCTTTTTGGATTTTTGAATTTTGAAGAGATTCTTCCTCAGAACCCTTATTGACTCGAAGAGAGTCCTCCTCAGAGGTATCTTGCTCTTGAATGTCTATAGAAGGTTTTTCTAAAACTCTACCAGATCTGAGTTGTACATCGTTGAGAGGAACAATCATATAGGTAGGAAATTTTTGTCCTTCTACCATATAAGTAGTTTGAGGATTCTTATTGCTAGGATTTGGCAATGGCTGAGCTGGAAGTTGATTTGTCTTCTGTTGGTATGGGAGCATGAGTTGAGGATTTGTATTTTTTTGAGAAGGTTGTTGTTGTGGAAATGGCAATGAAAGTTGTGGATTTTGGCTTGGAAATTGTGGAGCTTGGTGATTTTGAAAAGATGGAGGATATTGATAAAATTGAGCAAATCTCCCATAAGGATTTTGCATCCCTTGTACCCATGGCTGATATGAATTTTGATGTTGGGGCCAAGGTTGTTGCAAAGGATTCCAATTTGGTGGGGTTTGAAGATTCATAGGGTTATTAAACCCTTGAGATTGTTGTCCCTGCCAAGGTCTCCTTGCGACAAAACAGAGAGATTCTACTGAATTTGGATCTTCTTGAAAAACGGCTTTGAGTCCAGGGATTGAAGGACAATCCTTGATCTCATGATTTTCTGAGAAAATCATACATGTTTCTACAACTTTTGCATCCAAGGGACATTCCCTTAAAGCATGTTTCTTTCTACATTTCGGACAAAAGATGGCTAAAGCATCTATTTCTGCTTTCTGCTTGTTTTGGATTTTAAGGGTGTCTAGTTGTTCACTAAGACTCCCTAAGATATCAGTTTTAAACTCATCAAGCATATTACCAATCTATGCCCTACTTACTGATCCAGTTGCAGATTTGTTAGCCCTAATAAGAGAAGAATCCCTAGGCCCTTTTCCAGTTTTAGATCTTCCCCTTGAGAATTGGATACATAGTTCTGTTATATCATGAAATGGGAGTTGAGAAATATCTCCTTTCCCCATCATGTTTAAAATGTCTATCCATTCATCTCTAATGGCTTTTAGTAGGAGGGCTTTCAAGGTTTCATTATCTAAGTTGCTCATCTTTGCTCTTTTCAAGTTGTATTTAAATCTTTCAATTAGGTCTTCCAAATTTTCATCTTCTTTTTGCATCATTTTGAATACCTCATCCTTGTGATTGGTGGGCATACAATAATCCAAATATCTATCCAAAAATGTTTGTTTCATATCATTCCAAGTCCTGATAGATTGAGTGGCTAATCCCATGAACCATTTCAAAGCAGATCCCTTCAATGTTGAAGGAAACAGTTTGAGTTTTTGAGAATCTTCCATATAGTCATAAGTTCGGCACACTACTTCAAACTCAAACAGAAATGTTTCAGGATCCTCACTTCGCAATCCATAAAAGTTAGGGAGAACAGATGGTGAGATATTTTTCATTGTTGCATGAGTTTCCTCATCAACTATAGGGAATCCAAGCAGATTGTCCCTATTTCTACCGTTATTTCCTTCACCATTGTTATCTTCATTATCTCCTCCTCCTCTACCTCCACCTCTATTTATTACTTCCTGTGCCATGATAGTTTCTTTAGAGTCCTTATAGTCCTCTAGTTCTTCTACCAAGGAAGGATGAGAGAAAGTTTCTTTGTTTTCTAAGTGGGTTTTAGTAGGTGGTATAGGAGAATCCTCTAATTCAGCTGTTCTTTGACTTCCAAAAATCTTAAGGCTAGGGGTAGATGGTGGTGAATTTGGTCTATGCCTTGAAGAAGATGGAGTTGTGAAAATCGAACTCTTGGCTTTAGCTATAAACCTTCCCCTAGAATCTCTTGCTCTATGCATGTCATTTTTTTATTCTTTTTTTTTTTTTTAAAGTTGGGCTAATAATTCTCTTTCTGATCTTCCAGATCACACTAGGTGCAAGAAGAGAGCATACTTAAGAAATTACTAAACCAATAACTCTCTTTTCTGATCCTCCAGATCACACTAGGTGCAAGAGGAGAGCATACTTCAAGAAGTTATCAAGTTTTCCCTTCTTTTATGATTTTATGTTTTTTTTTAAGAAATTGGCTACCTAGTTACACTTCCCCGGCAACGGCGCCAAAATGTTTGGTCAATTTAGTGTTTCCTAAATTGCTGCATTTAATTGTCAATCCGGGAATCGTAAGCTGATGAAGTGCGGCGCACTATATGTGCAAGATAACCTCTTTCTTAACTTTTTGTCGTTTTTGGTCTTTCTAAGGTAAAGTGGAAATTCTAAAGTGAAAAACAAGCTTGGTTATATTTGTTCAAGGAAATGATATCCCCTATAATGATTTACCAATCTTGAAACTTTAAAAGCAAATTGAAATTACAATGACAAAACTTAAAAGAAAGTAAAAGTGTACTGCTGAAATGAAAAGGTGCTGCTAATCTAATGAATCAAAACAGGAAACTAGTGAACATGAAAACTAAACTATTCTTGTTGCCAACTGAACACAAAAAAAACTACGCTTATGGAAATTCAAAATTGCAATGAAATAAATCTAAATCAGATTACATCAATTCATTTTCTGACCCTTCATCATTAGACCAGCTATGACTTGCGGAAGTAATCATAAACAACGTATGTGATTATTTAATTTGCGAAAGTAAACTAATACTAAACCATACACATGATCAACTCAAGTAAAAAGCCATCGATTTAATATGTGGCTTTCGGGAAACAAGCAGAAGATGTCATACATGATTTAATATATCTAAGCTTACGAGAAAAAGAAACTAATACTAAACTACACATTTCCTGTCTGACCCCTCACCATCGATCCAGTTTGTGGCTTTCGGAGAATGTGAAAGTGCTATAGGCAGCATAATATATCTAATTTTAGAAAAGAAACTAATACTAAACTACACATTTCATCATCTGGTCCCTCACCATCCCGGTCAGTGTTGTGGCTTTCGGAAACATTTAGAAAGTACTATGAGCAGCTTAATATATTTAAATTTAACTACTGAATCAGATAAATAAAACTGAAATGTACAAAGCAAGACTGAAGTTAAACAAATGCTATGAAAAGGAAACTAGCAGTAGAATAATGTTAGTCTCATATCATTAGCCAAAATACTATGAAAATGCCCGGGCTGTCTACCTAAAACCTGCACAAGAAAACTGATCAGTGATTTGACAATCATAAAAACATGAAAGACAAGAATGCAATGGAAATTATAGAAATGTATGAACAGAAATGAAACAACTATGAAATATGAACATGTAATGGATTATGATACAATGACTTTTAAAAGAAATGAAATGAGAAATATAAACATTAATACACAGAACCTCGGCTGAGCAGGGGCCCTCTACACAGCTTTGGTAACGATCCTCAACACGAATTAAGTTGAAAACATAGTCTTTCACATTAAAAAGCAGTTCATTACAGACTGGTAGTATTACGGCTCAAGGCAGCGTAATCACTACATAACAGAGTACGCACATCAACTATCAATTAACAACTCAACAGCTATGATCAAATAACTCTACGTGCGTATGCAAACGCTCTATATAAAGCAATAAACTGTAACTGTCTCCTGAAGTTTATGATAGCAGCCATCACGTAGACCACTAAGGCCACGGATATAGGAGTATGGCCATGTTGGAAAACAGATCTATGGAAGGTGGGCGCTTGAATTCAACTCCAGAACTTTGCACAGATGTCAATTAACCTCCGCAAGCTTGGAAACGACCGTATGGATGTTTATATGCCACGAAACAGAGTCCAGCCGACATAGAACTCCATAGTTGACTTCCACGTGGATGGCTTTGACCGCGGCTTTCTTTGACGAATTTACTTGAACCAATAGGACACGAACCATGTCCTTGTCATTCCTAGCCTGCCCATGTGACTCGTTTCCTTCGTAGACACCTGTAACATAGATTTCCACAAAATAGCTGCAGAAAGTTGCAGCAGCTGCGGAAAGTGACAAGTTTCCGCAGCTGTATGAACAAAATATAAATCAAATAGAAAACACAAAAACATAATTAAAAACCATGTTAGATACCCTTTTGCACATGATATTGACAATTTTGGAGGTTTAGGTGAGTGAAAAAGATATGGAAAAGTGTATGGAAAAGAGGCAAATTCGGGACTCAACACCTACTACAGGAAAAATGAGAAATACATGAAAAAACATTATTGCAATCATGATTTTCATGTATTTCTCATTTTTCGTGTAGTAGGGTCCATCAAAAGTATGCAACATGGGTACTCCTTGGAGGAGGAATCAAATTCTGCATCCAACGAGTGTTACCTCTCAAAATTTAGGGTAGAATAAATGGTTGTATATGCGTAGAAGGAACCCTAATTAGGGCATAAAACATTATAAAACAACTACCTCCAATTTTCTAGTACAAACCTCCTCAAGAAACATAAATTAGAAATAAACTTGACTTTCATTCAAACACTAGAAAGACCATAAAATCTCCAATTTTTCCCCTCCTGAAGGTCTATGAATCTCCTGAGGTAACTCACACTTCTTGGAAAAAATTATTCTTGAGATATGATACTATGCTTGATACCAAATGAGCTCAAATTTACTCCTACTTATAGTGTTTGGTGGAGTGACTTTTCCACCAAGGATCACCACCTTAGCCCAAGATGACCTGAGCCTACATGCTTAAACACCATTAACATTAGAAATACAATTCTTCTTGTTTACCTTCTCCCACTCCATTATATATGTAGGTGCACCTTAGCCCATCCATTAGAGAAATTTTGAGGTCTAAAATGGATCTCCTAAGAAAAATGTAGAACCAAAATAAATTTATAATAACTAATAGGATTCAAGATGATGATGTCAACCATGGGGGATGATTCACCATTTTTGGAGTAAAAAGGTAAAAATATTAAAAAACATTAAAAAATATTAAAATAATAAAACTACTTTTTCAATTTGTATTTTCAAATGATCTCCCAAAGGTTTTACTCAAATTTCAAGTGGGAGTACTTTTTGGATGCAAAATATAATTCCTTATCTAAGGAGTATGCATGTTGCATACTTTTGATGGACCCTGCTACAGGAAAAATGAGAAATACATGAGAAACATTATTACAATCACAATTTTCATGTATTTCTCATTTTTCGTGTAGTATGGTCCATCAAAAGTATGCAACATGGGTACTCCTTGGAGGAGGAACCAAATTTTGCATCCAATGAGTGTTCCCTCTCGAAATTTGAGTAAACCCGTAGGGAGATAAGTTGAAAAAATGAGTTGAAAAAGTAGTTTTTCCTTTTTTCCCTCTAAATTTGATGATTTAATCTAATCTTATTTTATTATTTCCAGTATTATTGTATAATTTCATTAGGAGGCCCATTTTAGACCTCAAAATTCCATTAATGAATATTTCCTCTCATGCATCCAATATAATAAAAAATAATTTTTCACTTGTCTCTTTAGCCCACATCTCTGGGTCCAAAGCCTAGTGCTTGGGTACATTGCTCAAAAACCCACATTTTTGTGGGTCAACTCTTCACAAACCTAGTACCCCATGGGTTGTGGGATTATCTCCCAAGCTAAACTTCTCAACACTTCCTCTTAGCAAGGGATGTAGTTTCACTACTCAGAAGAACTCATCAACAACACTAGCCCAATCTCTAGCATCCACCAATGCAAAAAACCCTATAGAATGAACCACACTATCCTTGGTAGTGTACCTCTCACTTATTTTTCTCATGATAGGCCTTCAACCCATTCTTTGGTTCCTTATTTATAGCTATATAAGTCTCCTTACTCCCCACTGGCCATGCATTATTCTTGGGTTGCATATTCTCCCTCTGAACCTACAAACTCTTGCTCAAACTTGACTCTCTTTGAGTCTCAGGGACCTGCTTCTTCCCTTAAACTATAGGCTTTCACGTCAGCTAATATAGACCATGATTCTTAACTCCAATGATAGATCTAGTAGAGTTAGAGCCTTTGGGCATGAGTATCACTTACCCTTCTAGGAATATCACCTCAAAACCCTCTGCCTCGATTATTGAGACAAAGATAATTGTTAATTTGAGAACATGTTCTATGCCATTTAATATTAGGGCACAAAATACTAAAGCAGATAGAACATGCTAATAGATCGATGAAGACAAGCCAAAATAGAGATGATGAATGGTGGTGTTACGACGATCAGCAGGATGCTTCTACCAACAAAGTCTCCAATAGGTCATTCAGCCAAGTGTGTCACACACAACCCCAACAAAACCCAGATAAAGAATACTCCACAGATACGCAGCACCAAGAACGCAGCTCCATCGCCTTCAAGAGAGAAGAAAATCCTCCACACATTGTGTGTCTAATGAACTCCAAGTCTCTCCAATATATAGGCATATTTGGGGAT
Organism: Pinus albicaulis; assembly: GCA_034641835.2. Classification (NCBI taxonomy): domain Eukaryota; kingdom Viridiplantae; phylum Streptophyta; class Pinopsida; order Pinales; family Pinaceae; genus Pinus; species Pinus albicaulis. The sequence continues at coordinate 1,973,060,116 of CM076578.1, forward strand.
GTGTGATACGTTTTTTAAGACATTTAAGTCTATATTATATTCCAGGCCAACTTAGCACATAAGTGGAATAAATTCAAAATACATGTTCTTCTCATCCGATCGAGATGATCTTTAGATCAATCTTGCACCTCTTCGAAAGAGGAATCTAATAAAAATATTGGGATTGTCATCTGAGCAGAAAAAACCAGAGTTTTCACCTAGTTGTCCAAATTTAACACTCCCTCTCAACTAGGGAGAACTCCATCCACTAGTGCAACCAAAACATCGTGCATCATCCCGTCGTAACTTGCTTTTCTAGCCTCTTTATTTCAGAACAGAAGTGGGTCAATCACAAATACATCATTCCCGGCTAAAATATTCAACCTAGAGGTCTGAAACCTCTATAGGACTCACAAAGAGTCTCATACCAACCCGAAGTTGGTTTACCTGACCCAAAGTCAGTTGGAGGTCTGAAACGTCACTAGGACTCAAGAGAGTCATATACTAACCCGAAGTTAGTTACACTGACTCAAAGTAAGTTGGAGGTTCTAAAAATCACTAAAATTGATCCCATATCAAGTGGTTGGACATGTGCTATCCTAGACATAGAGAGTACGACAATATCCGATGCGTCCATCGGTCTTGCTATGGTATCTATTCAAATTTCCCACCTCATTGGAAAAATGAGAAGTACTTCCCATGAGTTTGAAACTACATGGGTAGGATGCATATGGGGCACAGATCAAAGAGAGGTAAACCATCTCAATATCATCATGGTGGGGTAGAAACACACCACTAGGTTTAGCAAGCCTAGCCCTGTGGTTGCTTATGGTACCAAAGCTATCCCCAAAACCCCTTTGGAGCTCCCAGAGCTCATCGTCCAACAGGACCCTCCAAATAGGGTCGTTCCATGATTCCAAGATTCTCACGGAAAGTTAGGAACATGACCTTCCCCAAGGGCATTGTGAGAATATCCACGACCTGCTCATCAGTTCCTATATGATCGAGCCTTATGGCGCCTCGCTGTACCATATCCCGAATAAAGTGGTACCAGCCATCAACATGCTTACGTCAATCGTGGAGCCCAGGAATATATGACAAATGAATCCCCCTCTGGTTGTCACAAAGGATAATGGTGGCATCTAGCACATGCTCAAACAACTCACTGAAGAGATTTCGCAACCAAGTGACTTCACAACGGGCCATACATGCTGCAATGTATTCGACCTCAGCGGTGCTCAAGGCTACCGACTTCCTTTTCCTGCCCGAAGCAGATCTACTTGTGAAGTAGAATCCATATGTGCTCTTACAATCCACCACACTGCCATCCCAATAGGCATCAATATATCCAAGGAGTGTCATGCTCCTGGTAGTGTATCTCAGCCCATGGTTTATCATGCCATGGAGATATCTCAAGAGTTTCTTGGCACCAACCTAGTGAATGTTATGATCAACCATGTGTTGACTCAAAGTGTTCACTGCACAACATACGTCTGGATGGGTGTTCACTAAGAACATCAGAGCTCCTACAAGTTGACGATACTCAGTAGGATTTGCTAACATGGGCCCAGTAGCGCTGCCACTCAACTTCTTAAAGTTGAGCTTCATCGGTGTTGAAATGGACTTACAGTCCACCATATCAGATCTTACCAGAAGCTTCACAATGTAAAATCTTTCTAGGTCTCTGCTAGACCTCTAGGCCCGGGAAGTAGTGCATCAATCCTAGGTCCTTCATCTTGAACTCAACAACGAGCTCCCTCTTGCACTGATGAATGAGAGGGTCAACATCTATCAAGAAGAGGTCATCCACATAAAGCACCAGAATGAGAGGCTTCTCTCTATCAACCTTGAAGTAAAGGTTCAGATCAACATTACTACGAGTGAAGCCCAGCTTCATCAGGTAGCTATCTATCCTCTCGTACCAAGCTCTAGGTGCTTGCTTCAGCCCATAGAGGGCTTTCTTCAACTTGAAGACATGGGTGTCTTGATCCCGGAATTTGAACCCCAGAGGTTGCTCTGCATACACCTCTTCCTTTATTGCACCATGTCAAAAGGTGGTCTTCACATCCATCTGATGAAGATTCTATCCTTGCATAGCAGCAAGGGTAATAATAGATTATAGGTGTAATAATAATCAGTGCCTTCCTAGAGAAGTCTCAGGAAACACATTTTCCCATAAGATCCATGCTTGATATTATATTGAGGTGACAACAACTTTGATCTATGGTCTAGGAACCATATCCCAGACATCACCCTCACATCCTTGCAGAATTTTATGCTTTATAGTTTCTTCAAATGATCCAGGCTCATATTGTACTCATGGCAGCTAGATACCCCTGGTATTTATATGGATTCTTGGTTTTCTTCCAGAATTTCCCCCTCTGAAGCCATATGTCTTTGAGCCATGAGGATGTTCTTTCATTCATCAATGATATTAGCTCAGGAGCATATACAGTTGAATTCTCCCTCTTAATGCCAGCTTCTCTTGAGAGAGAAGACATCTATTTTAAATGAGGGCATCCTAGACACCATTTTGGAAAGGAGTCTTATTCTCCCACAATCAAATCCATTCAAGACTTCACAAGCTTTTGTTGGTCATGGTTCAAGACTCCAACAACATGACTAAAGGCTAAAAAAAACTTCTCAGTTCACACTTGCAAGTTTATCATTACACTCCAATGTAAGGCTGATACTGTCACAAGCTTACAACTGTTATTAATTTCGTAAACATGGGTGTCTATCTATGTCACTGTCATAATGATAGTGACATAGAATCATAGATTTAGAACTATCACCTCTGTCATATCGTTGATTACGGTGTTGCCATAATTTTATCGTACCCATCACGATATTCTTCATCATTGTCATATTGCTATACAGTATAGAATATTTCAAACTTCATGGTCATACATATTCTTCCATATGACACTGTCAAACATAGAGAATATATCTACAAGCCTAAGCTTGTGTCCATGGTACTCATACTTACCTTACAACAACTACTTGTTATACTGTGGAGATCTGTTGTAGCTTCCTCAAGCAACCTTTTGAGATTTTCTTGAACTAGGGATCCCAATATGCCTTCTAACATATCATGGTTCCTTCTCTCATGATCCTGCACTTGAGGGTTTCATCTACTACATCTGGCATTGCATTCTACACTGCTTCTTATCTTCTAGATCTTCCCAACTACAGTTAATGGTAGACTGATCTAGGGCTTCAAATATTCAGATCTTAGTTCTGCAATTTGTCTCCTAATTTTTCATAGATCTAGGAACCAATCTTACAGATGTTTCAAACATATAATTTACTCTTCTTCATGTCAATCTATACCTTATATGATACCTTTCTCTTAAGCAGATCTAGCACAGTCATAAGGGTACTCCTGCTCATCAATGTTTCATAAGGGTACATGCCAATCCTGCTCATCAATTTTTTTGCCCCAATCATCCAATAAGATAAATCTGGTCAAGACACTTTCTAAGGTCACTGCCAATAGGTTGATTTCAGGTATATGTAGGTTCACAACACTTCCCCTGCATGTACGGATCTTATAGCCTTAGGCAAGTACACAAATTTTCCTTACTGCATCAATTCTAGTACTTACCTCAAGTCATCAATAAATGTTACATGTGTGTCTTTGTTTATGCACAGATTTGGGCCACTTAGGGACAAAACTTCAGCTTCCCTTGCACATAAGGAACCCTCAATTAGGGCATCAAGGATCTATGTCCAACTTCAGTTTGGACCAGTGGCTACCTCAGGCGTGGTCAATACAGAGTGAGCACATAGTAAAAAGAAACTGTGATAACCATCTGCAATTTACTGTGTTGATCCTTGAGGAGACTCTGCCTTTACTTGACCTTCATACTGACATGGAAGGACCATAAAAATATTCTCCACTTCAATCCTGAGGGGATAATTTTCATTTACGCTGAGGGTAAGGGTTAAAAAATAGCCCTTAAAATGACCCATACAAGCCTTGTTGTTGTGGTATGGCCTGCGGCCTACCACAACACTTCCTGAAGTGACATGTTTCCCTCAAACAATATTGCGGCCTTTGTAATATTCACACAAATCACCCTAAAGGTGGTTGTCCCAGACAACAGAGTAAACTAACCTTAAAAAATCAAGGAACAAGGCCCTGAATGAGTTGCGGCCTCTTAGTGATGATAGCGGCTGAGATGGAGGAGCTTTTCTAGCCTTCCCTTATCTCCAGACAGCCTTCCACAAGATGTCGAAGCTTTAGTTACCCCTGTGTTCTGAGCAGAAGATCAAATATGTACATAAAACATATTTCAAACTTACCTCTGATGCAGACGTCAAACTAATGTTTTATTGTAATTGGTTAGGGCACATTTAACCTTCAATCAGCCATCAAAACAACACTCCTTGGCAAGGTAATTTAGATTTAATTTGCTCAAAATCGTAAAGCCTAAATTGCAATTTTAATAGGCTGCAAATCCTTGATGTGATGGCTGCAAATTCACCCTAGAGAAGAAGCTTCACCTCAGATTTATGCATAGGACTTGTCAAAAGATTGAACTGTGAATTGATGTGTGTACAGTCTTCGAATTGTGTTAAAAAAATAGCAAGTATTTGTTGATATAAATCAAGGGCAGCAGATAGATGGTTAAGTTAGACCACACATAGAGGCTTTTAGGTCTCTGCCCTAGAAACAAAGTGAGCTTCAGATTTTAGTGTTTTATCCATGAGACAACCAGAGAACTTGCCTAGATTTGACCAACCAAGAAAACATATCTTAAGACGTTAAGTTTCAAATCAGAGCTTCCAGAGCTCTTATTTTCGTTGGTGTAGAAGTAGTAAGGTTTCAAACTGATCCAAAACAAAGCATATACAATCCTCCAGGTGAAGAGATTATGAAGCTGATTTCGTGCCTTGGTGATTTCGTGCCCTCAAGCTGATTTAGGGCTTGTTAGTATGCTGCTACAACCCTCTTTTCATGCCTTCCAAGCCTCAAATCTGGCCCATAATTTCTCCCCTTTGCTGCGACTGTCCTTCAATGGGAGGTTTCCCCTCCACGCTGCTCCTTTAGGGAAGTTACAAGACCTTATACACAGAGTTTCCCTCCTATTTGATAGCGGCATCTTACAGGTATACAAAAAGACCTGCAATAGCCTCTTATGAGGGCTATCCACCCATCAAACAATCCTTAAAACAATCCCTTTGGCAGCGGTCTTCTTCCAAGGTACCTCGGCCTCTCTTTCTGCATTCGGTCACCCAAAACAAACTTCAAATAACCCTATAAACCCTTCGTTGTTCTGTCCTTTTGTTGTTGCGGCCCCTCATAGATTTCTTAACCTTCAACGAGCTCTTCTCTTTGTAAGTGTTTCACTTGTTTCAACACAAATTGGGCTTTGTCTTCACCTCAGCTCTGATACCATGTTAATTTGAGAACATGTTCTATGCCATTTCAGATTAGGGCACAAAATACTGAAGTAGATAGAACATACTAATAGATCGATTAAGACAAGCCAAAACAAAGATGATGAATGGTGGCATTATGGCGATCAGCAGGATGCTTCTACCAGCAAAGCTTCCAATAGGTCATTCAGCCAAGTGTGTCACACACAACCCCAAGAAAACCCAGACAAATAATACTTCATATATATGCAGCACCAAGAACATAGCTCCATCACCTTCAAGAGAGAAGAAAATCCTCCACACATTCTGTGTCTAATGAACTCCAAGTATCTCCAATATATAGGCATCTTTGGGGGTGTGTGACATGTTTTCTAAGACATTTAAGTCTATATTATATTCCAAGCAGACCTAGCACATAAGTGGAATAAATTCAAAATACATGTTCTGCTCATCTGATCGAGATGATCTTTAGATCAATCTTGCACCTCCCCGAAAGAGGAATCCAATAAAAATATTGGGATCGTCATCTGAGCAGCACAACCCAGAGTTTGGACCTAGTTGTCCAAATTTAACAATAATGTTGTACTTGAGAAAATATACCCATAATACTTCTTGAACTCATAACAAACCACCTGACTCCATCCTGAATGACACAACACCTGACCCTATAATGACTTTACGACTCTTGTTGCCAACCTCCATGTACAAATTTGAGTCCCATTAAGTTAGAGTCTCAAAAAATTTACGCAAACATCTCATATGCTTCGATGCTCCACTCTCTGCCTACCATGCATGCTCATCAATAGTACCCTTATAAAAATGAGAATCGAGAGAAACACCCTCCTCTAATCTTCTTGAGAAGTCATCCAGCTCACCTGAAGTTGTAGTAGCCCCACCTATCTCCTTCCTCTTCTTATTATTTCCCTTATTCTTACATGGAAACTTGCTTGCATAATGACCATACTCACCACAGGTATAACACTTCAACTTGCTCAAGTCCTTCTTCATTTTCCCCTCCATATTTCTTGCAAGAGCCATGTTATCTTCAACATACTTCTTCTTCTTGTGAAGATCCTCATCGTGCATTTCTTCTTGGATGAAGTCATCCCATAACCTGTTCCAATCTGGAAACTTATCTCGAGCAACAATCCATTTGATAAATTTCTTCCTATAAGCTACCCCCTCAGGAATTCCTTGAAATCGCCCCCAAAAATGACTAAGTTTTAAATAATTTTTTCAGTAAGAGGGTTCATCAAAAAACTTGTTCACACATACTATTTTAAGTGTTCTTCGTTTATTTATTTCAATGCATTTCACACAGTACCATAAGAATACTCTTGAGCATGGGTCAAATCAGCAACACTTCAATTATAAGTTAACCAAAGAGTACAATGTTTACCGATGAAATCAGTTAATAGACATATATTTCATATAAATAAAATGATATAGGGACTAACTACATAAATCAAAAAAATCCTATGTAAGCTCCAACAAAGTGAAAATGGGAGTTTCCTTTGAGCAGTGGAAACAACTTAAATCTCAGATTCAGAAAGAAATAGACAAAAATTATATTATAAACAATGGATTTTATTCTCTTGTCAGTAGTGGATGGAGTAACTTTTTCAGCCTCGAGGAAACCAACATGGCCTTTAAACCACAAGTGATTTGTCCCTATTCGTCGACATATACTCACCTCCAAAAAAGGAATGAAACTCATTTTCAATTAGTAGAGGAAAAAGGACCCATTGTAGAATTAACTCATATTTCCACGAATGATATGTTTGGTCCTCAACAAGGGAGTGTATATGGTCCTCTTCCATCAGTGTGACTCACACTCTTCTACAAAAAAATATGATCAACAATAAGGGTAAATATTCAACTATCCTCATCATTTCAACTCAACTCCTGAAATAGTCACAAACTTGTCCCACAATGAATAGAAACTCATCCTTACATACAAAATAAAAAATATCATACAAAAATATTCATGCCTTTGAATGGATGAAATTGAACTTCTCTTGGTGGTGAGATTCGACCCTCTTTTAGCAAACTCATGGTTCTTTCAAACATTAGGTTTTTGGCCCTCTTTATTCACAAAATCAACCTATATATATTTTATATTTGGCTTGGTTTCTTGGTAGTTTCTTAGGTATCTTCAGCCTGTAAAATATATATGAAAAACTTGATATTAGAAGATAAAATAAATTTATAACACCTTTACCTCCAATATCTTCTGCAAATGTTCTCCTCCTTGGTAGTGCAATGGTAAAAGCTAAGTGATTCCACTCTCTAAACCAACTAGGGTATATAGTTTCAAAATAGAAGCTAACAATATCGGCTAGGGTTTCCCAAACCCTAAGCTTCTCTCCCAAAACTCTCCAAGAGCTCCTTTTCTCAAAATGAAAGTGATAGGATGAGGAGAAAGTCCTCACTTTTCCCCTTTTATAATTTAGTGGCCACTTTTTTCACCATTTTACCTTTTTAATTTTATAAAGTCACTTTAGGAACTTTTCACTTTTATAAAATGAAAGTGACTTTTTATTAGCCTAGGATATGTTCCCATTTTCACCCCTTAAGTGATCAGATTTGGATCATGGACCTAAGAGATAACTCAAAATTAAAAGTGTTTGGAAGTGTACCAAACATGAGTGACTAGATAGATCTCGTCCTCTTGATTATGGCGATGCAAACGGTTCAAAAAACTAACACCGTATGAAGAAGTTATCGCAGTTTGAAAAGTCTAGTAAACTGTAAAAAACTAGACTTTGACCAAGTTTGACTTGGATTGGGAAAAATTAAAAAAATAATATTCCTGAGAATATTCTTGGAATATTCCCCAAAATATTCCATATGGACCAATCTACGTTTGACAAGTGGCATGGTCACATTGGTCAGTGGGTTGACTATGTTATGGAGAGCCAATAGGAAGCTGGGCCGCCACATGGCCCAGGAATAGTTTATTAAAATGTTTTTGTTTTCCACCGAGATCGAGCCCAAGACCTACCACTAAAAATGTGCCCATCTTACCAACTGTGCCATAGGTGTTACTTGAAACTATAGGTAGCGCGATCTTATTTATAGTTGGTTGGTATAACATATGGGGTTCGGAAGGGGGCCATCCCCCCATGTGACTGTCACGTCGTGACCATGGGCTAAGGACGTAAACCTTATCCGCGCGGGGTAAAAAACCGTCTCCTCCTATTTTAATTCTCATGTCGAGGGTTTAATACGACGGTTGTTAACCATTTCTCTGTTGTCTCCACCAGCCGCCCATGAACCTATCACATGCATTAAACATCGAAGGTTAGTGGTTAATAACAAACAGTTTTCCGACGGTTATGGCTTATAAACTGCAGAATATTTCGGTCACATTACCCGATAGTTTAAATTTAATGCTTCGGTTTTCTAAGCATTCGGTTTGGAGTGCACCCCAGATTTGGGGGATTCCACCAGTTTAACTGCAGTTTCTCCACAATTAGTGGAGCTTCTTTAGGGGTCATTGGACAAAATGAGTTCAAGCTCTATCTGGAGCTAGATTCACCCAATTTTGGAGTGCCAATAGTCAATTTAGACTATCTCCAACATTCCAAACTCATTGGTGAGGGTTGAAGAGCCATCAGAGAACTTTTGAGTAGGTTTTTGCTTCAGAGAAGTTCTAGGGGCCACTAGGGCCACCATGGGCCAACAACAGTTTGAGGCCTAGCCAAGGGAGCTAGAGGTCTTATTCAGAAATCCAATAGTCAATTCTAGATGTTTCAGATGTTATGGAACTAAGGGTGTGGTTTTTAGATCCTGTATAGTACTTTTGAAGGCATATATTCTTCATTGAAGTTCCAGGGGCCATCAGTGCCAGCTTTTGCCAACAACAGTTCAGGGCCTAGTCAGGGCAGCTAGAGACCTTATTCAGCGAAACAATAGTCATTTCTGACTGTAATAAGAATTCTAAATCCATTTGTGGAGGTTTAAGAAGCTTTTGAGGACTTATAGAGGTCGAGAACCCATCAGAGAATTTTCTAGTGACCTTAGTGCTAGGGGGTGCCGACAGGTGTTGGAGGCGAAACTAGAGTAGCCAGAGGCCATTTTCAGTGAAAAAATAGTCTATCTTGACTAATTTTGGCATTATGAATCCAATTAAGGTATCTTCATAGCCATTTGAAGACTTCTAGAGCTCAAGAATCTGAAGGTAAGTTTTGGGCAACCCAGGGAAAACTATGGAGGAAGGCCTAGTTTGGGGATGCAGTGCTCATTTTGAGAAAACGATCAGTCGATATTTGGTTTCTGATGTGTGCTGGAGACAGTATGTGTGGTTTTAGGGACAATAAAATAATTCTAAAGGAGTTAGTGCCATGGAGAAGCTTAGTGTATTTCAGTGCACCAACAGAAGGAATCGAGTCTAAGGGAGCCTAGATCTATTTGCAAAGTGATGAAAACCATGACAGGGATATAGGTGGTATTCTAAGCCCTTTGGTTCAATTCAATAACCATTGGAGTTAAGTGTGGAACTTGTAAAATAAAAATTTTCCATAATCCCAAAGAGCCTAGTCAAGATGACAAAAGCTCAAGGAGATGTAGCCCACGATATTCCGGTGAAATCCTAGATTAATTTTGCTGTTATGTGTGGATGTTTTATTGATGCATTATATTGTTGTTACACATGTTTAATTTCAGAAAAAACAAATGGATTGACACGTAAAAATTTAAAAATCATATGCCTATTTCAAGCATAGATTCTGCAAAATGTCAAGTACAAGCTAGATATTTTATTTTTTTAACTAAGTGGGAGGTTATTGAAAATATTAACAAGTTATCCAACCCATTTTTAGATCAGGTTGGTATCAGATCACTTGGTTTCTTGATTAACAGAGAAATAGCTTGCTTGTTTGACTTGAAATGTGTTTAAACAGTGCAAAAGATTAATTGTTTGCAAACCGACTGTTGTTTGAGTTTTCTGGAGGTGAAGGGAGCTATTGATAGCTAAGTCGAGAAGAGGAAAAGAAGGAAGAAAAGGTTGAAGGAATCTTCCTTACCCAAAGGACCTCAAGGCAACCCTTGAAGCAGAAAATGGTTTGTTGTTTGGCTGCTTGAATAAGAGCTTGTCTCTACAGCCTTTTTGTTCAAAATCTTTGTCATTTGTTTTGAAAGCTTTGTGAACTTTGTTGGAGTTATTTTAGTTCATTTTCATGATGACAACTTCTTCAAGTGAGGTTTCAAAATCCTCTCCTTCACAAGATTATTTGATGAAGAAATGAAGCATGACTTCTACATCTTGAAGGACATGGTGCAGATTTTGTTTGAATATAGAAGAGAAACCACTGAACTTCGTGAGCAATTGTTTGCTATGAAGCAAGAGAAGGAAGCAATTCTTCAAATATTTCATGATATGGAGATGTAGTTCCATCAAGCCAAAGAGGCTTTGACCAAGAACATGCGTGAAGCAGAGGTAATTCACTCTAATTTGTCTTCGGTTTCCTCTTCATATAGATGTCTTGGTTCATTTGAAAAGCACACTAGAGGTATAGGGTCCAAGTTAATGTTTAAAATGGGCTATGAAGGCAAGGGTTTAGGAAAGCATGCATAAGGCATGATTGATCCTATTTTTGTTGAGGAGAAGCCTGAGAAATTTGTTCTTAGTTATGTGCAATCTAATGACGAAGACTCCAAAGCCATGAAGGCATGTGAAGAAACTTCAAAAAGAACTTTTTTTCCAAGTTCTAAATCACAAACTTGTCAAGTTTGTTTTCAAGTTGATTGTCATTGCTTTAAGCCTTTGTTGCAGCAAGAATATTGTAGACATGCAGCTTATGGCGAGCATGTGAGTTCTGATAGTTTTCAAGACATGAACGCTGATCTTATTCTGAAAAATAAAGTCAGAGCCTCTACTAGTTCATCTTCTCATGAAGGAAAAATGATGGACATGCAAGGCAACATATGAGGTATAATTATTCCCATAGTCAAGTTGATTATGTTTCTGCAAGGCATGAAAATCCTGCATGATTGAATGGAAGAAAGAGTTGTTGTGCATATTGTGTTCTATGTAACCATGTTGTTTCAAAATGCTGGAAGAGGAAGAAGGCATACAGGAAGCAGTTGAGGCAAAGGCAACTTGCAAAGAAGGTGCATAAGACTTGCACACATTGCCAGAGGAGGGGACATGTTGTTTCCCAATGTTGGACATTGCATCCAACTAATCGTCCCAAGCACATGCAACAAGAGGAAAAAAATAATAGTGAAAGTGGAACCAAGGATTCCACCATTGATGTGAGAATAGATGTTTCACATGAAGAATATTTGCAGCAGCAAAAGTCTCCATGGAAGTGGCTTGGTGAGAAATGGTTTGACTTCTTGACACAGTAAGACATACACTCATTTGTACATATGAAAATTTCAGTCATGATGCATGTATATATGCTATAATCTCATGTTTGTTTGAGCCACCTTGGATCGATGATCAAGGCAACGATGTTCAACTACCTTCTATAAATTTCTCGCCAGAAATTTCTGAGTGAGGGCAAGGAAGACAGTGCTTAACAGGAGGACAAGCGCATCCAGGAAGGGAAGTGTTGACTACCTTCAAGTTGTGGTTCAAAGGAACTAGCCATGCAAGGCAAGTGTATGGAGGTTGAAAAGAATATGGTGTTGTACTCTCATCTACTAAACAGATCAGGAAATCAGTATTTTGGGGTCCAAAAGATTTCCAATGGGGAGGTGTGATCAGATTTGGATCATGGACCTAAGAGATATCTCAAACTTCAAAGTGTTCGGAAGTGTACCGAACCTGAGCGACCAGATATATCTCATCTTCCTAGTTCCTTCACCGTGAAAAGTTCAAAAAACTGACACCATATGAAGATGTTATCACAGTTTGAAAAGTCCAGTAAACTGTAAAAAACTGGACTTTGACCAAGTTTGACTTGGATTGGAAAAATATAGAAAGAATATTCTAGGGAATATTCCTCAGAATATTCTATATGGACCAATCTGCATTTGAAAAGTGGCATTGTCGCATTGGTCAGTGGGTTGACTGTGTTATGGAGAGCCAATAGGAAGCTGCCATGTGGCAGGCTCGGAGGCCGCCACGTGGCCCAGGAACGGTTTATGAAAATGTTTTTGGTCTCCGTCGAGATCAAGCCTAAGACCTGCCACTACACACGCGCCTATATTTACAATTGTGCCATAGGTGTTACTTGACACTGTAGTTACCACGGTATTATTTATAGTTGGTTGGTTTAACATATGGGGTTTGGAAGGGGGCCAACCCTTTTGGGCCAGCCCCCCATGTGACTGTCGCTCTGTGACCATGGGCTAAGGACGTAAACCTTATCCGCGCAGGGTAAAAAAATGTCTCTAAATATTTTCATTCATATGTCGAGGGTTTAATACGAAGGTTGTTAACCGTTTCTCCGTCGTCTTTGCCATCCGCCCATGAACCTATCACATGCATTAAACGTCGAAGGTTAGTGGTTAATAATAAACGGTTTTCCGACGGTTACGACTTATAAACCGCAGAATATTTCGGTCACTATACTTGAAAGTTTAAATTTAATGATATGGTTTTCTAGGCGATCGGTTTGGAGAGTGCCCCATATTTGGGAGATTCCACCAGTTTAACTGCAGTTTCTCCACAATTAGTGGAGCTTCTTTAGGGGTCATTGGGCAAAATGATTTCAGGCTCTATCTGGAGCTAGATTCGCCCAATTTTGGAGTGCCAATAGTCAATTTTGACTATATCCAACATTCCAGACTCATTGTTGAGGTTTGCAGAGCCATCAAAGAACTTTTGAGCAGGTTTTTTCTTCAGAGAATTTATAGGGGTCACTAGGGCCACCATGGGCTAGCAGTAGTTTGAGGCCTAGCCAGGGGAGCTAGAGGCCTTATTCAGAAAACCAATAGTCAATTTTGGATGTTTCAGAAATTCTGGAACTAATGGTGTAGTTTGAAGAGCCTATATAGGACTTTTGATGGCTGATATTCTTTAGTGAAGTTCCAAGGGAAATCATTACCAGCTTTTTCCAGCAGCAGTTCAAGGCCTAGCTAGGGTAGCTAGAGACCTTATTCAGCGAACCAATAGTCATTTATGACTGTAATCAGCATTCTGAATCCATTTATAGAGGTCGTAGAAGCTTTTTAGGACTTATAGAGGTCGAGAACCCATAAAAGAATTTTTTAGTGACCTTAGTGCCAGGGCGTACCAACAGGTGTTGGAGGCGAAAACGGAGCAGTCATAGGCCATTTTCAGTGAAAAAATAGTCTATCCTGACTAATTTTGGAATTTTGAATCCAATGAAGGGATTTTCAGAGCAATTTTAAGACTTCTAGAGCTCTAGAAGCTGAAGGGAATTTTTGGGCAGCCTAGGGCAAACCATGGAGGAAGGCCTAGTTTGGGGATGCAGTGCTCTTTTTGAGCAAACGATCAGTTGATATTTGGTGTCTGATGTGTGTTGGAGATAGTAGGTGTGGTTTTAGGGATAGTAAAATAATTTTGAAGAATTTAGTGCTGTTAGATCCCCATAATTTATTAGATTGGTGAGAAAAAATGAATAGGGGTAACATCAGACCAGTCTTTGGAGTCCTAGGACCTAGCCTTCCTGGACTTAGAGAGGCATCTCTCCATGTTTGTACAAAGGATGTGAACTTGATTGATTTTAGGCTAGCTATTAGGTTTAGGGTTTGTTTGTTTGTTTGGTTGGTTAGGTAAGTTTTCAAGTAGGTTTAATAGAGTGAGAGAGTATCAATCGATTGGGCTATGGAGTTTGCAAAGGTCTTGAAAAGTGTAAAACAAGAGTCAAGGATAATTCAAAGGGAAATTTTGCAAGGCCAAATGGATCTAAGTAGGTCTAGGGAGAGTGAAATAAACATGGAGTTGTGAAAATAGTGAGTTAATGGGCAATCAAGAATCCTTTAACAAACTAATAAACAAGAAAAATCTTCTAAGATGATAGCATAATAAAAACTTGAAGAGCAATGAAGGATTCTTCAAAATCAACTAGGCTAATCTGATCTTAAAAGCCACAAATAAGTAAGCTAAGAGAGTAGTGAAGGATTCTCTAAAACTTACTTGCAAAAAAATAGAATTTTAACATAAAATTTTAGTAACACTAAAGAGCATTTAAGGATTCTTTAGCAACACTTTGAGGAAGAAAACATAGAAGTAAAGGAATCAGGCAGAAGTAGGGTACCAAGGAGGAAAATCCTATTCTCTATTTTTGTCCTATGACTAAATGAACCATAAACACAATGAATAATTGAATTAAACAAACATAAATATGGAATACATCACCATTTAACCAAGCTTAATGAATCCTAAGAGTGAGTTTAATCCATGAAAGCACAATTCAACACCATCATAAGGCACCAAAAATCAATTTCACCAATAAACTCCAAGTCTATTTCATAGCATGCTCAGAAAATATCCAACCACAATAAAATAAGGCCTCCATGCTCTATTTAACTTACATTGGAGGGTCAAAACCCTAATTAGGGTTTTGAAAAACCATCAACTACTCATAAATGTCATTTATGTGCAAAGAGACCATGTAAGGCCCAAGACACATAATATATAATGAAATAAATGAAACATAACTTATAACACCTAACTTGGGAGTGATTTGCCCAAAAACACCATAAAATTTCTTTTTTCCATAAATGAGTGTCTTTTGTTGACTTTTGCACTCAAGGGCGCAACGCCTGCACGGGAAAATTGGGTCACCTTAAAGGCAAGTTTTGAAGGCCTTCCTAATGTCGGAATGGGCTCTGTTATGGCTCGTTGGAAAGACTGTTGAGTATAATTTCCAAAAATTCCCTTGGTTTTATGATTATGCCTCATTTTCCTATTCAAAAATCAAAACTCCCAAGGCTACTAAGGGCGTAGCGCCAACTCCGAAAACATGGCAGAAAGGTCAAATTTTGCATGTTTTGGGGCCTTTTGGAGGACCAAATCAACTCCAAATGCAATTAAATTTTGTGAGCATGCTGTACTTGACCTGAAAAATCCAAAAATTTAAACCATTTCTCCTGAGGATGCCCTGAGAAAAATTGTAGCGCCAAGGGCATTTTGCCCTTAGCCCTTCAAATCAGTAAAAACTCAAAATTTCCAAAAAGTTCCCAAAATTTAGATTTTCCTTGATTTTTATGTCTGGGATGCTTGTATGGAAGAATCAGTAAGAATTTCAAGGTTTTCTTGGTCTTTGGCCTCCTTGAGTGCTTGAATTTCGGCAAGGACTCCTTTGAGATTGGCCCTTGCAATTTAATTTCTCAAGGCATAGTGTTTGGCCATATTTTTCTGTAGGCCAAGGTTCCTTTGTGTCTTCTTTAGTTGCTTGTTTTAAACCTTATAATAATTAATGACATACTTTTCCATTCCAAGCCTTTTTTGTAGCTCCCTAATTTGTGCATATTTTCTCTGGAGAAATATGTTAGTGGTCCTCTCTTCATTCTCATCCTCTAGGTCAATCACTTCAAATTTTAGTTTAGTTCCATGCTTACCTTTCTTATCTCCAACAATGAACTTTTCCTTGCCTTTTTCAAGCTTCTTTTTTGATGTGGAAGGCATGGCCCCTTGCCTTTTAGAGGCAGCAAACACATGCCTTTCTCCTCTTTGGTATGTCAAAGGAAGCGGTTCAATATTGTTTAATTTAGTGCCATATGTCTTATTTCTATCTTTGTGATCATCTTTGTTTGGCTCACTGACATCTTGGCTCACTTCTTCATTTGTATCCTCCATGCTGACATCACTACCTTCTTTATTGCCTTCAACACTGCCATGAACCTCACTGTTATTTGCTTCACTGATGTCAACTTCTTCATTACCTTGACTGCTATGTGTTCCATCATTTGTTTCTTCATCACTATTTGCCTCTTCACTAACTTCTGCACTACCTTTGTCTATACTATGAGCCTCACTGTCTTTTTCACTGCTCTCTGCACCATCATCATTTCCACTGTGAGCCTCATTTTTTTTACTGTCCTCATGGCCATCATGACTGCTACCATGACTGTCACTGCCTCCCTCCTTACTGTTGCTTGCCTCATTATTGTGATCTTCACTGCTATTATTAGCCTTTTCATTTTCTTCATTGTTATCATCAGCTTCACTAACATTTTGGTCCTTGGTGTCACTGTTGTCATTAGCATCATCATCTGTATCTTTGTCACTTTCTTCATTTGTATCCATACTGCCTTGTGCCTCCTCACTATTTTCACTATCATCATGGCTCTTAGTTTCACTGTCATGTTCTTTGTTGTGTTCCTCCCCACTGCTGCTTGCCTCATCATTGCTAACATCCTCAATTTCTTATGTTTCCATGCTTTCTGCACTTCCTTCATCATTTTTTTCTTCCATGCTGACATCACTACCCTCTACCTCTTCATTTTATTCCTCTTTACTGTCCTCTTCTTCATTATTGCTTGATTGATCATTACCCTATCCTTCATGGTCACTTGATTGTTCATTTTCACTTTCCTCATTTCCTGATGCACCGGGAGGGGGTGATGAAGGAGGGTTGTCTTGAGGTGAAGGAACATGTGTACATGGTTAAACATGATCATCAAGAGATGATGGAGGAGTAAGGACAGGAGGATGAGATGATGAGGACACATTTTTCTGAGGATGGGGTTGTGGGTTTTTGAAGACCTCGTGGGAAATGAAAACCTCCCATGGAATACCCTTTTGCTCCAATTGATGCATCACTACCATCTTGATGAGAGAATGGTGAAAGAGGCTCTGCATTTGTTGTGAGGGGTCTCTTTTTTGCACAATATAAGACATCTTGTCAATACTCCTGTGTAGAGATAGTAGGGAAAATGCAGCATCTTAACCCTAGTAAAGTGCATGAGTAATCTGATATGATAGGAGTAAAGCCTAGAATACCTCCCCTCACATGTAAAATATTTCATGATGACCCTCATCAAGGGTGCATACCTCTCCAACAAATGTGAGAAAGGGAAGATAGATTTGTAGTTTTCTTCATATCTAGGTGTAAGGAATGGATCATAGTGGCTTATGTCTAAGCGGGTCTGTTTGAACCACTTTTCACCAACACTAGGTATCTCAGTGGCAATAGTAATGGCATCTGATGAGAGCTCAAATTTTACCCCTGCAAGATTGACTTATTTCTCATGCAAGTTGAGGATGAACATCCTAGTGAGCTCAGGGTAACTTTGTACCTGTTGTACTCTTTCACAAAAATGAAAACACCCCATATTTTAGAAACATGTGACAGTCATAGGAGAGGCATTAAGCTCCATTCTATTTTGAGGTTCAAACATATTATTCCTTCCACCTCTGTGTTGTTGCCTCCTTGGCACTTAGCCTTCTTCACTGTTAGTATGAATCTTAATTCCAAGAGTACGAAAAAATACCACTTTAGCTGTGCATAACGAACAACCCTAACAGTAGAGATCTCTGCCAATATCTTTAGATT